>JANUYF010000005.1:96518655-97718655 GCA_026167975.1 Phrynosoma blainvillii | reverse complement strand
AGTCAGGTGAATGCGGCTGTTAGGAGTGCCTGTTATCAGCTTCGGCTGATACGCCAGCTGCACCCTTTCCTGGAAACTCCAATTGGTTCAAAATATGGCAGCCAGGTTACTCACTGGTGTATCAAGGAGAGAGCATATCACACTAGTGTTGAAATCTCTCCACTGGCTGCCAATTAGTTTCTGGGCACAGTATAAGGTGTTGGTTTTGACCTTTAAAGCCCTACATGGCTTGCGTCCATCTTATCTTATTGACCGCCTCTCCCCGTATGATCCCCCCCCCACGCACTTCGGTCCTTTGGGAGGAATCTGCTGCAGCCCATGAAGACTAGGCTCTCGCAGACCTCCCAGAGGGACTTCTTTGCGACCGCTCCCAGACTGTGGAATGGCCTGCCGGATGAGATCCATCTTATAACTACTCTTGCTGCCTTTAAAAAGGCAGTAAAGACGGATCTCTTCCAACAGGCCTTCCCAGAGTAATCTCCCAGCTCTTTTCCTAGATGGTCTGGTTTATTAATCTGCTTTCCTAACCCTAGCTGCAACTGTTTGTTGCTTTGTTTTATAATTTTATTGTTTGATGCTTTTTTAATACCATTTCAGTTTAATCTATTTTTAAGGGATGGGATGGTTGGGGGGGGTGGTATTTGGTGATGTATCCTTGTATTGTTTTAATCTGTTGTACACCACCCCGGTTGCTTTACAAAGGGGCAGGTTAGAAATAAAACTTATTATTATTATTATTATTATTATTATTATTATTATTATTATTATTGCATTATAAAAATTGGCAATAGGAAGTTAAATTCTGCCTCTTCAAACTCTTCTAGTTTTATCTGTTTATTGGAGAGTAAACCTTCTGAATTCAGAGGTTTCAAAGGGCAGAGCTCCTCACCTATAATGAGTATAATATGTAGACAGGTTCTGAATCCAGAAAAAAAGTGTCCAGTAAAAGTACAGAAAGCAGTAACACTTAAAATGTACAGGGACCACATAGTTCTGCATATCAACATCTATAGTTGCCTATATATGATAATTCATGTTCAGTGTCTATATGGTAGAAAGCATGAAGGGTAAAATTGTCAAGCAGAGAAGGTGGCCCCCAGCTTTGTTTGTATGCTGTATGTTTACTCTCATTGCAGTTTATAAATACTTTTAAACTGCTTTGTATTCATGTTGATTTTAATAATATATTCATTATATGTTAAAATACATATCTCACCATGTATCACAGCTTGTCAGGGCACTGAGCTACTAAAATAATATTTTTTTTAAAAAAATTAGAGCAATAAAAACAATTTAAATAGAATAAAAACAGTAACTAGTTTGACACATTAAAAGAAGGTTATGAAAGTTAAAACAATTAAAAATCTGATGTCACGAACACTGACTTTTCTTGATGTGGCATCCCAATTATCCCACTACTGCCCCAGTATGTGATGTACTAGACCACTTTTACTTATATCTGGGGTTTTACTCCCCAAACTTGGTTTCTTTATTTCTTAGTAGCATGGAAGTTCAATCCAGGTTCAGACAAGCTTGTAATTAAATAACAATAACACTTTATTTGAAAGATGGTTAACAATGTTTTATTTGTTACAATGTTGCATTTACTTGTTTTTGTTATACATTGTTGCCCACTCTTTAACTCTAGAAAACACCAGTTATTATTCTTTAGGACCCTCACACCATCCCTATTTATGGTTATCCTTTTAACCTTATTTCTATACTAGCCCTCAGGCTAACTAAAATCCCAGAAACTCCCTCACTTGGAATTTTGTATTCAAACAATCTCTCACTACTGGACTTTTCCCTTATGGTCCCTGTCTTCTGAACTGTTACACATCCAGACCCATTCTCACTCCAACTGTCAGCAATGGAATTCTTTATCACCTATAATCTGACATTCTATTGGCTGTTGTCTGCTCACTCCTGATTGGCTGTTGCTAGCTGAGAATAATTGTGTCTGCTCTGCACACCTGGTACCTGGTATTTTGGAGTTAAGTTTTAGTGAATACTCATGTCTTGGTGACTAAAAAAGCCAGCGTTGGCACTAGTTGGGTCTCCAAGGGGAAGACATTCCACAGTTGGGCTATCACAGCTGAGAATGCCATCTTCCACATCTTCACACAATGTATTGACTGGAAGCATATTGGCAGAGAGTTTTTACTATTGTGTAGCTTTATTGTGTTTTGAATTTATATCAAAAGCTGCCTTGGGTGCCATATTTGGAAGAAAGTGAGATAATGAATGAATGAATGACTCCTTAATACAGCTTGTGATTGAACTGTAGAATTTATTATTGCTGTGATGGCTGCCAACTTGGATGACATAAAATGATGAGATAAATTCATGAAAGATGTATTTCAATGGCTACTGTATACACTCCTTCTGGTACCAAAGGCACTGATGTCTTTCCAGACTTGTTGCTGGAGATCATGAGCAGAAGAGTGCTGCTTGTGTCCTTCTTCTGGGCTTCCTTTAGGCAACTGTTTGGCTATTTCAGGGAACAGAATGTTGGACTAAATGCAACTTTTTCTTGTACTGATGCAACTTGTTTTTGTATTTTGCAAGGCAATGATGTAGTGGAAAACCAACGGTTGCAAATTAACTCCAAGCATCCACTGGGCAAAGGACAAGCCAAGATGGCCATAGTTTTATGCATTCACAGGCAAAGAAATTCAAAGCTGACATTCTATTGGATACTGTAAACTTTAAACACACAGAATCGTGAGCAATGAGAATACAGATTTCAGTATACATTATAATATGCTTATGTTATCATATTGCCATGCCCTGAACAGAGCTGCAAAAGGAGGAGCCCAGCAGGACGCCCTACTAAAGCTCCCAACATTTCCTCCAGCCCTTCCCTGAGCAGAGCTGCAGAAAGAGGAGCCCAGCAGGACACCCTACTAAAGCTCCCAGCATCTCCACCAGCCCTTCCCTGAGCAGAGCTGCAGAAGGAGGAGCCCAGCAGGATGCCCTACTAAAGCTCCCAGCATTTCCTCCAGCCCTTCCCTGAGCAGAGCTGCAGAAGGAGGAGCCCAGCAGGATGCCCTACTAAAGCTCTCAGCATCTCCACCAGCCCTTCCCTGAGCAGAGCTGCAGAAGGAGAAGCCCAGCAGGTCACCCTACTAAAATTCCCAGCATTTCCACCAGCCCTTCCCTGAGCAGAGCTGCAGAAGGAGGAGCCCAGCAGGACGCCCTACTAAAGCTCCCAGCATTTCCTCCAGCCCTTCCCTGAGCAGAGCTACAGAAGGAGTAGCCCAGCAGGATGCCCTACTAAAGCTCCCAACATTTCCTCCAGCCCTTCCCTGAGCAGAGCTGCAGAAGGAGGAGCCCAGCAGGACACCCTACTAAAGCTCCCAGCATTTCCTCCAGCCCTTCCATGAGCAGAGCTGCAGAAGGAGGAGCCCAGCAGGATGCCCTACTAAAGCTTCAAACATTTCCTCCAGCTCTTCCCTGAGCAGAGCTGCAGAAGGAGGAGCCCAGCAGGACGCCCTACTAAAGCTCCCAGCATTTCCACCAGCCCTTCCCTGAGCAGAGCTGCAGAAGGAGGAGCTCCACCTTCTTCTTCCTGAGTAGCAATAGCAGTGAGAGAGCTTTGTGGGTGTAGTCACTGGCCCTGGTTACAGGGTGAAGCTTTATGCTTCAAGTCTTTGCCTGTAATATTAGTTCCATAGTGGAGGCGAGGTACTCCTGGCCACACCCCCTTCGCTGAGGCGAGGTACTCCTGGCCACACCCCCTTCGCTGAGATATATACAAAAAGGTAATTAGGGGTAATATTTGTTAAATGGTGATATTATTTTGTCTTATTTTTAATAATCCATTTCTAGACTAGCCAAAGTTTGGAAACAGTTTTAAAATTTGGTGTTCATCAGCCCTTACAATGAACAGGCTCACATAACTGAATAAAGGGGGTTGCAGACTGCAAGAAATAGTGCAAATTGAGTTCACTTTTAGGGTTAGGGTTAGTGCTAGGGAATCATGGGAATTGTTTTTTTTTCTGAGACATTGAGCCTTCTCTGTCAGAGAGCTCTGGTGCCACAATAAAATACAGTTCCCATGATTCCCTAACTCTAACCCTAACCCTAAAAGTGGACTCAATTTGCACTATTTCTGGCAGTCTGCAACCCCTAATGAGTGGTACTATCTGACTGCACAAGGTACTAATATTTGCATAGCTTGATTGTGTTAGGCTCTGTAATAGGCCAACAAAATGGTTAGAACAAGGAGCCAGAAAAAATGTGGGAATGTCAAGGCCAATAGAAACACAGTAAATAAAGCAAACTCAATGCTGTCATATGTAACGGGGGTTGCAGACTGCCAGAAATAGTGTGAATTCAGTCCACTTTTAGGGTTAGGGTTAGAGTTAGGGAACAATGGGAACTGTATTTTATTGTGGCATCAGAGTTGTCTGACAGAGAAGGCTCAATGTCTCAGAAAAATAACAGTTCCCATGATTCCCTAGCAGTAACCCTAACCCTAAAAGGGGACTGAATTCACACTATTTCTGGCAGTCTGCAACCCCTAAAAGCTTGGCAGGGGAGAGGCAGATGGGACTAAAGAACAAAAGCATAAGAGAAAAGAAAAACTTGTTGTTGGTATAGGGAAAGAGCATAATGAGCCAATGGCAAATGTAGATAATCCTATTACAGGAATTGATAAAGATAAGGATAAGACATCTACCTACACAGCTAGTTCTGATAATGAGAAAGCATTCAATTATGATCCATACAATAAGGGGGATGAAAAGTCACACACTGAAAAAACGAATAGTCAAGTAAGTCATGGAGAGAGTCTCACAGCTTTTTTAAAAGACCTTCCTCCCCTAGATGAATTGTTACAAAATGAGGAAAAAGTAATAGCCGAGTTCCAAGAACAAGAAATGAAATTCTTAAACAACTAACAGCATTGGAGGTAGAATCTCAGATTAATCAAGAAACCTCAAATGATACAAAATCAGAGCAAACAATTAGGAATAAAAGTATACAGGAAGATTTTAATATTGATTTGATTCAAGATATTTACTTTACTCTGAAAGAACAAAGTAATATAATAACTACCATAAAGGCCAACATTGAGGTAATCAGCCATCTGATAAGTGAAGGGATCCTGAGAGCAGCCCCACCAAATGAAGTTAAAAAAATGACCAAACCAATGGAACTGCAAAATCAAACCAACATTATCAGTAAATTCAAAAGCAAAACTCAACTTGAAGTAAAATCTAGAAAATCAATGAGGAGATATAAAAGCAAGAAGAGAAATAAATGTAAAAAGTCTCCAAATATCAACAATCAGAAGGAAGAGTTAACTAATATGAAAAGATCAATAAGCTTTAATTTTAAAAGATTGTTCAGCCTATTGGTCTCTAGGACATCATATTGTAAGATCAGAAAAGTGAAAAGGAAAGTAATGAGAAGGTCAAAAAGGAGAGATAATGAAAGGTGTTCAGTTGTACCCATACAAAAAACAAGTTTAATTAATCCTACCGATACATCAGATCAACAGAAGCAGGATATAGATGATAAAGAAAAAGGAAACATTAATGACAACAAATCAGATTTAACAAAGAAAGCTGAATCACAGGAACCATGCATTCAATTTAGCAGCTCCTCTCCACCTCTGATATTGCAAAGAACCCAATTGGTTATCATCATGCTGCCATGCCTACCACATACCAAAATCTCTTATCAGTGTGTACCAGCAAGAAGGCACTTTTGCACAAACAAGAGTAGTTGCCAATGATTTATTATGGCTCTCTGGTCCATGCTGGCTCCTAATGAAGGTCTTTAATGCCTCAGGTTACCAGGCCTGGGGTCAGACTGTCTAAGGGCCTTTGCAGACTGCTAGAATAGTGCACATTGAGCCCACTTTAACTGCCCTGGCTCAGTGCTAGGGAATCATAGGAATTGTATTTTTTTTTTCTGAGACATTGAGCCTTCTCTGTCAGTGAGCTTGTGCCACAATAAACTACAGTTCCCATGATTCCCTAGCATTGAGTCAGGGCAGTTAAAGTGGACCCAATTTGCACTATTTCTGGCAGTCTGCAAAGGCCCTAAATAACCCTTTAGCCTTCTTTGAGTTTAAAACTTACAACATCTTCCTTAGAGGCCCACTTCCCAGCATTCCCTTCATATGGCTGCTTGACCATTATTTTACATTTATAATAGCACACATCTCTAATTTAGGGATATAAAACATTAATTAAAGAAATTCATCTGCCTCATTTCCCCCCTTTAATGCTTAATTCTTTAGCAATTATAGCTTTACCATTGTAATTTCTTTTTTTAATTATATTTCCATAAAAAATAACACAGCTATATCACATACAGTACAGTACACTACAATAACATATACATATCCATTCATACAAACACATACAGTTAAGCTTCTTCATAAACTATTATAATCTTTATAATGTCACTTCCTTAACCCTTGTGTAGCAATAACTTATACTTTAACCTTTTTTTAAAAAAAAAAAAATAATCAACCTTATATTCTTTATTGGTATGTTGTTGTTGTTTTTTCATTTCTCGTTTCATCTATCCCTAGTGTTTATTCACACCCTTTTCTATTTATGGAGATGTATATATATTTCCTAATTTCAATTTATATCTTAATATCATTCATTTTCTGATATTTGAAAAATGGCAACCATTCCCTTTTTGTGTCGTCTTTAGTTTTATTTCTTAATAGAGATGTTAATATGTCTGCCTCCATCGCTTCTCTCATTTTTTGTTCCCATTCCTGTTCTGTTGGGATTATTGTTTGCTTCCAATACTTTGCATATATAATTCTTGCTGGTATATAACAATACTCTATGATTTTTTTTTCTAAATCCGCTTTTACTGGCTTCATTATGTTTAGCAGAAAAACTATAGGATCTAATGTTATTTGGATCTTTAGAATTTTAAGATTTTGCTTTGTATGATTTTCCAAAATTTCCTAGCTTCTTTACATTCCCACCATTGGTGGAAGAATGTTCCTACCACTTTCTGGCACTTCCAGCATTTCTCCTTACCTGCTTTGTATATTTTATTTAATGTTGTAGGTGTCAAGTGCCATCGATAAAGCATTTTTATATAATTTTCTTTGTAGTCTTGGCATAATGTGAATTTATTTGTGTCTCTCCAAGATTTTTCCCAAGTCTCTAGCTCTATTACATTACCCATATCTTGAGCCCATTTTATCATCATCTGCTTTATGCATTCACTCTCTAGATCCCTTTCTTTTAATATTTTATAATACTTTGATACATGTTTTCCTTCTTTGTCAAAGATTACTTTATCTATATTTGTTTTTTCTTCTGTAAACCCATTATTTATTTTATCCTTTTTAAATCACTCTCTTAATTGTCTGTTTAGAAACCAATCATTTTCTATTAGTTTTTTTAGGTTTTTTCCAATTTTAATTCATTTTCTTCTCCATCCTTCCATTCAATCTTTGTACGTTAGCCATGGGATATTTTTTTCCCTGGAGCTTCCAAAAAAAGCCTCTTGATTTGAGACCCAACTTGGTATTTTAGCATAAAATTGTTTTCCTATCTTTAACCAGATCTTGAGTAAGGCATTTCTAATAATATGATGGGAAAAAATCCTTATTGTCTTTCAATTTTTTGTACCATAGGAATGCGTGGTAACCATATCTTAGTTTAATTTTTCCCAATTCTAATAATCTATCATTTTTGAATTTTATCCATTCTTCCATCCATTGTAAACATGATACAAAGAAATATAACTTCAAGTTTGGTAATCCGCATCCTCCTTTATTTTTTCCTTCTGTTAACAATCTCCATTTAATTCTTGCTTTTTTCCCCGATACAAATAAATTTTACTAAATCTTTTTGCCAGTCATCCAGATATTTTTCCTTTGTAATAATAGGAGGATTTTGGAAGAGAGATATGAGTCTTGCCAGCACATTCATTTTTAACACTGCTATTCTGCCCAAAAATGATAATTTTAATTTTCTCCTTTTTCAAGATTTTTTTATATCCTCCCATGTTTTTTGATAATTATTCTTAAATAGGTCAATATTCCTCTTTGTTAAATATATACCCAGATATTACACTTTCTTTTCTATTTCGAATCCTGTCATTTTCTTTAATTCTTCTTCTTCTTTCAAATTTATATTCTTTGTCAGTATTGACGTTTTATCTTTGTTTAATCGAAATCCAGCTAGATTTCTAAATTCTTGTATGACCGTTATACTTTCCTTTGGATCGTCTAAAAAACAGATAATGTCATCTGCAAAAGCTTGTAGTTTGAAAATATGATCTTTTACTTTTACACCTTTTATCCTAAAGTCTTCTCTGATTTGATTATTTAAAACTTCTAGAATTGTAATAAACAATAGGGGAGACAGGGGACATCCCTGTCTCGTTCCTCTTTGTATGTTAATTCTTTCAGTTCTTTCGTTATTTACTATGATTTGGGCTCTTTGATCTTTATAAATGCTATTTATCCATGTACAATTGTTGTAGCCTCCCATATTTATACAAATCCTGGGATGTCTTATGGAACCTGTGATTTGGTCTTGTGCACCATGCTAATTTCCAACACATGTTGAGGATGTTGGGTTTTGTGCTTGGTGTGACAATATGTATTTACTTATCATTTATGTTTTGTTTCTTCTCTCTGGTCATTGCATCAAACAAAACCTTGTTTCAACTCATTAATCCCATTATAAAAAAAAAACTTTTACTAGCCAACCTTTTTGCTTGATTAGAGCATATGTGTGCAGGCCCAGCAATAAGTTGTGTTTGCTATTTCTGATATATTGTTAATCAACTGATGGAACCCATTTGAACTCTACTCTGGTTTTCCACATTTAACATCTTTTAGCATTATCAGGGGGAATATCACTATGCAAAACTCAAACAACATTCTACAATACACTTCTAATATCTAATGTTTAAATTCTAATCTCTAATCTTCTTCTTTATCTTCTGCTCTGTGGTTGGACCGTGCGTAGATCTGTCAGCTTCTGGTGTGACAGAAGCATGGGTCTTTCCTCTCTCAATTCCAGTGTGTCTGCAGTATGGATTTAAGCTGAATCTTCTTAGTTTTGATGTACCTCTGGCTATATTAACACACCTACTCCATATCACAGTCCATTACACCTAGAGCTTAAAATCAAATAACCTTTACAGCTGGTCTTGCAGAAATTTGGAATTTTCTTCAAAACCCAATTTTATGAACTGTTAGAAGACCTCTCTATTTTGGATTTAAAAAATCAGTTTTGGTTCAAACATGTGTATTTGGGCTGAACCAAAAATAGTTTCCATCTGATGTCATCTGGGGGAGAGGCAACAGGCCCAGCACCATTGGGCCTAGACTAAGAAGAAGAGCCCTCCCTCCATTCCATCTGATGTCATCTGGGGGAGAGGCAACAGGCCCAGCACCATCAGGCCTAGACTACCTTTTAAAACTTACCTTTTAAGGGGCGGGTGGGTTTCGGGATTTTTAGGTTCTGTTTACATTGTATTAACATATCTTTATGTAAATTTTAATGTTGTGGGAAAATAAGTCTCTAATTGTTTCCATTAAAAAAATCTTGTTAACAAAAACAATTTTCAGTACTGTTGCAAAAACAAAACAAAATAAAGAATAAATAAATAAAAAACAAAATCCTAAAAAAACTCTTTTCCCAAGGGCTGATGAGAATTGTAGTATATTTTGGCTGAGGCAAACTACATTAGCAATATTGATTTCTCCTTTCCGATTTTACTCTCTTCTTATTGGAAGGCACAGATCAGATGACAAAAGATCAAATCAATCAATCAATCATTTTATTACAACCATTCGGCCAGTATAAAAACACAGTATAAAAACACATATAAAAAACACAATAAAACAAATTAAAAAACACACACAATAAAACAGGTAAAATTGAATCCCTTAGAACTAGGCAATGGATTTGCAGATTAGACAATGGGCCTCGGCAGACGGCTAATAGGGCCGTCTCCAAGACCCAGAAGAGGAGGGGCAGCCGCACGCGCGGCGTCCCTTCCTCTTCCTGAGGTTGCCCTGGAAGCTGCCGGCCCTCTGCACAGCTGGTGCTTCCAGGGCAACCTCCCTCCGCAGCGACCGGATGCGCTGTGGAGGATAAGTCAGGGAAAGTGCGCCCGCCGCTTTTAGGGCGCACTTTCCCTGAAATCTAAAAGGAGCGCCAATTTGGAGCTCCTTTTAGATTCGCCGCAAGAGTGCCGCGGTGCGGAGGCTGAGCTCCGCCGGCGCTCCGACCCGCGGCGTCTCCGGGGCCTCCGTCTGCCGAGGCCCATAAGAATATTAATTCACTTCAACTATGGGGGGAAGCACACGAGTGCTTCCAGGAAGCCGCCGGATGGAGCGCCACAGGACCGCAGCCTCCGCACCACGGCGCTCCTGTGGCGTCCCTGAAAGGAGCGCAAAAATAGCGCTCCATTCATAAGTCAGAGAAAGTGTGCCCTAAACGCGTAGGGCGCACTTTCCCTGACTTATTCGCCGCAGCGTGTCCGGACGCTGCGGTGGGAGGTTGCCCTGGGAGCGCTGGCCGTGCGGAGGGCCAGCAGCCCCGAGGGCAACCTCAGGAAGAGGAAGGAGCACCGCGCGTGCGGCTGCTCCTCCTCTTCCTGGCCTCCAAGATGACTCTATTAGTCATCTGCTGAGGCCCTATATTACCCAAAGCCTTAAGCAGTGAGCATTATACATTTATCATTTATCTATACAGCGGCAATTATTTCTTGTCAATAATTAAGGAGGTTTGGTACAATCAAACTTCCTATCACATTGGCAAATTAACCAATCATAACTGGATCTAGTCTCCTGGTGTCTGTTTATAGTTTATAATTTGACAAGTACACTACGGCCGTATCCCCCTGAAACATCTTTTTTCCTCAATGTAACTAGCCAAATCAAGATTATTATAACAAAACTCCATACGGTTAAATATAAATAGAACACAATAATCATAACAGGTCATTAAGATGATCATTACATCTGCTTTAAGAATTTTTTACGGTTTGCAATAGCAGCTGCAAAAATTTTTGCAACTTTTCGAGTTATGTCTTTGTTGCAATCCGCAAGAAGGTAATCAATATAGAATTTCTCCTGTCTACCTGGTATCTGCAATACAATTGGGGTTATATATAAGGCACATATTTCTGTATACAAAGAACATCCAAAAAGAACGTGGCTGATATTTTCAATTTCTTCAGTGCCGCAAGGACAATATCTATACTGATAAGGGATCTTTTTGTATCTACCTTCGAGGACTGATGATGGCAGAATGTTAAGCCTTGCAAGCATGAAAGCTCTTCTAAACTTCAAGAAACTCAGATGGTCGAAATATCTGGGATGTTTGCCTAATCTACTAGATTCTTTAATAGGATGCAGGGTTGACTTATTTAAATGCACTTGAAAATCAATATCCTTTATACGCTGAGAGATGGCAGATTTTGCTTTATCATATCCTAGAGTTACTATAGCTGCTGGTGAGAATCCAAGGGAGAAAAGTTTTGATGTAAGAGATTCCTTCCAGGAAGAAGAGAAGGAATCCGTCAAAATTAATGGCACCAACCCAACCGGGACAAAAGAAAAGATCAAATGACTCTCAGGGCAAGCCTCAAACAAAGGGGGGGGGACTTTTAAAGTTCAAAAGGAAAAATGAGCTATTTCCACAGGGAAAAATGTCAGGCATATCTACTATGGCACCTCCAAAATTTATACTTGATGTCCCATCATTCTCATAAGAAATCTGGACTCCCAATTTTAAAAGTAAGTCTTTTCCCATTATGGACACAGGACTTTCAGAGATGGTCAAAAACTCATGTTTTACTTGTTGATTTGCACTTTGCAGCATTTAAAACTTTCTGCTGTAAAATTGGCTTAAACAATTTATCTCCAGTGACATTCACAACTTGAACTTTTTGGGCTGTCGCCTCTGGGGCACTCTCATCCATAACTATAGACTTCTCTGTTCCTGTATCTACCACAAACAAAATTTCTTGCCCTTCCACTCCTTTAAATCCAGTCAATGGTTTCTGAAGAGCCTCTCCCTCTGCCAATCCATTGAATTCTCTCTGGGGGCCTAAGCAGACTGCCAGAAATAGTGCACATTAAATTGAGGCATTGCCCTGGCTCAGTGCTAGGGAATCATGGGAACTGTAATTTATTGTAGCACCAGAGCTCTCTGACAGAGAAGGCTCAATGTCCCAGAAAAAAAATACAGTTCCCATGATTCCCTAGCACTGAGCCAGGGCAGTGCCTCAATTTAATGTGCACTATTTCTGGCAGTCTGCTTAGGCCTTGGGCTTTAGTAAGTGATGATGGTGGGGATTCGAACAGCTGTTTCCACACTCTCTAAAATCTCTCTTGCCTTGAAACAAATGGAATCCCAGGTATTTCACCCTCTGCATCTTCACTTCATAAATTTCTCCAGCTTTCTTTAATAACTGAGCCATGTTTAAAGTAGCAAAATCCCCTTGTTTTAACAGTTCTTGTTTAATTTCTGGGGAACTTTGGCTCACAAAAAAACCATCTGTATTATGGTCTTATTCTGCTCTGAATCAAAAGGCGTAAATTCCCTGAAAGCTTCACTCTTCTCTCCAGAAAAACCCTTGGGGATTCTTCTGACCTTTGCTTTATTTCTATAATCATAGACAAATCCACCATGATTTTCTCTTGCTCCACTCCTCCATGGGAGACTAGGCACTCTTCTCCACTGAAAGGGAAAGGAGTCTGTTTCCAGCAGATCTCTGTCAGGGGCAGTGAATTTCTCTCAGGTCTCTGCACAATTCTCTCTCCAACTTCCTCAAAAGTAGATCCTGGAGAGGGCTAAAACATAGTTTTTGAAGACTGGGTACCTCCCATACTCCTCCCCTTTCTAAACAGACAAAACAGACACAAAGGAAAAGGGAAATGGATTTTTTTAAAACACCAATCACACAAAGTTGCAAAGTTACTGGCCTGTACACCCAGACGTTCAGTAGCCAAGAGCTACCCATTTAGGAACCACAGCACCATTCACTCACCAAATGGTAAACAATCACACCAAGTGGGCTTGTCTGCCACACAACCCCACAACGATTCACATGCCTGGTCTTGCCCCATGGCAAGATCTGAAGAGGTCTGCCTCTCACACAGATGCACCAACAGAGTGTCTGCCTCTCACCCAGACACACCAACATTCATACACGACGAGCTACCTCCCAGCTCCTGATTTCCAATTTCTACCTGAAGTGGACCTTAGTTTCTGGGTTTTCACAGAGTCTCCCCCGGCGAGGAGATTGCTATTTACCCAGAAACTGGAAAAGGCAGCCTGAACCTCCCTGTTACCCAAAAACATTGGGCTATTCTCAAGGTCCACTGACTGGTCTACCTGATCCTAACTACCTATTCCCAATTCTGCCTACCTATTTCCCAGTCTCTAACTTTACTACTGACCTGATCCAGAAGAGACCCACCTCTTGTTTCCGCCGCCTGTGTTTTCAAGCTACTTGCATCACTGACATGATCCTAGGCTGGAGTCTGCTTCCTGCTTCAGGCAGAAAGAAATTCCAGGTCTGCTCTTTCCAAAAATGTTGGAAATGCGCACACGAGCTTCAGTGGATCTCCCCCTACCAAAGCAGAAAACAGGTCCAGCAAAGAGGGAAAATATCCCCACCTCTGGTCTACCTCAGCTTGCTAAAAAGGATCCAAGTCACGGCACCAAAATATGTAGTGGAAAAACCAACTGTTGCAAATTAACTCCCAGCATCCACAGTTCTTTGCAGAGCTTGAGGCAAAGCAGGAGACCATTAAGGTAGTTTAAAAAGACAGATTTATTTTGCTGGCAAAGTCCCTATGGAATTAGCATTTCAGATCATTGGGCAAAGGACAAGCCAAGATGGCCATAGTTTCATGCACTCACAGACAAAGAAATTCAAAGCTGACATTCTATTGGATGCTCTAAACTTTAAACACACAGAATCCTGAGCAATGAGAATACAGATTTCAGATTACATTATAATATGCTTAAGCTACCATGTTGCCATGCCAAACACATACCAAAATCTCTTATCAGTAAATAAACTGGTGTGTACCAGGCAGAAGGCCCTTTTGCACAAACAAGAGTAGTTGCCAATTATTTATTATGGCTCTCTGGCCCATGCTGACTCCTAATGAAAGTCTTTAATGATTCAGGTTACCAGGCCTGGGGTCAGACTGTCTAAATAACCCTTTAGCATTCTTTGAGTTTAAACCTTCCAGCATCTTCCTTAGAGGCCCATTTCCCAGCATTCCCTTCACATGTCTGCTTGACCCTTATTTTACACTTATAATAGCACACATCTCTAATTTAGGCATATAAAACATTAATTAAAGAAATTCTTCTGCCTCAGTGCAAAGAAACACAGAAGAATCAAGATTGATTCTACACCCACACCCACACCCACACGTAAGGTTAGCATCTTCCAATATAAGTGAAGTAGAATCTCCTGCTAGATTATTTGCCATAAATTTGAAGAATATTCATATCTTGTTCTCTTCCATTTTTCCCTCTGTGTTCATTGCTGTGTTTCTCTCTCTTCTCTCCTCTTCTCTGTCCCCCTGCCATGGGCACCAGATGAAGAAGATTTATTCCACTGTCCCTATATTTTAACATGGGAAGCATTTTTTGTGTGAGAGAGGTGGTTCATGACATGCATGGATGGGACAGTTAATAATCTTTGCCCAACTTCATACAACTAGTTACAGTCCCCTCCCTGCATGACAGTTAAAGCTTCTAATAGAAGTGTTTTTAAAAGCTTAATTGCTCCAGAGGGGAGCAATTTTGAGGGCTTTTCATTGTAGGGTTAACTTTTCTATCTGTAGCTACAATTCTCTCTGAAAATATTTTTTCCCATGAAGCTTGGAAAGATCCATTGATACCACTGGATATGTAAAACATTTTTTTTTCATAGGCAAGAATTTTGATTTGGGTGATATGAGTTTAATGAGTATGACTAGTATACACAATGAGAAGTAAGTGACCACTTGTAAATACATTGTGGAATAGCTTCCACATCCTCCAACATAGAGGGAGAGAGGCAGGAGCTCCATTGGGCTTAGCCTAGATTAAAATGGAGAGCAGTTCATCTGCCATGATCCAGGCCTCAGAGGGAGAGAAGAACTGCTGGACCTGGTCCTATTCCCACTGCCATTCCCTTCTCCTTTTGTGTCCTGTCTTTTGAGATTGTAAGCCTGAGGGCAGGGATCCCATCTAATTAACCATTTTTAAGCTGCTCTGGGAGCCTTTGTGGATGAAGAGCAGGGTATAAATACTCCAAATAAATAAATAAACATAAAATATGCAGGGCAAGTGCACTGAGATAAATGGGAACCTATCCATTCTCTAGGAGGAAAGGTTTGAGAGATGTTTGAGGTGTCTAGGCCATTAAGCCCACTGATCAAGACTACAGGTATAATTAAACAAATAAGAGTTTGTCTTCTGTATCAAGGGCCAGTCAGAATACAATCTTGACTGTGCATGCAAATCAGGGTCAGAAAAAGAGCCTTGTGGTCTGCATGGGACCTCCTAACCCCCATCTGTGAAAACTAACCATAGTTGCCACAGTTTGGTTTCCTTCTCCTGCACCCCAACCTATTTCTGCTGCAAACTAGGGGGGGTATGGCAAATGGGAGTGATACAATGTCACTTCTGGTGTACTACAATGAATTGGTGTGGCCCCTCAGAGTGAGGGTGGGGATTTGCCACAGTTGCACATTGATGCAAATGTCTCACACGTTTGCTGTTTAGTTCATGGGCCTATCTACATCCCTCTTACTTCTCTCATTTTGGAATGCATGAATCAACCATAAATCTTGCATGAGATTCAGATGCCTCTTTGCATCATAATATTCCAATTTAGCTAAAAGTAGAATGTGTCCTATTATGTTCACAATATGTAAGAATATGAGCAATTTATCTTTAAAGAATACCTGCAGTGGTTTCCTTTTGCCTGACACACTCTATATATGTCTCTGCAATGCAATGTATTTTATATTCCTCATATATCAAGATGAGGTAGATTTTCAAAATGAGTTTTAACTTTGAGCTGAAGCATGCATTATCTTTTCCATTGTTTCCTTTTCAAATTATATTTAAGGAATTATAAGAATAGGCTTTAAGATTGAGTTTGCATTATAAAAATAGTATTACTATTCAGCATTCTCTCTTGACCCTATCTCCACAGACAAAAAGTTATATGTTGCTTGATATTAACACCAAGAATAACTGAAAACTGTGTACGTCATCTTTTACAGCTTACATTTTTGAGATTTCTGCCTCACTCACAGGAAATCTATTAGCATCCATGAATGAGAGATTTTAGAAAAGGCAGCAAATGAATGAGGCATTTACAAACCTAGCATGTGCCCATTATCAGTCATTGTCCCTAACTTTTTCAAACATGAATGACTTTTGAACCTAATTATTTGTTAGATTTTTCCCCTCCAGGCTTTTAGTTTGTAATGATATCATGTGAGGGCAAGACAATTTACCTCATTAGAGAAATGACATAAACTACAGCTAAATGAGATAATGTCGCACAAAAGGTCATGGGAAATGTGCTTAAAAACAGCATTTTGTGTTTGTATTTGTAATAACAGTTCAAGTCCTTAAAGAAATCTTATAGATTTAGGGGCTCTGCAGATGGCGCAAAGCACCATCTTGGAGTCAGGGAAGGGCCCAACCAGCCAGATGCCCCAACCCCTTCCCAAGGATGTCATCGGAGTGCCCACCGTTGCACACAGCCAGCGCTCCGATGACATCCTCCCGGTCCAACCTCTGCACGGGCTGAGCCAGAAGAGATGTGGAAGAGCTGCGTGACGACTCTTCTGGTGCCCTTTCTGGGGCTTGGGAAAGGAGCGCTATTTTACTGAAAGGGTGGATTGAGGCTGAGGCATGGGGCAGCCTCAGCCCCAATCCTCGGCTTCTTGGGGCAGCCCACGGCCACCTGTCTGTAAAGGCCCTTAGTCTAGGTAGGACCACCATCAAGATTAGAGACTAAGGGCCTCTACAGATGGTGCAAAGTGCCATCCTGGAGGCAGGGATGGGGAGGGGCAGCCACACGCCGGACCCCCAACCCCTTCCCAAGGACGTCATCACAGCATGGGCTGCTACGTATGGCATGCGCTGTCAGGATGTCCTCCCAGTGCAGTGTTTTTATACGCTGCACTGAAAGAGGCACATAAGAGCTGCACTGTGGCTCTTCGGGTGCCCTTTTTGCCACCTGGGAAAGGAGCGGTGTTTTGGCACTCCTTTCCCAGGCGGCAAAAGGAAGGATCGGGGCTGACACATCTGGCAGCCTCCGCCTCAATCCTCTATTTTCTGGGGTGGCCCAGGGCTGCCCATCTGCATCCCCCCAAAGTCATGGACATGAAGTGAGAGGGGATAGCCTCCATGCTTGGTCTAGGAGCCACCATTATTTAAAGTATAATATGAAGTAACAGCTGTGTGTTACAAGCCAGCCATATTCAATTTTTTTGGCCTGGGAATAAATCCATGAGTATAGAGTATAACCTGGTGTAATATGTGTAATATATTAGACAGAAAGCTAGATGTATTAGAAGGTGTATGTATGTATTATTGTGAACTGAAGGGCACCATAAGTCTGGGCAAAATACCTACTAGGATATAAAGAAAATAAGACATGAGAATTGATTCTAATAACAGTCCCAGAAAAGCTAAAGAAGTTAAAAAGAATAAAAAAGGCTTATTTGGTTATGTCCATAACTAAAGGAAGAACAAGGAAATTGAAGGACGATTGCATGGAGAAGATGTCAAAATGCTAATAGGAAACAGAGAGAAGATATAACTACTTAACACATTCTTTCTATCAATCCTCCCCCCAAAGGAGAACAATACTCAATCTGGGGAAAATGGAGCAGATAATGTAGTTGGGAAAATACTGTAGCACTGAAGAGAGTACTAAAAAGCATGTTAAAAGCAGAAAATGGTAAGGATACAAGCTCCACTTATTCTGAGATGATCAACTATTTATTTGTTTAAGAAGTGTAACATCTTTTGGCCTTGATGAGAAAAGGCCTTCAGCTAAATTCATTGGAGTTGAGACAAAACACTGGCCCATCAATGGTCCTGCCATTAAAGGAGTGTCAAACCTTTGTCCTGGTTTTGTGGATTAGAATTATGGCAACCCATGAGGAGCATCTTGGGGAGCTGGGCATGTTTAGGCTGAGAAGAAAAGGTTAAGAGATGACATGATAGCCATGTTTAAATATTTGATAGGATGTCATATTGAGGATGGAGCAATCTTGTTTTCTGCTGCTCCATAGAGTAGGACACAGAGCAATGGATGCAAACTACAGAAAAGGAGATTCCATCTAAACATTGGAAAGAACTTCCTGACAGTAAGAACTGTTTGACAATGGAATATGCTGCCACAGAGTGTGTTGAGAAACTCCTTTTTTGAAGTTTTTTTAAGATAGGCTAGGTGGGTATCTGACTGGAATGCTTTGACTGTGTATTCCTGCTTGGCCGGGGGAGGGCTGGATGGCCTTTGGAGTTTCTCCTAATTCTATGATTCAGCACAATTTGGGCAGCTGCTTCCACAGTAGCCATGTCTTCCCATAATATATAATTATGGTATACTCTCGTCAAGTAAGACTTAACAAAGGCAATAGGTTTCACTACAGATAGGGCAACATCACCTTCCATCTACCAGTATAGATGGAAACACCTAATTTTGTCTAATGCAAACAGGGCTATTATCAGAAGACTCATATCAAAAGATACTTGTTGCTGAATGGGGGAGCAAAAGAGAGAAGCCAGGTACAGGTAGAGAAGAAAGAATAGAGGGGAAGGAATAGGGGGAAGGAAAAGGGAAGATTTGAAACAGCCTTCTGCCGTCTTACATTCAGATCCAGCATGCTGTAGTGGTTTAAACATGGGACTGATGGCTCTGAAGACCACAGTTCACATCCCTGCTTGGCCATGGAAACCCACTGGATAGTTTTGGGCAAGTTACATTCTTTCAGCCTCTGAGAAAGGCAAAGGCAACCTCTACTAAACAAATCTTACTGAAAAAGCCCATTACAATTAGCATGCAATGGAAATGACTTGAAGACCCAGAACAACACATTTATTTATTTATTTATTTATTTAAGAGATTTATATCCCACCTTTCTCCCAAAATGGGATTCAAGGCAGTTAATTTCTATCTGGTCAGTTAATCCATTTTCTCCTGGTTGCTGGGATTTAAAAACTACCTACAGTTGAAATAAAGTGTCACAGTAGTATTTGGAAGGATCATATCAAAAGGGCCTAAAGCATCAGTGATGTAGAAATCCAACAGGAAGATATTGCTGGGCAAAGAAAGCAAGATGAGAGATTGTAGGAAGAGCAGGTTTGCACTTGAAGATGGGTGAAGTAGGGTTGGTTGAAAGGAACTGAACAGCACTGGAAAGAAACTGGAAAAGGTGTGGCAATGGCTGCCAATTAGATCTTTGGTTTTCTCATCAAAGGAATGAAAGGGAAGGGGATGCTATTCAGGAGTACACAATAAAGATTTATTTTACAAGTCTCTTTCCAAAGCCAGATTTAACTGTCGTTCAATGCCGACCTCCCACAAGCATTCCTGCTCTTCAAAATCAATGTCTTTCTTAGCTCTGGCCTGTTGAGTGAAATGGGTCCCTCTTTGCTTCTCTGCTCAATTTATCAATTGTGTGCTCCTCAGTAAGCCCAACCCCTCCACTGTGTCCTTTCCTCCTTGTCCCCTGCAAACTGTGAAGTTTTATTTTATTAGCTTATTTAGTTTACAGCCCACTGACAGAGATTGAATAACTAGGAAGGAAGATAAAATAAAGGTATTATTATTTCTGCCTTTTTTTGTTTAGATCAGAGTCTCTTTGTTTCTCAGCTGGTCTTGATTCTCAAATATTACATGAGATGAAAACTTGATGAGATATTAACGACTTTAATAACTTTCTATTTTAAAATAAAATATATTGAATTTCTGATCAGACATGAATAGGAGTTCATTATTAATGTCCAATTCTGGGCTTCCTATTCCCCCCCCCCCCAAAAAAAATGGCTTAGAACACCTTTAAACTTTGGTGGTTCTTTTCACATAAAACATCTTTGTGGGTTTTGCAGACATATTTAAAATGAGACTGGTGGTTGTTCAGCTTCTACCTTGTCCATTGGTTATTCTGGTAGAGATATCTAGTACTCTCTCACACTTCTCATCAGGCAGTGTCCAAAAGCTGCACTCAAAATTTAAGTGATATTGATTGATGGGCAGTAGCATAAAGGAGCTCTGCAGGTGATGTGCCAGAAACAAATCAGTGACACAGAGAGACTTGCAACACAGTTCCAAATACATGCCACAAGACATTGTTGTACAGGTTGTATGGACAAACCAGGGCAAGAGTCAGCATAGGAATCTCTTACCAAGCATGTAAATATTATGAGTTCATTCCTCTCATTTCTAAGAACATTTCTTTTAAACAGACATTGTTTTGTTCTATTTATCAAGACATTGCTCCCAAGACTTACCATTGTGGGCAGAACACAATTACAGTGAACTATTTCATGAACATTACTGAATGTTATTTTACTACCCTTAAATAAGATTTATTCCTCTAGAATGTTTCTTGGACAGAGATATCATTCGAGTCATTCAAAAGTGATTCTGACCCCAAGGATTCCTTTTGTCTGTTCAGTTCTGTTTCAGTTCAAGGACAGTGAGGCTGCAAAGCTGACAAGAAGTGCTGAATCTACTAGCAGCTTTAAAAAAGTCTATATAACTGAGAAATTGCATATTGATGTGCCCCTGAAAGAATTACAACTTTATTGAGCCCTTTTGTTTCCGGGGGGGGGGGGGGGGTATATTATACAAATTTAAAATAAATGCTAGGTCTTTTATTAGTAGGAGAAAATAGGGAAAAAATAGTTTAAAAGATTGAAAACAGAAATTGTTTAGTGAGTTATTCCACTCAGAGGATTAAGCTAATAGATCTGACTTTCTGCCTGAGCAGACTGCCAAACTCTGAAACTCAGCAAACTGATTGTACTCCTCTGCCACTGACAGCCATCCAGCTCCAAAGTAGTGAATTTAGGGCCTTTACAGACTGCCCAAAATAATGCAGCTTGAGGCCACTTTAACTGTCCTGGCTCTGTGCTAGGGAATCATGGGAACTGTATTTTTTTTTGGGGGGGGGGCATTTAGCCTTCTCTGTCAGGGAGCTCTGGTGCCACAATAAACTTCAGTTCCTATGATTCCTTAGCACTGAGCCAGGACAGTTAAAATGGCCTCAAGCTGAATTATTTCTGGCAGTGTGTAAAGGCCCTAAGAGAAACAAACCAGAGCATAGGATATCAAATCAAATGTCCACAGAGCTTGAATCAAGGTGACTGTTGCTGGACTCCAAGCATTCTCACTATTTGCTCGGAGTGGTGTAACTGTACTCCAAAATCTGAAAATCCACATTTTGCCAATTCCTGGCATATATAAAGCATCTGTTATGTAAGTGGCTCATAGTTCAAGAAAGGGAATGGGGTACATGTTCCAAAATGGTGGGATGAGGTGTTCCACTGTGCACTGTGGTGTTAAGTATGTACTCTCCCTAGCTGTTCAGCTCTCCATAGTTCTCAGAGGGAGGAATTGAAAGTTTAAGTCCCCCTCCCATGCTGTGTGCTGTGGAGTGTGTGTGTATATGTGCACTGTTCCCAAGTCCTCAGTCACCACCAGGTGTATCCCTTGGAGCTGAAATTCTTGTCCACTTGAGCCTTAACACAATGTTTAAGCCACAAGGGTTTGTGTAAACTGAATTTGATTACCTTTTGAGAAGGCTATGCTTACAACAGTCTGATCAGTCATGCTTGAAATTTCAAGTGGGAAGGAGTATCAACATTAATGTGAAAGTACATACAGGGACTTGACCATGCATTTTTAAAAATACGTATTTATTCCAATAAAGAAATACAATGGGCCACGCACAGGGCTGAGAATCAGCATGCTGTAGTGATTTGAGTGTTGGACTAGGACACTGAGACACCAGGGTTCAAATCCCTGCTTGGCCATGGAAACCTGCTTGGTGACTTTGGGCAAGTAATACTCAGCCTCAGAGGAAGGCAAGGGCAAACCGCCTCTCAAGAAACTTGCTAAGAAAACCCTGTGATAGACTTACCTTAGGGTTGTCATTTGTCAGAAATGATTTGGAGGCACACAACATCAACAACAAACACTAGAAATAGGAAGTTATACAGAAATGTGAAGACTTTTAATGTGTGCAGTCTGTGTAAACTGCAATTCCTGGCACATAGGCAGACTTTCTTGCATGGTAATTGGAGTCACATTTCATTGCTAATATGCAGAAAGATTTAAATATTAAGGTATGGAAAATCAAGAACCCCTTGCTGCTTTCTGTGTGTTTCCAATTTCCCCATGAGTCACTGATCTCATTGTGACTCGTCATGACTAAAGAGAAATGAGAAACTCATCCAGAAAGGAAGAGGTAGCCTCTTATAAAGAGAAGAGTAGAATTCTTTTGTAAAGTGATGAAGTGAACCAGGCACACTTGGTGCAGAGGTACAGCAGTGACTGTTTGAAAGGAGGCAAGCCAGGAGCAGTAAATTATGCAAAGATTAGAGGACAGCCTCCTTTATACATGTGCAGTTTAGGCTAACAGAACTCTTTAATTAAGTCATGTCTATGAGCACACTAGAACTTCTCTCACACCAAATTAATGAATTCTGGAAGACAGATTGGAATTTATTAATTCGGAAGGCTGCTATTTTCTTTATAAAATTATATGTTTTATATCAGCTTGAAAATATTCCTGGGAGTAATATTCCTTCAAATGTATTATTATTATTATTATTATTATTATTATTATTATTATTATTACCCTGCTCCTCTGTCAAACAGTTGCTATTTCCCTCCCTCATCAAGACACTCCTGGCTTGAATTAAGGGACTATGCAAATGAGCAAAAAGGGGTGCTTTGTGGATGACTTATAGGTGTGGCCTTTAGATGACGCATGCCTAAAAATCTTCAGGAAAGTGCCCTTTAGCCTTCGTATGCCGAGAAAAGCCACTCCAAAAAGGAGCCACTTTTTTCTGCTCCTTTGGTGAAGATGCACACCTTCACATGTGTGTATGTATGCAGCAACACTGATGAACCAGAAAACAGCCATATAAATGCACTGTTGCACATGCGGTGGAAATTGACTCAGCGATCCAGAGCATGAGCCCTACAATGCAAGATTTAATTTAAAGCAACCTATGCTTCCAGGTGTGGCTGCACTGGTGCAGGTGCACTTGAATATTAGAACCCTAACCCTAACCCTAATTGTAACCCTACACATGCACCCTAGCAACTGTCCTCTATTATGACAATAAATGCATTCTGTTGGATGTATGCTTGCTATCAGCATGCACAGCAGTTTTCATGAAAGAGGCTTTTGTGACATCTTCTGCTCAGGTGTGTATAAGACCTGCACACCACTTCCTGGCATGATGGGGGAGGAGGGCTCCTGGAGTAATGTTTGTCTGCGTGTCCTGTTGACCATGTCCCTTGCATGACCACTAGCTGCATGTATCAAGTCTGTTCACATAAACCTCCCTTGCATGTACCTCTCCCCTCCCCGCTGATCTGTGTGGGACATGTTTTGTGGAGGATGATGGAGTGTTTTTTCAGTTGACAAATCCATTCCTTGACCCCAAGGGTGACATAATCTGACAGTGGCACCTGTCTACTGCACCCACTCTTTGGGGGGAAGAGAAGGTCAGCGAATCCTTGCATGATCTTCAGTCACCTTTGTGCACAGAGTGACAGACTTTATACCACCCTATAACAGGTCCTGTGCAGGTGCACAGGGATGCCGAACTTCAGTCATCTTTGTGCACAGAGTGACAGACTATACCACCCAATAATAGGTCCTGTTCAGGTGCGCAGGGATGTTTTCCTGCAAGATGCACAAGTGGGGAGAGATGCGCATGCACATGCAAATGTGCGCATGTGTTTGAGAACAAAAAATAAATAAAGAAGTCACTGCCAGCCCATGTGGTTGCTCTGTCTCCCTTTGCGGCATCCTTGGGGCTTCTATACAGCCTTGGAAAAGCTTATTGACTCCCCCCAGTGCAGTTGCTCCATCCCCATTTAGGACAACCTAGGGCAGGCAGTGCGGTTGCTGCAGCTTAGGGAAAAGGCAACTTCAGGTCACCTTTTCCTGCCCATCTGCATAGCCCCTAAGAGCCTATTCCCAATACTGTTAGCTGGAGATGGGGACTACAGACATGTAAGAATACAATTCAAACATCATTGATCAGAATCATAGTTTGGAAATTAGTGTGGTCTGTGCCAATGGTTCTCAGTCTTTGCCCCTCCAGGTGTTTTAACTTTCAGCTTCCAGATGGCCGAGCCAGTGTAGCCTATAGTCAGGGATTCTGGGAGTGAAAGACCGAAGCATCAAAATGACCAAAAGTTAAGAACCACTGGTTTATTCCATGCTGGGTATTATGGAGCTACAAAGCCTCAGGTGTGGAACAACTTTTTCTAAGAATGGAGGAGGATATCCCTTTTGACCATCCATGTCATATAGGGCCTAAGCAGAGGGCGCAAAGCGCCGTTTTCGAGGCCAGGAAGGGGAGGGGCAGCCTCACACTGGGCGCCCCAACCCCTTCCCGAAAACATCATCGGAGCCCCAACCCCTTCCCGAAAATGTCATCGGAGCCAGCGCTCTGACGACACACTTCCGCTGCAGTGTCCACACACGCTGCAGCAGAAGAGGTGCTGAAGGTGCGCCAGAGGCCTTTTGCGGCGCACCTTCGGCGTCTTGAGGAAGCAGCGCTATTTTAGCGCTCCTTCCTGGGCCTGGGACGCTGCGCCTTGGGGCTGAGGAGTGCGGATACCTTGGCCCCAATCCGCAGCTTCCCAGGGCGGCCCTGTGCCACCCGTCTGCTTCCCCTCATAGTTAGTTATTGCTATTTACTGCCTTATGCACCCACCTCCTATAGTGTATTCCTATAATGTTTGCTGAGAAGTAGGTTTCACTAATTTCAATGAAGCTTATAGGCTTGTTTCCATTGGTCTGAACTGGATTAATTCCAACTAGAACAGGCCCATTAAACCATTGAGGTTAAAATATGTGTTGATTCATAACTCAACAATGGCTCTTTCTCCTGGGGATGTTCCATACTACACAATTATAGCACTATGATTGCACTCTAATTGCCATGGCAACACTCTTTGGGATTTTGGAGTTTGCACTAGAGCTCTCTGGTTGAGAATTCTGGACAAGAGGCTACTGTCAGAACAGAATACAGAGAAACAGAATGGTTCCCAACTGGCAAAGGGGTCAGACAAGGCTGCATCCTTTCACCCTATCTGTTCAACCTGTAGGCAGAACATATTATAAGAAAAGCAGGCTTTGACACACATGAAGGAAGAGTGAAAATAGGAGGAAGGAATATCAACAATCTAAGTTATGCAGATGACATCATAGTACTAGCAGAAAAACTCACAGACCTGGAACACCTACTGAGGAAGATCCAAGAAGAAAATGCAAAGGCAGGCTTAATTTTGAACATAAAGAAAATGAAAATAATGACCACCGAAGACCTTCACAGGTTCAACCTAGACAATGAAAAAATAGAAATACTAAAAGATTTCTCATACCTGGGATCAAACATAAAAACAAACAAAAATAATGATCAAAATAAACATCATTTGCATTTGGAGTGCAGCTTTTGGACACTGCCTGATGGGAAGTGGGAGAGAGTACTAGATCTCTTGACCAGAGTAACCAATGGACAAGGTAGAAGCTGAACAACCAACAGTCTTCCCCACCCCCAATTTCTCTCATTTATATATGTCTGCAAAACCCGCAAAGATGTTTTATGTGAAAACAACCACCAAAGTTTGAAAGGTGTTCTAATCCATTTAGCGGGGAGAGGGGATAGAAATTGGGACTGCAGTCAGGAAATTAGAAGAAGATTAAGAATGGGGAGGGTGGCTATGAAAAAACTAGAAAAGATTCTAAAATGCAAATACATACAACTCAACACAAAACTTAGAATCATACAAGCCATTGTATTCCCTATTACCATGTATTGATGTGAGAGCTGGACAGTTAAGAAAAATGATAGGAAGAAAATCAATTCCTTTGAGATGTGGTGCTGGAGAAGAGTGCTGAGGATCCCATAATGGGTCCTAGAATAGATCAAGCTGGAAACCTCCCTGGAAGCCAGGGGGACCAAACTGAGTCTTTGTACACATCATGAGACTGGAGGACTCATTGGAAAAGACAATTATTCTGGGAAAGGTGGAAGTAAGTAGGAAGAGAGGAAGGCCACATGCCAGATGGATGGACTCTATTAAGGACTCCACGGGTATGGTGTTGCAGTAAATAAGCAGAGCAGTGGAGGACAGAGTGTCTTGGAGATGTCTCATCCATAGGGCCGCCATGAGTCGAGACAAACTCAAGGGCAGTTAAAAACAAAACAAATGCATATTCCAGGATCCCATAGGACAAAACTATGTTAGTTCAAGTGAAATCATAGTGCTATAATTATAATTATACAATTACATCTATTTTTATGATAGCCTAGCACTCTTGCACCTTTCATATTGTTATGGCTGTTATTCAGGCACTTTTAATTTTTACTGATTTCCATGAAAGAGAATCATATTTATATAAAAGTCTCAGGTTGATATCAACAGGAGTTAAATATGCTTATGTCTGGCATGATGGTGCCAATATGTGTTTTTGAAAAGAGTGTGATATATGGCATGCTCCTTCAAACAGGTTGCCCCAAATACATGAAGAGTGAAGTAAAATAAAAGAGAAGGCCATCAGAATTTGGGAAATTATCTTGTGGCAATTTCTAATTAACTTTGCATTATTTACAACAAGTGATTAGACAATGAGAAACTTTTCAAACATAACATAAAAAGTTAAAATAAAGTTGATGGTAATTCATTTGGAGTGATATTCCTTTGTTCAGTTTAGCATTCTCATAAATGTTTAAAGAATATAAATTAGGCTTCGAAGCCAATTAATTTGTCTGTTTCTCATCTCCAGTGATGTATTTTAATTATACTTCTAGGCTTCCATGCTTAGAGGGGAAGACAGTACATAATGATCATGAAAAACCAAAGCTACAAATGTGCAAAAATAAATCCAGGCAAATTTCACTTCCATCCCATCATAATTGATCATGGTTGCATTGGGATAATAGGGGAGGGGGAGCAGATTGCTTTTTAAACTAGAGACCAGGATGATTTGCTAAAATGTTCTTGTTTTATTTTCAGTTTAATTGAGACTAAAGTCACGAGCAAGCAGCATTACATTTGCAGTGTGACGGTTAATAACACTTAGCATTATATAGCACCTCAGCATCTGGTCAAAGCCCCATGTAGATCATCTCAACTGGAGCCATGCAAGGATTCTCCAATTTGATTCAGGGACTGGTTGTGATATAAATCCAGAGAAATCTAGTCTGGATTGAGTATGATCTTCTCTGCTATGGTCTTTCAATCTAACTTGCATTAGAAAACTAAAATAGCTATGACATATTGTTTTTTCTTTGTTGTTGTTGTTAGCTGCCTTTGAGTCAGTTCTGACTCATAGTGAAATAGTCAATTGCCTGAAAATTGTATTTTAAAATTACTGTCCATGATTGTTTATGACTGTGATTTAGGGGTCAGACTAGATAAGTGCATGGGGCTTCGTGTAAGGCTGTTAAGATAGGTTTTTGTTTTCTGACAAAAGCTCTTGCCTCAGAAACATGTAGCTTCCTCTTTTGTTAAATATTGTACTGAGGGCAATGTGTTCACAAAAGAATTCTACAAAACTGTAAACATTTTCTACATAAGTTTCCTATGTTCTGAAAACAATGTCTGCTTAAAAAGAAATGCTGAATATTATGAAATTAATTGAAGGGAGGGGGAAGCTAGAGAAAAAAAGATTTTTCTGTTGTTATATGCCTATAAAAGATGTCCTGATTTTGGGTGCAGTGCTCTTTTGCATTCGTACTAAGGGCCCAGCGTCGTTATCAATAAAACCTATCTTCTGGACTTTAGCTGGGTCTCCGCCGTTATTCCTGCCTATCTGAGTACCTGTTATCTGCTACATTTTTGGTGTGTTAGCCAGGAAATAACCATAGAGGTGGTTTTATCTGCCTCTGCATTACTGTGCTGGGAAAGGGGGGGGGCAGCATTCACGCCTTGTTCCTGATAGATAGCGGCGACACTGATAGATTTTGTCAGAGGAGCAGGTTTCCAGCGCCGTTGCATCCTGAATTGGCTACGCACATCAGAGGAACCCAATTGTTGAAGCAGAAGATTGGATCACCTTCAAGAACCAGGCAAGTATAGAGGGGCACTGCAGTTAGGTTATACACAAGCTGATGGGCATATGCTGAAAATCTGTTTTGAGTAGTAGTGGTACCAAGCAGCTCAGATGACCAGATAACTGCCAATCTGGTTTCAGGACATATCTGTTTTATCTGTTTTATCTGCCAATCTAGTCTGGGTGCACAACTAGTTGAAGTACTTCACTCAGGTTCAGTCCTACCCTTGAAGGGTGGAAGGGAGAACTGACCACTCTCCAAATTAGCCAGCGCACTAATACCTACAAGGAAGACTAGGGAAACTGCTTGGCTCTGATAGACTGGGCAGATATCTGGAAAGGCAGGAGGTAGAGAAAGTGTGAATGCATTGTTTTGGTGTGTGGTGAGTGAATGCTCACTGCATTTCCTGTTACATACTGTCAGGTTCTTCTGGGCGGCTTGGGCTGCTGAGAGTCCGGGTGTACAGGCCAGAGACATGTGATTGGTGTTCAAACCTTTTTTGTGTCAGTCAACAGGACCCTTACCTATCGGCCAGTCCTTTTCCTTCTGTATCTATTTTGTCCTTAGAAAGGGAAGGCAATGGGTGGTGGGGGAAGCAAGACCTACACCCCCTTGGGTTGTATGTTGATGGATTTCAAGAAAGGCTTCAGTGGTGACTATGGGGACCCCCCATAAATCCACAATGGTTGTGAACTTTTTTTGAAGTTGAATGACTTTTAAAATTGGGTGGCCTAGTGAGGGCTCTTTGGATTTGGAGAAAATTAGCAGAGTATATTCTGTGATAACTGGGGAACCTGGTCACCCTAATGAGTTTCCCTACATAGAATCGTGGGACTCAGTATTTTGGTCCCTTTCCCTGTGGTTAAAATGAAATACCAGGAGGCTCAAGATCATGGTGCTTAAGAAAGAGAAATTGGCCAATAAACTGAAACCAGGATGATATGTTGAAGAATTTAGTTGGTAAATATTGTACTGGGGGGGGGGGGGGATGACCAGAAATGGGATCTGTTAATTTCAACATCATTGAAAAACTACTGTAGTCATGTGTGAGAGCAAATGAAAAATGAGATGAAATTTGGTGTTTTTATGCTTAAATAGAGATGCTATTTGTATGAGAGATTGCATGGACATCTGTGAGGGAGAAAAAAGAGCAGACTGCTTTAGAATAAGAGGTATAACTGTGGTTCCTTGAAGCTTAGTCAAATAATCCCCTGACTCTGGAAAGTGGGGTGGCTGCAGTTGTTTTCTCTCTCCCAACTATAATTTTTAATTGTTTACTATGTGTAACTCGGGTGGGCATCCCAAGAAAGGTGAATAGGGAATGCCTATTGTAGCTTCGGCTAGCTTAAGTTTAGGGATTGATCCAGCCAGTAAATTTCGCCAGCCAGCCACATCAGAAAACATGGTCTTAAAACACGCTTCTTTTACTACCAAAGAAAGAGATTGGACCCTGCCAAGAGTGTCAGAATAAGGAATCAGGCTGGTTTCCTATCATTGTGTATAATAACACTGACTGGGAGGATGGTCATATGTTATTGAACATCTTTTTGTTTCCTGAGGAGAAGAGTATGGTTTGCCCAAAGTCAATAGATATGGTTTTCTGTCCAGAGCATAATGTTTAACCCCAATCTGCACTGGAACAACACATGGACTCTGAAGGTACTTTCTTTTTATTTTTGTGTTTGGAAGATGTTTTTCCATGTGTCTCAGCACTAAAACCTGAGAGCAAAGAGGCTGTCAGCAGGATAGCTGTCCTAAAAACTAAAATGGACAAAGGTCTGAACATATCCATCTCCCAGCTGGTACAGAGTTTACTATAACAAAGATCTAGAAGGGAAAAAAAGAAGAAACTGGAATTGCAAGCCTCCCTTCTAGCAGTAGCAATTCAAGAAAAAGAAAGAAAAAGGGGGGGTCAGGAGGTGGTCAAGTATGTAGATTCAATGGTAAGAGTATGTTGATTAGATGGTGAAGAGTATGTGTATTTAATGGTAACAGAGGATGTGGACAAGAAGAGAGCAAAGAGGAGAAGAAGAAAAGCAAAGGACAAAGGGAAGATGAGGAAAAAGGGCTGAAATAGTAACAGTTCTGTTGGTGCAGGAAGCTAGAAAATTCACTTTGGGACAGCAATTAACTATTTAAGTGCCATGTTTATGGGAGGTACCAAGCAATCCTGCTTGATGAAGAATTTTCTCTGCAGATCTATTTTAAATCCATCCAGTCTATGATTGTAAAGCCATCCTGGAGACAGTTTATGGCAATGAAGATACTTTTGAAAACTATAATGGTTCCTGGACTTGGCAGTGCAAATAACAGCCAAAGGGAACTGGAGAATGAAAGCTGCATGAAAACACTTGTCAAGAAACCAAGCCATGGTGCAGATGCTTCAGGAAATCCTGATTGAACAGTTGTTAATAACAACAGAACCTACAAGAACTTATAAGAACTGCAGAGCCTAGACCAACCATGGAAGCAGCCCACAAAGGGGCTTAAAGAGATTTGGCAAATGGACTTTGCTGAGCCACCCCAAGGTGACAGGTTGAAGTATTTGCCTTTGTTTTTGTGTGTTTCTTGGGTTGGACGGAATGTTTTGCTTGTTCCACAGACAGGAGCAGTTGACTAACAAAGGAATTTATCTAGGATCTGACTTCTAGGTTTAGGATGTTAGAGGTCATCCAGATGGTCAGAGACTGACACTACATCACAGAACACATCAAGGGAGTTGCAGAGCTTTTGAAAATTGATTGAGATATCATACTGCTTAGAGACTAAGGAGTGTAAACAAATGAAAAATTTTGAACCAGACTTTAAGAGACATTTAGTCAAACTCTACTAATAGGAAAGGTTAAAGTGGTCTGCAGTTTAAATCATTGCTTTGTTATACATCAGGATAAAGACCCCCCCGACGAGTTGGGAGGGGGCCTTCTGTTGCGTCCGCCTTAAAAGGGCAATGACGCATGATTGGCTGGGATGACCGGAGGGCCCGACTCTTCCGGTCGGCTTGGCCAATGAGAAGGATCTCGCGTCTGAAGTATTGCGAGATCTTAAAAGCTTGCGGGATTTGAAGGCGAGATTTGCGGGCCTATAAAGCCCTGCGCTGCCACGTGTCGGCATCCATTTCAATTTGGGACGAGCAAGGAGCACCTTGCTTGTCCATAGCGTGGATCCGGGCCTTTTTCGCCTCATTGCAAGGTGAGCCCGTTGTTGAGTGCTAGCCTGAGGCCTGGGAACAGGCCCTGCTGTGGCCGAGGTGATGCTCCTTGGGTGCGAGCATACCTCCAGGCTTCTTGGCTTTGAGGCCTAATTGGCTTAGCATGGAAGGCCCGCGCTCAGTGGGCGGCCGGACGGGCGCAGCTGCTGCCTGATTATTACGCCTCGCCGGCCCCCAAGGACCACGCCAGGCCACTGGCATAAGGCCGCGGCTGTCCTCCGGACCTTGGAGGACACAAGTATGGTGCGGCAAGCAAGTAAAAAAAAAAGCCGCGACTGTTTGTTTGTTGCTGGGCCCTGGACTTGGCATTCAGGTGCCCCTAGATTGGCCTTACTGTGTGGCGCCAGTTGGCGCAAAAAAGGTGGACATAGGAGGGACAGGCCCCTGTTTTGGGTAGACGGCCTGGAAACCAGGTCAACCCCTCCCCCTCCCCTTACTCCACTCGCAGTTTCTGATTATAAGGAAGGTGGTGGGAAGTGCATCCCCCCACGCCACTCCTTCCTATAGTTACTGTGGGTTTATTTCGATCAGGACTAGCGGGGGTTAATCAACGGCTTGGCCTGGCCATAACAATAATAATAATAGCAATTATATATATATATATATATATATATGGGAATTTTGAAAGGGGTGAGTTTGTTGAGGGCCTCCTCTTTCGTGTTGGCCAACCTAATTCAGTTGGCAGTTGTTAATTGGGAGTACATGCAGTTTTCATATATTTGGTGACACAGGTATAGTTAACTATTCTATATCCTGCATCAATTAGCTTTTCATTATTTTCACTTAACTAATTTAATTATGCCGCGAAGTAAGGCTCAATCCAAGCGGCGTGCGGCCTCAACTGGTCAAAAAGTTGGCCAGCCAGCACCTAAGCGAGCAGCTAATATTACAAGTAAAGAAGATGACATCACCACACACTTGGCACAGATAGGTCGCACTATGCAGGCTTGTGCAGCAGTATGTGAGCAGTTGGCTCAACATCACTTGCAAAAAGGGGCGCAAGCTTCTACTTCTTCGTTTGCACATACAAATGTTAATGTTGGACAAGCCATTACACAGCAGGTTAATGATAATGCAACTCCATCACCTGACACTGCATGTAGTTCCCCGAGTACTTCAGCTATGGAGGTTGGGCAACCAACCGTAGCTGACGTAATGGAACTTTTGAGGAAAATTCCTGGTGTGGGGCACCACGGTGCCACGACAATTACCTCTAGTCAACCTACTTTGTCTGATCTATTTCACTTTCTTCAAAGTGTGGTTGTTACAGGCCAGAGTGATGTGTCAACACCTGAGACATCTGCGGCTTGCAGCGTTGATGTACCAGGCGCTCATGGCAGACAGCACAACACCAGAGCTGATTCAGTGACACCCACGGTGGGAGTTCAGCAAGCATCTTTGAATGCTTCTCCTCATCCAACGGGCTCAGGTTTGTCAGATACTAATAATTTGTAGGCAACATGGCCTTCAGTGGTTTGGGCTACAGGTGGGCAGACAGGACTGACCTCATCGAGCAATCGCCCTAGCCTTGAACCTTTAACAACAACTTTAGATGGCATGGCAACAAACCGGGGCTTGCAAGTGGGGTTACAGAGCAATACAAACGTTAATACCACGGTAAGTCAAACAAGGGAAACAGCTGTCATAGCTGCACTAGGCATTTCTGGGACTGATTGATCTTTTGAATGCAATCCATATGCGGGGATGTCTATGCCTTTGGGGTCTCACCTTCCCTTAGCTACAAAAGAAAGGATTTGGAAAGGTGAGTATATTGATTTGTTTTCACTAACGTTCCAGGATCCCGAGCCTAGGATAATGGTTAAAGATGGGGTGGTGTTTACCCTCCCAAAAGAATTCCAATCGTATAAATGTCCTAAGTTAGAAAGAAATTTTGTAAACTGGATTATGGGTTTTACCATTTATAGGGGCATTATTGAAGAAAAGGACCCTGCCAGATCTCTTGACTTCTCCAAGTATCAGGAGATAATGATCAAGGCTTATACCAATTGCCATGTTAACGCTAGAGGTTCTGCATGGCTTCAATATGACGAGCAATTTAGGATGAGGGCAGCACTAGATCACTCTTTATCTTGGCGTCACGTACAGTCCGAGTTATGGGCTGATGTCATGGTAGGAGCCTCCCCTTTGAGCCGATGTGATAATGGGTTTGTACCTATGGTCACTCAGCCGAGAGGGCAAAATGCGAGGCCTAGCACGGGTGAAAGAAAACAATTTGGACTATGCTGGGACTTCAATGCAGGTAAGTGCAAAAGGCAGCCCTGCAGGTTTGAGCATAAGTGTAATACCTGTAAGGGAAACCACCCAGGATCGGCATGCTTTAAAATTAAAAAGTCAGGAGGTGGGGGGCCCTCTCATCAACAATTATCTAATTCGGGAAAGGGCACCAACACCAATTAACTTAGATGCCATGGCCACTTGGTTGCGGATCTACCCTAAAAGGGAGACCGCTCAGTATTTGTTAGAGGGTTTCTCTCATGGTTTTCGTATTCCTTATGTTGGGTTAAGGGTACATCGTTATGCACCCAATGCACGTTCTGTTAGGGAATTGCCAGGGATTGTAAGGGACAAGCTGGCCAGAGAAATAGCAGCAGGAAGGATTTCAGGCCCTCATGAGTATTTGCCTATGGCAAATTTGAGATTATCGCAACTGGGTGTTGTCCCTAAGAAGGCCCCAGGGGAGTACAGGCTTATACACAATCTTTCTTATCCCAGGGGTGATTCAGTAAATGACGCTATTGATCCTCAATTGACATCAGTTAAATATGCTTCATTTGATTCGGCTGTTAAAATGGTTAAGGCTCTGGGCAAAGGCGCCTTATTGGCAAAGTGCAATATTAAATCTGCCTTTAGACTACTTCCAGTTCATCCAGATGATTTTGATCTTTTGGGTTTTCAATTTGAAGGGAAATATTATTTTGATAAAGCTATGCCAATGGGATGTTCCATTTCTTGCTCAGCATTTGAAAAGTTCAGCACTTTTTTACATTGATGTGCTTCTAAAAGGTCGGGTAGTCAAGCAATTACTCATTATTTAGATGATTTTCTTTTTGCTGGCGCCCCTGGGACAGGTGATTGTACAGATATGCTGTTGGCTTTTCAGAGATTAATGAATGAAATGGGAGTACCTTTGGCTGAGGAAAAAACTGAGGGCCCTGATACACGTCTTACTTTTTTGGGAATTGAATTAGATACTGAAGAGGGTATCTCTCGTCTCCCACCTGACAAGCTAACAGCTATGAGGCTGCAGGTGAGGATGATGAAAAGTAAATCAAAAGCCACACTTAGAGAATTTCAATCCTTAACAGGTTTGTTAAATTTTGCCTATAAGGTGATAGCTCCTGGAAGGGCATTTTGTTCATGTTTATATCAAGCCACCAAAGGAGTGAAGGTCCCACATCATCATATTAGAATAAATTCTGGGATAAGAAAGGATTTGGAGATATGGGAATCATTCTTGGAACAATTCAATGGTATTTCATTCTGGCGATCTGAAATGCTCCTTAGGGCAGATTTTCAAGTACACTCCGATGCTTCAGGGGCCTGTGATTTTGGAGTTTATTTTAATGGCCAGTGGGCAGCTGAGCAATGGACAATAACCTGGTTTGAAAAAGGTTGGACTAAAGACCTCACCTTTTTGGAATTATTTCCTATTGTGGTGGCGGTTCATTTATGGCCAGATCAATTTGCAAACAAAACGGTACACTTTTGGTGCGATAATCAGGCTGTTGTATATATAGTGAATTCCTTGTCTTCTAAATCTGACAGGGTAATGTCATTGGTTAGGGAAATGGTGGCTCAATGTTTAAAGTATAATATTTTGTTCCAAGCTCAACATGTTTGTGGTTTATTAAATCCCTTGGCGGATGCCCTTTCGCGTTTTCAGTTTTGCAGATTCCACCAGTTGGCGCCAGAGGCAGCAGCTCATCCTTTGGAGGTACCACATCAACTTTGGAGCCTTGGAGAGTAGAAATTGAAAAGGCGATTTTTCTGTCCGTTGCATCGTCGACACGCAAGTCATACCAGCTCACATTGCGAGCGTTCAGATCCTTTCTATTGATTATTGGGGAGGTTGAGGTTTGGCCACTGGACGTGGATGTTATTCTTCGTTTTGCAGTGCATCTTAGACAAATGGGTTTATCTACAGTCACTATTAGGGGAAGATTAGCGGCTCTTTCATTTTATTCTAGAGCAGGAGGTTTCAAAGACTATGGTTGATTTTAGGGTACGTAGGGCTCTGGAGGGATGGGCTAGGGAGTCTTCCATCACTCAGGACAGTCGCTTGCCTATAATGGGGTCAATATTGTTGAAAATATGGCAATGCCTCCCAGTTACATGTTCTACACCCGAAGAGGTGATTTTGTTTAAGGCAGCATTTTCATTAGTGTTTTTTGCAGCCTTAAGAATAAGTGAAATCATTCCTTGTTCGCATACCGACAGTTCTGGTAGGGCTCTTTTGCTATCAGATATTCAAGTTTCAGAACAGGGCATGCAACTGACAATTTGACGCTCGAAAACGGATCAGTTGGGAAAGGGACAGTCCATAACATTAGCTAAGGCTCCTCAAGGCCATATCTGCCCGGTGCAGGCTTTGATTAATTATATACAAATACGGCCAAACACAACTGGATACCTGTTTTTACATATATCAGGTTTACCATTAACACAATATCAATTTAGGGCAGTGTTGCGGGGGGTTTTGAGTCATGCTGGTTTACCAGCGGGTCAATTTTCGTCTCATTCATTTAGGATTGGGGCAGCAACAGCTGCAGCAACTCAGGGTTTAAGTGACTCTGCAATTTGTAGGATTGGTCGCTGGCGCTCTAGAGTGTTTAAATCTTATGTTCGCACCTAAGTTTAAGGTAGTTATAATGTTCTTGTTCTGGTTTAATTTGGCAGAATTGATTCCAGGAGACGTATGGATACTTGGACACAGTTTGGTCTTCTGGGCAGAGAGACACATCATTGAGCAGCGACATGATTTGGCCGGGGGACTAGGACTGGCTGGAACCGTGAGATGGTTCGGTCGCAGAGGCATGTTGTGGGGAACCATACTGCCTAGAATAATCGAACTGATGGCTTCGTTCACACAGCCTAATATATTATTGGTTCATTTGGGGGAAAACAACCTTTCAAAAATGACTTCATTACAGTTGGCTAGACGCATAATTAAAGACATGAAGGAGATCCAGCGAATGTTGCTGCATACACTCCTCATGTGGACAAAGTTTCTTCCTAGGCGAGTTTGGCACGGGGCCAGAAGTGACGTTGCCATTGATGGAGCCCGGCGTTGGTTAAACAGATCTGTGGCGAAGACGTTAAAGAAGATGGGGGTGGTTATTGTTGATCACCAGGGAATTCAGTTTGCGTTGCCACATTTGTACAGGGGTGACGGAGTGCATCTCTCCCCTCAGGGGAACAACATATACCTCGCTACATTGGAGTCTTGCTTAAAGGCTTCGATGAGGGGGGGGGAGAGGGGATGCCAAGCTAGGCTGACCTCCTCTTGTGGCGGGCAGGGACCCTCCCCCGTTAGGGAATTCTTTAGGTTAATTGGATTTATTATTAATTGGAAAAGAATAATAAAGAAATTGGGTATATGTCATGAAATTAAACAAATTCATTATGACGTCATATTACACTTAATGATGTCATAACGTGGTTACGCCATGAAAATGCTTTTGACGTCATATCCAGTTGGGGAGGGGTTTAAATTTGGTTAAAAGATTACCTAAGCTAAAGGTTTTGACGCATGCCCTGGAAAAGATATCTATTCAACAGCACTTGCGCTCAAAACATGTGGGCATGTGTCAAATAAATTACTGTTATGAAATACTTAAATTGTGGTTAGATAAATAGTTGTTATATTAAAATTTAAATATTTCAGACCCTGTACAAATAAAAGTTGTGGCCAATGTTTCACCCATACTAACCGTGTTAGTGTCCTTTGTGCGGACGCAACACCTAGATTAGGGATGGGAGTTGGCCCATTTCAGATGAAAAACCATACTTTGGTATTTATGAGTGACACATAGTAACCAAATGTATGTAATAAGGGCTAGATAATAGTTGCTAAATATACAGAGCCTGTCTTTTGTTTTGCTTTCTCTTTTTAAACTGTGCCAAGGAATTCATCTTGAGTGAACAGTGATCTTATCCTTGGTTTTATTCAGCCTTAGATGTATGCCAAATAAAGCCACTGGGTTGTCACTATTTGAACTGATATATAGTAGGCCCCCACAGATCTTAAGTGGGCTAAGGGGAGACCTAGAAAAAGTGGGAAACACCATACTATATCAAGAGGTTCAGGAGTTGGGGGAAAACCTAACAAAAACTGAACCAATATGTTTTAAAACAGAGATCACCTTTGGTCCAAACCAGATCACCTTGTTTAATCCTGGAGATGAGATATGGGATAAAGAATGGAAAGATAACCCCTAGAAGGAGAGGATCAAAAACTGTTATACTTTCCACCTCACAGTTATAAAAGTTGCTGGCATTAAGCCATAGATACATTGGACAAGAATCAGGAGAGCCAAAGGGGAGTGGACAGTGATAGAGAACCCTGATAATCCATTAAAAGTAACCCTAAAGTGACAAAGAGGGACCTTTGATTCTGACCCTACTGAAAACGGGCAGATTCACAGACAACAACAGAATTAACAATATCCCTACTGTCACTCCACAAGGAAATAGGTGACTCGATGCACAGCTCAAAAATCCATCTAGAAGAAAAGAAGATTCAGGCTAGACCCTACTGTGGACACTCCAGGAGGCTGCTCACCTGGCATATGGTTAGACCTGCAACTAGAGAGGACAAGAGGAAGGGGACTAGGCCTTACTGCAGCTGACCAGGAAAAAGCTGCCCAGCGTACGGCCAGATCCTGAAGATTTAAAAAAAAACATGCAGAGTGCTGTGGTTATGATGCTGTGTTTTGCCCCCTTGGTGCTCATAGTAGCTCTTCACTCAGGGTTTTTCAGAAAATATATGGGTATATTTAACAAATATATCTGGGGAAGATCATTTTTATCTGTCAGAAAAGGTGGCTAGTGGAGATCTTTTAAATTCCTATATCATTCAGTCTACAAACATCCCCAGGTTCAACAGGATACTCAGTTTTATGATTTTAATATCTTTTTAGATTATAAACACAATGCCGATTGGGGAAAGTCCTAACAACTCTTCCACCCACAGAATTTGCCTTGCAAATCCCTGTGATAGCTAATGGAATAAATTCATCTTGTGCCCGAATGGTCAATTGCTCAACCAAGGTTAAAAAGTGTAAGAATATTTCGGGATGACCATTTAATTGCACACGTATTCAAAATGAAAGTTTCAATTATACCCATGTGGTTTTGCCTCACGGGTGGATCTGGACCTGTGGTACCGGGACCTGATCTTACATTCCAGCTAACCTATCTGATACTCACCTGTGCTGTCTGAGTCTCTTGGTAACTGTTCTTTCCTCATGGCCAAATTAACACCCAGCACAGCTCATGCCACCACCCACATGAGGCTACCCATTGATTGTAAAAGTACTATGCATTACTGTCCAGGGGAGAACAACTAACATTGGCAACATCCCTGGTTTGGTTTGGCTTTAGAGGATGATATAGAGATCAATGTGCTTGCTTGTGCCCTGGTTAAAAATAAATAAATGACACTTCACAGGACTATCTTTGCTTAATAAAGAATAGTGAGGACTGAAAAATGCCATCTTAGAAAATCATGCAGGTATATACTATCTTTTCCTGCACCACTACCTAGGCTGTGAAACACCTAAAAGCTCTGTTGCTTTAACTTGACTGACAACAGCAAAGCTGATTTGATGATTTGCATGAGATAGTGGCAAACATAGAACAAGGATCAGATGTTTGGTTTGCTTGGTTAACATTTTAGTAGAATAAAAGGATTGTTTGTATTGGTACTGCCAATCTTGGTCATAGAGATTCTGTATACCATGCCTCTTTCGCTGTTTGTTAAGAATATTCCGTAAGTCAATCTCCAAAACTGCTGCCCTCTATGCACTCATGGTCCAAAATGATATTAACTAATGCTGTCTTTTGTTGTTATGATATTACTTAAGCTAAAGCTATAATTGCAAAGAATTATGCTTTAAAGGGGGGAATTAAGTAGTCAATTGCCTGAAAATTGTATTTTAAAATGACTGTCCATGATTGTCTATGACTGTGATTTAGGGGTCAGACTAGATAAGTGCATGGGGCTTCATGTAAGGCTGTTAAGATCTGTTTTTCTGTTCTGACAAAAGCTCTTGCTTAAGAAACATGTAGCTTCTTCTTTCGTTAAACACTGTACTGAGGGCAATGTGTTCTCAGGTCAATTCTACAAAACTGTAAACATTTTCTACATAAGATTCCTATGTTCTGAAAACAATGTCTGCTTAACAAGAAGTGCTAAATATTATGAAATTAATTGAAGGGAGGGGGGCTAGAGAGAGAAAGATTTTCCTGTTGTTGTATGCCTATAAAAGATGTTCTGATTTTGGGTGCAGTGCTCTTCTGGACTTTAGCTTGGTCTCTGCAGTTATTCCTGCCTATCTGAGTACCTGTCATCTGCTACAATGGTGACCTTTTGGATGAGACATTTTCAAGAATCTCTTTCATCCACTGCCTTGCCCAAATCCTGCAAGCCCTTGCCCATGAATCTATCCATCTGATTTGTGGTCTTCCTCTCTTTCTTCTACCCTTTACCTTTTCAAGCATTATTGTTTTTTCTTGTGATCCATGCCTTCTCATTATGTGGCCAATGTAAGATAGTCTCAACTTGATCATCTTTGCTTCCAAGGAGAGCCCTGGTCTGATCTGTTCAAGAACCCATTTGTTTGTCTTCTTGGCTGTCCATGGTATCCTAAGTACTGTTCTCTAGCACCACATTTCAAATTAGTTGACTTTCTTCTGTTTCCTTCACTGTCCAACTCTCGCATCTGTACATGGTAATTGGGAATACAATGGCCTGAACGATTCTGACTTCAGTGCTCAGTTGTATGTGTTTGCTCTTCAGTATCTTTTCCTGTTCTTTCATAGCTGCCCTTCCTATTCCTAGTCTTCTTATTTCTAGACTGCAATCTCCAGTCTGGTATGGGATATTCTTTAACTATTTCAATTTCCTCATTGTCTAGATTGAATTTGTGTAATTCTTCTGTGGTCATTATTTTTGTTTTCTTTATGTTCAGCATCAGACCTGCTTTTGCACTATCATAGTTGACATTTCTTATTAACTGTTTGAATTCCTGAATGTCTTCTGCTAATATTATGGTGTCATCCACATATTTTAGGTTGTTAATGTTGCTTCCTCCTATTTTAACTCCTCCTTTCTCTGATTCTAATTCTGCTTTTCTTATCATGTTTTCAACATATAAGTTAAACACATAGGGTGATAGAATGCAGCCTTGCCTGACCCCTTTGCCTTTTGGGAACCACTCTGTTTTCCCCAATCCTGTTCTGATGGTGGCCTCTTGTCCTCATCAGGATTATCAGATATAGTGGCACCCCTATATCTTTGAGTGCATTCCTTTATTTTTCGTACACATCATGAGAAGGGAGGACTCATTGGAAAAGATAATAAGCAATAATGCTATACAATCAAATGTTCTGCTATAGTCTATGAAACACGTGCAGATTCTCTTTTTTTGGAATAGTTTGGTGCACTCCATTAGTCATCATATTTTTGCAATGTGGTCCTTAGTGCCCCTTCCTTTTTTGAATCCTGCTTGCACCTATGGAATTTCTCTCTCCATGTATGGTTGGAGTCTCTCCTGCCAAACCTTGAGCATTATTTTGTTTGCATGTGAGATTAATGCTATTGTCCTATAGTTGCTGCAGTCTTTTGTATCTCCTTTCTTGTGGATGATATGTATATCGAGCATTTCCAGTCTGTTGGCCACTGCTTTGCTTTCCATATTGGTTGGCATATTTCAGTTAGCATTAAAGTTGCATCTGTCTGTAGGCACTGTAGCAGTTCAATTGGGGTATCATTTGTTCTCAATGATTATTTTTTCCCCATTTCCTTTATTGCAGATTCCACTTCACTTCTTAGAATTTGGGATTCATCTTCATATGGCTCCTCATTCCAAATACCATTCATTCCCTCATTTCTTTTGTATAACTCTTCTGTGTATTGCCTCCAGCATCTTATTATTTCTTCTTGTTCCTGTATTATGTTCTTTTTTTTCTCCACAGAGCATCCCTGCTCTTAGTTTGAACTTGGCTTTAACTTCTTGGATTATTTGATAGAGATCTCTCATTCATCCCTTTTAGTTATTGTCTTTTATTTCTCTGCATTTTATTTCTCTGCATTGGTCATTGTAGTATTTCTCCTTATCCCTGCCAGATGTTGGACAGTTGTGTTCATACTTCTGACTTTGTTCCTATCTCCCTTTGCTTTTGCTTTTCTTCATTCTTTTATTGCATGAAGTGTTTCTTCTGTCATCCATTGTTTCTTATCTTTCTTTTTGGCCACTGTTAGTGTTTCATTCATCCTTAATTATGTCTTTAACTGCTGACCACAGTTCTTCAGGTTCCTGTGGTTATTATACTTAATGGTTCATATCTGTTTCTTACATTGTCCTTGAATTCATGAAATTTATTTCCTTGAATTCATGAAATCTTATTCAGGTCATATTTTGGTATAATGATAGTTTTTGCTTTCTTCTTCAGCTTAACACTGACTTTTATTATGGGCAGTTTGTGGTCTGTATCACAATCAACTCTTGGCCTGGTTTTGGCCAAAAGGATATAGTTTCTCCATCCTCTAGTTTCAATTATGTAGTTTATCTGGTTTTTGTGTTTACCATCTGATGATGTCCAGGTGTATAGTCTCCTATCTGGTTGTATGAAGCAGGTATTTGCAATGAATAGAGTATTGTCCTCACAGAATTCTATCAGATGCTCTCCTGCTTTATTTCTTGTTTCTAATCCAACTCTTCCTACTGTTTTTGATTCTTCTTTGTTGCCAACTTTAGCATTCAAGTCTCCAATGATTAGTTTGAAATCTTGTGTTGATATGTTGTCAGTTTCTTCCTGGTCTGCATCACAGGCTCTCTCAATTTCCTCTTCATCTGCATTTGTGGTTGGTGCATATACCTGGATTATTGTAATGTTTATAGATTTCCCCTTATTGATTATATATGGTCTGACTTTGAGTTGCATCCTTTGAGTATTCTAGCTGTATCTTTCCTTAGTATGAAAGCCACCCCATTTCTTCTTCTTTTTTCATTTCTTGAATAGATTACTGTATAGTTGTCTGAGTCGTTACCCATTCCTGTTCATTTTAACTCACTCACTTCTAGTATTGCTATATTCATCTGTTCCATTTCCTTCTTTACTATGTCTAGTTTTCCCTGGCTCATGCTTCTCACGTTCCAAGTTCCAATTACATGTGTAGTGTCTTCAAGTGGCTATTTCTTCCTGATAAATTATAGTCAGCTAATCTTGGGGTTTTGTTCTAGGCATTTTTAAAGTCTGGGTTCCCGCCCCACCAAAACCAGAATATGTACACCTAACTCAGTGCTCAGTCTTGCCAATTTATATTGCTTTTACCCCAGCACTGTACCTTTAGTATTGGTAGCAAGGTCCTAGGAGTTTATCACATGGAGACCTATGTGCTTCCATCCCAAAAATGGTTAAAACATCCGCATCCCGGAAAAGCATGCAAATGCGTGAATGATTTTCACACACAGAGCAGAACAATGCATTAAAAGCATATTACTAATGCAAGAAAGTAGGTAGAAAGCACATTTGGTTTTCACACAGATGCAGACAAATCCTGTTGATGGTTTGGGAATAACTTTTTTGCACATGATCACAGAAGCAGTAGTTGTATTACCAGAAATCACCCAGAGAAATAAACAATTTAATTTTCACAATTTTCTTTATAAAAATATACTGTACTGTCCTTACATTCCAAGAAATCGTATCTAACCTGAGTAAAAAGAAGTAGGAAAGGAAAGAGAAAACTTCTCTCTCACTGCTACATCCCTGCCTTTCTCACCAGCTGTTACTTTCAGGGCCCCAGTTAATGGGGAAGGCTGGAGAAGGAGAGAGCTGTACAAGGGAGAGAAGCAAACTGTTTCTGTGTGTGTGTGTGTGTGCCTGCTGATTCTTTAAGGGCCCTGGCTGAAGCATAAAAAGCTGTGTTCCTCTTGGCACAACAAAGCTCAGCAAAGCAGCAAAGAACCATGGGAAATCTGGCAACAAACACAAAAATGGGGAGAATCCCACAAATAGCTTTCACACTACAGCAATTGTGCAAAGAAAGCAAATTTGTGAATGAAATGGAAATGAAAACATGGTATTTTCATGAAAATAACTATTCCCTGATTCATGTTAGTTTCTGTTCAGATTATAAGCAGTTTGCATGCAACATCGTCTGAAAACCATTAGTGCAATTGTGCCTAATATGCTGGATAACTGTAGGTTCTGACCCCTTTAAACTCCCAATTTTCCCTGTGTGATAAACTCCCTAGAGCCCATAAAGAACCTGACTCCAGCTCTACCATTGAAAAATTCCATCAAAGAAATGCCAGTTAAAGACCAAGAGTTGGAGTGAAAGATGGCACAGAGGGCACTGGGCAGGTAGTGCTTGGAGATGAGATGCATAGGTATGTTATGAGTTGGAAAAAAGCAGCAGGCAGCTAAATCAAAGACACCCTTTTGAGGTGGACATAGGGGGTGTGCAGGCTGGTGGCTCTGGGCTGCATGGGAAGTGGCGGATCGGGGCTGCAGCTACCCCACACCATGCCCCCCGATCCTCCCTTTTGCCACCCCGAAAAGAGCGGCAAAATGTTGCTCCTTTTAGGGGTGGTAAAAGGCTGTCCTAAGAGCTGGTGCATGACTCTTCCTCACCCTTTCCGGCACATCACATCAGAACACTGCACCGGAAGGGCATTAGGATGGCATCACCGTGGGGTTGGTATGGCCAGTGTGAGGCTGCCCCACTCCAACTGTGCCTCCAGGCAGGCCCTTTGGGCCCATAGTCTGTTTTCTTTCCTTTTTTATTTTAATTATTGAGTTTTTGGGATAGCTGACAATCTATATCTCTATCTATACCTATAAGTTTAATATACCCCAAACTGAGTACAAATCCATAAATATTACATATAACTATCAAGTTAATTATCCCAATAACACATATATTTATTGTGTTCTTTCCACTATGACTCTTCCCTTTTTCCCACTCTCACCTCCCTAGGGAACATCCATTTCCTTTGATATGAAGAATTGTATTAATTGTATCTTTTATGATTTTATAGCCCTCCTCTTCTTTCACTATTTCTTTTAGTTTATTCCATTTCCTTAACTAATTGTCTCCTTTCAATTGACCCATCTAATCAATTCTCCTGTATAACTATTACTAGGTAGCTACTAGGTAGCATTTAGCCTTTAATTTTTAAAACTACTTTACTTATCCCCTAATTTCCATCTTTATTCAAATATTCTATTTGGTGCCCTTTCTCAGGGGTATCATGCTAGAGCCCCATAGAGCTGAAATACTTCTGCACTGAACTGAGCAGCAAAGGTGTTGTGCTCAGTGCCACCATCTCACTGAAGCATTCAATCATCTGGGCTGGCATTGGTAACTTTCATCCTGTGATTCCATATTTCCTCTATTCCATCTCTGTATGTTTATCTGACAAAACCATGGAGAAGGGTGAGACCTTGACACCACAGGAGCCAGAATTCTTTGTTTCTGAATTGTTGGACTCACCTCTGCTATCTTGCTATTGGAACTTTTCTGCCTCTGTGCAGAACAAGCCCACTTAGTGCTGCCTCTTAAAATGTCACAGCAGCTTAGGTACTTTAATGCCTTGGCAATTGAAGGATTAGGTCCCACTCTGCCTCTTTATAATGACTCGGATTGTCTTCCTTTTACTGTAAAGGCAGCTTTATGCTGCTGCTGCTGCCACCTTCTGCTTACTTCTAATATTTAGGTTCCAAAACAGCTATCTTGACCATTTAAACAGACAGCAATCAACAGCCATCAAAACCTTCACCACAGCTATTTCAGTACTCTAACAGCTAAATCTAGCAAATGAACTGAATCTTAGAAATAGGCTTAGAAATAGGAGATGAATACAAATTCCATTTTGAAACAGATAAGATGTATCAAATTAATTTGTGGGTGGCTAGACAGAAAAAGATAACAAGAGACATAGTGATATACTTTGTCAGGACACAAGTAAGAGATCAACTCTTAAAAATGCATTTAGAAAAGAAATTAACAACTGAAGGGCCGGATATCCAATTATTCAAAGACCTCCTGGGAGAAACTCTTAAAAAGAGAAAAGACTATTTTCAATTGATGAAGATCTTGAGGGGATGGCAAATTAACTATAAATGGGAATATCCGGAAGGATTATCCTTTAATTATGAACAGAACAGACATAAAATTAACTCAGTTGCAAAAATGAAGGATATGATAAAAATCTTAGAAAGGATTATGTAAGGATTATGACACAAATGATTAAACATTTACAAAAGAAGATGTAAGAACTGTAAAAGATAATTACAGAGAAAGAGATAAAGATATATTAAGAAAGGAGATGAACCCGGAAAAGAGAAGGAAACATCAACGGGAAAAGAAGTTACAGGTAGCAAAAGAAAGAAAAGAAAGAACAGATAGAAAAACAAAAAGGAAAACAAAGATATACAAGGCGGAGTCAGACGACATAACATCAGAGGGAGGAGAAGAAGAAGAAGAAGAAGAAAAGGTAGAAGTTCTCTCTTTGTCTCAGCTTCTGAAAAATGGAAGAAAGGAGTGGCAATATACATAAAGGATACAATAGAGGTGAAAGAGTTATTTGTTGATAACAATGGCCACTTTATTGGTTAGAAATCAAATGGGAAAATCTATCTATATTGATTGTAGGTATATATGCTCCCTTAGAAAATAAAAGTAAATTTTATGATAAACTTTTAGCCAAAATAATGGAATACTCATATGAAAATATCATAATGTTGGGTGACTGGAACAGGGTGATGGACCCCTTGCTGGATAAAAAGACTAAGGATAAGCTAAAATCAACTCAAGGCAAATTGTCAAAATCATTTTTCAATATGATAGAGATGTTAAGATGTTTGGAGACATAAATATGGCCAAATGAAATATTATACTTTCTACTCCACCCTCCACAACTTTTGGTCTAGGATAGATATATTCCTAATTTCAGACTTAATAAAAACAAAAGTAGATAAAATAGAAATCTTACTGAAAGTTCTGTCAGACCATTGTCCAGTAAAGATGTTCCTGAAAAAAAGAAAAAGAGATCACTGTTGGAGATTAGATGAAACGCTCTTCAGGGATGAGAATATAATACAAAAAGCTAAAGAAAATCTTTAAAAAATCATCAAAGAAAATATGACAGAACATATGGATATAAATATGGTCTGGGAAACCAGTAAGGCCATAATGAGGGGCATCTTCATTAAACAAAGTTATGAAAAGAGGAAAAAAGAAAGGAGAAACATCATAAAATTCAAGTGCAGTTGAAGACAACAGAAAATCAACTAAAAGAAAATCTCAAAGATAAGAAATTAAAAGCACAGATAAAGATACTTCAAAAACAAATATCCTTAATGTTAAACAAAGAAATGGATAAAAAACTAAAATTTATAAAACAGAAACAATTTGAATTTGCAAATAAACCTAGCAAATGGATGGCATTAAGATTAAAGGAAGAGAAATAGAAGAGGTTGATTACTAAAATAAAGGACAAAGGGATTATATATACTAATCAAAATGAGATAAAAAGAAGTTTCTATGAATACTTTAACAAAATCTTTAAGGAAAAAAACAATACCAGAGAAAGACCAAATGGATTCCATAGAAAGACAAAATATTCAAGAATTAGGAAAAGAAGAAATAAAAGTATTAGACCAACAAATTACAATTACAGAAATAATGGGTGCAATTAAAGAGATGAAACTTTCAAAATCACCTGGTCTGGATGGACTAAGTGCGATATATTATAAAAGTCTAGCCGATATATTAGCTCCTAAGTTTGAACTGTTAACAAATAGAATAAGGGAGGGGACAATACCAGGATCATTTAAAGCGGCAAATTTTGCTTTGATTCTGAAAGAAGGAAAAGACGAATTAGAGATTGGAAGCTATCGTTCAATATCATTACTGAATGCCGATTATAAGATATTTGCCTAGTCTTTTGGCAAAAAGAATTAAAAAGAGATTAATGGAATGGATCCACCCAGACCAGAGAGGTTTCCTGCCAGGGAGACACATAAAAGATAACACTAGAAATTTAATAGATGTCATAGAATTCTACCATAGAAAGCTTGACAAACAAATTGCTATTATTTTCCTTGATGCTGAGAAAACGTTTAATATAAGATGGGATTTTATGTTGAGGGTTATTGAGAGACTATTGGGAATAGGATCCTTCTATAAGTGGGTTAAAGCATTATATAGAGAACAAACAGTGCAAATCATGGTAAATGGAGAAAGAACACAATAATGTAAAATTCAAAAAGGGACAGGTCAAGGCTGCCCACTTTCCCCTTTGTTATTTATATTAATGTTGGAAATTCTATGTAATAGAATTAGAAGTGATAAGACAATATCAGGGGTTAAAACAAAAGGATATGAGACCAAACTAAGAGCATACGTGGATGACATGGTTATATACCTGTCTGACCCACTAGAAAATATACAACATTTGTTAGAGATACTAAGAGAATATGGGGGACATTCAGGATTTAAAATTAATAATAATAATAATAATAATAATAATAATAATAATAATAATAATAATAATACCAAAGTCCTTACGATGAATATGACAGACAAGGAAAAAGAATTACTCAATGAAAAACCAGGTTTCAAGATAGAAAAAATAGTAAGATATTTGGGAGTTACATTTTCTGTAGCGAATTCAGACCTATTCAAAAATAATTATGAAACCACATGGAAAAAAAATAGATATGAAACTAAAGAAATGGAAGAATCTACATATATCCTTTTTGGGTAGAATATCTATTATAAAGATGTTTGTGTTATCTAAAATGATGCTTTTTTTCCAATAATTATGAATGATATTCCATTCCAAAACTGGCAAAAAGACATGACAAACTTTATATGGGCAGGAAAAAAACCTAGGATCAAAACAAAAATCTTGCAGGACATACCTAAAAGAGGTGGATTCGGCCTGCCAAACTTAAAGTTATACTATTATGCTTGTGTTTTTGAATGCATGAAGGAATGGCTAAAACTCACAGACAGGAGATTATTATATTTGGAAGGAGTCAATAATGTTTATGGCTTTCACGCCTGTTTATATTATGACAAAGTACAGGCTAATAAGGAATTCAAAAATCACTATGTTAGAAATTCTCTACTGAAAGTATGGGAAAAATACAAACAAAGGATAAATAAAGGTATTCCAGTAATTACATCTCCAAATGAGGCTTTTCATAGAAATGATGATATGGTAGAGAATAAGTAGTTAACATATGAAGAACTATTGATAAATGATAACAGGAAGTGGAGATTAAAAACTGTAGAAGAATTTTAAAAAGAAGGTATAAAAACTAATTGGTTTTTACATAGACAGCTAAATGAAAGATATATGGTGGATCAGAAAACTTATAGAATAACACCAGCAGTCAGTATAATAGAAAAAATACTGCTAAAGGAAATTGACCATCTAGTATCAAAGCTATACAAGGTTCTACTCCAATGGGAAACAGAAGAAGAACAAGTAAAGGAATGTATGATTCGTTGGGCACAAGATCTTGATACACCTATACATATGGAAGAATGGGAAAAGATATGGAAATTTAAAATAAAATATACTTTGAATTATAATATGAAAGAAAATTTCTATAAGTTACAATTCAGATGGTATCTTCTCCAGTGAAATTAGAAAAATTCAAAAAAGATAATAACACCAAATTCTGGAAGTGCCAGAAATATAAGGGTACATTCTACCATATGTGGTGGCTTTGTCCAATAGCCAAAAGATATTGGGATGGAATCGACAAGGAAATTCAGGAAATTCTTCAAATAGAATTTGCAAAAGATCCAAAACTATATCTTTTGGGAATAACTGGAAAAGATCTTGAAAAAAGATATGGAAAAGCAATCATCTACATGTTGACAGCAGCAAGAATAACCTGAATAACCTATGTCACAACCTGGAAGTATAATAAGCCACCAAAGATAATAGAATGGTACTGGAAACTCTTAGATTATATCGAAATGGATACATTAACTTATGTGCTTAGAAACAAAGCTAATGACAAATTTAACAAAGAATGGACTATAATAATAGAAAAGATTCAAATCACTATACAAAATTTGGTATAATGTTAATGAGAAAGTGGTACTCCAGACAAATTAAAGATATTTAGGAGAAAATATAATCAAGATAAAAATTAAATATTTAAATTTATACAGATATTATATATTTGATACAAGTATATATTTTTAATATATATATATATATATATATATATATATACAAATACAACAAAGGGTCAAAACTAATCAAAGTAATGAGATGATTAATAAATTTAGAAGAAAGTGCAAACAAAGTGAAAACATAGAAAAATGATGTAATATTTTGGATATAGGCTATGGAAAGTTTTTTTATTTAAGATAAAGAAAGAAAGAACTTTAGAAATGAAGAAAGGAAGAACTCTATGTCTTGTATGCAAGGATATGTAATAATCATTGATTTTCTTTTTATTATGCTTTTTTTTAAAAATAATAAAGATTAATTAAAAAAAGAAATAGGCTTAGGAACTTTAGGGTTTATATAGTCAGATTTGAAATCAATCCATTTTGTCAATGGAATGTTTAGAACAACAATAAATAATTGAATTGTTAACCAGGAGATGTCTGGGACACTTTCATAAGCTGAAAGTATATTTAAAAACAAAAATAAAAACTAGGAACCATCTAACGATTATTAAATTATGAGCTAGGTGATGCTTGGAGAACAAAAAGCTGAAGATGCACATAAAAGCTGCAGAGGAAATCCAAGGGTGCCTTCATCTCAACCAGCATATTGGCCTAGTTATCTAGCAGCAAGATTTATTTATGTATTCATTCATTATAATGTTGCTTTTTTCCTAGAAAGGAACTCAAGGTAGTTCACAAGATAAAATGTTGCCACACTACAGTGTTATATTATGTCATGCCTGCAGAATTGCAGAGTCATATTGTGTATGTGGCTAATGTCTGGACATGGTGTGATCATGGCCTTGGACAAAGCAGCAGAGAAGACAGACAATTATGTGTATTAGATAGCACCTAGACAGCAAAGGTTATGTGTGTGTAATAAAACTAGCTAAGGTCACAAAGATCTGAACAGATAAGAAGAGTAGCTCATCATGAGTTAGTGTGTGAGAGTTTTGTGTGAATGTGGTCAAACTCTCTCTGAGAGAGTTGGTTTTGCTTTTGTCCATGAGCTCTGTGATTGTGGTAAATAGTGTTTGTTCTCCTACCTTCCTCTGTAAATAAATCCTTTGTTGTGCAGCTGACTTATGAGTTTTACTGGAGAGTATCCTGATGTTCCTGCTAGGATACTGAATTATCATTCACCCCAACCCACACCATGACAAGGGTTATGGACCCAGATCTGCATGATGCATGGTGAGTAAAAGTGTCTGCTGTCTAAAGTGTTTGAGTGCCTGGAAGCTGAGGGAGCCTTGCCTGTGTTTGTGGTGAGTTGGGCTTGGTATGGAAGAAGCTTGCTGTTTGAATTTTGTTTTGTAATCTGTGAAGCAACAGCATCCATGGCAGCTGTAGAACATTTGGGTGGTGTTCCACTGGAAAAATTGAATGGAAAGAATTACCTAGCCTAGGGACAGAAGATGGAATTCTTTCTCAAGAAAGAGAATCTGTGGCAGTATGTAGTGAACCCACCAGTTTGGGAAGAGGAAGCTGAAGCTGAAGCTAGGCAAGAGGAAATTGCACATTTGTGGCTTGTGTTGGCAGTGGAGAACTCTCAGTTAATGTTAATTCATGGGCTATAATCTGCAAAGCAATGTTGTGACACTTTGAGTGAGACTTATTTGAGGGACGGGGCTGTATCAAAGATAGCCCTGACCAGGCAACTATACAAAGCACAGATGTAAAGTGGAGGTGATGTGACTACTCATTTGCAAAAGATGCAGATGTTGTTTGCTAACCAGGCAGAGCAAGGAGAGGAATTTACTCCAACCTTACAATGTTTTATTATTTTAAGCTCTCTTGGAGAAAAAAAAGTGGGATTTTTTTGTCAGAGCCTGGAAGTGATACCACAAGAAAGTTTAACAGTCCCTTATCAGATGGGCCATTTGCAAGAGGAATATGAGAATTGAAGAAGCTGCTGAAAGGAAAGCTGTAAGTTGGAAGCATTCCAGAGAAGTAGAGGCTTCAAGCAGCAGAGGCCCCAAAGCGAAAGCAGTCTTCAATGTGTGGAGGTGTTATTCTTGTGGACAAACAGGTCATTCACAAAGGTCTTGCCATTGGAAGAAACAAGACAGTGCTCCCAGGAGAGGATCACATGGAAGGAACAAGCAGAGGACTGGGACTAGTGTTGTGTCTGTTTTGTATCAGTCTGAAGAGAAAGTAGACTTCATATTGGACAGTGGTTCTTGTGTGCACATCTGTAAGGACTATTTGAAAGCCTTGAACCTGCAAACATGTCTAAGTTGTTAGTTGCCAATGGATGTGAGGTAAAGGTGGAAAGAGTTGGATGCTGCTTTATTTCCAATTTAAATGAAGTAGTGAATGATATATACTTTGTACCTGAAATATCTCTTAATCTTGTGTCTGTAAGTGTTTTGACACAACAGGGATATGATGTACATTTTACAGGTACAGGATGTGAAGTAAGCAAAAGAGGAGGTGTGTGTGCCACTGGTGAAATGCACAATGGTTTATATTATCTAAAAAGTAGTACAAAATCCTCTGTTGGTGGTGTGCAAAATCACACAACCCAATGCATGATAAGTGTATACATCTGATCCACAGATGCATGGGGCACATGAGTTTTGATGTGAAAAAAATGTGAAAACTATTCATATTGCTCTGTGTGTGATGAGGTTAAGAGCAAGGTGAAACCTTTCATTAAGCATAGCCAAAGAGTGACCAAACCCTTCTATCTTTACTTCACATGAATGTTGTTCGGCCAATGGAATCCACATGTGGAGGGGCATTATTTTTTTCTCACCATTGTGGATGATTACATTGGGTACAGTTGGGTCTATCTGCTTAAGCAAAAGTCCGAAGTGTTTGCAATTGTTAAAGAATGGGTGACTTATGCAGAAAGGAAATTTGGAGAATAATAATAATAATAATAATAATAATAAATGTATTTATATATCGCCCAATGGTTACCCAATCCGGGCAGTTTACAACATAAAATAATTACAGTAAAAGCATATCCCTCCCCCCGTTAAAACAGTATTAAACAATGACATAGTTAAAATCCTGATAACAATTAATAAAAAATCATAACAATTAAATAATAAACTCATAACACATCACCCCATTATTACCAAAACTAAGAATGCTGCTATGATGGGGAAATAGTCTTGGACATGCTAAGCACTGCCCACTTCCCACTGAGGAGATGGTGCCTGGGCGGGGTTTTTATCCCCAGCCCGAGTCCTCTGCAGGGTTGGCCCCAAGTGCAGCCGCTCAAGCCCTGTTGGGAGGGGGGAGAGATGTTACCAGCCAGGGCCCCATGTCCTCCAAGCATCCTCTGGCGCCTCCCTTCAAGTGGCCAAGATCCAAGATGACCAGGGTAGTGAATTTCTCTTTAGCCAGTTTAAGCATGGTTAGAGGTCAAAGGAATTGTGCATAGACTTACAAACCCTATATCTCCCCAGGAAGCAGGTATAGTAGAGAGAAGAAACAAACTATAGCAACAGGTCATGCATTGTCTATTGCGAGAGGCAAACATGGATTTCTGTTAATGGGGAGAAGCTGTGTTAACTGCCAATTACATTGTGAATAGATTATGGATTCAGCTATAGATAACACTCCATATTATATGATGTTCAAATGCCAGCCTATCTTAAAACACATGAGAATTTGGGCAGCTATGCATGGATAAATTTTCCCAAAGTGCACAGAAGAAAGGGTTCCTGCACAGAAACTGAGGTTTCCTGGCTACACTGGAACTGGGTACAGGCTTTAAGCTCAAAACAATCAGATTGTTAAATGGAGCAGCTGATGAGAAAATGGTGTTACAGCTCCATCTAGCAACCAAAATGGAACATTTCCCACAAGTGTAAAAAAAGAAGAGCCAGAAAATCACAAGCTAATGAATGTATACCTGTGATTCTGAGACATTCTGAAAGAGTAACAAAAAGTATGCCTCTAGAAAGATTTTCTGTACCAAATGTAGTAAAAGTTTGTAATGTATCATTTGAACCTGAAAAGTATGAAGACATCCTCTCAATACCACAACCTGAGAAGGAAAAATGGGAAGGCGCCATGAAAGATGAAATTGAATCCATTAGACAACATGTAGAATTTCTATTTTCTAACCTTCCATGTAAAGTAAATGCCATTGGTTGTCATTGGGTAAACAAAATCATAACAGAGAATGATAGGTCTCTAAAATACAAAGCAAGGCTCATGTCCCAGGAGTCTTCTAACTGTTAATTAACTGAAAAAGTCAGTCTGCAGTTCTGACAGTCATAAATGAGGGGTTTTTCACACTACAGTATTATGTTATGTTATGCCTGCAGAACTGCAGAGTTATACGAGTTTATTGCACTCCCCCAAAAAGTAACTTAGCCCTGCTGGGATAGAGTCTCTTACAGGATGCAACTAGGAATTATCATGTTAAAAATGTTGCCAATGCTACTGGGCGATTGCATCCTGGCTAAATCCCAGCTCCCAGTCACACTCAGCTGGTCGATTTGCAAACACAGGAAGTTCCAGAGTTTGCAAATCAGCCCGTTGAGTGTGGCTGGGAACTGGGATTTAGCTGAGATGCAGTCACCCGACAGCATCAGCGGTATTTTTAATGAAATAAATCCTGGTTGCATCCTGTAGTTGACTCTATCCCAGCAGGGGTAAGTCACTTTTTGGGGGGTGCGATAACCTCCATATTGTATAAGTGGCTAAGGTCTGGACATGGTGTGATCATGGCCTTGGACAAAGCATCAGAGAAGTCAGACAAGTATGTGTATTAGACAGCACCTGGAGAGCAAAGGCTATGTGTGTAATAAAACTAGCCAAGATCACAGGAAGCTGAACAGATAAGAAGAATGGTTCATCATGAATTAGAGTGTGAGAGTCTTGTGTGAGTCTGGTCAAACTCTCTGTGAGAGAGAGTTGGTTTCACTTTTGTCTGTGAGCAATGTGATTGTGGTAAATAGTGTTTGTTCTCCTGCCTTCCTCTGTAAATAAATCCTTTGCTATGTAGCTGGCTTCCACTTTTTACTTGACAATATCCTTAGGTTCCTGCTGGAATATTGAATTATCATTCACGCCAACCCACAGTGTGACACAAAAAGCTGAAGATGCACATAAAAGCTACAGAGGAAATCCATGGGTGCCTTCATCTCACCCAGCACTCTGATATTGGCCTGGTTATCTAGAAGCAGGGTAATTTTGTTTATTTATTAATTAATTCATTTTAATTAATTACCCTTTTCTGTCAGAGAACTCTAGTGCCATAATAAAATATAATGCCCAGGATTCCCTAGCAGTGAGCCAGGGCAGTTAAAGCAGTCTCAAACTGTATTATTTCTGCAGTGTATTTTGGACCTAGGTTTGTGTCTCGCCCAGATTCTTAACAAAGACCTTTCTAATGAAATGGTTAGTAAAAACAGCATTGACTTTATCATAGTATAAAGAGGCATGCCTTCCAAATCTTAAGTCAAAGATTGCTAATTGTAAAAGTCTTTTGTTCTCTAAAGAGATTATGGCTCAAATAACTTGGTTTACCTCTTCCAAATGAAGTCTAATTCAGGAGACAGCCGGGTCCTATCACAAGGATTTTGCTGCCGAGTAAGTCCAGCCCGGCTGCAGCCTGGGTCCCCGACATGCTTTTTTGAAGTCAGAAAGCCATTTTTTGAAGTCAGAAAGCTTCCAGTTTTTAAATAAGGCTGCCGAAGTGTGCTGGGGACCTGGGCTGCAGCCGGGCTGGACTTGCCCGGTGGTTTCAGCAACAAAATTCTTGTGATAGGACCCGGCTGCCTCCCAGATTAGAATTCAATTTGGAATAGGTAAACTGGGTTATTTGAGCCATGGGATAATCTCCTAAGATTATTCAGTCTTTCATTCAAACCAAATAGCATGCATAAAAGTATAGTTTCAAGTCTGAGAGGCCTTAACCTCCACCTTGTCTTTCATTTTTTCTAGGTTTCTTCCCTTGCCAGATAAAACATGAAATGTCTCTTTCCCAATGCTTAGAAGGCACATCATTTATTGGGATAGGAATTGTTTGAAACAGAAATAGGATATTCATTTTTCGACAGAAATTCTATACAAGAGGGATAAATTTAATCTGTTCCACTTCTGCAAGCCTTGTTTGATCTGATTCTATACTCTTGAATAACTATTCAAAATTAATGTTGTATTGCTTTCAGTCAGGGTGACCCCAATATTTTATTTTTCTCCAACTTAAAACCCATTTTCTCCATTTCACTTTTCAACTTCTGTTTTTTTTTATATAATTAAATATCACCATTGTAGTTGTCATACACAGTAATAACTGATCTTAATATCTATTAAATTGAGTATATTCTTATTTCTCTAAATAATATACACTGTCTATTTTAACATTATAAGCAAACAAGTAAAAAAATATCGACCTTATCAAAATTAATCACGAAAAGAAAAATATATGACCAATTAGGTTACCTAAATTATTTCAAATCTAATAAATAATAATAAATTGTTTTCAATCTCCTAGTCAGTTTAATTCTTGTCTCTACATCAGTCCATATCTCTTGATCAGATCAACAATTTCTAAGTAGAGAAAATTCTTTATATTGATAATTGACACCCAAACCTTCAGGAAGTTCTTATTTTCCTTCTGTTATAAGCTAAAGATAATTAACCTTCTTATTATCTCAATCCAAACAACCTTTTGGGGTCAACTTCCCAGATTCAAAAAAAATGTGTCTTTAAATTGTGTTGTAGGTGGAGGGACTAAATTCTTAGCAATATTTAGTCCAGCGTATATAATCCTCTTCCACATCCCTTCAACCTTTATTACAGAAAAATCGCTTACTGTTCTTGCAACTTGTATTTCCTTTTCTTTCCTGCCCCTAATAGGGTAGCTTACCTTCCCTCCAGTATGCCATTTATTTTCTCAGAGGGAGCTAAGCACTGTCTTCTCTGCTGGTTTCTCTTTTCTCTCCGCTGCTTTACTTCTCTCTTCTTCTATCTGTCCATTGATTATATAGCTCTGATGCTCTGATTTATTTATTTCTATTCCCTTTTCCCTTTTCCACTTGTCGCTCCTTCTTCAGCTGATTCCCTCTAATCTTTGTCTCGCAGTTTCTTCTCTTAACCTCTCTCTCTTCTCCCGTCAATTGTTCTGTTATTGGCTTCTGTTTCTGCAGTCTCTCCTTTCATTCTCTTTCCCGCTGTACCTTTCTTAAGCCTGCAACCCTTTTATATAAAGCTTCCTTTCAGCCCTCCATTTGCCACTTCACAGCTGCTCATTTGCTCCTCTACTATTGCAGATCTATGGGCTGATTGTCTCTCTTTCCTCTCGCCCCGCCTTTTTCCTGATTATCTTTACTCTCTGGGGCTGAAGATCGCTCCTCTCAGGGCTAAAACAACTAAAACAGTTGCTCCGCTTTCAACTTTCGTGAGCCTCCATCTCCTCTTTGAGCCCAATGATCCTTCTGTTTACTTCTATGGGACACTCCGTTCCTTTAAATTCAAGATCCTAGGTGGATTGTATTACTTTCAAGTAGTACGTGAGGTAAATGGCTTTCGTTAAAACGTCTTCCCTTCTTCTTTCTCTTTTCCCACTTCTTTTCATCATTTTATAGTTCATTTAATCACAAAGTTCAAGATCTAATTTCAAAGACAGCAGCCCCAATGGCTAGACCCTCCACGTCTGGGCTCTTCAAGTAGCCGACACAGATAACTCCATCGTAGATGTGAATGTGGCTTTACAAACTTTTCTTTCCTCATTTGGTTTATTTGCATTGTTCTCATTGTTTTTATTATTTATTATTACTCCTCCTGCTTTCAAAGGGTAAATTGGTAGTTGTTCTTTGTTCTAAATAACAAACTCATTATAAGCTAATGTCCCGCGTTACACACTTTGCTTTAATTACTGTCCTCTTATCTTAGTTGGTGAGCCAGTTAGCCTCGGCTAACCCTTATGCACAGGAGATTCCCCTTGGTCTCTTCCGTCTTGCCCGCCTCTGTAAAGGATCTTTTCTTCCAACAAAAAGAGGCTGAGATGGGAACCCGACCCTGTGGGGATTCTACCATCTCCCTAATACCATAGGAAGTTTTCTTCACTCTGTTGGTCTTAGGTAACTGTGCAAAAAGGGTAGTTTAGAATGGAGCTTCTGCTAACCCTGTCTAAACCAGTGCTCTCCCCAACCGGAAGCCTCCTTTCTTATCACATTTTTTAGTCATCATTATTATTTTAGCTCTTTTTCTTTTCTTGTCCTTCTTGAAGTCTTTGAATGGAGTCTCTGTGGTGCATACTTATCTTTGTTATATCTTTAAATGATTTCATGCTCTTTTAAATTATGTATATCTATATGATAGCAGCATCCATTTTATCATGCTATCCAGATAAGTTAAGACTTTTTGGTTTCAGCAGGCCTTTGCTCAAGAAGTCTAACCTTTGCATAACATTTTGACTACTTCTTGTATTATTTTGAATGCCCCCCAAAAAAAAATGGCTTTAATTTTATTGATAATTCAATTAGATCTTTAACTTTTTTGTGAGGTGAATTTTTAGCATTTTTAATACTGTTGTAAGCCCCCTAGAGAACAAAACTCGGAAAATGGTGGGATATATATAGTAGTAATACATTGTTTTTAAAATATTGTATAACTACTGTTTCACTTATTTATTTATTTATTTATTTATATAAAGGAGGTATCTCCCACATTTCTCCAACAATGGAATTCAAGGTGAGTTACAATAATATGAAAAGATAGAAGTAAAAACATTGATTACAAAAGTTTTAAAAAATAAATATTATTAATATTAAATCATAAGTTAAAAACACATAGTTAACACCAGTAAAAAACATTAAAAGCATTTGCAGCACATGGCACAACACAAGTAAAATTCAGCCACCAAATGCCTGCCTAAATAAAAATATCTTCAGCTGTTGGCAAAAAAAGAGCAGAGAGGGAACCAACCTAACTTCTCATGGAAGGCAAATCCACAGTCCCTAGATCCCACCAGATTAGAGAACTTTCAGCCAGTCCCAAATATCCCCTTTTGGCCAAGGTTCTGGAGCTAGTGCTGGCCTGGAGCTAGTGCTGAGGGTTCTTGGATGAAACAGATTATCTAGAGTAATGGCTATAGTGAATTTATAACAATAGCTTCACAGACAACATGCTACCAAGATAAACACACACATAAGAGAAAGACACTGGGGACCCCAACCCTAATTCATTTAAAGGAAAGAGTATTAAGGGTAGAAGCGGGGTAAGTGTCTAGGACCAAGAGGTCTTCAGATGTTTATGAGGTGAAAAGACAGCCTCAAATCATTGACAGGAAGACTGCCTTGGCCACAACCTCCTTCTGAGTTCACCCCTCCAAGAAGGACTGAAGCCACTTTAAGACAGTGCCCCCAAGTCCCATCCCAGAGAGGTCACTCAGAAGAATACCATGGTTGATAGTACTGAAAGCCACTAGAAGTCCAGCAGAACTAACACAGACAACTCCCCCTGTCCAGTTTCCTGCATAAGGCATCCACCAAGGTGACCAAACCTGTCTCTGTCCCACAGCCAGGCCTGAAGCCAGATTAAAATGGATCTAGATAATCTGTTTCATTCAAGACCCCCCAGAGCTGGAAGTCCACAACTCACTCCAGAACCTTGCCTCTAAAGGAGATATTTGGGACTGGCTGATAGTTCTCCAATCTGGTGGGATCTAGGGAAGATTTTTTCAGTAGTGGCCTCACCACAAACTCTTTTAGACAAGCTGGGGATCTGCCTTGCTGTAGTGAGGCTACTGAGTGGTTTATTTACTGCTGCTGTCAGGTAGAATGCAGAAGGCCCCTGACTACTCAAAATGGCACCACTGGACGTCACTCTACAGATGCAATGAAGGTGGTGAAGAAAGATTTTTTTTTTTTTGCTTCCACTACTGCCACAACATAAACTTTCTCATGAGCTTTAGCCCATGTTCGGTAGGACTCACTCCAAGTCTTCTGCTATCGCCTCTCTAGTCTCTAGTCTCCATCCCACTCATTTCATCACCATCAGTTTTAATTGTATTTTCATTCAACTTTGTTGTAATCTACTATGGATCCCTTGTTGAGAAAAAGGGACAAAATAAAAAAAATGTCAGATGATGATGATGATGATTTTATATCCCACCATTCACCAGATATAGGAATTCAAGGCGGCTAACATGTTTAAGAGAGTACAAATTAAAACAATGCAAAAGCATTAAAAAGTATAAATATAAGATTTTTTTTTTAAAAAAATAAACAATATATGAAGTTAAAAACATCACACACAAAATAAATAAATTATATATATATGTATGTGTATATATATATATATATATATATATATATAATATACAAACCTTACCATCCAAATCACATAGCTTTTTAAAGCCCACTTCACATCAGTTTGTAAAAGCCTGTAAAAGTTGTAAAAGTACAAAAATGTTTTTACCTGCCATCCTAGCCTCTCTAGGGAGGAATTTCCAAAGTATGGGAATACCATCTCCCTTGTTTCCACCAAACAAGCCTGTGTAGATGATGGGGTAGAGAGAAGGGCCTCCCCAGAAAATCTTACAGCTTTAATGGGCTCATACAGGGAGATACGGTCCTTCAAATAACCTGGACCCAAGCAGTTTTGGGCTTTATACATCAAAACCAACATTTTGAATGTCTGAGAACAGAGCAGCAGCCAACAAAGCTTTTGCAACTGGAAGTTGTGTGCTCCTTGTAACCAGCCCCAGTTAATAACCTGGCTGTAACTGTTTGGGCCAGTTGAAACTTCTGAGCACTTTTCAAAGGCAGTCCTACATAGAACACATTACAGTTATTCAAACAGAATAATGGTTGATGGTATCAAAAGCTGCTGAGAGGTCCAGCAGAACCAATAGGGACACACTCCCTCTGTCCAGTTCCCTGTGCAGATCAACCACCAAGGTAACCAAAGTTTTCTCTGTCCCATCACCAGGTCTGAATGAAATGAATCTAGATAATCCATTTCATCCAAAAACCCTTGGAGTTGGGAGGCCACCACAGACTCTAATACCTTACCCCAAAATGGTAATTTGTTATATCCAGGGCTGCATCTGCACTGCAGTAATAATGCAGTTTGACACTACTTTAACTGTCTTGGCTCAATGCTATGAAATTCTGGGATTTGTAATTTTACAAGGTCTTTAGAGCTCAAGTACCATAACAAAGTACAGTTCCCAGGATTCCATAGCATTGAGCCATGGCAGTTAAAGCAGTGTCATAATTTCTGCAGTGCAGATACAGCCCAGGAACCCCTGGAGTTGAGAAGCTACCACATGCTGTAGTACAGGGGTAGGCAACCTTTTTGAGCTGGGGGCCGGGTTGCTGTCCCTCAGACAATTGGGGGGGGGGGGGAGAAGCACATAAATAAATAAATAAATAAATAAATAAATAAAAATTAAAAAAATAATTAAAAAATTAAAAAAAAAATATGCATGCACACTCTCTCAGCCCCAGAAAAGCCATGGGAACCCCCCTGTGGAGATTTTGCCAAGAAAACCCCAAGAACAAGTAATAACAACAATAATCAATATCATCATGGCGGGCCTTAGGTTGCATACCCCTGCTGTAGTACTTTGCCCAAAACTGGGTTAGAGACTGGCCTGCATTTATTTGGTCTAGTAGGATCCAGGGATCCAAATAATACCATCCAAAATATCAGAATCCCTTTGTGAGAAAAGATATGCAGAAGAAAAGTGGGTATATAACTTCAACAACCTCCCTCCCATAAATACTATGTTTGGAGATTCTCTTGAGATTCTTATCCCAGATTGCAAGAAAGAACTGTGAATGAGCAAAGCCCAACTCCCCTGCTGCATCTCCTTTGCATTTTCCTTATATGTTCATGTTGGAAGCACTTTGTTTTCCCCAGCTATTTTTGATGTCTGAACTTCCAGGTCAGTCTGAATCATTTCAGGCTGTGCTGTTACACTCCAGAATTGAATTGGGGCAATCAGTTCTGATCTGGACCTGGTACAAAATGCTCTGAATCTGCCTGATTTTAGTTTGAGATTCAGCAGAATCAGTTGCACTATCCCGATCTCAATAATCCCTATTCCAAAGCAATAAATAAGATTATTATATATGAGTATATTTTACTGTTGCTGCAAAGTGATTGTGAAACATGTTTTTATTAGCAGGTAGCTAATTTTTCTCTCTCATAGGATGTAAATCTTCCCTAGTTTTCCTTTTGGTCAAAGGCAAGGAATGATATTCTAGATTCACAAAAAATGTTCAAATTTTATATAGAATAAGAGTACCTCGACAGTATAGAGGTACTCTTATTCTATATAAAATTTGAACATTTTTTGTGAATCCTGAAAACAGTATTTTCTGTAGAGAAAAATCATTCCTTGCCTTTGACCAAAAGGAAAACTAGGGAAGATTTACATCCTATGAGAGAGAGAAAGTAAGAATTATATCCCTAGGTGTGGCTACATGCAGTTTGACACCACTTTAAGTGCCATAAGTCTATTCTGTGGAATCCTGGGATTTGCACAGAGGTTTTTGCAAAGGATTTAACCTTCTCTGTCAAAGAGTGCTGGTACCTCACAAAACTACAAATTCCAGGATTCTGTAGGATGGAGCCATGGCAATTGAAGTGATGTCAAACTGCATTATTTCTACAGTGCAGATGTATCCTAAGTCCAAAACAGCAAAGATTCTAATTAATCTAGTGGTTGAGGATTTAAAAAGTATGCCTTGTTTAAAACTAGCTATTGAATTCATGGTAGAGGTAAGAGATAAACTGGGGGGGGGGGGGGGCTGAGCAATGGCCGGGTAAGGACTGCCTGAGCTTTCGGAGTGCTCGGAAATAGACAATTACAGTAAAAAAAAACCTCCCAAAGAGAGAAATGTTGACTCCTTGAGATGAATTTATAACAAGAAGATACAAGGAACATAAAAGGTAAAAAAAAAATATTATTATCTCAAGAGTAGACTTAAAATAGCTTACTTTCATTTTGTGGGGGACGGAGAATCACGGAGGAAGCTTGTCCGCCATTAAAAAGACTAACGAGGCAGCTAGAGGCTGTTAAAATTGGACTTTGAGATAAGGAATTAAGCTTTGTAACTGCCTTAAAGTGAATGGAATTAACCCACAAATCATAAGTGGCTAGAAGCTTGAACAAGAGGAGATAAAAGACGATAAAAGTACTATCCACTGCTGATTGCTTAAAAGGGAGGAACTGGGAGGTGAATAAAACGGAGTGAATATTAAATAAGTGTATATGTCAAAAAGGCCAAAAATATTAGGGGGAAAGCTTTGGAAGAGAGGTTTAAGACAAACTGAGAAAGATAAATCTTCAGATAGAGCCTTCGGAAGACTTGTTAGATTGGAACAAACTGAACAAAAAGAAATGTTAAGAAGCCCCCCTAAAAAAATGGCTACTTCTACAAGTTCACTCCCAGAGAAGCAGGGAGAAGGAAAGGGGAAAGATAAAACAGATGCAGGAACAGGAGCAAAAGCAGGAATGACGGATTGTGAACAAATGAGGACTATGATTACAGAAATTATGAAGCAGGAGAATGGGATGAGATGTAAAGAGATGAATGATTTTCTGGAAAGACAGAAAAATGAAAATTACAAGCAAGAGATGCAGACATGCAAACCTTTTTAACAACAATACGAAATGAAAGAGAGGCTATGACAAAGCAATTTCAACAACAAATGCAACTTGAAAGGAAAAGTTCAGATGAAAAGTTTATGGAAATACAAAGAAATATAAAACAAATACAAGAGGATGTGCAAACATTAAAATCAGATAACAAGGAAAGCAAGAATATACAAGGGAGACAACAAAGAGAAATTGAAACCAATAGAGCTAAATTGTCTGAAATGGACAAAAAACTCATATATCTGCAGGATTATCAAAGAAGAACCAATTTTGTTATTAAGAATATACCAGAGTTGGAGAAAAGAGATAGAAAATATGATTTGCAATCAAAAATTTTGAAATGGTTACAAGAAATCTCCCCATCCTTAAACTGGACTGAATCAGACTTTGAAAGAATTCACCGCATTGGACCAGTGACGAACAAGATGGCACAACGAGATGTAATAGTAAGAGTAATTAACTACAATAAAAAGGAAAGACTGATGAATATGGTGAGGAAGAATCCGGAAAAATTAAAATTTCAAGATGTCGATGTAGAAATTTATAACGACTATTGTCTTCAAACGAAAATGTGGAGAAGAGAGATGAAACCGTGTACTACTATGTTGAGAGGAGCGGGAATTTACTACAATTGGGGACATCCTATATTCCTGAAATTTCAAAAAGCAGGAAAGAGATATAGGATTGATTCAGTGGAACAAGGAATACAATTGTTGAAAGATCTTGGGATATATAAAGAAGAAGAAGGAACAACTGGAGAGTCTAAAAAATCTAAAGGGAATGGAGCTGTCATCCAGGTTGGAGTATTGGGAGGAGAAGAATTATTGGGAGCATGTGGAGGAAGCGGACTCCCATAGACGAAAAGAGAAATTACTGCAATTAAGCACAAAGTTTAATTTATTGTTTTTATGAGCACTCGGGGGGTGGGCGGTTTCTTTGGGCCTTGGGATGTCTTCGTCACCCCTCTCCACAGGGGTAGCTTCGGCGACCGGGGCTAGAGCAATGCGCTCTAGCAAGAAGAAGTGGAGAGGTAAATGGGACTTGGGGAGGGAAGGGAGGGGAAATAGAGGGAGGAGGGAAGGGATAGGGTTTACACAAAATGGAGCCATTAGAGAAATAAATAAATGGTATTATGGTAGATAAACTGAAAATTTCAACTTTAAAGACCAAAGGTCTTGGATCAGTGATTAAAGGAAGAAGGATTGAAGCTTTATTACGAAGAGATTCAGCAGATATTATTTTTATTCAAGAAACGCACCAACGGAAAGAGGGGGAAAATGAACTGAAACTGAATTGGACAAAGAACTATGAGAAAGCATTTGGAAATCCAAAATCAAAAGGGGTAGCAATAATAATTGCAAAAAAAAAAAATGTAATTTTGTAATAAATAAAGTAATAAAAGATGATGAAGGAAGATATATAATAATACAGGGAGAACTAGGGGAAGATAATTATACACTTGTGAATGTATATGCACCAAATGAAAAACAAGAAGAGTTTTATGAAAGAGTGTTAAAGAAAGTTGAAAGAATACAGAAGCAATATGTAATTATAGCAGGAGATTTTAACATGCAAATGGATAAGATTAAAGATAAATCTAACCCCTCAGTAAAGGATAAACATAGAAATATAACAAACTTAAATAAAATAATGAATAAAAGGGAATTTAAAGATGTCTGGAGACTAGTAAAAGGGGATGAAAAGAAATATACATATTATTCTGCTGTACATAAAACATATACTAGAATAGATTACATTTTTGTTTCAAAAATATGATAACTAACGTTTTAGATAGTGAAATATCAAGTATAAAAGTAAGTGACCATGCCTTGGTGAGTGCAGAATTTATTATTAAGAAAGATTATGAACAAAGAGGTGGAGGTTAAATACTAAGATATTGAATTATAAAGATATAGTAAACAAAATTGAAAAGGAATGGCAAGAAACATGGGATATAAACAATAAGGAAGTGACAAAAGGATTGTTATGGGACACGATGAAGGCAGTAACAAGAGGAATATGTATGAAAGAAGCATATAACCTTCGAAAAAGACAGGAAGAAAGGAAAAAAAATTAGAAACAGATATAGAACAATTAGAGTATAAATATATAGCTAATAGAAATAAACAGATTTACGTAGAATTGAGAGCAAAAAGGGAGGAACTGCAAAAGATAGAGATAGATGAAGTACAGGAAAATTTGATTTATTTAAGAAGGGAATATTTCGAATATAGTAATAAAAATTCAAAAATGTTGGCCAGAGCCACACAGAAAAAGAAAATGGAAAGTATGATAAATATAGTGAAAGATAGATCTGGGATGATGTGTAGAATGATGAAAGAAAAAATAAAAAATTTTGAAGAATTTTATAAAGAATTATATCAAGCAGGAAAAAATCCAATAGATAAAATTTAAAATTATGTAGAAGAAAATTGGGGACAAACAATAATGGAGGAAGATAAAGAACTATTGGAAAAACAGATTGAAAAGGAAGAGATAATAGAGGTAATTAGAAAATTAAAAAATGGCAAAAGTCCAGGAATGGATGGTTTGGGACCTGAATATTATAAAGTGTTTGAAAATATATTAATTCCAAAGTTGTTAGAATTATATAATGGAATATTACAAGGAGAGAAAATACCTTTATCATGGTCTCAATCATTAGTAATATTAATACCAAAAGTAGATAAAGATCCAACTGATCCAGGGTCATATAGACCTATATCATTAATAAATCAGGATGCAAAGATATTAACAGCAATAATAGCAAATAGAATGAATAAATGTGTGTATAAATATATAGGAAAAGATAAATGTGGTTTTGTGAAGGGAAGACAAATGTCTAATTTAGTAGGAAGAGTTTTGAGTAAAATACATGTAATTGGGAGAGAAAAATTAAAAGCAGGAATTTTAGCATTAGATATATTTAAAGCTTTCGACTGTGTGGAATGACCAACATTAAAAATAATTATGAAAAAGTTTGGAATGGGAGAAAAAATGAGGGGACTAATAGATCAACTATATAAATATAAATAAAAACTATTATTATTATTATTATTATTATTATTATTATTATTATTATTATTATATTGTGATAACTCAATAAAAGTAATAGTTAATGATGGAATTACAAAGGAAATAAAAGTAACGAGAGGTACAAGGCAAGGATGCCCGTTGTCACCAATATTATTTGCAATGGTTATAGAAATGTTAGCAAATGTTATTAGGAAGGATAGTAGTTTGGAAGGAAAAAAAAACATAAAATTAGTTTATTTGCTGATGATACATTATTAACTATTAAAGACTTAAAGGATAAAATAGGAGAAATTAAGGAACATTTGAATTTATTTGGTGAGATAACAGGACTTCAAATTAATTGGAATAAAACAGAAATGATGTTATTTAATTATACAAAAAAGGAAGTATCAGAGCTTATGAAGCAAAAAGAATTAGGGATAAGAATAAAAAGTAATATAAAATATTTAGGAATTAATATAACAAAAGATTTAAAAGAAATGGAAGAGAAAAATTTCTTAGCATTACGGAGAGAAGTTGAAAAAAAATAGTAGAATATAAGAACATTCGATTATCATGGTTTGGAAGAATAGCGTTAGTTAAAATGAAAATTTTACCAAAATTAAATTTCCTATTTAGAATGATACCAATAAAAATATCAGAAGTAGAATTAAGTAAATGGCAACAGTTACTAAACGTATATTGCAATGGAGGGAAAAGATGTAGATTAAATAAACAATTTTGGTATGAGTCTCAGAAAAAAGGAGGGCTAGGCCTCCCTAATATAAAAGGATATTATGAAGCTAACCACTTAAGATATGTAATAGAAGGAATGCTGGACGTACCAGATTTAGATTGGTTAGAAATGGGGAAAAAAGAGATAGATATGAAAATAGAGAAAAAATTTTTTAAAGAAATTAGTAGGAAAGAAATTAAAGAAATTGGAAATCCATTTATGGAAAATATATTAGAAATTTGGAATAAATATAAAAAAGGATTAATGAATGAAAATTCAATAATAACACCAATAATAATGGAAAAATCTTTCCCCAAAAATTTAAAAGATTTATTAGATAAAGAATTAAAGGAAAGGAAAATAGATAAAATAGAAAATTGGATAGAATTAAAGATAGGAAAAGAAAATATAAAAGAAAAACATAGGGGGATAAACATGTCTTGGTTACATTTTATGCAAATAGAACTATGGTTTAAGAATTTGAAGAAAAAAAATATAGAAAAAGGGAAATATACACAGTTTGAACAAATAGTTCAGAAAGGAAAAGGAATGGAGGAAAATGAAAATATGAAAGGCTTAACTAGCAAAATTTATAAAATATTAATGGATAATAAAAGGGAAAAACTAGATCAAATTATTTTAAAAGAAATATGGGAAGATGAATTGAAATGCAAAATCTCTGACAATGAATGGAATAAGATTTGGGAACAAAGACATTTGAAAAATTTATCGGCACGAATTAAGGAAAATTATTATAAATTGGTTTGGAAGTGGTATTTGACACCACTGAGATTACATAATATAAATAAAGAAAATTCAAAATATTGTTGGAGAGGTTGTCAGGAAGTAGGGTCATATCTACATATGTGGTGGCAATGTATATATGTACAAAAATTCTGGGAAATAGTAATAATAGAGATAGAAAAGGTTATGAATATAAAGATAGATAGAAAACCGAATATAGCATTGTTATCAATATATAATGATGTAGAATGGAAGGAGGAAAAAAACCTTGTAACAAATTTGTTTACTGCTGCGAGATTAATTGTAGCAAGAAGTTGGAAAATAAAAATAAGTGTGAAATTGGAGGATTGGTATAAGGAAGTTTGGAAGATAGCAATTAATGATCAATTAACATGTAGATTGAAAGTGAAAAAAGGATTATTGAAAAGAAATGATTTTGATGAAATATGGAAAAAATTTATTGAAAATGTATTAAGAATGGAAGACGGGAAATTGCCTCCACGGGAGGAGTTAAGATTTTGGATGGAGTATAAAGATGGAAATGGCTCCGGGGGTGGGGTGCACGGAGGGGATATTTAGGGGGTTTTGTTTAAAAAACAACAACGGCTAAGATGTAAAAGTATATAAAAATGTATGGAAAGTTGATTAATATAAATAAAATTAAAAAAAAAGAGAGATAAACTGGGGATTCCTACTCTGCCTCTTAGGCATGATGGTGCACAAGCTCTCATTAGTTACCAAAGTACTAACACATACTTTGTTGGTACTATCAACCTTAATAGTTTTAAAACTGGCTGATTTCTTATTCATCAATCAATTTATTTCACCTAGTGAAAACAAATGGCATATGAGCCATGCCCCAATTTAAAAGAGAGAGAACTCATGTTGGTGGCACTGCTAGCTCCTTATTTTGTTGACTTGTTTAGGTTTTCTTTACGAAAAGAAGTGCCTAGAGGAGAGAGAGAAATGGAAGGTAGCCAAAGAAAAAGTAGAACAGATCTTAAAGCAAGCTCAAAAGACCCACTTAAAGAAATGCTCAATTAACCAAACCAAACCAAACCAAAACAAAACAAACAAAAACAAAACAAAACAAAACAAATACCTTGTTCAATATGTTAAGGGCTTTCTATATTACTCAAGCTCCAAAATGTCAGGAAATAGTTTATTGTTTTCAGTGGTGCTATGCCTATTTTGTATATATGGTTTTCCAGACATTCAGCCCAGCGTAATACTGCAAAATTGTGTGTGTGTGTGTGTGTGTGTGTGTGTGTTAGCGTTGTCAGGTTGGATACAGGCCAGGGCTCTCTAACTTTAAGCCCAAACAGAATGAGAAGTAGGATGAGGTATGATAAAACTGTGAAGCTAGATACAGGTACTTGCATTCCCTTCCCTTCCAAATTTTCAGAGATAGCCATTCCCTCCTAACAGACCTCTTGCATCCTTGGTGGAGAGTGAAATGAGGAGAGAAAGAAAAATGCCAAGCTCTGTTCTTGTCACTGTCACTTCTCCCTACTCCCTACTCTCCATCAGAGAAACAAGAGCCATCTTGGGAGGGAATAGCTGTAGCTGAATGTCTAAGGGGGGTTGCAGACTGTCAAAAATAGTGTGAATTCAGTCCACTTTTAGGGTTAGGGTTAGTGCTAGGGAATCATGGGAATTGTTATTTTTCTGAGACATTGAACCTTCTTTGTCAGAGAACTCTAGTGCCACAATAAAATACAGTCCCCATGATTCCCTAACCTTAACCCTAACCCTAAAAGTGGACTGAATTCACACTATTTCTGACAGTCTGCAACCCCCCTAAGGTTGAAAGGTAAGGAAAGATACCATGAGTTCCTGCATGGCAGGGGGTTGGACTGGATGGCCCTTGTGGTCTCTTCCAACTCTATGATTCTGTCATTCTATGATAGCCACTTCTGACTGGCTTCAAGTAGCTTTACAGTATCTCATCCTGCTTCTCAATCTATTTTTGCTTCAAATAGCAAGAGCCCTGCCGCATTTTCAACTTTGCAATCTTATTATGAGAGAGAGATGCACAGGCAGGGAAGCATTTACTAGGCAACAATACCTATCATGCTAACAACATTGCACTTTATCCTTCAGTAATAGTTCAAGTCTGCCCTTGCTAGGGAATAGAAAAGGTCAAGATATGCAGGAAAAATTAAAAATGGATCTCCCACTGAAAGTTTAGGAGAGTCCCAGGATCTGAAAAGGCTAGCCTGGTAACTCTTCCTTGAAAGACTGCCCTTGATGATTCCAAACTGTATGGTAAATTCAAGTGGCCTTGATATCATTTAACCATGTAAGAGTGTAGTGCTAGAGCTAAAACAGTGGTTCCTAAACTTGGTCCTCCAGATGTTTTTGGACTTCAGCTTCCAAAATTTCTGATTCTTAACCAAACTGGATAGGGCTTTTGGAAGCTGAAGTCCAAAAACATCTGGAGGACCAAAAGTTTGGGAAATACTTATCTAAAGCATCAAGATTATTTTAGAGCCATCACAGACTGCCAGAAATAATCCAGCTTGAGACCACTTTAACTGTCCTTGCTCAATACTAGGGAATCATGGAAAGTGTAGTTTATTGTGGCACTAGAGCTCTCTGACAGAGAATGTTCAATGTCTCAGAAAAAACTACATTTCCCATGAAGTTGTATGCCGCTTTGATTATTTTTACAAAAAGTGGGATATAAATAAAAGTTTTATTATTTATTTATTTATTATTCTCTAGCATTTAGCCAGGACAGTTAAAGTGGTCTCAAGATGGATTATTTCTGGCAGTCTGTAAAGGCTCTTGTGTATAATCACAAAAGATACCCTTGATTCAATTAAACTTGAAATTTCCCTGCAGAAGGCAATAAATTATTTATATTACTAAACTCACTTTTAAAAAATTTCATCTATGTCACTGCTGCATAATAAATAACCAGTATGTCCCTAGAGTGGAGCTAGAATTTTCCAAGAGCTTACCTAGGTGACAGGGTGCTTAGTAAGACTGCCTCAAAATATGGTTAGCCAGTTCACAATCTATTTTTTTTTTAAGAAGGCCTCTGTGAACCCATTCTTTTGAGATTATTTTTCTTTGCAAGTACATGTCTGCTGGTAAACAATGATAAAACATATCTTAAACACCTGGTAGAGAATGAGGATCACCTATATGACCCATGCTATTTATTTATTAAATAAATAAGTCTTGCATTCTTTACATATTTTAATTGCTTACTAAGTAAATCCTTAGAGAATATCTGCACAAAAACATCAGAGTAGGAAGATTAGAATACTCACTTATAAATGGAAAATTATTCATTGATATTGTTATCATGGAATGCCCAATAAGACTCCTACTGTGCTAGCTATTGTGCAGTTAAATTCTATGTAGGAGATAGGCTTGAGTCTATTTCTCATTGATATCATAAAGGTATGACTAGACTGTGTGTGTAGCCTGTGTAGACTGTGGCCTCCAAGGCTGTTTTTGAGTCCCTAAGCACCATAACATCAAATTAATATTGATTTTTTTTTTTTTGTTCCCAATGGCCTAAAGGGCATTTTACAATGTTTCATCCCTTTTTCTCCCTGTCAATTTCTAGATTACTTCCTGTTTTAAAAATTCCTGGGCATCACGTGGCCTGAGTAGGAGTGACAGTGTTGTTCCTTTTGGAGCATGGGATAGATTAGGGTTCAGAAATGGGAGTGGGTAATAATAATAATTTTAAAAATAGCTGATGAGGAGATATTGCACTCCATGGTGCCCTGTGGAGTCGATGTATTCCTCCTACCCTTGACAATTGCCCATACCTGCTGTACTGCTTCAGAATCCAGGTGGGCGAGGTTCTCATCTCTAAATGCTTCTCAATACCAAGACAATTCCCTGGTTATTGAAATCAAGATTTATTTATATATTTTTAAAAAGCAATAAATAAATCTCAGCATAATCTAGTCAACACATGGTACAGGGATGAGACAAGTAAAGGACAAAAAATAATAATCACAGGTATTTAATAATATGGAAAGCCAACACTAACAACTAAGCATCCCTAAAACCAGTGCTTCAGCAAAGTCACAAGCAAGTTATTTTTCCAACTGTAACACAAGAGTGTGACTAAAACATAGTTACAAAATATAGAGCGATCCATGGAGAAAGCATGGTTGGTTTTAGAAAGCTATTCTAGAAAATCCCCACCCTTAAATATAAACAGACACACAATGAAAAAAACCAGTATCATGTGCACCTTTAAAGTAATATACCATAGAACAAATAGACTGAAATGTGCATCCTCAGACACACATTTGGAGAACGTTTTCACAGGGGACTGCATATGAAAGAAATGCCCTTTGGATGCTAGAGAATCATGGGAATTGTTTTTTTTTCTGCGACATTGAGCCTTCTCTGTCAGAGAGCTCTGGTGCCACAATAAAATACAGTTCCCATGATTCCCTAACACTAACACTAACCATTAAAGTGGACTCAATTTGCACTATTTCTAGCAGTCTGCAAAGGCCTTAAGATTGGTCACATACAAAATCAGTCATGCCAATATAGGAGAAATGGAACCATATCTCTTCTTGGTTGTATCTGATTAGATTATTAATAAGCTAGGATTTTCCCCTAAACTATGGATGGACAGTTTATGTGGGGGCCAGGCCCAATTTCCCACTGACCCTCTACATGGGCTACTCCCTACATCATGGCAAAATACGTCCAAAATACCTCCATTCTAATATTAGTCTCCAGGGCCTTTGCAGACTGCCAGAAATAGTGGAAATTGAGTCCACTTTAACTGCCCTGACTCAGTGCTAGGGAATCATGGGAATTGTAGTTTATTATGGCACCAGAGCTCTCTGACAGAGAAGGCTCAATGTAAGAGAAAAAAAATACAATTCCCATGATTCCCTAGCACTGATCCAGGACAGTTAAAATGGCCTCAATTTGCACTATTTCTGGCAGTCTGTAAAGTGACTCCAAGTGATGTTGTATAACAACCAGTCATCTTTTTAGGAAGATAAAACCAAATCCAAAGTCCATACCTTTAGTATGATGATACCTTTATTAGTCAACCAAAATACACGAAATACAAAAGCTTTCAGGTTTCCAGTGGCTGCTTCATCAGGTGAAAGATGTTTTTAAAATCATACAGGAGAAGAAAAGTGACAGGGGTTCTGTCTGCACTGGCCAGGATACTCTGGAGGCAGCCCAGAGTATCCTGTCCCCTCAGCTCCTCCAAGCTGTTCCTGTTACCTGTCCCTCTATTCCTGCACCATCATGGCTGTAAGCACAGGTGCCCTGCTGAGCCACCCGGTGCATCCATTGGTGCCCCAGATTGTTTGCTTCTGAGTTCAGAACAATGTACCCAGCTTCAATCACATGGTTGGACATCTGGCTGTGATCTCAGAGCAAGCAACTCACCACAGTGGCAGTTGAGCCAGGTGACTTAGCAGGATGCTTGTGTAGATATCTGCCATGGCATAGGAAGAAAGGGCTCCAGGTCTCTCCAGAAAATTTAAAGTAACTGGCATGTTTTTAAACACCAATGTAAGGGTGTTATAGATATTTCTGGTGTTGAACATACTGAACATTGTCTGGACTGAACATACTGAACATTGTCTGGACCAGGGTTTGGGCCAGATGCTGTCCAAAGAGGATAATACTAGAAAGAGGGTGGGCACAATCCATCTGGTCTGTGCAGACATGGCCAGTGTAAGAGTAAAAAGCCTACATCCTCTCACAGATGTTATTCTGTTGTTAGTTAAAATGATCTGGAGGGATATCCATGTAGAAAGAAGCCACTCCACTCTTAGCCATACAGAGACCAAGACAAAGGAAAGTAAAATTTAAACTCCATTAGTAGCAGTAAAGTAACTCCACTTGGAATCCAGGGTGTCTCTGTCTGCCTCTCATAAAACTACAATCTGCTTTCTTAGGCTTAGAACATTGAATTTCTCAAGAGATCTCTGTACTGCTTCATCTGGAAAAAAATGTGCCAGTGCTATGTAGGTAAACTTCAGCCAATTATAGTCCAAAAGAAAAGTTTTGCCTTTTTTTTTTTTTTTTTTTTTTGGAGGTAGAGACCTCAAAGAGTTAAGTCCCAGTCCTTAGTTCTCTCTTGTTTAGGATTTCATTTTAGGAAGGACATAGAGGAAAACTGTTAGTGTTAGAGGATTCTGTGAGGGGGTGGGGTGGGGTGGGAATCACTGGTAAGGGCTTTGGTATATGAGAGGGCTTCAAAGGTGTTGTCCAGTGGCCTCATGCAGCTCAAGAATCACAGTTTCCTCACCCTTGCCATAAAACTAGAAAATAGCTTGGCTTATTTCTAAAACAATTGAATTTTATATTAATCCCCCTCCAGCTACCTTTCCTTTCTTCTTTGATCTTAAATTCCACCTTTAAGATTTAAGTGAACATAAACTGCAAAACTGCCCATACTCAGAGTGTTTCTCCTTTTAAAAAAAATACAGTTAGCAAACGGGTACGTAATGTGTATGTATGTGAGTATTTGGTTGCTTTTGCTCTAACATGTCAGGAATATAGAACAGTTGGAAACCACAGAACAAGTGAAGGCAGATGAGAAATCTAAGATACATCATCTTCTAAAAGACCTTCTATAAACCATTAAGTCCAGTATGTAAATAGCTTCTCCACTAATCCTGGCACAAATATATGCATCATGATTCATCATGAAGCTTATAAAAATGGGATGGTGGTATCAGCAGCAGTTTTGCTAATAATGGAACACAAGCATCATTGGTGGGGCAACTTTGGTAACAATAACTGAAAATGTTTTAGGACACTACATAAGTGTAAAATAGTGTGTGTGATCTCTCAGAGGTTGCATAAGGTTGGTTCTCAGTGTAGCCAAGCATTTCAAAGGCACATACCCAATCCACTTTTTCATTTTTTTATTAATGAATAGGTGGTTAATCAACATTTCCACAAATGATGAGCCCAAGGCCATGACACACATTGCACAATCAGTTGCTTAGTTGTGGAATCTGGTGTAAATATTCTAGTTTGTATTTGTGTGTGCACGCACACCTTCAAGACCTGTCAACTTACAGTGACTTCATAAATCTCATAGGGTTTTCTTAAGAAAAGAATACTCTGTGATGGATTTGCCAGTTCCTTCCTCTGAAATACAGCCTACAGCACCTGGCATTTGCGGGCAGTCTCCCACCCAAGTACCACAGCTGACCCTGTTTAGCATCCAAGATCAGACATAATTGGCTGCATTTAGTGTATTTAGGCCCTGCTAGTTTGTATTTACACTGAGCTAAAAGTGTTTAAGATATTAGTCAATATATATGCTGATAGCGAAGAGCACTGTGATAACTTAGCTTGAACAAAGCTGAAAGGTACAATAATGTGGAGTACTAGAAAGAGAAGGTCATATACATTAAAGGTAAGGTGTATCCTTTACTATTTAGCCATTTTCTTTCCCACCACAGAACTTCCTCAAAGATATGTGCCACAGCAATCAGATCTGCAAATTAAGCTCATGTTCACTGAACGTTCATCAAACAAAAGCTGTAAAATACAAGATAGGGAAATTATATGTCCTGATAACCAAATATCTTTCATGATGTGAGAGAACATGTTTTCTAAAAATGTGCTAATCATCTAGTTTAGAGCCCTAAGATAAGTAATTCAAAGCCACTACCAAGGTACCATTGCTGTTCACAAAAAGAAAGATGTTGCAGCAGAATGGGACTCACCTTTCAGTTGTTCATCTTTTCTAAAGCTTTGTCCTAAGAATCTTTTAAAATTAATGCAGTTCTAATTTTTTAACATGTAAGAATCATATATCATAATGTCCACCAGGTTACCAATGCACAGAACATTCCTCCAAGAACAGCAAGGACCAACTTCCTTAGACAAGTATCTATTTTTGAACATAGCCTAGTTGTCTGTGAGAGAGAGAAAAAAATAGATTTATTTACAGGGAAAATCTTTCATTATGTATGTAACATTGACAATGCAGTACATGGCACTATATTAAATTAAGCAAAAAAGTTACCCTTAAAATCTGGCACAGAGAGCAGGAAGAAAAGTCACTATGCGGATAGAAGGTAAGTCTTAGATTGCTATGAAGGAGTGAAGATGGACTTGCATCAATAAGCTTTTCTTCATTTTGGACTTTTGATAGAATACTCTGGGTAGCCGCCCAGGTGCAGTTAGAATCATAGAATCATAGAATTATAGAGTTGGAAGAGACCACAAGAGCCATCCAGTCCAACCCCCTGCCATGAAGGAACTCCCAATTAAAGCATCCCCGACAGATGGCCATCCAGCCTCTGCTTAGAGACTCCATTATGCTCCAAGGGAGTGTGTTCCACTGTTGAACAGCCCTTACTGTCAGGAAGTTCCTCCTAATGTTGAGGTGGAATCTCTTTTCCTGGAGCTTGCACCCATTGTTCCAGGTCCTAGTCTCTGGATCAGCAGAAAACAAGTTTGTTCCCTCCTCAATATGACATCCCTTCAAATATTTAAACACGGATATCATATCACCTCTTAACCTTCTCTTCTCCAGGCTAAATATCCCTAGCTCCCTAAGTCGTTCCTCATAGGGCTTGGTTTCCAGACCCTTCACCATTTTAGTTGCCCTACTTTGGACACACTCCAGTTTCTCCACATCCTTTTTGAATTATGGTGCCCAGAACTGGACACAGTATTCCAGGTGAGCCTTGACCAAAGCAAAATAGAGTGGCACTATTACTTCTCTTGATCTAGACACTATACTTCTATTGATGCAACCTAAAATTGCATTGGCCTTTTTAGCTGCTGCATCGCACTGTTGACTCATGTTCAACTTGTGGTCTACCTGAAGTCCTAGATCCCTTTCACACGTAGTCTCATTCAGCCAGGTTTTCCCCCATTGTATATCTGTGCTTTTTGTTTTTCCACCCTAAGAGAAGTACCTTACATTTCTCCGTGTTGAATTTCATTTTGTTAGCTTTGGCCCAGCTTTCTAGTCTGTTGAAATCATTTTGAATTTTGATCCTGTCTTCTGGGGTATTAGCTACTCCTCCTAATTTGGTGTCATCTGCAAATTTGATAACTATGCCCCCAATACTGTCATCCAAGTCATTGATAAAGATGTTGAATATCACTGGGCCCAGGACAGAGCCCTCTGGCACCCCACTGGTCACTTCTTTCCAGGTTGAAAAGGAGCCGTTGTTGAGCACCCTTTGGGTTCGGCCAGTCAACCAATTACAAATCCATGTAACACTTACTTTGTCTACCCCACATTTTGCCAACTTGTTTGTAAGAATGTCATGGGGAACCTTGTTAAAGGCCTTACTGAAATCAAGATATACTATATCCACAGCAGTTATGGAAAATATTTCTAAACTCATCTCACAACAACAATAACAACAACAATAATCTGTATCCCGCCTCTCTGTGTAACACAATTGGGGTGGCTTACATGCTAAAACATACATTCCTGTCTCCCAGCAACCCCCCCCCCCAAAAAAAATACAATTAAAAAATAATAGTTTAAAACATACTTTAAAACAGGGGTAGGCAACCTTTCCCCTTTAAGGGCCGAGGGACTTCAGCTCCCAGAAGCCTCAGCCATATTGGCCAACAGTACAACACCTTGTACTGTGCCCAGAAACTGATAGGCAGCCAGTGAAGCAATCTTAAGATTTGTGTTATATGGTCTCTTCTAGTTTTATCTGAGACAAACCTGGCTACCATGTTCTGTATCAATTGAAGTTTCTGAACTAGGCACAAGAATAGCCTCATGTAGAGTGCATTACAGAAATCAAGAGGAGAGGTTACCAGAGCATGTACCACAGTTTCAAGGTCTCTAACTTCCAGGAAAGGGCATAGCTGGCATATCAGTCGGAGCTGATAACAGGCATTCCTGACCATTGCATTCACCTGTTTTGTCATCTGAAGCAACAGATATAGGAGCACCCTCAGACTGAGAACAGTCCTTTGAGGAGAGTGTGACCCCATCTAGGACTGGGAATTGTATCCCAATACCTGGGTTTGGGGCCACTACCATTAGTGCCTCCATTTTGTCTGGATTCAGTTTCTATCTGTTTTTCCTCATCCAGTCCATTACTGCTTTAAGACATTCATTGAGAGGGGAGATGCCATCTGAAGTCAAAGCCGTAGATCGAGACATGGAGAAATATATCTGGGTGTCATCAGCGTACTGATAACACCTCGCCCCATGTCTCCAGATAATCTCTCCCAGCGGCTTCATATATATGTTGAATAGCATTGGGGACAGGATAGTGCCCTGAGGGATGCCACAATTAAGCTCCTTTTTAGCTGAGTAACTGTCCCCGAGCATCACCCTCCAGAATCTGCCTGAGCGGAAGGAACAGAACCATTGCAATGCAATGCCTCCAATTCTTAATTCTCTCAGGTGTTTCAAGAGGATGTCATGATCTGTTGTGTCAAAGGCTGTTGAAAGGTCCAATAGCACCAACAGGGTCACACTACCCCTGTCAATGCCCAGACAGAGGTCATCAGCTAAGGCAACCATGGCAGTTTCCATTCTATATTCTGTCCTAAAGCCAATGTGAAATGGATCCAGATAATCGTTTTCCTCCAAGACAGCCTGGAGCTGAAGGGCAACAGCCCTCTCAATTACCTTGCTCAAAAAAGGTAGCAAGGAGACTGGCCCATAGCTGTTCATGTCCAGAGGGTCAAGGGAAGGTCTTTTCAGAAGCGGCCTGACTGCCACTTCCTTCAAGCAATATGGAACCTGACCTTCCCTAAGGGATTCATTGATGATGTCCCTCAGGAACATCCTCAAGACATCTCCCCCCTGGATGGCCAGCCACAAAGGACAAGGGTCAAGAGAGCAGGTTGTCTTCCTCACTCTACCAAGGTGCTTGTCTACATCATCAGTACTTACTGATTAGAAATGATCCAGTATAATCTCATCAGCGGAGTTGCTGATCTATTGATTCTGCTATAACACCAGTGTCCAAGTCAGTTCTTATCTGAGAGATTTTATCTGCAAAGAAGTTATTAAACACATCACAGCAGGCTGTTGTTGGTTAAGTAATGGGTTCTGCACAGATGGAATTTCCCAGCCTTGGCAAGATGGGTGTTCCAGATATTAACCAAAGCTTCAATAGAATCACCGGCGTTACCAACCATTAGACTTTCTAAGGCTTTCTGGAATCCAATTGGTTCCACTAGCCTGTGAGGGTGGACCATTCTAATCGGTCCCCCACCCCTGACAGGATGGACAGTAGTTCTTAGTTCAGCCTTGATCAGGAAATGATCCGTCCATGACAATGCAGAGGTTTTTGTTACCTCCACCCACAGATATTCCTGTTCCATACTGATGATCAAATTGAAGGTATGACCTGCACAATGTGTGGGTCTGAGAACCAATTGGGATAGGCCCATGTTTGTCATGGACTCCATGAACTCCCGAGTCGCACCTGTTAGATTTGACAAACTGGTCTCGAGTGGGATATTGAAGCTGTCCAAGACTAAGAATCTAGGTGACTCCAACAGCAACTCTGAGACCAGTTGTGTCAGCTCAGTTAGGGAGTCTGTTAGACAACGGGGTGGATGGTATACTTACAGAATCCTCAAACTATCCTTGGTCCTCAGGCTCAGGTATATACACTCAAAATGGACTGTTTTCCAGACAGGTATTCTGCTCAAGGTAAGGTTATTCTTATGAACCAGAGCCACTCCACTCCCTTGCCCACTTCCCCTTACCTGCTCACTGACAAAGTATCTGGCTTTGAGGGCCTGTGCCCAAGTTATAATACTGTCTCACTGTTAACATTATTGCTGGTGTGAGGATTGTGCAGCCCTTCAGACATTGCTAAACTTAACCCCAGGATTCTTCACTATTACCTATTCTGGCTAGGGCTGCTGGAAGTTGCAGTTCAACATCTGGAGAACTGCATAACTGAACTGCACAATTCCCAGATCAGCTGTAGTAGTTGAAGAATGAGTCTGGGCTATACTGAGCCACATGAAGCAAAGCTCACTTTATCATGTTTATTCGTATTCTCTATTTTTTTAAAAAAAATATCTTGTACAACTTACAATTAAAACAGAAATACAATGCAGTAGAAATACAATAATAAATAACAATACAGTAACATTTTTTAAAAGGATAAACATATGTCAGATCTCAATAATTATATTTCAATAGCATGAATTGCAATAGTAATAAGAAGTATGTTTCTATACCGCTTGCCGGTGTACTAAGCAGTTTACAAAGTGTAAGCTAATTGCTCCCAACAAGTTGGGTACTCATTTTAGCAACTTACAGAAAGATGCTAGGCTGAGTCGACCCAGAGCCCCTGGCTGGTATTGATTTGTGAGTGAATGAGTGGCTGCAGTACAGGCATTTAACCACAACACCACCAGGGCAGTGAGAAAAATGGAAGAGAGAAAAAATGGAAGAGGAAAAGATATGTCATTGTGTTAGCAGCTACATCTTCATAAATACATTCATGAGGTGACTGACACTCTAATGGAGGTGAACCACAAACCATGATCAGAATTGTTTTGGTAATCCCAAATAGAAAAACTACATTGAATCAATTGCTGAATGACATTAGTTTTGAATCCCTGCAACAGATGATGGTGTCAATGATGTGATGTAGGGTTTTGGCATTATGACAGCTCTGTCTTCTATAATATTGACCCTGCTAGACTTCTTTAATGAGGCATTTCCTAATTAAATTCCTCATTTAATTAGTTAGCAATTCAATATAGTTTGTCTTTTAATTAAGCATTTCAAGTATTTCATTTAATGAGTACATCTTTTTTGTTTCCTTTGTTCTCACTAGCACTGTGCAACAGAGCAACTTGTTAAAAAAAATCCTAAAATTAGAGAAAAGACTTGGGTTTGTACAGCATTACCAATGGTGGAAAAGGTAATTTTGTGTCTTGAAAAGGTTGAAAAGACGGGAGGCTAGAGGAAGCAGTGAGTGGTGATTTGAGTGGCAGTGGGCTGGAGCTGGGAGGGAGATTGGAAAGTGTTGGTGGGTAGCAGGGGACCGTGAGATTTGATAATAGGTGTTTAACACCTTAAACTCAAAATCTCTAGGTGGAATGGCTAGCCCTTTAAATTAGAAAGAGGAACAAACCGGAAATAGGAACTGGTTGATAAGAGCATTGCATTGTGGGAACTGTAGTTTAGGAAATATTGAGAAAATTGGGGAAATAAATATAATGCCAATATAATTGATATAAATAAAGGAAAATTTAAATTAAATATAATTGGAGAGCATATAAGATTTGGTATATAAAATATAAGAAGCAACAATAAATTAAACTTAAGTTTAAATAAATTAATTGACAGGATACAAAGGGAAGGGGAAAAATCTAAATTAAAATTAAACCATAAAGATATATATATATATATATATATATATATATATATATGGGGATAGGGAGAAGTTAAAAAAAATATAACCTTAAATTAAAATTAAATAATATTAATCCAAATTAAATTAAAAAATTAAATATAACAAAGTTAAACAAAAAATAGAGAAAAATAAAATAAAATAATCAAAACCCTTAATTAAATTTTAAAAAAGAAATAAAAGTAATTGAAATAAAAATAAGAATATACTTTAAATTAAGAAGAAATTTAATTAATAAAAGGAGGAAAAACTGATAAATTAAAAGAAGACTAAAATTAACTAAAATAAATAAAATAAAAATTTGAGGAATTAAGAATTAAATATTAATTTAATAGTTAAGAGAGTTAAGAAGCAACAGCCATCATGTCAATGAACCTGAGAAGTCAATCATCAAAGAATCACTCAAATAAATCTCAAACCCAATTACAATTTACATGAAGACCCTCTCTTGAACAGCAAAAAATAGAACCCTCCAACCAAATCCTATTGGATGAAATTAGGAAACTATGAATAGAATTGAGACAAAAAATGAATGACTTTAAGGTGGAGATCTGTCAAGAGATCAGAACAGAATTGAAAGAAAGAAATCAAACTGTACAAAAATTGACCAATGATATGACTTCAGTAAATCATAAAATTAAAACTGTAGAAGATAAGGTCGAAGTGAGGCAAGAGGAACTATATCATATCAAAGGGAAAGGAGAAGATGAACTAGACAAAAAGGCAATGCTGGACAGAAACTAAGAAAAAAATGTGTGAAGATCAGAGGTTTCCCGGAATACAAGGAAGAAGACTTAATGAAAATATTTACCTCAAATATTGCCCGCTTACTGGAAAAAGAGGAAAAGTTTTTTGAACTTGAAATAGACAGAATTTTCTGTTTGAACTCCAAAATAGCAAAAAAGAAAGATCTACCATGGGATATTGTAATCTACTTCATCAGAAAACAAACTAGAGATGACCTATTAAGACACCAAAATGAGAGACCACTGAAAATAAGAGGACATGAATTACAGATTTTCAAGGATGTACCCACTAGGATTCTTCGGAAAAGGAAAGATTATGTATTCCTGATGTCTCTACTAAGAGAGAGGAATATTAACTATAGATGGATCCAACCAGAGGGCCTAATTTTCTGGTTTAATAGCAAAAAAAATTATAATCAAAAGTATAGAAGAAGCTAAAAGTTTCTTTGAATATCTAGAGAGATTAAACAAAAAGGAGAGATGTGAAAAAGAAGGAAAGCAAGAAGAGCCTTTATGTAGAAGGAAAACAGAAAGGGAAACTATATTAGAATGATTAGAAGCAAGCGGACAAAATTTACTGGATTGTGAAGAAACTGAGATACTTAGAACATCAATTTTAGTGGAACCCAGCTATATAAGGAAACAACAGGATCCAGATATTGAAGAAGACTTGATACATTTAACAAAATCACAAGAAGAGGAGGAAGATGAAGAAGATGATAATGACGGATCAGAGCCAGAATTAGAGTGGTAACCTGAACGTTACCTCCCTAAAGATAAGTATTTTTTTTTAAAGGGGGGGGGGAGAGTATCAAAATACTCAAATGTTCAATAAAATCAAATTTTTGACATGGAACATAAAAGGCCTCAACTCACCACAAAAAAGGAAAAAAAATATTCCACTACTTACAGAAAAAAAAAAAAAACTGGATGCAATTTGCCTCCAGGAAACTCATATAAAAGAAAAAGACAGGAGATATCTAAAGAATCTGAAACTAGGCATTGAATTTATATCAGCAAGAAAAGATAAAAAGAAAAGAAGTGTAGTTATATATGTAAATTCTAAATATGAAAGAGATACTGAACAACCCAAATGGAAGATATGTAGCAATAGAATTAATTGGTTCACTAGGGAAAATACTACTACTACTAATAATAATAATAATAATAATAATAAAATTTATTTATACCCCGCCTTTGGAAACCCAATCAGGGCGGCTTACAACCATAAAAACATATACAATACCCAGACCCAACAACCCCTCCCCCCCTTAAAACAGTATTAAATCAATAACAATTAAAACAAACAATTCAATTCAATAAAAACAGTACATCAACCAATATATATACCCAGCGGCAATGATCCTAACCATCCTTAGATGGGGCCATGCAAGGATCACTGGGGTGGGAGTATCCGAGACCGGAATACTTAACCTGGAAAGGCCTGCCGGAAGAGATCCATCTTGACAGCCCTTTTGAAGCTGTCTAATGATGTTAACTGGCGGATCTCATCCAGCAGGCTGTTCCAGAGTTTGGGAGCGACAACTGAAAAAGCCCTCTGGGAGGTAGCCGCAAGCCTCGATTTCTGAGACTGCAGCAAATTCCTCCCAGTGGAACGGAGAGCGCGGGGAGGATTGTATGGGAGGAGGCGTTCCCTGAGATAGCTTGGACCCAAGCCATTTAGGGCTTTAAAGGTGATAACCAACACCTTGTACTGGGCCCGGAAGCTAATAGACAGCCAGTGGAGGGACCTCAGAACTGGAGTAATGTGGTTCCTCCTAGATGTTCCCAAGACAAGCCTGGCTGCCATGTTTTGAACCAGCTGTAATTTCCGAGCCAAGCACAAGGGTAGCCCCATGTAGAGTGCATTACAGAAATCAAGGCGTGAGGTTGCACAACAGTCTCGAGATCCCTTTCTTCCAGAAAAGGGCGCAGCTGGCATATCAGCCGAAGCTGATAACAGGCACTCCTGACTGTCGCATTTACCTGATTTGTCATCAGGAGCCACGAGTCAAGGAGCACCCCCAGACTGCGAACACAGTCACTGGAGGAGAGTGTGACCCCATCCAGGACTGGAGGTTGCAACCCAATTCTTGGTTTTGGGGCCACTACCGTGAGCACCTCTGTCTTGTCTGGATTCAGTTTCAATCTGTTTTTCCTCATCCAGCCCATTACCACCCGAAGACATTCATTGAGAGAGGAGATGCCATTGGAATTCGAGGCCAATGAACGAGACACGGAGAAATAGATTTGGGTGTCATCAGCATACTGATAACACCCAACACCATAACTCCGTATAATCTCACCCAGCGGCTTCATATAGATGTTAAACTACATCGGAGACAAGATAGCCCCCTGAGGGACCCCACAAGTGAGCTCCCTCTTGCTAGAGCTACTGTCCTCGAGCAGCACCCTCTGGGACCTGCCTGAGAGGAAGGACTGGAACCACTGCAACTCAGTGCCCCCGATACCTAACCCCTTCAGGTGGTCCAAGAGGATGCTGTGATCTATCGTGTCAAAAGCTGCTGAGAGGTCTAGGAGCACCAACAGGGTCACACTACCCCTGTCAATGCTCAGACGCAGATCGTCGGTCAAGGCAACCATGGCAGTCTCAACCCCGAAGCCTGTCCTGAAGCCGGTTTGAAATGGGTCTAGATAATCGGTTTCATCCAAGACAGCTTGGAGCTGAAGAGCAACCACCCTCTCGATTACCTTGGCAAAAAATGGCAACAAAGAAATAGGGCTGTAGTTACTCATATCCTAAAGGATGCATTGATGATATCCGTGAGGAATCTCCTCAATGCACCCACCCCCGGATGGCCAGCCATGATGGGCAAGGGTCGAGAGGGCAGGTTGTCTTCCTCACCTTGCCAAGCAGCTTGTCCATGTCCTTGGTACTCACAGATTGCAGCTGATCCAGGATAACTTCATCGACGGAGTCGCTGGACGCCTCGCCTATAGATTCTGTCAGAACAGTGGCATCTAAGTCGGCTCTTATCTGAGAGATTTTATCTGCAAAGAAGTTGTTAAATGCATCACAGCAGGCTGTTGTCGGGTTAAGTAGGGGATTTGGCACAGGGGACACCTGTGTCATTTCCCTCACCACCCTAAACAGCTCTGCTGGACGGGACTCTGCAGACGCAATACGTGCAGAGGAGAAGACTCTTTTGGCTGCAAGTATTGCCTCCCGATAGGAATGAAGAAAGTTCCTATGGCGAGTTCTGTCAGATAAGAGTTGAGTCTTCCGCCACTTGCGCTCTAGTCGTTGACCAAACCGCTTCATCCTCCTAAGCTCTGGTGTATACCATGGCCTACAATTTGACGCGGATTGGCAAGGACGCTTGGGAGCGATCGTGTCAATAACCCTGGTAAGATCGGTGTTCCAGGTGTTGACCAGAGCATCGACAAGGTCACCGGCATTCCCAACCATTGTACCCTCTAAGGCTTTCTGGAATCCTATTGGATCCATTAGCCTTCAAGGGCGGACCATTCTAACGGGTCCACCACCCCCGGTGGGGCAGATGTTGGCTCTAAGTTCCATCTTGACCAGGAAATGATCCGTCCATGACAATACGGAGGTACTTACAACCTCCACCCACGGATATTCCTGTTCCGTACTGAAGACCGCATCAAGTGTATGACCTGCACAATGTGTGGGCCCAAGGACCAATTGGGATAGGCCCATGTTTGTCATGGTCTCCATGAACTCCCGAGCCACACCTATTAAGCTGGTCTCGGGTGGGATGTTGAAGTCCCCCAAGACTAAAAGTCTGGGAGTCTCCAACAGCAGCTCAGAGACCAACTGTGTCAGCTCGGTCAGGGATTCTGCTAGACAACGGGGTGGCCGGTAGACTAGCAAAATCCCCAAACTATCCCTGGTCTTCAGGCTTAGGTACATACACTCGAAGTGGACTGTGTTCCGGACAGGTATCCTGGTCAAGGTCAGGCTGTTCTTATGAACTAGAGCCACTCCGCCCCCCCCACCCACTTCCCTTCACCTGCTCACTGACAGAGTACCCCTCTGGGAGGGCCTGCGCCCATGTAACAGCACTGTCCTCTCCCAGCCAGGTCTTTGTGAAGAGAAGCCAGGTCGGCATCCTCATCCATGAGGAGATCATGGATGATATGTGTTTTGTTCTTGACCGACCTGGCATTGCAGAGGAGCAGAGTGAGGTTTTGTGGAATGGTTGGTCTGCTTTCCAAACCATTCTGGGAAACAGAGGGAACTGAAGGTGGGATAGCTTTCAAACAGCGATCCCATCTTCTTTTGTAACATATGTTCCCTCTGTTACAACCATATCTCCCGTTCCCCTGCACAACCCCGATAGCCGCCCCTACCACATCCCCGGCCTCCCCCTCATCAGGTCTTAAACTAACAGGCAGGGCACACAGTCTTGGCTGAGTAATCCCCCACTTCTCCTCTGCCAAGGGCTAATAGCAAAATGTTGGCCCCGTCCAGTCTGCCTCCAGTTCCCAGTCACTTGTACCGCACTTCTGGCTGGTGTTCCTGGGGGCTACTGAAGTAGTTTTCCCTTGGGCCAGGAGCAAGGGCCACCACAGATACTGTGGAGCCGGGGGAGATGGTCACAGGATACATAGCCTTGGGCCTAGAGTGAAGCCGCTGCAGGTGCTGCTAAGCTGGGAGGAGATGGCAGTCCTGGGCATGCAAAGAAGGCAACGCCCACCTTCCCAGCTTCCACTCTCCTGCTGCTGGTGCTGCGTTCTGGAGTGGATGTTCCTGGGCCTCCTTAAGTAGCCTTGGTGTTGCTGGGCCTCCTTAAGCAGCCTTGGCCCAGAACGAAGCCACTGCAGGTGCTGCTAAGCTGGGAGGAGATGGCAGTCCTGGGTGTGCAAAGAAGGCAACGCCCACCTTCCCAGCTTCCACTCTCCTGCTGCTGGTGTTGCGTTCTGGAGCGGATGTTCCTGGGCCTCCTTAAGTAGCCTTGGTGTTGTTGGCCTCCTTAAGGAGCCTTGGCCCAGAACGAAGCCACTGCAGGTGCTGCTAAGCTGGGAGGAGATGGCAGTCCTGGGCGTGCAAAGAAGGCAACACCCACCTTCCCAGCTTCCACTCTCCTTAGGAGCCTTGGCCCAGAACGAAGCCGCTGCAGGTGCTGCTAAGCTGGGAGGAGATGGCAGTCCTGGGCGTGCAAAGAAGGCAATGCCCACATTCCCAGCTTCCACTCTCCTGCTGCTGGTGCTGCGTTCTGGAGCGGATGTTCCTGGGCCTCCTTAAGTAGCCTTGGTGTTGCTGGGCCTCCTTAAGGAGCCTTGGCCCAGAACGAAGCCACTGCAGGTGCTGCTAAGCTGGGAGGAGATGGCAGTCCTGGGCGTGCAAAGAAGGCAACACCCACCTTCCCAGCTTCCACTCTCCTGCTGATGGTGCTGCGTTCTGGAGTGGATGTTCCTGGGCCTCCTTAAGTAGCCTTGGTGTTGCTGGGCCTCCTTAAGGAGCCTTGGCCCAGAACGAAGCCACTGCAGGTGCTGCTAAGCTGGGAGGAGATGGCAGTCCTGGGTGTGCAAAGAAGGCAACGCCCACCTTCCCAGCTTCCACTCTCCTGCTGCTGGTGTTGCGTTCTGGAGCGGATGTTCCTGGGCCTCCTTAAGTAGCCTTGGTGTTGTTGGGCCTCCTTAAGGAGCCTTGGCCCAGAACGAAGCCACTGCAGGTGCTGCTAAGCTGGGATGAGATGGCAGTCCTGGGCGTGCAAAGAAGGCAACGCCCACCTTCCCAGCTTCCACTCTCCTGCTGCTGGTGCTGTGTTCTTTTGATGGGAATTTACGCATCCTCTGACCAAAAGAACCCCCCAAAACACAATTTTATAAGGAAATCCTACAAAAGCTAGAAGATGTAAATTATGACACAATAATAATGATGGGTGATTGGAATGGGGTGATAAACCCCACAATAGATAGATCTTCAATAAAACAATAAATTAGAGAAAATCAAGGCAAACTACCAGATAGCTTTTTCGAAATTAAAGAAAGACTTGGGTTGAAAGATGTTTGGAGGGAGAAATATGGAGAGAGTAAAGACTTCAATTTTTTTTCCAAACGTGCACCAATCATGGGCAAGACTTGATATAATCTTTGCCTCACCACAAATGCTAAAATGGGTGTAAAAAATAGGGACACTGCCCATGGTCTGGTCAGATCATAGTCCGGTATCGATGACAATTTTTAAGAGTAAAAAACAAACAAACATACAGATGGCAATTAAATGAATATCTATTGTGCAATGAAAAAATAGTGGGAAAAGTAAAAAAAGAGTTAAATTATTTCTTTGCAGGTAATCTAAATAAAGGAATAGAGTCACATGTAGTATGGGATACTGTAAAAACTTTTATGAGAGGGTTCTTTATTTTTAAAAAACTCTGAGTGGAGAAAGAAGAAATATGAGAATATAATAAAATTAGAAATGGAAATTAAAAAAAGAGAAATCTCCATAATAACAATAGAAGAAATGGAGGAAAAATTAAAATTTATTAAACAAAAGGTTGTGTCTTGGCCCCCACCCTTTTTAATTTCTATATTAATTCTTTGATTTTGACCTTATCAAAAATACCAACTCATCCCCCAACCTTGTCAAATAAGCCTCTGTCTATACTTGCCTATGCTGATGACATTGTACTTATGTCTATTACAAAAGTAGGCTTAAACAGACTACTAAAAGCACTGGCAACCCATTGTAATAATGACGTTCTAAAGATCAATTATAATAAAACTAAGGTAATGGTCTTTTCTAGGAGTCACTCTCAATATAAATGGACATTAGATAACAACTGTATAGAGCAAGTTTCTTCTTATAAATATCTGGGTATTATGTTTAGTGATAAAGGGACCACTAAACTTCAACAAAAAAAATGCGGTTATGAATACACAAAGAAACATTAAGGCCCTATGTTCTTTCTATTATAATAAGGGAGGTCAGATTGTACCAGCGGCTCTTCAAGTCTTTGCTGCTAAGATCCTAGCGCAATTATTATACGGAACTGAGGTTTGTACTTTTAAGTGTGTAGCCCCTTTTGAGACAGTTCAAACAAAATTCCTAAGAACAATTCTAGGTATTCCACATTGTGTCTCGAATGCCACTCTTCATTTGGAACTAGGCTTGCTGTCTATTGAAGCCCGTATATGGATACGTAAATTCAACAAATGGCTTAAAATGTCTTTTGTACCGGTTGGGCTGGCGCCACTAATTATGACTGACTCCTTTTCTTCTTCTTGGAAGGAATCTCTTACTTCAAAACTTTTTTCTCTTGGATTCTCACCGGCAGTTATAGCTACTCTAGGATATGATAAAGCAAAATCTGCCATCATACAGCGTATAAAGGATATTGATTTTCAAATGCATTTAAATAAGTCAACCTTGTATCCTATTAGAGAATTTAGTAGACCTGGCAAATATGCCAGATATTTTGATCATCTGAGTGTTTTGAAGTTTAGAAGAGCCTTCATGCTTGCAAGGCTTAATATTCTGCCATCATCAGTCCTCGAAGGCAGATATAAAAAGATCCCTTATCAGCATAGATATTGTCCTTGTGGTACCAAAGAAATTGAAACCATTAACCATGTTCTCTTTCAGTGTTCCTTGTATGTAGAAATACGTGCCCTGTACATAACCCCAATTGTACTGCAGATACCAGTCAGACAAGAGAAATTTTATGGCAATTATCTTCTTGCAGATTGCAACAAAGATACAACCCGAAAAGTTGCTAAATTTTTTGCAGCTGCTATTGTAAACTGCAAAATTTTTTAAAAACAGATGTAAAGACCATCTTAGTGAGCCATTATGATTATTGTGTTCCACTTGTGTTTACCTATTTGAAGTTTTGTTATAATAAATTTGATTTGGTCTGTTATGTTATGAAAACAGAGATGTTTTAGGGGGGTACGGCCGTAGTGTAAATATTAAATTACAAACCAGATTTAGCAAGGAATGGTTAATCCACCAATGTCACAGAGGGCCTGATTGCATCTAATATGAGATTTAGCTGTTGTATAGATATGACAAATGCTCAATGTTCAATAGTGGATTTATGCTCCAATTGCTCAATCTCTAAACCCATTGATTAGTTATAAGGGACTCAATTTTATTTTAGTATGTTAAATGCCTATTGTTTAATTAACGATTTTATAACTATTTTATTTAGGTAGATAGTACTCTACAGATACTATTGTTTTATTTCTTTTTAATATGCCGTCGGTATCAATATATAATGGTGTTATTAACATTACTATGTTTAACAATATAATTATAGCATATATTTCAATTTTGTATGTTATATTTTATATTATATGCTAGATATATAATTTGTTAAAAGATTTTAAAATACTTCTGTCAAAAATCTAGAGAAATATAAGACAGATAGCCACCCTGATTACTGTAGGATTACCTAAACTAAACGGTTACTATCCCTGAACAAAAATATTTTAGACAGTATTGCATGTCTGCAGTTTGCTGATTTACATAAAATTATATAACTCTACATCTATCATAAGTCTTTACATCTATCAATGTCAAACCTTTTATAGATATTATGATCAAGAAATGATGCTGTCTCATTTTTGTTCTTCTAAACTGAAACATGTTAATGGATATTAGCATGTTTTGACAAGGAGTTATATGTCATTTAGATGTTTTATTGTGTTTTTTACGTGTGTTTTTATACTGGCCTAATGGCTGTAATAAAATGAATTGAATTGAATTAAACAAAAAAAATTTTGAACGCACAAATAAGCCTGGAACATTCTTAGTGTATAAATTACGTAAAGAAAGAGGGGAAAAGTATATCAATCAATTGAAAAGAGACAGTAAAATAGTGACGGACCAAAATATAATAAAAGACACTTTTTTTGGATACTCCTCTAATCTGGCAAAAGAAAAAGGGATTAAGGAAGAAAAAATAGACAGATATTGTATGGACAAATAATTAATAAAATATCAGATCAGGAAAAAGAAATTCTAGAAAAAAAGATAACGATGGAAAAAATTATAGATTCCATAAAGAGAAGTAAATCAGGAAAAGCTCCAGGACCAGATGGCCTGAGTGCTGAATTTTATAAGATATTAAAGGATAAATGTCCCAAATCAGGGACAGCAGCAAATGTTATACTAATTCCAAAAGAAAATAGACCATTTGGAACCTAAAAATTATAGGCCCATTTCGTTATTGAATAGTGATTACAAAATATTAGCAAATATACTAGCAGAATGTTTAAAAAATATATTAAATTATTGGATTTATGAGGATCAGATGGGATTTCTCCCCAAAAGACAGATGAAGAATAATATAAGAAACCTTCTCAATATAATAGAATAAATATTGATAAATAATTATTGATAAAAAAATTGGCTCTGCTCTTCATAGATGCGGAGAAAGCATTCGATCAAGTTAATTGACAATTTATGTTTAAAATATTGGAAAAAATGAATATAGGCACTAATTTCAGAAAATGGATCCAATATATATATATAATAATCAAGAAGCAGCATTAGTAATTAATAGTGATAGTAATTAATAGCGGCAGGCGGCAAGCGGCAGGCAGGCAGGCGGCCGCGCTCCAGGCCCCACCCACGCTCACCTCCCTCCCCGGCAGCGGCGGCCCAACAGCCGGAAGAAGAGGGCCTATAAAAGTTCATCTCCCTCCCTGACAGCGGCTGATCCAGTGGCTGTTCCTTTTTTTTTTTTTAATAATACTCTGTTTTTATAAGGTTTTATAATATAAGGTTTTAGTATACATTTTATACATTTTATACATTTATTTTTATTAATTTTGATTGACGTAGATTAGTTTTTAACAATTTATACTGGGGTTTATTACTGGGGTTATCAGTCAAGTTTGGTCACTCTTGGGATAATATACGGGAATATGGTATCTAAAAATAGTATTAAGCGTAAAAGGAGGTCAGTTAATAATGAAGCTCGCACTAATGTTAAAAGGATTAAGAAACCCATTAAGAATCCAGGGATCAATGTAATGAACACAAATGTATTGGAGGCTGCTACCACCCTGAAACAACTGAAAATGGATGAGCTACTTTTGTGTAATGACAACAATAAGTCTATTTCTGAAACATCTTCTCTTTCTCTACATGAGGAGCCTGCCATAGACATTGACCCTGACACTAGTATTAAATATATGACCGATTTAGACACCGTAGCTAGAAATTGTTTACTCACTGCTAGGACAGTAATAGCTATCTTTGACAAATTAACGAGTATAGACCAGAAACTTGATAAATTGAAAGATCTGTTGACTAAGCCCAAACACCCATTAAATCCGGGAGCATTACCTAATAAAAAAGACTCCAAACAAATTCAAGACAACGTTAAAGTTGGGAGTAATGATAAGATTGTACTAAAGTCAAACAGCATAGCATTATTAGTAGCCAAAAATCATCATAACTATGCTAGATGGCATAACAAGCTAGTTATACTACATTCATTATCTCTTCTCCTACATCGCCACCTGCATTATAGCGAATTACTTGGAATTGACTGGCTACCTTCTTATGGTAATTTCAAGAGAATTGTTTTGAGGTTCAGTAATACAACAATACCTTCTCTGATATTGGAAAATAGGAATTCATTTAAGGAATTCTCAATTATACCTGTACGTGTCTTTTGTAAACCAAATATCCAGCCTTTGTTTAAATCCCTTTCTAGTCGGGAAGCTCTTCACCAAAAAGTGAATTATAATGAAGATGTTAGGGGGTTAATACCAATTTCTGAGAGTCTTCTTGATGATGATGGAAAACTGGCCGAGATGTTTGGCTCTCTTTCTAATGAGGAACAAAGGCAAGTACTAAATAGGTTTGAAGCTGTCAAAAGTATGTTAATGTCAGTAACTTTGGCAACTAAGTCAATTCAGGACTTGCTATCCATCAATTGTCCTTCATCGGATTCTTTCTTACAACCTAAAAATGGTATAAAACAGTGTACAGGTGAGGAGGGGGAAGATATGACTCCTTTAATGTATATATCTCCCAAAGATCCTATGGACAAATTGGCGGATCCACTCATTCCATTAATTCAAATTTCTCCAAACCATAAGACAGGACAATGTAGTGAGTCTACGCAACTAATAACATTAAATACTCCTCCCCTCAAGTCCAATACAGATACCCAATCATTTAAGATCAAGAAGACGAAACATCCTAAGTCTAATTCTTCTGCAGCTAAAATCCTTGAGCAGAGTGTATTTGACAGCCTGAACAGCTCAGTACTGGAGAAGGGAAACATCTTCAAAAGAAACCCAATTGCTAATAAATCGCAAGTTTCTAAACCTCAAGAACAGTCCGTAGCCTTAGGTAATTGACATCTAATTGATTGGTCCTGTCTATCTATTATTTCATGGAATGTAGCCGGTTGGAGACCTAGATGTAGAGACCCTACTTTTATACCTTTTCTTTGCAGACACAAAATTATTCTCCTGCAAGAAACGTGGCTTGCTGAGGAAATATCCATAGAGGGGTATAAATTTATGGGCTCAAATGCAATCCCCGGTAAAGGCAATGGAAGACTATGTGGTGGCTTAGGAGTGCTGATATCTTTGGCACTAATGGTCCAAATAATTAAGGTCTCTGCTTTTGAGCAGATTGCTTTAGCTGTCCTTTTGAAGTTCAACAATAATCTATTATATCTGATTAACATCTATATCCCCCCACTTCAAGGTTGGGTTAAAATACTAAATATATGGAACAAACTCAATTTCTTTATTAAAAATTTGATGTTTGAGATGCCAACAGCTAATTTTATTGTGGCCGGGGACTTTAATGCTAGGCTTGGTGCTGACGATGTATCTTTATACACTAAATATAACTGTCAACCTCCGCCGTCTATAGTTATTCCACCTCTAATGCATCGTAAATCAAAAGATACTTTCTGTGATTTTAAGGGCCTTTGTTTAGCTCGCTCCTTCGACGAATCAAATCTAATAATCTTAAATGGTAGCTTCAAAGACGACCACCCAGCCGAATACACGCACTGGGCTGGTGCTAGTCCCTCGATTCTTGACTATATGGGGATATCTTTAAATTTAATTTCCCATATTTCTAAGTTTATGGTTGTTAGCAGTAATCTTTGAGAATTCCTGGAAAACAGGAGAGGTCCCAGCGGACTGGAGGAGGGCAAATGTTGTCCCCATCTTCAAAAAGGGGAAAAAAGAGGATCCCAACAATTATCGTCCAGTTAGTCTGACATCAATACCCGGAAAGATTCTGGAGCAGATCATTAAACAGAGAGTCTGTGAACATCTGGAAGATAATTTCATAATCACAAAAAGTCAACATGGGTTTCAGAGAAACAGGTCATGCCAGACAAATCTGATCTCTTTTTTTGATAAAATTACCAGTTTGGTAGATGAAGGGAATGCTGTGGATATAGTATATCTTGATTTCAGTAAGGCCTTTGACAAGGTTCCCCATGACATTCTTGCAAGCAAGTTGGTAAAATGTGGGCTAGACAAAGTAACTGTTACATGGATTTGTAATTGGTTATCTGGTCGAACACAAAGGGTGCTCAAAAATGGCTCCTTTTCAACCTGGAAAGAAGTGACCAGTGGGGTGCCACAGGGCTCTGTCCTGGGCCCAGTGCTATTCAATATCTTTATTAATGACTTGGATGACGGTATTGGGGGCATAGTTATCAAATTTGCAGACGACACCAAATTAGGAGGAGTAGCTAATACCCCAGAGGACAGGACCAAAATTCAAAATGACTTGAGCAGACTAGAAAGTTGGGCCAAAGCTAACAAAATGAAATTCAACACAGAGAAATGTAAGGTACTGCACTTAGGGCGGAAAAACAAAAAGTACAGATATACGATGGGGGACACTTGGCTGAATGAGACTACGTGTGAAAGGGATCTAGGAATCCAGGTGGACCACAAGTTGAACATGAGTCAACAGTGCGATGCAGCAGCTAAAAAGGCCAATGCAATTTTAGGCTGCATCAGTAGAAGTATAGTGTCTAGATCAAGAGAAGTAATAGTGCCACTATATTCTGCTTTGGTCCGGCCTCACCTGGAATACTGTGTCCAGTTCTGGGCACCACAATTCAAAAAGGATGTGGAGAAACTGGAGCGTGTCCAAAGGAGGGCAACTAAAATGGTGAAGGGTCTGGAAACCAAGCCCTATGAGGAACGACTTAGGGAGCTGGGGATGTTTAGCCTGGAGAAGAGAAGGCTGAGAGGTGATATGATAGCCGTGTTTAAATATTTGAATGGATGTCATATCGAGGAGGGAACAAGCTTGTTTTCTGCTGCTCCAGAGACTAGGACCCGAAACAATGGATGCAAGCTGCAAGAAAAGAGATTCCACCTCAACATTAGGAGGAACTTCCTGACAGTAAGGGCGGTTCGACAGTGGAACACACTCCCTCGGAGAGTAGTGGAGTCTCCTTCCTTGGAGGTCTTTAAGCAGAGGCTGGATGGCCATCTGTCGGGGATGCTTTGATTGGGAGTTCCTGCATGGCAGGGGGTTGGACTGGATGGCCCTTGTGGTCTCTTCCAACTCTATGATTCTATGATTCTATGATTCTATGATAGTGATCACTTTCCAGTCTTTTTGTGTTTAAAATTTCAGGATAATCTTAATTTACCACTTGATAAGATCTCAGTTTTTTCTAATGACATTAGTCCAAGTCGAGCTAAATGGTCACCTCAATTGTCTGACATTCTTACTAAGTTCCTTTCAAGTGATTCAGTTAAGTTACTTTTTGCTAATATAATGGATGCAAATCTGGATTCTGATATAATGTCAAGCTATAATATGTTAATCAGTTCTTTACAACCATTACTTACTGCTCCTAAAAGTAACTTTGCTAGACACAATCCATTGCGTCATCAGAGCTGGTTTGATTCAGAATGCAAAGAAACTTGGGCACATCTCAAATATTTGTTTAAACAACATAAATTAGATCCAGAGCAATTTTCTGTATCTGAACTTCTAAAACAGAAAAAAAGATATAAGCTCCTAATAAGACAAAAGAAAAAGGAAGCTATGATAGAATCTTGGAATAAACTAATAATGACAGTCAATACAAATAACCCCAATCTGTTTTGGAAAGAGGTTGCGCCCTCGTTTATTAAAAATGCAGACAATTCTACAGCTCAGATTCCAGCTCAAATATGGGAAAGTCACTTTGCTAATCTTTATGACTCTCCTGAGAATAACTCTAGCTCTTTGGTGTCAGACCTTATGAAACAGGTTCGGTCTCTTCCCTCTTGGTCACCAGTCTCGCATTCCGAGATCAAGAACCTTATCACCCAACTCAAACCGGCACGTGCTTCCGGCGCCGATTTTATAACCGGAGAAGTACTTAAAAACAACTTGGAATGGTGGGTTCCTATACTCTCTAAGTTATTCACAGCTATTGATAGATCTGCGTCTATACCAATTGACTGGGGCATGGCAGTTATTATTCCGATTTATAAAAAAAGGTAATAGAACAGACCCGTTTAACTTTAGACTGATTAGTCTCTTGAGTGTAGTGAGCAAGCTATATACAAAACATCTGTTAAATAAGCTCTTAGACTGGCTGGAGTCTGAGGATATTTTGAAGGCCGAACAGGCAGGCTTTCGACCTGGACGCTCTACCATTGATCAAGCAATGATACTGCAAAATCTCATAGAAAAATATCTTCACTATGGACAACCTCTATACGCGGCATTTATAGATTTTAAGTCCGCTTTTGATTCAGTTAACAGACTCAGGTTGTGGGATAAATTATTACATACTAATATAGATAAACGACTTCTCCTGCTTCTTATCAAGGTCCACGAGAATTCTAATATCAAGGTCAGATGCAGTCCTCAAGGACATGTTTCTAAGGCAATTCCTGTTAGAACTGGTGTAAGACAGGGTTGTGTCCTGGCTCCTACTTTATTTAACTTTTATATTAATTTTCTAGTTCCTGCTTTGAATAATCTTTCTTTTCATCCTCCGAAGTTAGCAAATAGACACATTAATTTATTGCTTTATGCGGATGACGTTCTCATTCTTTCATTATCTCCCATAGGTCTCAAAAGATCTCTAAACTCCCTTGCTTCATTCTGTAAAGAGGAGAAACTAACAGTCAATTATTCTAAGACCAAGATTCTCACTTTTGCACATCGACCTAAACAGATTCAATGGACACTTGATAGACGACACATAAAGCAGGTCAAAATCTTTAAATACTTAGGAATTGTCTTTCACCATTCTGGTGGGAGAACTGCCCATTCTGAACTTATTATTAGTAATGCTCAAAGAACTATAACTGCAATTCTTAGATTTTTCTTTACTAAAGGTGCTCAGTTTATTCCGGCCGCCATTAAACTGTTTAATGCCAAGGTTCGCCCTCAACTCCTCTACGGAGCTCAATTGGGTCCATACAGCAACATCAATGCACTTGAACGTCTTCAAACTAAATTTCTTAGGAGAATTTTACAGGTTGGACATTATGTTCCGAATGTTCTTCTTAGGAGGGAGGCCGGATCTATTAAAATAGAGTCTAGTCTGTGGATCTGTATACTTACGTACTGGCAAAAATTGCATAAAATCCCTGGGAGGCTCACAAATTTATTTTTTTCAGATTCCTTTAAGTCTACATGGGAAATCTCTATTTATAAGAAGCTAGATGAGTTAGATCTCAATAAAAGTGAACTCCTAAAGCTTGATATTGATAAAGCCAAATCCATCATTAAACAAAAAATTATAGAAGCAGAAAGACGAGTAGATTCTGCTTCCCTTTCTAAATATGTTTTGTTCGGTTCACAAATATTGGCCCCCGTTCCAGCTCCATATCTATCTCAGATTACCCTTCCGAAGTTTAGAAGGGCATTAACCTTGGCACGTTTTAACGTGCTGCCCACTGCCATGTTAGACGGTAGACTTAAAAAAGTACCTTTCGAATTGCGTTTATGTCCTTGTGGTTCAGGTGCTGTTGAAACTAATGAGCATGTCCTACTCTATTGTCAATTTTATAGGGATGCTCGCCATCAATTGATTAGCCCATTATTAAATAAGTTTCCAGGTAAATCTGATTCTTTTTATTTACGCTTCTTATTAGATAACAATGAATACAAGGTTTCTCATATGATGGCCAAATTTTGTTATATCGTTTGTAAAACACGACCTCAATTGATAAATGTACATTCTATTATAGTTTAGTTCAATGTGACTGAAAATTGTAAATATATAGCCTACCTTTTAATCTGTATTTTAATTCATATACTGGTTTTTTTTTTCTTTCCATTAATCATTATTTTTACCACTATTATTACTATTGCTCCAATGCAATTGTTAAGATAAAAAGTTTCAGGGGGTACAGCCGTAGTGTATTTTATAAAGGGTGCATAAGTTCCTGTAAGGAATTATTGTATACATCTAAGATGTGTTCTATTGTAATGTTGTGCTGACTGATTGGTTGTAATAAAGAACTTAATTAATAGTGACCTTACAAGAAATTATAAAATTCAAAGAGGTGTAAGAAAAGGATGCCCCCTTTCCTCCTTACTTTTCATAATTACAATAGAAATATTAAATAATGTGATTAGAAACAGCCCCAAAATAAAGGGAGTCAAAGTTCAAAATAAAGAATACAAATTACGAGCCTTTTGGATGACGTAATGATTTCATTAGCAAATCCAACAGACCACATAGAAGAATTACTAGAAACTTTCCACAACTATTGTAGCATCTCAGGATTGTCAATAAATAAAGAAAAAGCTAATATGTTGCTGATGAATTTAACAGAGGAAAAGAAACAAACAATGAAGAATAAAGCTAACTTCCAGTTGGTGAAGAAGACAAAATATCTTGGGATTTATATTACTACGAAAAATTCTGATCTATTTAAAAATAATTATGAATTAAAATGGAAAGAGGTTAAAAGTGATTTTAAAAAATGGGTAAAATTAGATTTATCATGGCTAGGGAAAATATCAACTGTTAAAATGAATATTTTACTGAAAATGATCTATTTATTTCAAAACTTACCAATTATTAAAAATGACACGCCATTTCATAACTGGGAAAAAGATATCTCAATGTTTCTTTGGTCAGGTAAAACCCCCCGAGTAAGATACAAATTGTTACACAATGAGATAAATAGAGGGGACTTAGCGTTACCAAATTTGAAGATATATTATGCTTGTGCCATGGATTGGGTAATGAATTGGTTAAAACTAGAAGATAAAAGAATGTTGCAATTGGAAGGATCAGAGTTAAGATTCTTTTGGCATGGATATCTATTCTATAATAAAATTAATGCTCATCAAGATTTCAATGACCATTATATTAGAAACTCTCTTTTACACATTTGGCTTAAATTAAAACCAAGGTGGTGTCCAGGAGTGCCAAAATGGGCTTCTATAAATGAAGCTTTCTTTAATAAAGTACCAATAAAAGAATCAAATTGGGCTACGTATGAAGACCTTTTAGAGAGAGATAAATTGAAATTAAAAAATCTAGAACAATTAAGGGATGAAGGAATGCATCTTACATGGCTCATATACTATCAACTAAAAGAAAGATTGGCATTTGATACAAAATTAGGCAACATACAAGATGCAGATCCGAGATTTGAAGAATTAGTGAAATCTGAGAGGGAACACAGGATTAAGAAACTATACAAACTTATATTGTTACTAGATATGGAAGAGGAAACTATAAAACCTCAGATGATAAAATGGGCCCAAAATATAGGTCGTCCCATAAATTTAGATCAATGGGAAAAGACGTGCTCCAAAAGGTTGAAATACACATTAAGCTATTACCTAAAAGAAAATTACTACAAAATGCTATATCGATGGCACCTTACTCCACTTAAATTATCCAAAATTTATAAAAATGAAAAAAAATGCTGGAAGTGTAACAAAGAACTAGGCACATTTTATCATATTTGGTGGGATTGTAAATATGCAAAAACCTTTTGGAATGTTATACATCAGGAAATGGAAAATATCCTGAATCTTAAGATTATAAAAGACCCAGAGAGATTTCTGTTAAATATTGATAATGAAGATGCCTTAGAAATGAAATATGGTAAATTGATATTTTGCATGACCACAGCAGCTAGGATAACATATGCCTCAAAATGGAAACAAAATATCATCCCAGAGATTAAAGATTGGATTTGGAAATTATATGAATTGATGGAAAATAATAGACTAAATTCTGAAGAAAAAAGATTCTAAGATATTTTTGAAAACCTGAAATCCTTTTATTGAATATGTGAAACAAGAATGGGGGCAGATATGGGTAATGGGTATAGGAAAAGAAGTATTAATTTAAATAATTTTTTTAAAAAAGTTCCAAGCATGTTCAAATTGGTATTGTTGATTACATAGATTGTCTATAAGGTCAGAATACAGGAAATTGAGAAATGTTTTGATATAATAAGAATATGGATGAAGATAGCATAAGAATGTGACAAGGAGAAAAAATGTACGAAAAAAATGAAAAGAAAGAATCAGTAGTCGTTAGAAGGAGGTCAGAATGAATTGTTAGAGATGAATGTTTGTTATTGTTTGTGTCTTAGGGCCTTTGCAGACTGCCAGAAATAGTGCACATTAAATTGAGGCACTGCCCTGGCTCAGTGCTAGGGAGTCATGGGAATTGTATTTTTTTCTGGGACATTGAGCCTTCTCTGTCAGAGAGCTCCGGTGCCACACTAAATTACAGTTCCCATGATTTCCTAGCACTGAGCCAGGGTAGTGCCTCAATTTAATGTGCACTATTTCTGGCAGTCTGCAAAGGCTAGTATTAGTTGTAGTCAGCGTTCTTGTCTTTGTTTTGTTGGTGTTGCTGAGTGATGTATTGTGATGTTTGTTTGTTTTTTAACTAATAAAAATTATTTTAAAAAGAAAGAAAAGGTTGAAAATTGGCATATTAATTGTTTTATTTTGGTTTTAATATTACAGGGAAGGAAAGCTGCTTGTGAGATTTTCTACCTCAGGTGGCAGAATAATACAACCTGCATCTACTAAGTATCTTATCAGGGCCAACGTGTATCTTTTCAAGCAGGAAAGTATCTTGGAGTAGAGGCAGGAAGCACAGAAAAAATGAAGCTGATGGTTAGGTTACAAAGGAGGCATTGATGGTCCACAAGCCAAAGAAAAAGAAGAGAGGCTGCTGTTCAGGAGTCAAGGCAGCCTGAAAGAATTACAAAGCCGTAGTCATTGATCTATGCTAAGATCAGATGATTCACAGTCCACCATTATAACCAGAAGTGGGGGAATGTGCTTGAAACAAAAGATTCCATATTTATTTTCAGAAAATGGCTCTATGGATTGACCAAAAACACATTGTCATGGAGGTCAATCTGAAGATGATCCGTGCTGAATTTGTGAGTATTGTTAGTATACCCTACACCTCTCTCACTGAATATGAGCTTTCATATTTGATATCTAATTTCAGGCATGTTCTTGAGAGATCACAATGACCTGTGGAAATCCAGAAAGTTACACATATAAAGCATCACACTGATCTAAGGACATGCAGGAGACCTAGATGGTACTAAAATCAATATCAAATGGGTTTGCTGGTCCCTCTGTCCCTCCCCCAGGCTTCTTGCATTTCCTCTCACAATGGAGACAAAAGGAAGTCCCATTGCAAAAGCAGCCAAAGACCATCTTCCAATTCACCATATGTTGTGTTCCTATTCAGTCTTCCTGTCTAGCTACCCAGGAATTGTCTCAAATCCAATCAATGTGTTATCAATCTAAAGTTAAAGACATCAGCCAATCCATCCCATTTTGTGAATTCTATGGGGAAACCAGCAAAGCCTTTGTTATATTAACATCAAGCACCCCTCGAGGGTATGAAGGAGCCCTGGTGGTGCAGTGGTTAAATGTCTGTACTGCAGCCACTCACTCACAAACCACAAGCTTGTGAGTTCAATATCAGCCAGGGCTCAGGCTTGCATCTTTCCAAGGTTGCTAAAATGAGTACCCAGCTTGTTGGGAGCAATTAGCTTACAGTTGTAAAGCACTTAGAGACTGCATAGTGTGGTATGAAGCAATATATAAATGAAGCTGCTATTGCTATAAATATACATCACAGCCATTGCCAGTCTTCATAAGTTGGTCCACACAGGCTAAGTTTATGTTGCATATCTAGTAACTTTTACATGAAGGGGTTAGAATGGGAATGAGTGAAGTAGGTTTCAGCTATGCACAGGAAAGCCTCCCCATAATTAAGGCTTGTGTACCAGCTGTGCACATTCCTTAAAATATCAGATCTGGCCATGGCAACACATACCTTAGCTACAACCCATTTGGATTTCTATAATGTGCTCTCCATGAGGCTGCATTTGAAGAGTATTCAGAATTTTCAGCTGGTTCTAAGAAAGTCTGTCATATTGTTAATTGGGACTGGATACAGAGAACACACAATTCCCTTGTTGCAATAGTTTCACAGGCTTCCAGGTTGTTTCTAGGCACAATTCAAAGTGCTGGACCTATAAAGCCCTATATGACTTGTTTGTGTGTATGTGAGTTCAAGTTGCCTTTTGACTTATGAGGACTCCATACGGTTTTCCTAGGCAAAGAATAATCAAGGATGGTTTTACCAGTTTCTTCCTCTGAAAATATAGCCTACAGCACCTGGTATTCATTGGTGGTCTATCATCTAAATATTAACCAGGACTTCCAAGATTGGACAGGATCTGGTGCCTTTTTGCACCCCAGAAGATCTCAAGATATGGGCAAGATCATATAGGGAGATAATACTTCAGATAACCTGGACCAAAGCAATATAGGGGCAGCCTAAATACCCTAAATTTTAAAGTATTTAAGCTGTCCCTATATTGCACCGGTACAAAGGACACGAGATGCCTCTTTTTGCATTTAAACAGGTCACAACTTTTATTTCTGCTGTACAGGGTCTATAATACAAGATTTATAATTAAACTCCCAACATTTTGTCACGTGTGTGTGAACGTGTAACTCACCCAGATGGGTGCTCCTTCTCCACATGTGACAAAGTATATAAACAAATAACAACAAAAACAAATTTACAAACCCCTCCCCACCAGAAATGACATCATACCACATCATATGACGTCAGTAGTTAATGATGACATGCATTTAACTGCATACGTCACTTCCTTTAATTTAACCTTTGTCAAATTACCCCAATTACATTTAATTAGCCAGATTAATTTTCCTGTGGGGTGGGGCTCATTACCCACCATAAGAGGGGGCCAGCACAGCTAGTCATCCTCCCCCCCCCCCGCAAACCACTTTTTTGATATGTTCAGAGAGAGCCTGAACATAAATCTCCGAACCTTCAGGAGAGAGGTGCACCCCATCCCCCCTGTATAGCTGAGGCCTATCCCACTTAATTCACAAATGTTCAGTTATGAAAATGCCAAGCCTTGATAACTGCTTGGCCACATGACGATTCAGCCACCGTCGAGCACTGTTAATGGCGGCATCTTTGCGAGCTCCAGGCCAAGTACAACTTGGCAGCAGCTTAGTCCATAGTAGTATAGCTCCAGGTGCAATTTTTTAATTTCCTGCAGGTCTTTCACCATCTGCTTCGCCAACTGAAGGCAAGGGACTTTTACTAAGTCATTTTCCCCCAGGTGTATGATTAAAACCCGGGGTTGTGGGTAAGACCTTAACAGCTGGATGATCCAAGGAAGCAGCACTCTCCACATCATAGCCCTGTGGCCAAACCATTGAGTAGTGCCGATGTTCACCAGTCCCAAATTAGTATTGCACCGGTGCTCAAGGAGATGGCGTTCTGCCCAGAAGACTAGACTGTGGCCCATGATCCAAATCTTGCCATGAAAAAAGCCAGCTGAAATGCAAGTAAAGTAAATTAGTATAGTTGATCAGGACTCTTGATTCCAGAAGGCCGAACATAGGACTTAAATGCCCTGGAAAGCCAGCTGCCAAATCAGCAAATATCGGCTTCACTTAGACCGTGAGTGGCCGCAGCTGTCGCTGCGCCGATACGGAAGGAGTGAGACGAAAAATAAGCCTGAGGCAGCTTAGCTCACCTTAGTGTCTCCTTCAACACTGCCCTAAATTTAAATTGAGTTAAGGGCATGCCTGATAGATGGAGAAACAGATAACCTGCCACTTTTTGGCCTAACCTTGAGATAATTGGTCACTGCTAACACCGGGCAAATTTGCCCACTAGGCACTTTGGCTAAGGAGATGAACTGACCTTTTGCCAACTGATCAGTTTTAGAGTGCCTAATACAAATTTGAATCCCTTGTTTTGTTAAAATAACATCCAAAATTAAAAGTGCCCTGCCAGACTGATCATTGCGAAATCCGGGCACAATCTCGCTAATTCGTAAAGCTGCAAAGAAAGCAATGGTAAATACTGCCTTGAATAAAGCTGCCTCCTCAGGTGAATAACATGTATCAGCTAGTTGATCCTACAATTTAGCCAGGACTAAGCCTATTATTGGCCATCGTGAGTCCTTTACTACTGGGGATTCTCTAGACCAACCTTCCACAGCTCTTTTAACCCTAAAGTCTGTGGTAGGATCAAAACAACCTCTTGCCCTGGAGTGAAAAGCCAGGGCAGCCAGCCTGCCCCTAATAGTAACAGGTGACAGACCTGCATGCCTGAGGTGTACTATGAAATGCAGTACTAGATCAACCCTAATAGGCCAGTCTTCTACCTCCCCAATTTCCAATAAAAATTGGTTAAATGCATTCAGTGCTATCTGGTAGGACTTGCGTGTAGATAGGGCAATGGAATGTAGGATCGCCCTGTGAATTTCTAGTCTCTAAGGCTCCATAGCAAAGCCAGTACCTCCACTGGGTGTGATGACGCCTTGGAAGCCAGCTGCTGGAACCTGGAGAACTGAAAACGAGAAAGGGCATGCGCCAAAGGGTTAAGCACATCAGGAACAAGCTGAGTATGGAATAAAACATTAGGCTTCAAACACTGCAAGACATCGCCCTTACCAAACACATTACTCTAGGGGACGTGGAAGACTGAGAATTCTCCACCTGAACGACCGCCTGGTTGTCACACCAAAACCTGATGATCTTGGTAGCAAATTGGCTTGCCCAGAGGTGCACAGCCATTACAGTAAGGAAAAGTTCCAAAAATGTCAGGTCTCTAGTCAAACCATGTTCAATCCATGCAGAAGGCCATGCCTCTGCAGTGCACTGGCCATTCCAATAAACACCAAGGCCATGTGCGCCAGGAGCATCAGAGTGTACCTGAAAGTCTGCCCTCAGCTGCATCTCAGATCTCCAAAATGAAGTTCCATTGAATTGCTCAAAGAAGGACTCCAAAACCTTCAAGTCCTCACGAATCCCACTTGTGATCCTAGTATGATGGTGTGGTGCAAACACCCCTATAGTAGCCCTATATAATCTTGCGCAGAATGCTTGTCCTATTACCTTGCAGGCGAAGTTTAGTATTCCTGTAAGGGATTGAAATTCAAGAAGTGTAGCTTTATGCTTCCCAAGCATCACCCTAACCTGCTGCCTCATAGTCAACAGTTTGTCATGTTGGTAATTGAGAAATACCGGCTACGGTGTCTATCTCGATGACCAAAAAGATAAGCCGTGTGTCGGGCCTGTCAGTTTTTTCCTCAGCTAGAGGAACTCCCAATTCCAACATCAAATCCTAAAAATCAGCTAAAGTGTCCCTACATTGTGAGGAATTGGGACTTCCAGCAATCAAGAAGTCATCTAGATAGTGGGTTATAGCTCTATTACCTGAGTGTTTTACTGCACACCAATGAAGAAAGGTGCCGAAAGTCTTGAAGGCTGAATAAGAAATTGAGCAACCCATTGGCATGGCTTTATCAAAGTAATACTTTCCTTCAAACTGAAAACCCAGTAAGTCAAAATCGTCAGGGTGCACAGGGAGTAGCCTGAAGGCGGATTTTGATGTACCGTGGGACCTGTGTAAGGGATGCGTAAACCCAAGGAAAAACCATAAAATAAATAAGATGCAGCCTCCTTGTTTGGGTATGCCCTCAGCCATGCCACCATTGCATCTAACTTAATTGATGACGGAGCCTTTACTTCCTGGTGATACTGGCTGGGGGTCACCTCCCACTCCTGACCGCTTACCTCTGCTACAGGAAGCAACAGGGTGACATCCCCCGCAGATGTTACACTTGTGATCAAACCTGCAGGGCTGCCTCTTGCACTTACCTGTGTTGAAATCTCAGCATATACCAAACTGTTTTCTTTCTCCCATGCCAGGCCTCACATTCTGCCCTTTCGGCTGAGTAACCATAGGAACAAACCCATTGTCACATCTGGTCAAAGGGGAGGCCCCCACCATTACATCTGCCCATAATTCAGACTGCACATGTCTCCAAGACAGGGAGCGATCTTGTGCAGCTCTCATTCTAAACTGCTTATTGTATTGCAGCCAGGCTGCACTCCTAGCATTATGATGGCAGTTAGTGTAAGCTTTTATCATGATCTCCTGGTATTTAGAAAAGTCAGGAGACCTAAGAAGCTTTTTTCTTCTTCTATAACTCCCCCGTAAATAGTAAAACCCATAATCCAATTCACAAAATTACGCTCCATCTTAGAGTGTTTGAGCACCTGAAATTCTTTGGGAAGGCTGAAGACAATCCCATCTTTTACCATGATCCTTGGTTCAGGATCCCTGAAAGTAAGTGAAAATAAAACTATATATTCCCCCTTCCATATCCTTTCTTTAGTGGAAAGAGGAAGGTGTGAGCCAATGGAGTAGACATTCCAGCATTGGGAATGGAATGAGAATGTACAGTTACTCCTGATAGTACAGGAGCACCCAAAGGAGACACCACAGGGGTATTGCTAGCCAAAGCAATTGGCTGACCTACCTGTACCCTGGTGTCAGGAACCTGTGTAACTGCAAATGCCTGCACAGGTGTGCCCAAAGCTGCTGGGATGGGGCATTCCGGACCCACACCCTGGCTAACCTGGCTACCTGGACCCCATACCTAGGTGAGCCAATTTGCCAGTGAAGGATTAGTAGGAGACAAACCTGAAACTGAAGCTTGCTGGGAAGCATCACCAGCCAACTGCACATGTCCCCTGAAGAGTGGCCTCACAACAGCTCGGGTGTCGGACAGAGAAGCAGCAGCAACTGCCTGATCTCTTCTCTGTGCATCACGGGTTTGCTCCACTGCACCAGCACCTGGAAGAACCACTCCTCGCAAGAGGTTACAAAGATCTGCCACCGTGGGCTGCTCAGAAACAGGGGCAGCCACACCCTGAATCTTCACACCTGGAACACTTTTCAGGAGTTCCCACACATTGGCTATAGTGGCTTGCCCTGCCTCTCTAGCTGAAACCATCGACGGACCCGGTGTAGCAACAAGTACCTGAGAGTCAGGTACAGAAGGAGGTAGCAGCACTTCTGTGTCCAGATTACCCGAAGTGCTGGCTATAGGGCTGGCAGCAGTAGCCTGTAGCCCCTTCTGGGCAAGTTGGTTACAGACTGCCACACGGGCCTGTACAGTCTTGCCCAGTTGTGCTAGCTGAACAGCAATCTCGTCATCTCTGCTGGTAGACTGAGCAGGCCTCTTTGAAGCAGAGTGACTAGAGCTAGGCACAGCCGGAGCTGCATACCTGTTAGATTGGGCCTTACTGTGAGGCATGACTCCCCCCAGTGAGTGTAACATGGGTCCTAAGCACAATCACCCGACCTTGGATGACTACCACCAGGCCAAAGGCCGCCCTTCCCCAAGTCTCAACAAGAGACGCAAATAGCCAGGAAGCGTCACTAGCAACCACAGGGGGGAAAGTGTCCACCAAGGGTCCTGTTAGGCACCCCATACCACCAGGCCAAAGGCCATCCTTCCCCAAGTCTCAACAAGAGACGGAAATAGCCAGGAAGCATCACTGGCAACAACCAAGCAGGGGGGAAAATGTCCACTAAGGGTCCTATTAGGCACCCTACCTGAAGACAATTATTGCCTTCCCTCTCACCGCTGGGGAGAAGTGTAAAGAACCCTCCCCAACCAGCAATGAGGTCCTGACCTTACCGGACCGGGATAGCTGGGGCGCAGCTGGGCCTGAGATCAAGCGCTGGGTCCATGTACCCGGCGGAGAGGATGCCTACTGCAGCACCCTCCTCGGTAGAGCACCCCTCTGAGTGTTGGAGATGCAGAGGCCCTTTCAGGCCCGAGGGGACCAGCCCAAAGGCCTCACTCAGCCTAATCCACCACAAATTCACGGGGAGACTCGAATTAAGAACTCCCTCTGTGAAGAGATGAAATAAATAATCAGCAAGAGCCGATTACAGCAAAGTCAAGACAGTTTGCTAGGCCAAAGCCAAGCAAGTAGCCAGAGCACAGAGCACAGAGCAGAACCTCTAAAATGGCTTCTGCCACATGGCAGCACACAGCTATAAGGAACAAACTCTCATTGGAAGTCTCGCGAGAGTACAATCACCGCGAGACTTCCTTAACTCCAGTAAGCACCGTGATTGGGCCAAACATGCAGTTACCCAGAGGCCCCTGCGCACTTGACCAATCAGGCCTCTCATGTCCTTATATGGCCGGTGCAACAAGCAACCCCTCCTGACTCATCGGGGGGTGTCTTTGTTTAGGTCCAGGTTATCTGAAGAATTATTTCCCTATATGAACTTGACCATGTCTTGAAATCTTCTGGGAAGACACTTCTCACTGCTCTACCACTCTGACAGGTACATGTGGTGGGAACAGAGGAGAAAGACTTTACAGTGGCTGCTCTTAGGCTCTGGAAACTGGTGCATTCCTTGCTGTCCTTTCATAGGCAGGTGGATAGTTACAGTTTTGTTTCAGCAGGCCTTTCACATATAATTCATGTTTCTGCTGTTATTTTAGGATTGCTATTTAGATTTGTTAGTCACCTTAAATATTTTGATCTGGATATCAGTCAAATAAACTATCTTCCTTCTTTTTAGGATTTCCATTAGTAGGGCCTAGGTCTTGAACAAGCCTGGGAAATATTTTAATTATATCCCCAGAGTAAATACCTATATTTAACTTCCTTAAGAAACTGTTGTAGCAAAGAATTTAGCCATTTCCACAAAGAGATTAGAATTTAATTTTAGATTATGTTGAGGAAAGCTGAGTTATGGACTCAGTATTACCCACCCATCTGAAACACCACAGCAAAGAATGTAGTAGTTTTCAAACAGTGATTAAATATTAATATGAAATTATATCAGCAATTGCCAACTGATTATGTCAAATACTAGATTATGGAATGGCCTGCCAGACGAGATCCATGAGATCACGATCTTAAGCACCGTTAAAAAGTCTGTGAAGACAGATCTCTTTTGGCAGGCTTTTCCTGATTAGATTCCCAGCCTCAGGAGTCTGTGTGTCTCTCCCATCTTAGTTTTTGGCTCTCCCACTGTTTGTTGTTCATTGTTGTAGTCTTTTCAATTGTTTTATTGTATTTTTGTTTTATTGCATTTTTTGATATTTTATGTTAAGGCTTTTAATGGATGTGTAGTTTAATACTGTTTTAATGAGGGGAGGGTGGGGGATGTTTATTTTGGATTTGTATGGCTTTTAATTGTTGTAAGCCGCTCTGATTGTTCAACAGAAGGCTGGGTAAAAAATATATTATTATTATTATTATTATTATTATTATTATTGTTATTGTTATTGTTATTGTTATTGTTATTATTATTTATTTATTGGCTCCATATGCCACCATTTCGCAACTGGGTCTGACCCTGCCCTATAATTTTGTGACTGGCAAGCCTCATTTAATTTCAGCTTTCTGTCATTCTGTGTGGATGCTATTGGCTGCCAGCTGGAGTATCTTGTGGAGATAGTGTTTCATGGAAAATGTCTAATGTGGATTTATACACAAGTGACCAGGCATGAAAGGGTCACTGGCAGCCATGATGACACAGCACTTTCCACCAGGTGCTGTGTCATATGAAGTGACATCGGGTGATGGTCACAAGGTGCTGGAAAGCATTGAAATGGCTGCAAAACTGCAAAGTCACCCAGGTTGAGTGACAAGTGTCCAAAGGAAGAGGCAGGGCCAGAAGGCCACATAGAGCCCTGGTATATAAGGGAGTTGCCTCTGGACACATGATTTGGTTGTTGGTAGTGTCGGTTGTTGCTGTGGATCGTGTATATAGCCTTGTACATATAGGAACCAAGATTAAAGCCTCATCTGAGAGATGTCTGTCTGTAGAGTCTCTTTACTCTTTCTGGAAGGGGAGAGGTGCTCCTTCAGCTCACAAGCTACTGCCTGCATCTGAGAAGGAGGTGACACTGGTGCTGCACATTGACATGGATCATCACATGCTCCGTAAAAGCAGCTTCATTTATATACCACTTTATACTACGCTAAGGGGTGTCTAAGCGGTTTACAACTGTGAGCTGATTGCCCCCCAACAAGCTGGGTACTCATTTTAGCGACCTCGGAAGGATGCAGGCCTGAGTCGAGCCTCAGCCCTGGCTGGTATTGAACTCGCAACCTTGTGGTTTATGAGTGAGTGGCTGCAGTACAGGCATTTAACCACTGCGCCACCAGGGCTGATTATATCAGCTGAGAGTTCTGCAGGATAGACTCCAACCATATATGGAGACAGAAATTTCATAGGTGCAAGCAGGATTCAGAAAAGGAAGGGCCACTAGGGACAACATTGCAAACATATGATGACTAATGGAGTGCATCAAAGAATTCCCCAAAAAAAGATCAGCATGTGTTTCATAGACTACAGCAAATCATTTGATTGTATAGATCATGAAAAATTAAGGAATGCACTGAAAGACATGGGAGTGCCACTACATCCAATAGTCCTAATGAGGAATCTGTACCAAGGACAAGAGACCACTGTTAGAACAGAATTTGGGGAAACAGAGTGGTTCTCAATAAGCAAAGGAGTCAGGCAAGGTTGCATCCTATCATCCTACTTGTTTAACTTATATACTGAAAACATGATAAGAAAAACAGACTTAGAATCAGGAAAAGGAAGAATTAAGATAAGAGGAAGCAACATTAACAACTTAAAATATGCGGACAACACCATAATATTAGCGGAGGATTTCAGGAATTGGAACAGTTAATAAGGAAGCTGGCAAAGATGAAAGTGCAAAGGCAAGTCTGATACTGAACATAAAGAAAACAAAAATAATGATCACAGAAGAAATACACGAATTTAATCTAGACAATGAGGAAATTGAAATAGTTAAAGAATTCACATAGATAAGATCAAACATTGATCAGAATGGAGACTGCAGTCAAGAAATAAGAAGAAGACTAGGGATGGGAAGGGCAGCTATGAAAGAACTGGAAAAGATACTGAAGAGCAAAGACATACAACTGAGCACTAAAATCAGAATTGTCCAGGCCATTGTATTCCCAATTACCATGTATGGATGCGAGAGCTGGACAGTGAAGGAAGCAGACAGAAAGAAACTCAACTCATTTGAAATGTGGTGATGGAGAAGAGTCCTTAGGATACTATGGACAGCCAAGCAGACAAAGAAATGGGTTCTTGAACAGATCAGACCAGGGCTCTCCTTGGAAGCAAAGATGATCAAATTGAGACTATCATACTTTGGCCACATAATGAGAAGGCATGGATCACTAGAAAAAAACAATAATGCTAGGAAAGGTAGAGGGTAGAAGAAAGAGAGGAAGACCACAAACCATATAGATAGACTCAATCAAGGGGGGGGGGGGATATGGGGAAGGGCTTGCAGGATCTGGACACGGCAATGGAAGATAGGGATTCTTGGAAATGTCTCATCCATAGGGTCACCATGAGTTGGAACCGACTCGAAGGCAGCTAACAACAACAACAACAACATACAACAATTAAAGGGGCCAAGAAATCACCATTTTGTGTCTTTAGCAAACCATGATGAATAATCATCACATCACTATCTACCACTAACAACTCTGCAGCTCTACAGTAATGGTGAGAGTAGAACTACACAAAGCTATGTATACCATACTTTACACATATTGCCTAACTTTGTACCTATTAATAGTGTGGCTCATAAAGCTACAATTTCTTAATAGTTTGTATCATGAGTGTATCATTTTGTATCATGGAAATGATACAACCTTGAACATGATTTTTTAAATGGGAAAGTATGTCTGTGTGTTAACCGAATTTTCTTAAAAATGTATTTTTTGCTCAGATTAGTGAGCTCTCTTGACTTCAGAGATTCAATTGGGTCTGTTGTGTGCTAATTAACTTGTGGAGTCAAGTGACAATATGAAAGCTAGGACAACATCAGTTAGCCTTTTCCAGCCTAATACTATAGCCTTTGATCCATAAGGGCTGATAATGCAGGTAATAAAGGAAAAGTGTATTCCTTACAATCAACCTCCCATGATAGGATTTCCTTGGGAACACATTTCTCTTCAGTCAGATTTGCAAATTAAGCCTGTGTTCATCAATGACTGACCACAAAAGAAAGCATGCTAGATGCAAGATACATAAATGAGAGAAGTAACATGCTATGACAAAGGCCTCTCACCACTTGAGAGAGTACCTCTTCTAACAATATAATGAATTATCATTTGGTTTGACTCTCAGTCTTACTTATTTATGTCACAGGTTCTTTATTCTGGTACTCCAGGTGCATGCAGCACATGATTGGTAAATTATATGTGTCCTTGCCTGATTTTGTGGAACCTCCCAGAAGTTATCCTGCTGCCCAAAAAACATTTCTATTAAAAAAGGAGAATCATCATCTAGAAAGCTTTCAGGAAGTACAATCTGTTAAACCAGCGTCCCTTACCAACCACTTTACCAACTCTCTCTTGTTTGATCCCAAATAGGAGTCAGGCTGGAACTGGATTTCTAGCCCCATCAGTTGGTGAATGTGAGATCTAGTAGTGTAGCTCATAAGCAGAGTAACTGTATTCACAAGCAGTAATTCAATCTGTGACAGCTGCTGGAGGTGAGGGTTGAAACTGCCAAACTTGCCTACCCCTGTTGTTCCAGTACACACACCTTGATGACACCCCACCCCCATCTTACATAAAGATTATTATGCCTTCATCAAAGCAGTTCTCACCATCAAGATATACCTTCATTATTTTTAAAAATCATTCTGATCCTTTTATCTGTAATTTCCCTAAGAAACAATGTATCTGGCATATTTTGCTCTAATCACTAGGGCAGTCATTCTGATTCCTTTAGTCCTCTCTTATACAATCCCCAAACAATATTGATTTTCATGTATTTTGTTTTGTGTTTTTCCTGTCTCTTTTACACAATGGTTGGGCCACAGGGAAGAAAAATCTAATTAATTCAAGGAGAATGGGATTTAGTTAAATGGGCTTTTGAATTTTTTCCTTGCTCCATAAATTGTGAGTTAATTATGTCAAAAAAAGTTTATCTTACTTCCTGGTACCGGATTGTGCATGTATGACTCTTACTGTGCTGGCAATTTTTCCCTGCTTGTCAAAGTCAAATGAGTTTTCTGGAATGGTACTGGCTGAATTTCCCTGTTTAATGCTGTCAGCAGCAATAAACCTACAGAATCTCCCCTTAATAGAATGCAGAACAGTATGTGTTCCTCATACTCAGGAAGACATTTCTCTCATGTCACTGCAGCTTTCAGGTGGAACTTAGCATTATGCTTTATGCAACATAGACGGCTTTCAGGACTGGATTTACCAATATGTTAAACATACCACAAGTTAGCAGCCTGCATGTCAAAGGAGCTATGGCTGTATTTTCCCATTGTGTGGAAAACTGGAAACAGTAATTACTCATTTAGCTTACAAACCTAGAAAATGATTTGGTTTAAAAGGGCATTGATATAGCCTTTGCCAGCATCAAAAGTAACTTGGAAGCCACCTATATTCATGTGCTAGATAACCTTATTGAAAAGAAATAGAAACATGCATAGCTTACAGACATACTTATCTAGAAATAAGACATTTAACAATTAACAACCATTAAAAGATAAAAACAGTTGTAGAAAAAAAATGTAACCGAAATGAATATATTTAATATATTTTTAAAAACACAAAAGAATACTAAAAACAGAAAACTTGTATTGCATACAAGTTACCTTGCAGAAAGCTTCTAGTTTCTAGAAGGTTATATATGAATTTGGCTGCCCCTGGAAAGATGTTTCAGAGGCTAGTTGCAGACTGTATATTTTGCATATTTGCAGTCCATTGGGGGAGAAAAGAGGGATTTGAAAATCTTTGTCTAGATGAGATTCTATCTCTTCTATAGGTGTAAATTTTCACTTATTTCATTTCCACATGTAAGAATGAATAATTTAATGTACTTTGAGAATACAACAGCTTCTGTGCAATTTTCAAACATTCCTTGTATCTTCAGGACTTCTTTTCTTTTAAATATTTTTTTTTGCTATACAAATAATAAATATGCAAACTGCAATGCACATATCTAACACAACCCTGCCCCACCAAAACCAAAACCAAATCTCACAATTAAAACCCGACACACCACACTGAAGAATATTAAACATAAATATCAAGACTTCATTAGGAAAAAAATATTTGTATAAAAATATACTTGGGGCTGCAGACAGGCAGCTCTGGGCCACCCCTGCTAGCCGCTCCTTTCAGGGGTGGCAAAAGGGTGCCCTAAGAACTGGCATGCGGCTCTTTAGCGCCCCTTCCAGCCCAGCACATCAGGATGCTGCACTGGGAAGACGTCCTGACACTGTGCACAATGCGTAATGGCACGCAGCATCAGGACGTCGTCGGGCTGGGGTTGGGGTGGCTGGCACATGGCTACCCCTGCCCATCTTTGCCTCCAGGCAAGCCCTTTGGCCAGTCTGCAGAGGCCCTTGGTTTACCTACACAGAAAATATATTTTAGAAGTGAAAATGTGTATTTTGTGCACAGTACAATGATTCCTGCGTTTTGGGTTTTGTGCAGGAAATAACATGTAGGAAAACCATGTGTTTCTTTCTGTGCATGTGATAATTGTGTAAAACTTATGCTACCTAAAGAAATAGAAAGAAAATAGAGAAAGTTTGGGGGGAACCAACAGTCTATTTAAAATAAATGAATGAAGAAAAGGGAGGGAAGTGAAATTTTGGAGAATGGGTAATAAAAGAAAAACAGGTGGAGTTTAAGGTTTTTGTTTAGGAGCATTGTTTTCACATTATTATTATGGAATTACTTATCTAAAAATCACTAATAATAACTGAACATTTGAAATATGGAAATTCTTTATTTGAAAAATGATGCTCAAAAGAAGAGGCAAAGAAAAGAAAAAGAAAGGAATCCACTGGCTCATTATCAAACCCGATACCAACCACTGAAGGTGTCCATCAAGACTGCCTGTCAGCACCAGAATTGTTTAATGTTTATGTTAATTCATTAATAACTGATTTAAGAGATAATGACAACTATGTACCCCTAAATTGGGACCTAGAAAAATATCAGTTGTCATGTATGCAGATGCTACTATTTTATTCTCACAATCATAGAAACATTTGAGGAGTTTATTAAAAGACAAAAATACTAGTTTTTGCCAATAGGTAAAAAAAAAACATACATGGCAAATTGATGGGCAACCTATAGAACAAGTGAAGAAATTCAAATATTTAAGACTAAATTTTTCCTATACTGGATCTTGTAAATATCATTTTGAAAATATGGAAGCAATTGCTATTAATACTATCAACTCTTTATTAAGATTCTATTGGAGCAGAGGCAGTAAACAGTTTCTACCAGCTATCAACATTTATGATGCTAAAGTTATAGCTCAGATACGTTATGGGGCTGAAAAGTGGGGGCTTAAGATAATATCAAATTTAGAAACAGTCCAAAATAATTATCTATGAACAATTTTAGGTCTGCTCAAAGGAACTGAGACCTCTATCCTTTGGTTGGAAGGTGGACTTCATACTGTAAAGGCTATAACCCAGGTACAAGCTATTAAATAATGGCTGAAACTTACTAAAGGAACAGGAACAGTCCTTGTATTGTTTGCTTTCAAAGAAATGCTGAAATTTGAAAACAAGATACTTTTAGCTCAGAATTAAGAAATTTTACAACTATGGGGGGATGCAGACCAGGGCGTCAGGGACGCCCTGGTCCGGAGCGCCGCGGGACCTCGGCAGCCGGACCACGGCGCTCCTGCAGCATCCCTGGAAGGAGCGCAAAATCAGCGCTCCTTCCACAAGACAGGGAAAGTGCGCCCTAAACGCGTAGGGGACACTTTCCCTGACTTATCCTCCGCAGCGCATCCGGTCGCTGTGGAGGGAGGTCATCCCCGGAGCGCCGGCTGTCCGGAGGGCCGGAAGCTCAGAGGACAACCTCAGGAAGAGGAAGGGACGCCGCGCGTGTGGCTGCCCCTCCTCTTCCGGGTCTCGGAGACGGCCCTATTAGCCATCTGCCGAGGCCCTTATTGATTCGTATGGGCTCTCAAAGGACTTGCTGTGCTCTTTAAAATACAATACAGTTGTAAAATATATGAAGTCCCACATTTTGAAGCAGGACTTTCAATTAGATTGTACCTCTGTTGGCCTATCAAAATGTGCTCCTTGGTATGCCAAACTCCTTTCCCAACCAAGATACCCACAATATCTAAATAGTCCAACTAACTTCAAACAGAGATATGCCTTTAGAGCACTTCATTGTTAGTCAGTGACCATGACTGTGATGAAGGGCCTTTATCAAAGGATAACCTGGGAAGAAAGAGTCTGCCCATGTGGCTCCAACTCAGTTGAAGATTTAACTCATTATTTATTGGAATGCCCAATTTATAAAGATATCAGAAATGCTTTATTCAAATATTTAGGTTTGGTACTAAATAACTCTGACACATATTTGATCAATCTTTTACTACAGGACACCAAACCATGCACTTCTAAAAAGATAGCCTGTTTTGCTTTTAAATCATCGCTTCTAAGGAGGAAGCTTTGTAAAGATGATGGTTGGGTTACAGGATAGATTTGAACCACAACTATTTTTGAACAGCTTCAGCTTTGCAATACAATGTTTCAGTTGATATGGTCCTTGTGTCTATTTAGATTCAGGTTTTGGGGCTTTTTTTTTTAATGATTCTAATTATGTAATGTAATGTAATGTAGTGTATTATTTTTACAATGTATTTGATGTCTAAATTTTATATTTTATATTGATTACTTTTGTAATCATGTATGCTATACTAATAAACTTATTTACTTACAAGAAAGGAATCAATTCAACTTTCAGAGAAGGAGAACAGGAAGTCAAGAAGAAATTAAGCTGAAAGGAATAAGAAGAGTAACAAAGGGATAAGGAAACGAAGAAAAAGGACATAGAATATTTTTTTCTGTACAATTGTATTTTTAATATCAATTTGTAGATTGTAAATTAGAATAAAAATAAAAAACAAGAAATAAAAACAATACATAAAATTCACATAACCACATGTGGTTTTCTGCAGAAAAACCACATTTATCCACATGTGTTTTCTGCCCCCTCCCCTTCCCCTGCATAAAACTAAACTTACAATATATTTATTATGGCCAAAGGCCAGCATAAGAAAATAAAAACAATTTCACAGTTTACAGAATATATATATATAAAGTTATAACTCATCATATAGAACAGTGAAATGGGACCCCTGTTTGCCAAATTTCATATCAGATGGAAAAATTTTAGCCAGTTGCATAGATTCTTGCATCCTTCCTCTCCCTCTTTTCCATTACCCAAAAAATGGACTAAACATAACAAGTTGGATCCAGACTCAATCATAAAATAGTATACGTCCTATTGGTTTCAATTAACTATCAGGATGGTTACTCCCTATCAGGAATCCTGTCCAGCAAAAGGTTATCATAAGATTTCAAGAAGTAACTATGTCAGAGTAATGCTATAGCAAACAATTTCATATCCAGGTCATACAGCACATGGCAACATCTTGCCCACTGTGCAGTATTAATAAAACTTGCACAACCCTAATTACCAGAGTTGAACAACCTCTTTAAAAAGTCACAACACAAGGCCAATGTAAAAATGGGATTAAAATAAATACATAATTTATAAATTATATGAATTTTATAAATTATATAGCAGAATTTTTCAATGGTCATATAATTATCTATTATCAAGCATCTCCCAAACATATTTATATATAGCACATGGAATAAAATGGTTATAACCCATACTATATAAAAAAAGAAAACAATAAAATAGCATCTCCTATAAGCAAAATTCATAAACTGCATTTCTGTTTTAAGGTATTTTTGCAACAAATGACTGCAACAGCAAGGAATTTAATAACTTTAGTCAAAGATAAGCTAATATACATTAAACTTATTTTGTCTGCCAGGTAAATATTGGCAATACAGCAATCCTTAAAGCATCAGATTCAGGAAATTTTTACGGGAGACAATTGCAGCAGCAACAAATTTGGCAACTTTCAAGGTTATCTGTTCTTTGCAGTCAGAAAGGAGGTAGTTTACACAAAACATCCCTTGTCTGCCAGGCAGACATTGAAGGAGTGGGGATATATATGAGGCGCGAGCTTCCAGGTAAAGAGAATAGCAGAAAAATACATGGTCAATTGATTCAACTTTCTCAGACCCACAAGGGCATAAATGGCATTGGTAAGGTATTTTTTTTTTTTTGTATCATCCTTCAACTACAGCTGATGGGAGAATATTCAGTTTTGTGAGCATAAATGCCCATCTTAACTTAGGGATGTTCAAATTATCAAAATATTTTGCATGCAAAAATGTTCTACTAGTTTCCCAAATTATGGGATATAGGGTTGATTGACTTTTATTATTTTGTAAGTCTATATCTTTAATTCATTGAATAATGGCAGTTTTTGCTTGGTTACAACCTAACAGGGATACATGTGTCATTGAGAACCCAATAGAGGCAATTTCTTGTTTAAAGATTTCATCCAGGTTGATGAAAAAAAATCCATTAAAATTAACGGTGCCAGGCCAACTGGATTAAAAAGCATTTTTAACCATAAGTTGGATCCAAAAGTGAGCCTCAGCTGATAACAGACCAGTTTCCAAATGGAGAATAACATTTGGTACACAATTTGGAACTCCAAGGATCGCTCTCAGACACTTAGGGGGGAAGCACACGAGTGCTTCCAGGACGCCGCCGGACGGAGCGCCGCGGGACTGCAGCCTCTGCACCGTGGCGCTCCTGCAGCGTCCCTGAAAGGAGTGCAAAAATAGCGCTCCATTCATAAGTCAGGGAAAGTGCGCCCTAAACGTGTAGGGTGCACTTTCCCTGACTTATCCACCGCAGCGTGTCTGGACGCTGCGGCAGGAGGTTGCCCTGGGAGCGCCGGCCGTGCAGAGGGCCGGCAGCTCCAAGGGCAACCTCAGGAAGAGGAAGGGGCACCACGTGTGCAGCTGCTCCTCCTCTTTCTGGCCTCCAAGATGACTCTATTAGTCGTCTGCCGAGGCCCTTAGTTTCAACAGCTTCAAGCAGAGTAAAATTACTAAATGTGCAAGCCTCCGAACCATACAGCAGCTGCACTAAAATCTTGGTTTCAAACACTTGTAGTGCTGCAAGGACAAATTGGCCACCTCTGTTATAGAAGAAGCTGCATAATGCCTTAGTACTTCTTTGTACATTCTTTATACATTAGATATCACATTCTTTTGATGGAAATTAATAGAGTCCTTCAGAACATCAAAAGGGATTACGAGGCTCTAGGAAAGAAGCTGAAAGAAATGGAGGCACAGATTGTCATCTCGTCTCTTCTGCCAGTTCAAGGACATGGTCCAGGAAGAGAAAGGAAGATAGCAGATGTCAACAATTGGCTCCGCAGATGGTGTCGTTGAGAACGATTTGGATTCTTGGATCATGGGCTGCGGTTCCATGAGGGCGAACTCCTGGCAAGGGATGGCCTGCATCTCACACCAGTTGGAAGAAATGTTTTTGCCAACAGTCTCAAGAATTTGATCAGGAGGGCTTTAAACTGAACTGCGTGGGGAAGGGAGACAATGTCCTGGAACACAAAAGGACTGGAGAAAATAGTCAAAGTGTCATAGAGGAAACAAGGCAAACAGTACAGGGACTCAACAGTGGGAGGCAAAAAAACGGGCACAGACAGCAAGTAAAGGGGACACGTGGTCTTAGATGTCTCTACACTAATGCACAGAGCATGGGAAATAAGCAAGATGAACTTGAACTCCTAGCATAACAAAGCAAATATGATATAATAGGCATCACTGAAACCTGGTGGGATGAGTCTCATGACTGGAATGTAGAAATAAAGGGGTATAACCTTTTCAAGAGAAACAGGACAAACAGGAAAGGAGGAGGAATAGCATTATATGTCAGGGATATTTACACCAGTGAAGAAATCCAGGACATCAATCCTGGAAACCAAGTGGAGAGCATCTGGATAAAAATTAAAGGGGAAGGAAACAACAGGGATGTTAGTGTGGGAGTCTACTACAGTCCTCCAACACAAGCAGAAGAATTGGACGAAGCCTTTCTAGAACAGATGACCACACACTCAGAAAGGAGAAATATAGTAGTGATGGGTGACTTCAACTATCCGGATATTTGCTGGAAGTCAAACTCGGCAAAATCCTCAAGGTCTAGCAAATTCCTCACTTGCCTTGAAGACACTTTCATTGTTCAAAAGGTGGAAGAGGCAACGAGGGAGTCAGCTATTTTGGATCTGATCCTAACTAACAGGGAAGACCTAGTTAATGGGGTGCAAGTGGTTGGATCCTTAGGTGGGAGTGATCATGTCCTCCTGGAGTTTATTATACAGTGGAAAGGAGAAGCCAGGCATAGTCAGACATGCATTCTAGACTTTAGGAAAGCTGATTTTACTAAACTTAGAGAAATACTGGGGGTGATCCCATGGACAGGAATACTAAAAGAGAAGGGAGTTCAAGACGGATGGGAGTTTCTCAAAAGGGAGATACTGAAGGCACAATTTCAAACCATGCCAACAAGGAGGAAGAATGGGAGGTGTCTCAAGAAACCAGGCTGGATTACTAAGGAACTTGCAACTGAACTATGTTTTAAACAGAACATGTATAAGAAATGGAAAAATGGGGAAATCACCGAAGAGGAATTCAAACAAATAGCTAGCACGTGTAGGGGTAAAGTCAGAAAAGCTAAAGCGCAGAATGAAATCAGGCTTGCTAGAGAGGTTAAGAACAATAAAAAGGGCTTTTGGGGGTATGTCAGCAGAAAAGGAAAAAGAAAGAAATGGTAGGGCCACTGTGTGGAGAAGATGGCAAAAAGTTAACAGGGGACAGAGAAAAGGCAGAATTACTCAACACCTTCTTTGCTTCAGTCTTCTCAGAAAAGGCAAAAGGTGCTCAACCAGAGTATAATGGAGCAGAGGACAGAATAGGAGAATTTCAGCACAGAATAAGTAAAGAGATAGTACAGAAACATCTGGTTAATCTAAATGAATATAAGTCTTCAGGACCAGATGAATTACATCCAAGGGTATTAAAAGAACTGGCAAATGTAATATCGGAACCATTGTCAATAATCTTTGAGAATTCCTGGAAAACAGGAGAGGTCCCAGCGGACTGGAGGAGGGCAAATGTTGTCCCCATCTTCAAAAAGGGGAAAAAAGAAGATCCCAACAATTATCGTCCAGTTAGTCTGACACCAATACCCGGAAAGATTCTGGAGCAGATCATTAAACAGAGAGTCTGTGAACATCTGGAAGATAATTTCATAATCACAAAAAGTCAACATGGGTTTCAGAGAAACAGGTCATGCCAGACAAATCTGAGCTCTTTTTTTGATAAAATTACCACCTTGGTAGATGAAGGGAATGCTGTGGATATAGTATATCTTGATTTCAGTAAGGCCTTTGACAAGGTTCCCCATGACATTCTTGCAAGCAAGTTGGTAAAATGTGGGCTAGACAAAGTAACTGTTACATGGATTTGTAATTGGTTGACTGGTCGAACGCAAAGGGTGCTCAACAATGGCTCCTTTTCAACTTGGAAAGAAGTGACCAGTGAGGTGCCACAGGGCTCTGTCCTGGGCCCAGTGCTATTCAATATCTTTATTAATGACTTGGATGATGGTATTGGGGGCATAGTTATCAAATTTGCAGATGACACCAAATTAGGAGGAGTAGCTAATACCCCAGAGGACAGGATCAAAATTCAAAATGACTTGAACAGACTAGAAAGTTGGGCCAAAGCTAACAAAATGAAATTCAACACGGAGAAATGTAAGGTACTGCACTTAGGGCGGAAAAACGAAAAGTACAGATATATGATGGGGGACACCTAGCTGAATGAGACTACGTGTGAAAGGGATCTAGGAATCCAGGTGGACCACAAGTTGAACATGAGCCAACAGTGTGATGCAGCAGCTAAAAAGGCCAATGCAATTTTAGGCTGCATCAGTAGAAGTATAGTTTCTAGATCAAGAGAAGTAATAGTGCCACTATATTCTGCTTTGGTCAGGCGTCACCTGGAATACTGTGTCCAGTTCTGGGCACCACAATTCAAAAAGGATGTGGAGAAACTGGAGTGTGTCCAAAGGAGGGCAACTAAAATGGTGAAGGGTCTGGAAACCAAGCCCTATGAGGAATGACTTAGGGAGCTGGGATATTTAGCCTGGAGAAGCGAAGGCTGAGAGGTGATATGATAGCTGTGTTTAAATATTTGAAGGGATGTCATATCGAGGAGGGAACAAGCTTGTTTTCTGCTGTTCCAGAGACTAGGACCCGAAACAATGGATGCAAGCTGCAAGAAAAGAGATTCCACCTCAACATTAGGAGGAACTTCCTGACAATGAGGGCTGTTCGACAGTGGAACACACTCCCTCGGAGAGTAGTGGAGTCTCCTTCCTTGGAGGTCTTTAAGCAGAGGCTGGATGGCCATCTGTCAGGGATGCTTTGATTGGGAGTTCCTGCATGGCAGGGGGTTGGACTGGATGGCCCTTATGGTCTCTTCCAACTCTATGATTCTATGATTCTATGATTCTATGAAAGAATATTCCAATATATTTGAAATATAATACCTGCTTAATGCAGTTGTTATCGATTTTCCATTTGTGGTAAATTTTCCTCTTTGAGAACATCATTATTTTGGTCTTATTATAATTGATTTTCAATGAGTCTTTCATACAATGATGTGCAAGGGCTTTCAGGAGCCTGCTTAATCCCACTCTAGTGAGTGACATAAGAACAACGTCATCGGCGTATCAATAAGTATCAATAAGGGCTTATTTGATAGAGATGGATGATGTGATGGTATTTCTGCAAAGATGTGATCACAGAATTTGTGAAGAAGTTAAAGAGACTCAGTGCTAATACACAGCCCTGTCTTACTCCATTAGATGTCGAAATAAAGCTTGTTATATTACCTTGCCTATTGCATTTTACAGCTATAAGAGAGTTCTCATGAAGCTTACAAATTAAAGTCAGCAATCGTCTATCAACATTGGTAGTTTCAAATTTCCCTCAAAGTTTGTTCTTTGGAATAAGATCGAAGGCTGACTTAAAGCCTATAAAAACAGTATACAAAGCTCCCTTAGCTGAAGATGAATATTTTTACATGGTGGAGAACCAGAGCATGATCAGTTGCAGAGCGATTATTCCTGAATCCAGCTTGTTCATCTTTGATGATATTTTCTTCAGCTAGCCAGTCTTGCAGTTTATCCAAGAGATGTAATGCATAAAGCTTACTTATGATATTCAGTAAGCTAATGGGTCTATAATTTCCTGGGTCAAATTTATCACCTTTCTTATAAATAGGGAAGATTATGGCCAATCCCCAATAATCAGGAATAGATGTTGTTTGCTCAATAGTAGAAAAATGAGCGGCTGGAACAGGAGCCCACTAGTCAACATTAAATTTAAATATCTCAGCAGGAATGTTATCATTGCCAGGAGCTTTTCCTATCTTAAGTCTCGAAATCAAATTTTTGGTTTCCAGTATTGAAACAGGGGGGCAATTAGGTAGATTTTCAACAGGAATATAAGGCTGGCAGCTAACCTGAGATTGGTCATACAATTTCATAAAGTATTGTTCCCAACTACGTGCAGGGATACAGTGGATTATACAATTCATGCAATTTGGCCAACCTCTGGATACCAATTTCCAAAATGTGTCTGTATCCTTGTCTCTTGCAGCTTTTATTAAACTAGACCAAGAATCTTTTTGGGCTTGTATTTATTTTTTATTTTATAAGTCTTTTATAACTCTTCTTTAATTCAAACTATTCAGGAGGAATAGTTTGCACATTTCCATTTCTATATTATCTGTATTTCTCCAAAAGTTTTTGTTTCAGGTTTATGCTCTCTTGATCAAGCCAACTTTTAGATCTGTAGGGAGTATTTGTATTCCTGGGAAGGGTCGATTGTCATAACAAAATCTTGATTGTTGCAATTAAATTTTGAAAGAATTCAAAGATTATATCAGAAGATAGTTGTTATTAAGATGTTGCACATATTAAGGACGTTATCACACGGGGCCCAATCCAAACAAAATCCACACGAAATCCTGAACGATACCGGATTATTGGCCTGTGTTTTCACATGACATCGCACAGAACCCCGACAGAACCCCGACAGAAAGTGGAAAGATCTGAGATCTTTTGAATTTCGGTTTCTTCAGGAAATGCAATTGCGCGATGAGGGTGATTCCGCATTTACCGCAAATGTGATTGCCAAATACGTATTGGGGAGCATTTCCCCGTCATTACCCATGGTTCCCACGAGCATTCCTCTATCTGCGCATGTGCAAGAGGCTCATTTCTACTACATTTATGGGATATTTTCGCTTGTGTGTGGACGTTCTTTGCACTTGCTGTAAATTCGCAATTAAGGTAATGACGTTTGCGGAAACAAGTTTATTTTCGGTTTATTTTCGTAATGCCTCATTTCCACTTTTATTTTCACTTTCTGGCCCACGTGTGATAACGTCCTAAGACAATTTTCTGTATTCAGGGAAGCACTTATAGTATTTTCTGACTTTAAAGTCCATTTGGTGCCATAAGATCTCACTGCTAAGTTCCCAATTGGTAATTCAGTTCGTTCCACATAATCTTCCTGAGTTACACAGTTTAAAATTAGTGTTACAGGTAGGTGATCACTTTCAACATGTTGTTCCATCACACATTTAAACAGCAAATGGATCAGAACATATGAAACAACAAAGGAGTCAATAGTAGAAGACCCACGGTTTGTTACAAAAGTATATTCACCCTCAGTGTCTCCATCAGTGGAGCCATTTGCAATAACTAAATTCAAATTGTTTGCCAATTGGGTGAGATATAGATCGGCTTTGTTAAACCCCTTGCCCTTAGATTGTCTAGATCAGGGGTAGGCAACCTTTCCCCTTTAAGGGCCGAGGGACTTCTGCTCCCAGAATCCCAGGAGCTATTGGCCAATATGGGACTATTGGCCAACATGGCTGAGGCTTCTGGGAGCTGATGTCCTTCGGCCCTTAAAGGGGAAAGGTTGCCTACCCCTGGTCTAGATGGTAAATCCAGGCCAGGGTCCCATTCGGGTTGTAAAAGGTAAAAATGGGAATATAGGCTTGCCTCGTTGGGGCCAATCTTGCATTACAGTCCCCTGTTAATATCACAAAGGCAATGGGGTGTAGGGCCATTAATTTAGCAAATTGTTCCAATTTATCCCAAATCTCTTTTAGTATTTTTTGTGGCGTAGGGGAGGAATGTAAATGTTTATAACTAATAACCAAATATAATTAAATTTGATTAATAAAGAGCACAGTCAGCAAGAGAGGCATTAGGAATTTAGGTGTGTGACCACCAAATTGGGGAGCACGAGCCTCAATGGAGTGTGTTGTAAAGCCGTTTATAGTCAATTCCTCCCTGAGCCAAGTTTCTTGGAGTAGTATTATGTCAAAGCCAGTAATAAATTCCATAAAAGAAAGGTCACACAAGTTTCTTCTCCATCCGGCAATATTCCATGACAGGAATTTTAATTTTCTTAGTTTCATTTTGTCTGTAGTCATAAATTCACTGATGTGTTATAAGAAGGTTCTTGAAGTTGGGCAACAGCTGAGGTGATTGGCTGTTTTATGGGTTGCATATTCTGAGGGTTACTTGAGTTAGCTATTATTTCCTCATTAATTTCTAAAGCCGAGTGGACATCATTATTACTGGGGAGGCTTACATCATTAAAATTTACATCAATGCAGTCCCTGTCCCATCCCAACACCCCAAAACCTGCCCACCCCTAAAAATGTATTAAACAATCAATTAAACAATAAACCCCACCAACATTGGTAGAGACAGGAACGCATGTGTTTGATGATCTAACTATTTGAGTTGTAACTTGTTGTAAAAGGCCATTTTCTGAGTCTTCTAGATACCTCATTTCTGTCCATGTCTGAGGATTTATCACTGCTTTAACCACATTTTTATTCTTCTTTCTTTCATGAATTTCATTTACAACATATTTATCCATCGTTCGACTGCTTATCAAATAATGTCTCAAGCCTTTTAACCTAGTTAGTATTTCATTCTGGGCTAAGTGAGACAGTGCAAAAAAAAAAGAAGAAAAAAGTATCAATCAAACATTTTTCTTCCTCCAAAAAGGGGAAATTGGACAGTGACCTTAAATGTGAATCATTTGTTGAACCACATTTTGGGCTGTTACTGGGCTCAGTAAAAACTTGATCCCTAGCTTCCACAAGTGATTGATCTCTCATGTCACAATTTTCAGCGGGAGTTGGTTTGGCCAAACAAGGTGAGAACTGTATCAATGGCTGTGGTAGTGCTGCATGATTTGGGGAAACAGCAGAGATATCATTTAGGGGGGAAACTTCATTAACTTTAAGTTTCTCCTTTGCCAAAACATTCTTATGTTTTTGCAGATTAGGATACTTTTCTGCTTTATGAGGCCTTCTGTTGTTCCCATCTATTTTCTCAGTGGATTTTCCTCACATAGGGCTCTTCATCTGGCAGCATTCAACTTTCTGTGAAGCAGATTTTTTTTATTTTTTAACTTTTATTACTATTAAAAAACACATAACAACAAACGAGACATCACAAATAAAACATTACATACATCTAAATCTAACAATCTACTACAAACACATACAAAGACTGACAAAAAACACAATAAGACATGAAAACTTCCTAAAGCGGTATATAGAGATATTTCCATATCATTTTCCTGACTACTTATCATCCATCTATAACTAAACATCACAGACACCCATATCAAGTTAAACATAACAAATATTACAGATATTCCTCTATATGGCCCAAAAAACTGGGAGAGTATATTAACATCTAATTCCATCTGATCAGCATATATGGCTTTGTACACTTATAAACAAAATTCTGGTCTCTACAATCCGTTTTTAGTCCGATGCCCCAGACACATAAGTTCTAATATTGATATTATTGATATTACTCATATAAATTAAATATATGAACTTCCTTTCTCTATTTATTCCTATATATATAACTTCTAAATTGCTATTTCTAATATCCACTAGTTGCATAACATTCAGGTATAAAAACCAAAGAACAAGTAACATTTACGTCATCAATATAACAAATTATATTTTTATACCCTACTGTATATTTATTTGATAAACCTACAAGCAGTTTTATTTAATAAGTAATTAATTAAAATCCATTTTCTGGTATCTGCTTCATATATCTATACCATAAGGCCCAGATGTTATCAAATTCTACCATTGATTTGTTACATAATAAATAAGTTAACTTTTCCATCTCAAATATTTCACTAATTTTCGTTTTCCACTCCTCCAATCTAGGAACTTCTCTTTTTCGCCAATATTCTGGCAGCTGATATCATAAATGATTCTGGCAGCTGATATCAAAACAAACAATAGTTTTCCGTGTTTCCTTTCAATGTCTTCTGAAACAATATTTAACAAATATATCTTGGGGTCAGCGTGCAGTCGAAGATTCAGTATTGTACTAATTTCAAAATTTATCTGATCCCAAATTTTTTTAGTTATTTTACATTTCCACCACATGTGCCAATACGAACCAATTTCACATTCACATTTCCAACAGGTGGGATTTAAACCTTTATACATTTTAAATAATTTAAGCGGGGTCAGATACCATCTGAGCATAAACTTATATAACTTCTCTTTCAAGTCTACATTAACAGAATATTTTAATCTTTTTTTCCAAATTTTTTCCCATTCCGAGAGAGGGATTTCTTGATTCAGATCTTGTGACCATTTTATCATATAATCTTTAATTTGATTATCTTCCAGCTCCCAATTTCTAATTAATTTATAAAATTTAGCAATTAATTTGTTACTCTCTCCACTTAAGATTTTTTCGAATGGGTCATAGGCTGGACCGATTTGATTCAAGTGATTATCCATTCTAAATCTCTCTAATAATTGTCTGTATTGAAACCAATTTAATCCATATTCCTCTAAATCCTTCTGGGATTTAAATATCATTTGTACTCCATTCCAATTTATTAATTGTCTGTACTTTAACCATGAACTATCATTATAAATTCCTTTAATCAGTGTTGCTTCTGCGGGAGATGCCCATAGAGGAATTTTTAAGCACCATTTCTTTTTATATTTACTCTACACTCTCCAACAAGCTTTTCATTATTGAGAAATATGAATGAATATTGTCTCTCTTGGCTTTTGTTTCCTGCCGATTTGTAGTAAAAGGTTTATATTGCAAATGCATGTCCACCAAAGTGGTCAATAAGGTGTTGCATTTGGTTAATTTTTATCATTATTATTATTGCTATATCTTCCACCAGTGAAGAGATCCAACCCTGGACTTCTACCTTATTTGTGAGCTTCTGCAATCTAATGTCACTTCCAGAAGTTAGATCTATTTGTCCCTGCTCAGATTCAAATAGTTGTTTTACTACATCATTGTCATAGTAAACAGATCTGGGAGAAGGTGGATTTTGAATTTTGAGAGCACCAAATGATTTAGTTAATTCAACATTAGCTAACTCAGAAGCAAGATTTGGGAGAGAAGAGCTTCTAGGAATAGGCTCACATGAACCTATATTATCTAGCGACCAGTCCATCAGGTTACATCTTTAGCTTCATTGTTCTTAGGCTCTATTTTAGATTCTGTATTAGATTCAATGCATCTATCAGTTGATTCCTGCTTACTTTGTGCATAGAATTGGGTAATCTTAGACTGCCCTCTGTCCTTCTTTGCAAATGTTCTACAAGGGGAGAAATTCCCAGTATTTTGTAGTCTTTCCTGGTCATAACCATATTAACCAAATCTTTCACTATGAATCACAAAAACTTATCCAACAACAAAACATTTATATCAGCTGATCATTAGCTCTCCTAACATCAGACTAACAATTTCTCCAGTGTACAAGGGGGTTAGATACACACTGCCCATGGATCAGAGCTGAAATTAGAACCGTAGCCCCAAACTCCCCTGTCACCACTGTTGCCTAAGCATGTTCCCTACCACATCACTGTGACCACCTTGCTCCATCTGATCCACCCCTATAATGTCAGGAAAGAAGAGGAAGGAAAGGGGGGGGAAGGGTACTGCTGTTCTTGTTGTTGCTGCTCTTCCCACCCTACAGGCACTGGGTGGGGCAGGCGGTTCCCTCCGCCTCTGCCGCTTTGCTCCTGTGTCTGCTGCTGCTGCTGCTCTTCCTGCCGGGAGTGAGGTGGAGGGGTGGACAGTTTATATAGCCATCGCCGCTTGCCTCCTGGGCTCAAACATGCATGGCTGCGGCTGCTGTTACTGTTGCTGTTGCTCTTCCCACCCTACAGGCACTGGGTGGGACGGGAGGCTCCCTCCACCTCTGCTGCTTGGCTCCTGCCAGGGCTGCTGTTGCTGTTGTTGCTGCTGCTACTGCTCTTCCCCCATAAAACTGAACTTGTCCACTAGCATACTTCTTATCTTTTGCAATATACATTATTCAAAATCCAGACAAACACAGGTTAGGCTGGATATAACTCAATAGACATACCTAGCTATTTCCCCATTCCTGTCAAGTTTAATGGATATAAGCAACTCTTGTCTGGATCCAGGTTCAGTTTGTCAGTCCATTTGCAGTCCATCTCCAGGACTCAATTCAGGACTTTGATAGCCTCCTTAGCATTAAATAGAAATGAAAGACAAGAGTTGGCTGTGATCTGCATAGGAGTGACAAACCCATACTCTCAATGATGTCTTGCCAACAGTTTCATGACAAAGTTGGACTGAACAGAGGATAAAATAGAGCACAGAGGGATACCATAAGCCTATTCTTCTTATTCTTCTTCACTTCATGATTTGTTTATACAAGAACAGAGGTTTATAAATTAAAATAAATGCAGCACAATTAAAACACACAAAAGGTTGACATTAAAACAGAACCAAACTATTATCAACATTGATAATGACAGGGAGCTGGACTTGCAGTAGCATGTCATCATTCCATCATTCTGATCAGATGCCCTGTCCTAAAGCCTGTAGGTTTTGAGTATGTATACCAAAAGGTGGGTAGCTGGCATGTACCACTCATCCTGCTGCTCAACAATATCCCTTCCTGAGTTGGTGTTGGAGTCTCTGCAGCTAGTAGTGATGGAGGACTTCAACATCCATTTTGAGACTGCCCTGTTGGGAGTGGCTCAAGACTTCATAGCCTCCATGACAACCATGGATATGTCTCAAGTGGTATCTGTCCCTGCTCAAGCTGCTGGGCAGACTCAGGACCTTGTTTTCTTTGATGGATGAGATTATGGTGATCTTGGTGGGGAGGAAATCATTGTCATGGGCAGATCATTGTCTGCTCAGGTTTAGACTCACCAGGACTCAGAACTTCTGGGATAAGAGAAGATCAATTAAGATGACCTACCCCAGGAGGCTGATGGATCTAAACAGATTCCTCTTGGGTCTCGGGAATTTTCCTGTCACCTTTGCTGGTGATTCTGTGGAAGCTCTAGCTGACCTCTGGAAAGAGGAAATGACCAAGGCAATGGACACTAAATGCCCCATCTTTCAAAGTGGAGTCAAATCAGCCTCCTGATTTTTGAAAGAGTTGGTAGTGAGGTGAGTGAGACAGAAAATAGAATGATGTTGGCAGAAGCTCGAAGCAAGTATGACCAGACATGGGACAGAGCCTTTTGAAGCCTACTCCATGCCAATGCAGACAGCAGAGATTTTTTTTTTTTTTACTACCACCATTGTATCTGGATTTTCTATATCCATTTCAATCTGGTTTTAGGCCTAATTATGGAACAGAGACAGTCTTGATCACCTTGGTAAATGACTTACACAGGAAACTGGACAGGGGAGGTGTGTCCCTGTTAGTTCTACTGGACTTCACAGCAGCTTTTAATACTATTGACCATAGTATCCTTCTAGGTTACCCCTTGCTGGAATGAACCCAGAAGATGGTGCTGGGGGACTCCTGGTCATTGACCTTTAGGGTCCCTTAGGGTCCTGTTTTCTTCCTCATGCAATTTAACATATATATGAAGCACTTATGGTGCCATCAATATATGGATGATACCCCACTGTACAACTCCTCTCCACCCCAATCCAAGAGAGGTGTCCTGGCCTAAACTGGTATTTGTCATCAGTAATGAACTGAATGAGAACAAACAAATTGAAACTTAATCCAGACAAGTCATAAGTGCTCTTAGTCAGTCAGAAGGCAGATTGGGGAATAAGGATTCAGTCCCATGTAGGCAGAGAGCCTTTGCAGACTGTCAGAAATAATGCAGCTTGAGTCCACTTTAACTGCCCTGGCTCAGTGCTAGGGAATCATGGGAACTGTAGTTTTTTTCTGAGACATTGAACCTTCTCTGTCAGAGAGATCTGGTGCTACAATATACTACAGTTCCCATGATTCCCTAGCACTGAGCTAGGGCAGTTAAAGTGGACTCAAGCTGCATTATTTCTGCCAATCTGCAGAGGCCCAGAGTCATGCTCAAAATTCTGCCACCACAAAGACTCCTACCATTTTTGGAGAGAGAAATCCCAGAGGTGCAAGCTGGGTTCAAGAAAAAAGGAGGCACTAGGAATCACATTGCAAACATACAATGGATAATGGAGCACACCAGAGAATTTCAAAAGAAAATCAGCATGTACTTTATAGATTACAGCAAAGCTTTTGATTGTATAGATCACAAAAACTATGGCATGTTCTTATAGTAATGGGAGTGCCACAACATTTGATTGTCCTGATATGTAACCTCTACTAAGGACAAGAGGCTACTGTGAAAAAAGAATATGGAGAAATAGAATGTTTTCCAGTTTTCAAGGGTACATTCTATAATTCTATTTGTTCTACTTGTATGCATAAAATACCATATGCAAAGCAGGTTTAGACTCAGAGGAAGAAGGGTGATGACTGGAGGAAGGAATATCAACAATCCAGTATATACAAATGACACCATACTAGTTGCAGAAAACTAAAAAGTCTGGTAACAATTATTAAAGAAAGTCGAAGAAGGCAGGCTTAATGGTGAATGTTATGAAAAAAAAAAAGCCATGCTGAGCAGTCCTGGGAGTGGGGATGGACCTGGGCTGCATCTGAGTGGTAATTTTGGCAGCTAAATCCTTGTGTTAACATTAGGATGCCACCCATTCAAAATTTTAAGCTAGCTCACGTAAGCCGCTGCAATAATCTCCTTACATAAATTCAAATTCAAATTCAAGGAAATTGATATAGTTAACAATATCTTTGGATCAACCATTGACCAGAAAAGAGATTGCAGCAGGAAATCAGAAGACTAGTGGGCTTTGCAGACCAGCCTGGGGGTGGCTGGCCTGGGGGTGGAGTTGGGGTGGGGCAGCTACACACCAGCCACCCTGACTCCACCCCAACCCCATCCTGATGTCATGCACCTGTTCGCAAAGTGTGTGGTGTCAGGACGCCCTTTTGGCACAGTGTACACACACGCTATGCCAAAAGGGTGCTAAAAAGCTGCTGCCATGGCTGAAAGGGTGGCCTTTTGCCACCCCTAAAAGGAGTGGCATTTTGCTGCTCTTTTCAAGGTGTCAAAATGAAGGATCGGGGCCACGGTGTGTGGTTGCTGCTGCCCTGATCCTCCACTCCCAGGGGTGGCTCTGTGCCACCTCTTCTTGGCCATGTGCATCAGCCCTAGGACTGGGAAAGGAAGAGTGCTGAGGATACCAGGGATGCCAAAAAGACAAACAAATGGGTAATTAAACAGATAAAGCCTTAGAGGCCAAGATGGCTAAACTGAGGCTGTCATACTTCAGCCAAAGCATGAGAAGACAAGACTCACTAGAAAAGACAATAATGCTAAGAAAGGTGGAGGGCGATATAAAGACAGGAAGACAGCATGCTATATGGTTAAATTCAATCAAGGAGGTCAAGAACTTGAACCTGCAGGACTTGAGCAGAGCAATGGAGGATAGAGGATCTTGGAGATATCTTATTTATAGGATATGCATAAGCTGAAGTCAACTCAAGAGCCAAAGAACTATGGGGGGATGCAGACAGGTGGACCTGGGCCACCCTGGGAAGTGGAAGATTGGGGCAGAGGCTGTCCCATGCCTCAGCCCCAATCCATCCTTTTCCTAGCCCTGAAAGGAGCAGCAAAATGCTGGTCCTTTCAGAGCCAGCAGAAAGGACTCCTGAAGAGCCACCGTGTGGCTCTTCTGCACCCCTTTCAGTGTAGCGCATCAAGACGCTGCACTAAAAGGATGTCCTGACAGCACGTGCCATGCGTAATGGCACGCACCAAGATGACGTCATCGGGGTGGGGTTCAGGTGGCCGCTGTGCGATTGCCTCTCCCCATCCCTGCCTCCAGGATGGCCCAAAGGGCCGTCTGAAGAGGCCTTCTGTTAGATGGGGTTACACTCACATTGAAGACACTGGTTTGCAGTCTGGGGGTACTTCTGGACTCAGCTTTGAACCTGGAGGCCCAGATTTCTGCAGTGGTGAGGAATACATCTTCATTTTTAAAGCCTGTGTGCCAATTGTGCCTGTTCCTTGAGATGCCAAATTTGGTGATGGTGATACATACCTTAGTTATATCTTGTTTGTACTATTGTAATGCAGTCCACATGACTCTACCTTTGAAGAGTGTTCACAAATTTCATCTAGGCCAAAGAGTTGTAGCCAGACTGCAACACCCCTGTTGAAACAGCCCTACTGATTGCCACGTTTCTTCTGAGTAAAATTCAAAATGTTGGTTATGACGTATATGGCACAAGTGCAGACTATTTGGCAGACTATGGACCTTTACAGACTGCCAGAAATAATGCAGTTTGAGATCACTTTTACTGCCCTGGCTCAATGCTAGGGAAACATGGAAACTGTAGTTTTTTGTAAGACATTGAGCCTTCTCTGTCAAGGAGCTTTGGTGCCACAATAAACTACAGTTCCCATGATTCCCTAGCACTAAGCCAGGGCAGTTAAAGTGGTCTCAAGCTGCATTATTTCTGGTGGTCTGTAAATGCCCTAAGGGGCTATGCAGACAAGCAAAAAAGGGTGCTTTGAGGGTGACTTGTAGGCATGGCCTTTAGATGACGCACACTTAAAAGTCTCCAGGAAAGCGCCCTCTAGCCATCGTATGCCTAGAAAAGCTGCTCCAAAAAGGAGCCACTTTTTTCTACTCCTTTGGTGAAGATGAGCACCTTCACATGTGTTTATGTATGTATGCAGCAACACTGATGCACCAGAAAATGGCTGTATAAATGCACTGTCACACATGCAGTGGAAATTGACTCAGCGATCCAGAGCATGCGCCCTACGATGCAAGCTTTAATTTAAAGTGCCCTATGCTTCCAGGTGTGGATGCACTGGTGCAGGTGTGCTTGACTATTAGAACCCTAACCCTAACCCTAATTGTAATCCTATGCATGTGCCCTACCAACTGTACTCTGTTATGACAATAAATACATTCTGTTGCATGTACGCTTGCTGTTAGGATGCACAGCAGTTTGCATGAAAGAGGCTTTTGTGACCTCTTCTGTGGAGGTGTGCAGGTGTGCATAAAACCTGCACACCATTTCCTGACATGATGGGGGGCGGCTCGTGGAGTAACGTTTGTCCATGTGTCTTGTTGAACTTCTCCCTTGCATGACCACGAGCTGCATGTATCAAGTCTCTCCATACAAACCTCCCTTGATGTACCTCTCCCCTCCCTCCTGATCTGTGTAGGACATGTTTTGTGGAGGATGATGGAGTGTCTTTTCAGTTGAGAAATCCATTCCTTCACCCCAAGGGTGGCACAATCAGACAGTGGCACCTGTCTATGGCACCCACTCCTTGGGGGGAAGTGGAGGTCAGTAAATCCTTGCATGATATGTGGGTGTATGACATTTCCTGTGCAGGTGCACAGGGATGCCAAACTTTAGTCACCTTTGTACACAGAGAGTGACAGACTGTATACTAGTCTATGACAGGTCCTCTGCAGGTGTGCAGGGATGTTTTCCTGCACAGACGTGCAGGTGTGGAGAGATTGTCCTGTACACGTGCGCAAGTATTTGAGAACAAAACAAAACAAAACAAAAATTAAAGCATCCATCTCCATTTTTGGCATCATTGGGGCTGGTGGTAACAGTTGCTTGGGCTTCAATACAGCCTTGGAAAAGCTGTATTGACTCCCTTCAGTGCAGTTGCTCCGTCCTCATTTAAGGCAACCTCAGGGCAGGCAGTACAGTTACTGAAGCTTAGGGAAAAGGCAAATTCAGGTCACCTTTTCCTGACCGTTTGCATAGCCCCTAAGTCACCCTGCTGTCTTGACACTGGTGAGTTCTGTGGGTACCTAGAAAAGAGGAAGATCACATTGCAGGTGGATAGAATCAGTCAAAGAAGCAGAGCCCTGAGTTTGCAATACCTGAGGAGGGCTGTTGATGATAGGTTGACATGAAAGTCACAATCATAGAACTGCTATAAGCTGAAGTTGACTTGATGGCAATTAACAACAATATTGGAATTGAAGAATGGTGAACAGCAGCAGCTTCTCGACTGGGTCTTTCAAACATGTAGGCCTCACTATTATTTACCATTCTCATCATCCATTTATTCAGTCCACCTCTGGCTGTTCTTGTTAGCCTGCCTGAGTAATGGTAGAGTACTAATGTCAGCCTCATTTTTCCAAGGATTCTGCCCACATCCTTGGTTTGAACAAATAAAGTAAACTGAAAGAAAAAATGTAATTCAGATTCTGGCAAGAAGAGAGAAATGGGGAGAAATGATTTTCCAAAGCCTGAGAAACTTTAAAAAATATGATTAGGATCATGGATTAAATAAGTGGATATAACAATTAGAAATATAAATAGTGTCACCTATTCCTGTCATACCTTGGTTTCCTGTCATAAGTCTATTCATAGCCTCAGGCTACTTTCTCTGTTACTTGGCTTCTAGTAATGTGTTTTCCAGTTGTTTCCTGCAAATATTTGCTATTTCCTGCACATTGGGACTTACATGTTTGGGACACTTATCATGGATATACAGGTTTGTGTTTCTGATAGTTCCCTGAATCATTGATTCACAACACTAGCATTCCAGGCATATGGCAATTATTTAATTGCTCATGGGTTTTATGTTCAAGCCAGATGCAGCTAGTGTTTTGGGAAATTTCTATTCCAAGCATATGAACTGCATGCACTTAGCTAGCTATTATTACTCATTCTGAGCAATTGTTCATGGTAATCTTCTATTGAAATCATTGATCAGGTTATGCTTTTCACCATCAGTCAGCCACTAAATCCACATGCAATTTCCTCCACCCATTCCCTCTAGAGAAAAGAGCCAGAACCTTGACTATAGCTGGCAGCTGAAAATTCTGACCACTGCACACAATATATCGTGTGCATAGATTTTAATTGGAAGATACTTTGCAAGCCAATCTAGCCTAAATAATGGATAATAAACAAAGAAATGCATTAAGAAATGCACAAAATGTGAACAGATCTACTGTAAAATATTACCCATCTTCCCCTCAAACCAAAGAATTGAAAAAAATCTGTTGCTTGTTTGAAAAGCCACAGAGATTAGTAGTTTTTAGTCTTCATTGCAGAGTAATACTGCACTAAACGAACTAGCTATAATGTATTTTCCAGTGCCTACACATTTTTTCTGCTTCCCTTTGGGGATTTTTAACATTTTTAACACAAATGGGTGGTTAGGGTCATCTTGTCCTCCAAAGGTAGACAGAGACAAGGGGAAGCAGAGATCTTCCCCCACCCACCCAGTTACAAGTCACTGGATAATCATCTCTCTCCTCTGTCATTCACTTAACCTCTACTACCAGCAGACCAACTTCACTCTGGAAACTAATCATTCTGGGAGATGGATCTGCACGTATCCCAAGGAAAGTGGGATAAAGCAGTAACAGGCATGGCTTCGATTTCACCTGCCTGATGAAACTCTGTAACCCTTAAAGCAATCATCATCTACATCAGACTATTCAGGCAATAGGCAAGAGTTAGAGTCTGAAACTGATTGCAGCTTCTCTTCTCTCTCCCCTGTCACCACCAGACTATCAGTTACCAAACTGGAGTCTGAGTATGTTGCAGCTAACAGTATTGCTTCTGTCAAATCTAAAGTAGAACCTTACATATTTTGAAGTAAAGGATTGATCATCTGGGTCTTGCTTTAACATGATGTTCAGTGACAGCTCTCATTATTGTGAGAATTCTCACCCACACAGTTAAGACCTACTCCACTGATGAACTGGGCAATTTTTAATTTTCGTGTCAGATGTTTTTGCAGAAATGTCAAAGACTGCATCTGTAAAAATATACAGTAAAGTGTTGCAAGATTTTAGTGAGATGGTAACTGTTGGGATTTGGACTTTAACATACTAATAATATTGAGAAAATCACTGCATAGAACAGCAGTTTGGGGATTGTCAGATGGTAAATCAAGAAAATGTCTGTTCCTCCTCTTCCCCTGCCCTCCTGTCTCTCTGCTTGCCCTCCAAAATGGCTTCATGTGCCAGAGATGGCACACATGCCATAGCTTTGCCAACATGGGCTTTAGAGAGTGCTGTGTTCACTAGTAAGTGGTATAGAAATTTAAATGCTATTGCTATTGCTACTCTTTGTTCAAAGCATAGAAAAAGTGAATATAGGCCTGAACAGACTGCCACAAATAATCCAGTTTGAGACCACTTTAACTGTCCTGGTTCAGTGCTAGGGAATCATGGAAACTGTAGCTTATTGTGCCACCAGAGCTCTCTGACAGAGAAGGCTCAATGTCTCAAAAAAACCTACAATTCCCATGGTTCCCTAACATTGAGCCAGGACAGTTAAAGTGGTTTCAAGATGGATTATTTCTGGCAGTCTGTTCAGGCCCCTATTCACTTTTTCTATGCTTTGAATAAAGAGTAGCAATAGCAATAGCATTTACATTTCTGTACCACTTATTAGTGAACTCAGCACTCTCTAAGCCTGTGTTGGCAAACCTATGGCATCTCTGGCATGTCCAGCCATTTTGGAGGGCAAGTGGAGAGACAAGAGGGCAGGGGAAGAGGAGGAACAGGTATGCACCTGCTCATCCTCTTCCCCCACCCTCCCATCACTTCAGATGTCTCTCCAGAGACAAATGAAGGCCTGGGATGGCAGGAAAGAGGAGGAACAGGCGCACGCTCACAACCAAAACCAGGTGTATGAGACACACACACACACACACACACACACACACACACCGATCCTGGACCTTCAGCTGCCTCTCTGGAGACAGCAGAAGGCCTAGGATGGAAGTAAAGAAGAGGAACAGGCACAAGCTTGTTCCTCCCATTCCCACTCCCCTCCTCACTGTGCCGGGCCTTCAGTTGTCTCCGGAGAGGCAGCTGAGGGCCTGGGAGACTAGGGAGAAGAAATCCTGCCCCAGAAGTCCTGCTCCCAGCACCTGGTAACAGTTGGTGTTGGAAGACTTGGCCCCTAAAAGATTTGCCATCATTGTTTTAAGCAGTTTATAATCCACGTATAAAGTAGTTGCCCCTACCAGCTGGGTACTCATTTTACTGACCTACAAAAGGATGGAAGGTTGAGTCAACCTGAAGCTCTCTGGGATAAAACTGACAACCTTGTGGCTGCAACACCAGCATTTAACCACTGCACCACCACAGTAATGTCCCAGGCAAAAGAAAGGGTCCTTGGACTCAACCCAGCACTACAAACACCACTAGGGATGGGAAAAATATTCAAAAATATCTCAATTTAAAGAATAATTTCATCTTCATATATCCCCTGTCATCTTTAACCTTAATCTTAACCTTAACTTTAACCTTCTAAATATTTTCCTTCACTCCTTCTTCTTCCTCTCTTTCATTCCTTCCTTTCAATCCTTTCCTGCAATCTTTTTCTTTGACTTTCACAATACTCTTCAATCTATATACTCGTACCCTTCCCATCACATACTCATACCTACTCAGCAACATACTTTTACATTTTACATTCTTTTTTTAAAAAAAAATCTTGGTAGTCCTGTCAAACTCACAACCAAAAACAAACAAAAGAAAAGACACATATTCACATTAAATATTTAACATTGGTTATTTTATTAAATCATTCTTAGGAAATAATTTAAACTGAACAAAATAAGTACAACTATTTATCTGGAAACTAAGGGCCTCTGCAGATGGGCCCTTTGTGGTGTGTTGGAGGCAGGGAAGGGGAAGGACAGCTGCACGCTGGCTGCCCCAACCCCTCTTCAAAGACATCCTGATGCCACGTGCCATTACGCATGGCATGTGGCATCAAGACGTCCTCCTGGCACAGCGTCTTCACACGCTGTGCTGGAAGAGGCAGAGAAGAGCTTTGCGCTGGCTCTTGGGGTGGCTTTTTGCTGCCTCTAATAGGAGCAGCATTTTGCTACTCTTTTAGAGACAGTAAATGGGAGAATCATGGGTGCAAATGTCCGCAAATGTCAGACAAGGCAACAATGGAGCTGTTGCTTGCAACAAATGAATGGCTCTAAATCAGCACAGATTAAAGAGTTGGCCATAAATCAGCATAGCTGGCCCAATTTGTTCTACTTCTTTGTTTTGTTTGTTTGTTTTAAGGAAAAGAAATGTGGTCCCTGTTCTTTTGCAACTGGCATTTCAGTCTCTGGTGCCCCAAAGGATGAAGTCTCTGGTGCCCCAAAGGATGGTTCTGTATCTACTCTGTGATCTTCATAAGTTGTCTGGACTCATCCTGATTCCATTTCTGCCAGTTCCACAGCAGAACTGGAAGCCATCTGGAGTCTTTTATCTTGGCTCTCTAATTCCTGATTTGATGAGGCCTTCTCCAGTTAAGATATAACAAAAAGTATGTCCCTTTCTGTTCTGCTTTATTTGCATATTTTATAAAGATTCCCTGAAAGGGTTATGGGAGTTGGAGGGCCACAGATTGCCCACCTTTAAAAGTACCAGACTCAAGATAAACCCCTATATAATCCCATTGAAATCCAACAGTGGGGAGCCACTGATGTGGATTCTTTGTGTAATTTTCCAACAGCCTGTAAATCAACCTAATAATATAATCCACTCCATATTTAACCAGATTTCTGTTTGATTTTGTTAAATGCTTTGTGGAAATCAGGACAAATACATGCATAGAATCCCTACAATCCAGTAAGGGGCTATGCAGACAGGCAAAAAAGAGTGCTTTGAGGGTGACTTGTAGGTGTGGCCTTTAGATGACGCACACCTAAAAGTCTCCAGGAAAGCACCCTCTAGCCATCGTATGTCTAGAAAAGCTGCTCCAAAAAGGAGCCACTTTTTTCCATTCCTTTGGTGAAGATGAGCACCTTCGCATGTGTTTATGTATGTATGCAGTGACACTGATGCACCAGAAAATGGCCGTATAAATGCACCATTGCACATGCAGCAGAAATTGACTCGGTGATCCAGAGCATGCACCCTACAATGCAAGCTTTAATTTAAAGTGCCCTATGCTTCCAGGTGTGGATGCACTGGCGCAGGGGCGCTTGAATATTAGAACCCTAACCCTAAATGTAACCCTACGCATGCACACTAGCAACTGTCCTCTGTTGTGACAATAAATGCATTCTGTTGCATGTACGCTTGCTGTCAGCATGCACAGCAGTTTGCATGAAAGAGGCTTTTGTGACCTCTTGTGTGCAGGTGTACATAAGACCTGCACACCACTTCCTGGCATGATGTGGCGGTGGGGGGCTCCTGGACTAACATTTGTCTGTGTGTCCTGTTGACCATGTTCCTTGCATGATCACCAGCTGCATGTATCCAGTCTGTCCACACAAAGCTCCCTTGCATGTCTCCCCTCCCCTCTGATCTGTGTGGGACATGTTTTGTGGAGGATGATGAAGTGCCTTTTCAGTTGACAAACCCATTCCTTCACCCCAAGGATGGCACAATCAGACAGTGGCACCTGTATACTGCACCCATTCCTTGGGGGGAAGCGGAGGTCAGCAAATCCTTGCAATGTGTGGATGAATGACAGATCCTGTGCAGGTGCACAGGGATGCCAAACTTCAGTCACCTTTGTACACAGAGAGTGACAGACTGTATACTAGTCTATGACAGGTCCTCTGCAGGTGTGCAGGGATGTTTTCCTGCAGAGATGTGCAGGTGTGGAGAGATAGTCCTGCACACATGTGCATGCATTTGAGAACAAAAAATAATTAAAGCTCCATCTCCCTTTGAGGCATCCTTGGGGCTGGTGGTGCAGTTGCTGGGGTTTCAATACAGCCTCGGGAAAGCTGCATTGACTCCACACACACCCCCAGTGTGGTTGCTCCATCCCCATTTTGGGCATCCTCTGGCAGGTGATGCAGTTGCTGCAGCTTAGGGAAAAGGCAACTTCAGGTCACCCTTTCCTGCCCGTCTGCATAGCCCCTAAGTTAATACTAGTTCAAAAAAGAGAGTGAAATAAGATCTTACATGATTTATTCTTTTCAAATTCATGCTAGCTTCTTCTAATAATTATTGTATTGTTATCAGGATGCTTATAAAGTGATGGCTTTAATATCTGTTCTAGTATCTTGTCTGATATTAAAGTCAGACTGACTTATCTGTTTTCCCCCTGATAATCTTTTGAATACTGGGACATTTGTCTAGGCAGATTTGTTTCAAAGATAATAACTGGAAGATTTGAAATATCAGCAAGTTCTTTACCATCCAATAATGCAATTCATGTTCTGCCTTAAATAAATTATTAAGGAGGAAGAATTTACTCTATTGTTTCCAAGAATTCTATGCCAGTATAAAGAGGACTGAGACACTGTTTTATAGATAAACATAGGGCACGGATAGGACTTCAAAGTGCATCCTGTACTCATTTGTTAGGTTTCTCCAGGTAACATTTCCATACAAAATGGAGGCCTACCATATAAGATGATAGCATGGAGACAAAATGAAAGAGAGCTGATGCTTTCTTCTAATCAGAGACAGTAGGTGGCTCACTTGCTCCAAAACAATAACTCTATAATGTCAGCTTTTCAGGAGCTACTTCAGCTTTTACTGGATCATTTTATGGGAGTTAGCTAAGATCCTGATGCCTATTCCCCAAATTGGTTGAACATCTTGGAGTAGATCATGTACAACCAGCATAGATTCACTACCCCAGAGCAATGGAGCCATCAGCTATCTCTGTTTCTAATATCATTAAAAGAGACTGGCATGCATGAATGAGCATATTTACTTTCTAACAATATGGGTGTATCTGTTTGATGGGTCTCCTACCACTGGAAAATTTTGTTCCCTTCCACAGGTCATGTATTGACTCCTCCTGAGTTATACAACAAATTTGGATTTCTGCATATAAAGCATAGGTTTAAAAAGGAGCTAGATTATGTTTTTTGTATGTTTTCATTATAATGAAAGAAAGATATCTTATCGGTTAACCTGTGTGTCTGTCTTTTGTAAGTTCACTTTGTTTTACTAGTCTCAGCTCTGTTGTTTGCAACCTGTGGAATTGTCCTCTATCAGATCAAATAAAATGTCATCTACTCAGACTGACAAGGCTTTCCCAGAAACTCAAAAAGTTTTTCTCCCCAGCATTGTTATTTATATTCCTCTACACTGGGGACTGAACCTGAATCTAAACCTGAAACTTTGGTGTGCAAAGCATGTCCTCTGTCACTGAGCTATTCCTTTTTGCACACTTCAGTGAACCTATTCTGAGTCAGAGTATAGCTTTTTCAATGTTGAGTTCTACTAAGTGAATATGTTGCTTTCTGCCAATATTCTTAGCAGTGAAAGATTTTAATCCTTGTGGGCCATTGTTCTTAAGATGACTAACATAGAACATAGAACTGTTCCAAAATAACAAACCTGCAAAGTTGCAGAATAATGAGTGAAACAGTTTGTGGGAAAGTGGAATAATCACATTTGAGGGGATGGGAAGACTTGGGGGGTGCAGACAGGTGGCTCTGAGTCTCCCCTACTAGCTGCAGATCGGGGCCGTGGCTACTGCACGCTGCGGCTCCAATCCTCCCTTTTGCCACCCCTGGAAGAGTGGCAAAATGCTGCTCCTTTCAGGGGTGGCAAAAGGGCACCCTAAGAGCCAACACACATCTCTTTAGCATCCCTTCTGGTGCAGCACATTAGAACGCTGTGCCGGGAGGATGTCCTGATGCCGTGTGCTGTGCAGCTGCCCCTCCCCATCTCTGCCCTTTGGGCCAGTCTGCAGAGGCCCTTGATCTCCTTTCTTGTTCCTCAACCAAAAGTTTTACCCCCCCCCCCAAAAAAAATGTTACAATGACACATTTTAGTCATGGAATTATTTTCTGGTTAAAAAAAATGAAAACAGTCAGAAAGGTAACTACAGCTACTAGGAATTTATAATGCTTGAAAAGCAGCTTAAGTGTTGTTGTTTTTAAACAGCATGTGACTGTATTTTGTACAAACCCCCAGAACTCTCATGCAACCGCTTTCCATGTATTTATAAGATAATTCTTGAAATATTTTGGAGTGAGTATCCAAATACAGAGCAAAAACCTGAACAACATTCTTGCAACTGTATTAGTATTCTCAACTAGGTTTCCCAAGTGTCAGGAAATCAATTTTTTAGACCGGAAATGAAAAATGATGGATAATATTTCTATCTCTGTGAGCACTCTGCTTTTCTCTTCTGACTTTGATACAGCAGTAGTGTTGAGTATGAATACATTCCAGGCTAATTTAATCCCCCTCCTCAGCATTTCTACTTTAGACTCAAATATGGTGGTGGTGGTGGTGGTGGTGGTGGTAGTGGTATTGGTTATCATTACATTTTTTTTTGGGGGGGGGAGGAAGCTTCTCTACACTGTGGTGGATTTCAAGTGATCCACAGCTGATGACAGCTTCTACATTATGCTGGCTTCCCCTTGACTAAATTACATTGTAAAAAGCTTTTGAGCAGAATTCTGTCAAAAAGAATATGTCCTCTCTGGCAATCAATATTTGAAGTCAGTCTAGTATAAATCAGGTGAGGTAAATTTGCCAATATTTTCATGTATTTTTCTGGCAAATAAGATTCTTTATTTGACTGCCTGTAAGTATAGTATACAGCAACTTGCTTGAATTGGAAACATAGCAGAATGAAGTAATTTCATGTCTTTGTTATTCTGCAGCTGTAGTAAAGTCATTCATTGGCTTCATCCAAGCAACCATGAACATCAAAGAAATTTATGCCAGTTATGTTTTGAAAATGTTTGTGTAAGAGTTTGTACAGTGTTATACTAGTTAAACTCTTCAACAGTCCTCATGCTTCCACTTGGGAAACTATTGTGAAAACAAAATAACATTTCCATTATTATTATTTTCTTTTCTCATACAGCACATTAGCATTAAGAGTTGAACAGTCAAACTTTATACAGAACATATTGTAAGGAAAGAAGGCTTGGATATGGAAGAGGGAGAAGTGAAAATAGGAGGAAGGAATATCAACAATCTGAGATATGCTGGCGACACCATAATAATAGCAGATAACCTCACAGACTACTAAGGAAGATCAAAGAAGAAAGTGTAAAGGCAGACTTACTGTAGAACATAAAGAAAACAAAAATAATGACCACAGAGAACTTATACATATTTAAACTTGACATTTAGGAAATAGAAATAGTAAAAGAGTTCTCATATCTGGGATCAAACATGGATCAGAACGGGGACTACAGCCAGGCAATCAGAAGAAGATTAAGAATGGGGAGGGTGGCTATGAAAGAAGTAGAAAAGATCCTAAAATGCAAAGACATACAACTCAGCACATAAGTCAGAATCATACAAGCCATTGTATTCCCTATTACCATGTATGGATGTGAGAGCTGGACAGTCAAGAAAGAAGATAGGAGGAAAATCAGTGCATTTGAGATGGGGTGCTGGAGAAGAGTGCTGAGGATTCCATGAACAGCCAAAAGGACAAACAATAGATCAAGCCAGAAATATCCCGAGAAGCCAAGATGACAAAACTAGACTGTCATACCTTGGACACATCATGAAAAGGCATGAATTGTTGGAAAAAACAATAATGTTAGGAAAGGTGGAGGGAAATGGAAAGAGAGGAAGGCCACATGCTAGATCAGGGGTAGGCAACCTGTCCCCTTTAAGGGCGGAGGGACTTCAGCTCCCAGAAGCCTCAGCCATGTTGGCCAATAGTCCCATGTTGGCCAATAGCTCCTGGTGTTCTGGGAGCTGAAGTCCCTCGGCCCTTAAAGGGGAAAGATTGCCTACCCCTGTGCTAGATGGATGGACTTTATTAAAGAGACCATGGATATAAGTTTGCAGGAGCTGGGCAGAGCAGTAGAGGATAGGGGGGCCTGGAGATATCTCATCCATAGGGTCGCCATGGGTCAAGATAAACATGAAAGCAGTTAACAACAACAACAAAGTCCGTTCATTAGCAAACATTGCCCTGTGCCTGAAGGAACTCAAATTGAAACTAACTGTGATGTTTCATTAAATTGCATTATAGCATGTGCTCTTACGCTCAATTATATACACAATTATGCACAGTTATAGCGCATATATGATATTAGAATTCACAATGTGATTTGAAGAGCATACAAAGATTAAGTGAAAAGGTAGAATATTGGTTAGAGTGTATTTATAAATGAGAGGTGACTGGTAAAGAAAGATGAGAGTAGGAGGTTCTGTTAGAAGGATGTGGTAAGACTGCAGATAACAGTATCAAATAGGGAAAACATCCAAGGGTACCTGTCCTGGCCATATAGCAAATCCAATAACATTAAAAACCCACCAAACAGTGATATCTTTATTGGGCCAATCAAAATGCACAATATACATGTTGCAAGCTTTCAAAGCTCCACTGGCTTCTTCATCAGCAAAGTGTTAAAAACCACACAGGAGGGGAAAAAATGAAGATGTTAGTCATAGGCCTGCAGTTTGCTGCCTTTTTTCTTAGTTTAGATTTTATGGAGGGGTATTTCTTGCAGGCTAGCACCTCCTTCTTTTGGCCATGTGGCTACTGGGAGATTCTCAAAGTCGAGGAAATTTAACATCCATTTGCAATACCAATAGTGTCAAATAGGATTATTCATGAGAATACAGAGAGTAAGGGCCGATGCAGACTGGCCTAAAGTGCCAGACTTGTGGTGGAGTTGGGGCAGGGTGTCTGCCTCGATTCTGCCCCGGTGCTGCACACCTGACCTCACAGTGCCCGGTGTCAGGTACACACACGCTGCACCAAAGAGACACAAAAGAGCCATGGCGGTGGCTCTAAGAATGTCTTTTTGACACCCCAAAAAGGAGTGGCATTTGCCCACACTTTTTGGAATTGCAAAAAGGAGGATCAGGGACATGACATGTAGTTGCTGCAGCCCCAATCTGGTGCTCTCAGGGGCAGCACAGATCCTTCCCTTATGGGTCATCTGCATCAGCCCTAAGACATCTGAGCTCAGAATGGAGAGAAAGAAAGAGACTGAGGGGGAATGCAGACAGGTGGCCATGGGCCGCCCTGAGAAGTGGAGGATTGGGGCCGAGGCCCCAATTCTCCCTTCTGCTGGCCCTGAAAGGAGTGCTAAAATGCTGCTCTTTTTGGAGTTGGCAGAAGGGATGCATCAAGAGCTGCCATGTGGCTCTTCTGCGTCTCTTCCGGTGCAGCATGTCAAGACGCTGTGCCGGAAGGACATCCTGATGGCGCATGCTGTGCATAATGGCATGTGCCATCATGACATCCCCGGGGAGGGGTTGGGGCACCCAGCAAGACAGCACAAAGCGCCATCTGTAGAGGCCCTGAGAGAAGATTGTGTTACGTATTAAGATTACTTTCTCAAGTAACATATTAAGAACCCCTACCGACACACAGTTTCCCACGATTTTGCTAGAAGCACTCAGCTCATGTTATTATTTATAAAGAGACACATTTAATATTTTAATTTTCCCCCCTGCTATGGCATAGGCCTCCGGGAAGTACAGTACTTGGATCTTTTTTTAAATCTGTTTTTGCTCTTAGGGTTTTCTTACCAGACATGGGTGAAAACACTATCATCAAGTCCTAGTAGTCTTTTTGAAACAATTTGTTAATTCATTTTGAAATTTTATTTAAAGCACTTGTCACAACATATCTCCTAACATGGTAAGTACTTGTTGATTTGATTTCCTTGTTAATGCTGTGTGAAATAGGACTATATTTTTAAAAAGTTCATTCAAAGATTGTATAGAAAAATACTACCCATATTTTCCAGCGTAAAATGACTTAGATGCCACTATTGAAACAGAGTCAATAGGCGAGGTGTCCAGCGACTCCGTCGATGTAGTTATACTGGATCAGCTTCAATCTGTGAGTACCGAGGACGTGGACAAGCTGCTTGGTAAGCTGAGGAAGACAACTTGCCCTCTCGACCCTTGCCCATCATGGCTGGCCATCCAGGGGGATGATGGATTGTTGAGGTTCCTCATGGATATCATCAATGCATCCTTCAGGGAAGGTTATGTTCCATCTTGCTTGAAGGAAGCGGCTGTTTGGCCGCTTCTGAAAAAACCTTCCCTAGACCCCCTGGATATGAGAAATTATAAGCCTGTGTCATTGCTGCCATTTTTGAGCAAGGTGATTGAGAGGGCGGTTGCGCTTCAGCTCCAAGAGGTCTTGGATGAAGCCAATTATCTAGACCCATTTCAAACCGGCTTCAGGACAGGCTTTGGGGTCGAGACTGTCATGGTTGCCTTGACCGACGATCTGCGTCTGAGCATCGACAGGGGGTAGTGTGACCCTGTTGGTGCTCTTAGACCTCTCAGCGGCTTTTGATACAATAGATCACGGCATCATCTTGGACCGCCTGAAGGGGTTAGGTATCGGGGGCATGGCTTTGCAGTGGTTCCGGTCCTTCCTCTCGGGTAGGTCCCAGAGGGTGCTGCTCGGGGACTGTAGCTCCAGTAAGAGGGACCTCACTTGTGGGGTCCCTCAGGGGGCTATTTTATCCCTGATGTTATTTAACATCTATATGAAGCCGCTGGGTGATATAATACGGAGTTATAGTGCTGGGTGTTATCAGTATGCTGATGACACCCAGATCTATTTCTCCGTGTCTCGTTCGTCGGCCTTGAATTCCAATGGCATCTCCTCTCTCAATGAATGTCTTTGGGCGGTAATGGGCTGGATGAGGAAAAACAGATTGAAACTGAATCCAGACAAGATGGAGGTGCTCCCGGTAGCGGCCCCAAAACCAAGAATTGGGTTGCAACCTCCAGTCCTGGATGGGGTCACACTCTCCTCCAGTGACTGTGTTTGCAGTCTGTGGGTGCTCCTTGACTCGTCGCTCCTGATGACAAATCAGGTAAATGTGACGATCAGGAGTGCCTGTTATCAGCTTCGGCTTATACGCCAGCTGCGCCCTTTTCTGGAAGTAAGGGATCTCGAGACCATTGTGCACTCATTGGTAACCTCACGCCTCGACTTCTGTAATACGCTCTACATGGGGCTACCCATGTGCTTGGTTCGGAAGCTTCAGTTGGTTCAAAACATGGCAGCCAGGCTTATTTCTAGAACATCTAGGAGGGACCACATCACTCCAGTTTTGAGGTCCCTCCACTGGCTGCCTATTAGCTTCCAGGCCCAGTACAAGGTGTTGGTTATTACCTTTAAAGCCCTAAATGGCTTGGGTCCAAGCTATCTCAGGTATCGCCTCCTTCCATACAATCCTCCTGGTGCTCTCTGGTCCTCTGGGAGGAATGTACTGCAGCCTTAAAAATCTAGACTTGCGGCGACCTCCCAGAGGGCTTTTTCTGTTGTCGCCCCTAAGCTCTGGAATGGCCTGCTGGACGAGATCCGTCAGTTGACATCACTAGACAGCTTTACAAAGGCTGTCAAGACGGATCTCTTTCGGCAGGCCTTTCCAGACTAATCACCCTGGCCTTGGGTTCCTTGACTCCTGTGTTCCTCTCGTGGCCCCATCAGTTGTTGATGGATGAGGAACGCAGTAGAAGTTGATAAGGGACTGCAACCTGTTTAAATGTTAATGTAACATTAACAGGATCTCTCCTCCACTCCCCCTTTACAGTCCCTCTATACCCCCAAGAAATGGAAGTGGTGGGTTTTTGTTTTTTTATCAGTTTGTATTTAAATTTTATATTTAATGAATCTGTTATTGTTTTAATTGATATCTGATGTAATAATGTTTTAAGGGGGGGAGGGAATATACTGTTTTATTTTTGTTGTTCTTTTAATTGTTGTAAACCACCTAGATTGGTTCGCCATAGGGCGGTATAGAAATAAAAATTATTATTATTATTATTATTATTATTATTATTATTATTATTAAAGACAACTGGGCATATAAGATGACCCCCAACTTTTCCAGTTAAAATATAGAGTTTGGGATATACTTACCGTATAAGACAACCCCTCTTCCAATGGAAGAAAATGAGAAAGTGTTGGGGGGAAAGGACTGCCAATATACTAGGTGATGCATTCTGGGGTATGTACAATTTGTGGCAAAGTAAGTGACCTTGGGCATGTCACACACTCTCAGTCTCAGATGATGGTAATGGGAACCCCCATTTGAAGAAACATGCCACGAAAATCCCATGATAAGATTGCCTTAGGGTTGCCATAAGTCGAAAAGGACTTGAAGACATACAAGAACAACAAAAAAGTCTGCAATTGTTTCATAGGTAGTACATGGGAATAGGAGCCAGCATGGTGTAGTGGTTTGAGTGTTGGACTACCACTCTGGAGACCTGGGTTTGATTCTCCACTCTGCCATGAAACCCACTGGGTGAACTTGGACAAGTCACACACTCTCAGCCTCAGGGGAAGGCAATTGCAAACCTCCTCTGAACCATTCTTTCCAAGAAAACCCCAGGATAGGGGTTCACCTCTTATCCGCTGCTGCTTCCTCCTCCTACTTCATGCCACACTATGCCACCCCTTTCTCCCCCCTCTTCCTCTTCCTTCTCCTCTGACCTGGACTTCCTCCCTTCCTCCTCCTCCTGCCTCCCACCACACCACATTCCCTTCCTCTTCCTCTGCCACCCGGCGTATAAGACGACACCCGACTTTGGAGAAGATTTTCCTGGGTTAAAAAGTAGTCTTATATGCCAGAAAATACTGTACATAGAATATGTAGAAGAATGTATAGTGAAGTAAAGTTTACAGAATGTATAGTGAAGTCTATAAGCAAGAGGGTGGTGCAAATTTCACAGAGATTCACAGAGCCAGAAATGTTGCCTGCGTAGGTGGAAAAAATAATTCTTGGCTGGAAAAGACTTCTAGAACTGGACTTACCATTTCTAAATTCTGTTTCTCCATCACACTTGGAGAAAGAAACAAGGAAGTGGTTTTTGGTAACATATGAAGAGATCCACTAATAGAGCAGAAAGAACAATATTTTAATCTCCTTTTAAAAATTTAAATCAGACTCCACAAGTGTTTATTAAGTCATATTAGCTTTTAACAATTAAAATTTCTCATCAACAAAAGGTTTCCCAGGAAGCAGCATTAAAATTAGCATAACACCATGGCAAAGTCATAAATATTTATATCTGACTTTCTTCTCTATTATGAAATGTAGTGACATTTTTTCATGGGTGCCTACTTAAGGGCCAGAAAGATAACGTCCCGCTAATCTATCCAGCAGCTCTGCCTTATGGCAAGGTGGGGGGGGCATAGATTTCCTAAGATCAGGAGACATTCCATGCATTTTAACTGCCTATCCCCATTACACAAACATTTTTTTTTTTTTTAACTGAAGATATACTCAAGATGTTTTAACTGCAGATATACTCAAATTACTTTGCAGGCTGAAATAAGACAAAGCACAGTTTGGAAGACCTGCCTTTTAGCTATTTATGGGCTAATTTATGCATTACTGGAATCATGTGATTGTTACTTCTTCATGTCTGGAGGCCATGTCATTTTTTAGAGTATCAAAATTAGTCAGGTAATGAGAATGAAGCTGGTAAATAGTCTTATCTACACCACTTCTGTCTATGGGGGCCTCAACACATGTATCCATGTGATTCTGTCCTTCACTGTGGTTTCTGCATCAGCAGCATCCAATTCCTGAGATTTTAGAGCAAAAACACTGTGACCACAGGACGGCTCTTGTAAAATCACAAGTGGAAGGCTGTCAGGATTGGGTTAATCCTGCCATGAATAGTATGCTTTATGATCATGATATATATGATATGACTCCTATCATGATTATGTATAGTGCTGTCAGAAACTGTATACTTAGTATGTTTTGACTTGATTTGTATTTTGCATATGTTTTACTGTGAAGTTGGGGAATATTTATTTATTTCAAGGATTTATATCCTGCCTTTCTCCCACAACTGGATTCAAGTTGGGTTACAATAATTTAAAAATACAAAATAATTTAAAAATACAGAAGTAAAAGTGTTAATTTACAAAAGTTAAAAAAAAACAAAAACATCATTAAGTTTAAAACACAGTTAAAACCAGCACAAGAAAAATATATTTGGAACAGAAGGTTTTGCTGTATGGATTACTGTTCGATATGGACATAGTCATAATTATGCTTTGGGTTGTTGTCATATGTGCTGTCTTAATATGATTGTGGGTGATGGGATATGTGATATGGTCTTGATTAGATATCTATATATTGTTTTGTTGATTGGCATGAAGCATGGGGTTGAAAAATAGGGAAGGGGAACATGCAGAAGGGATACATGTCCACAAACAGGTATCAATACTCTTATTTAGATTCTATAGTATATATTAATAATAAGTTATGACACTAATATTGGGTATTGATTTTAGCTTTGGAGATGTGTGCTTCACATAATCTCGTGCAACTTTGAGTAAAGAGGCCAAAGAGGGAGAATCAGCTTTCATTGAAAATTTGCATGGAAGGCATGCCAGCTCCATACGTGGAAGTTATATCTCCTTGAAGACAAATTCTACACTATCATTGGTTCCAAGGGCTACAAAAGCCAGGCAGAGACAGCCACAAAAAAGGGCAGCAAATTGGAGAAATTTAGCCTGCCAGATTTCTGGGAGGGTGGGGGGTGGGACTTATGACTTTTGAATTGAATACTTATGTCTGGGGTTTGTGTGCTTTGCCTTTAGTTCTGTCCAAAATGTTTTCTTAGATACTTCTCTTCAGCTGCCAAATAAAGCCTTACTGCTTTTGCTAACAGTGGACTGATTTATGTGCTGGGGAGAGAATTCAACCGGTTCTTGACAAAGGCAGACAAAGGGGCTATGCAGACGGGCAAAAAGGGTTGCTTTGAGGGTGACTTGAAGTTTGGCCTTTAGACAACGCATGCCTAAAAGTCACCAGGAAATCTGAAGTCATAGGCTTTCATGGCCAGCATCCATAGTTTTTTGTGGGTTTTTCGGGCTGTGTGGCCATGTTCTAGAAGTGTTTCTTTCTGATGTTTCACCAGCATCTGTGGCTGGCATCTTCAGAGAATGCTGGAATGGAAGAGAGTGAGTATATATATACTGTGAGACCCTGGGTAGGGAGGAGTGATTCACATGTAAACTGTGTATTGTTCTGTTGTTGATGGCATGGCTTCAGGGTGGGAGGATATGCAAATGAGGATTGTTGTCTGCTAATTGGTGATCATTGTCTGCTGGGAAAGCCCCTGACCCTGGGTGGTTTCCCATTTGCATTTGCTGAGTGCTGATTTTCCTATTTTGCAAGACTGTTATCCAACCTTGTTTACTATAAGGGTTTCGTCTTTCCTGATAGTTGTTGGCATGGTCCAGAATTTCAGTATTTTCAAACAGCATTTTATGCCCAGGATGGTTTATAATGTGTTCTGCTACTGCTGATTTTTCTGGCTGGCCCAGTCTGCTGTTTGACAGTTTGAAAAATGCTGTTTGAAAACACTGAAATTTTGGACCATGCCAACAACTATGAGGTCAGAATGCACAGTGAAGCCATCAAGATCCTCAAACAATTGGACAGCTTCAACTTCTGCTGGAGGCTCTGTTGACAAAGCAGAGCTGCTAGGGCTGAGCTGGGCCTCCTCCACTGCAGACTCAAGACTCAGAGGAAGTTCTGACTCATCCTCTGAGTCCTCCGAGTCCTTGCCCAGGCAGTTTATGACATCACTGCCCCTCCTATCAACCTCCCTCTCACAGGAAGGAGGCTGAGGCCAGTCGGGGAAGTGGTGATGAAAGGCCTGGACCAAACGGGGAGCACAGACATCTGTAGTGTCTTCCCAGGAGTGCTCTTCTGGCCCATAACCAACCCAATCCACCAAGTACTGAAGGTGGCCAGTCCCTCCTCCATCCTTGCTGTTGCCTCCGCCATGCACCTGTATTTGTGGACAAGAGGGACACCATTAGGATGCATGGATGTGGGAAAGAGAGCCAACCCTGGGAGCAGCAGATTGGGACCATGGAAACCCCACACTGTGGTCCCGATCCTTCCTTCTGCTTCCCCTAAAAGGAGCGGCAAAAGGTCATCCTAACAGTCAGTGCCGTGGCTCTTCCACTCCCTTTCAGTGCAGTATGTCATACACACACCAAAATTCAGAAAAATGCACTTTGACCAACAGCACTAACTAAGGGGGAAAAAACAGGGTGTACCAATTTTTCCTATACTGTTTCTTCAAGTCCAAACATTGTTTTGTTTGTCTGTGTTTGCCTTTTCAGGCTGTTATAAATATGACAGATGGTGATGTACTCATTATGAAAAGTGGAAGTGACTCAAATGCAACGGTACAATGCTTGCTGCATTATTGAACTTCATAATTTGTACTCCAGCAAAATACAGAAGGCAGGCAATGTATTAGAACACTATCTTGGAAAATAGTGGAGGTGGAAATATTAAAGGTAATTATGGATTCTTTGAATAATCGTCTCCAAGAAGATACTTATCAGCATTTTACTAAAAAAAAAGGATGTCTGGCTCCAAGTGGTGCAAATTTTAAGCAGTTACAGTGTTTAAGCAAACTGCTTATCCTCGCTCTGAAAGATTAATGTGTGAGTGTTTAGCAATAATGGCTATATCATCTAATATGTACAATATGTCAGGCATTTACAGACATGCCTCTTGACAATGTTTTTTTTTAAAAAAAAAAAACCCACATAGTTTGCATTTCCAAAGTGAACAGATACGTATTCACAGCAACAAATACATTCCTCACCACAACCTTAGTTTTCAGGATTGTTTACTAGTGATTTCAGGATAGTGCTTTCAGAATGCAGAATAGGATATGTAGAAAATATTTCCCAGTTCCAAATTACCAGACCCATTCTGAGCAAAACTCAAGCCCCCAACTAAGTTGAAGGCTTGGCTCTAAACCAGGGGTAGGCAACCTTTCCCCTTTAAGGGCCGAGGGACTTCAGCTCCCAGAATCCCAGGAGCTATTGGCCAACATGGGACTATTGGCCAACATGGCTGAGGCTTCTGGGAGCTGAAGTCCCTCGGCCCTTAAAGGGGAAAGGTTGCCTACCCCTGCTCTAAACCAACTCAATTGCAGTCATGAAAGGGCAGCAAATGGTTGGATATATGATCAGTTGTCATTTTTTTTTTACTCCCGGGCTGGAGAGATATGTTTTGGGGATTTTCTAACTCAGATGATGCCAAAATAACATTGCTGACTTTGGGTTCTATGCATTTGGACATGGATGACATGGATGACACTTTGTTGCTCTGCCACAAGCAGTAGAATGTAATTGTCTAGATGTGGGACCCATGCTGATTCATGTGGCCCAGGGTTGCCTCATAATAACAGCAGTAAGTTTAAATGGCTTAATAGGCTTCAGCAATTAGGAACCATGTAAATTAAGACCCAAAGGTTTTAATTAAAAGCCCTGCTTTGATTTGTCTCTAAAAAGAAACCAACATTGGCATTAGCTAGAGCTCCAAAGGGAGGGCATTCCAGAATACATTGCTCCCACTGATGGGACACAGAAGAGGACCTTCCTGCAGATCTCAGTCCTTGGGCAGGTGTGTATAAGGAGAGGGAGTGTGTTCCACTGTGAGAGCTGTTCGACAGTGGAACACTCTCCCTCAGAGGGTGGTGGAGTCTCCTTCTTTGGAGGTCTTTTAACAGAGGGTGGATGGCCATCTGTCGGGGATGCTTTGATTTTGAGTTCCTGCATGGCAGGGGGTTGGGCTGGATGCCCTTGTGGTCTCTTCCAACTCTATGATTCTATGATTCTATGATTCTAGGTACTCATTCAAGTATTGAGGACCAATGCCATGTATGGCCTTAAATGTCCAATGGGTTCCATGTGTCATCTGAATCTTGTTGTGAGGATCTCTGGCTTCTGGGCATCTTCACTAGTGACACTACAGTCAGCATGGATTAGGCTGTCTCTTATGCCTTCCAACTTACCACACTGTTATAGAGACTAAGGTGCTTGAGCCCTATGATTTAGGCTCCCTAGTGTCTTGCTAATATGAAAGAGGGAGATGATTTAACAGGTCTTTGTCATTGCTGTCTTACAAGGAGGGTTTTGTTGTTGTTGTTGTTTGGTGGGGGGAGTTGTTTTGTTTTTTAGCAAATGCCAACATTCTGAGAATAATTAACCTATCCAATCGTACTGCTTCTCCAGACACCAGTTCCCCAGGCTGCTCCTTTGGATATGGGGTCTCTGAAATTGCCTTGAAGGTAAGGATTGCAATTACATTGCTAACAAGCCCCAGTGTGTATCCTGCTCTGGGAGCACTGCACAATTTTAAGTAGTAGAAGTTTAAAAATCAAAGTTATTATCTCATCATTATCAGTCTTCTAACATTCCCTAGATAACAATAAGCTGAGGCATTTTTAAAAAGGCAATGTCAAGAGTAATATAAACAGCACAGATTTTATAGATGCATATGAAAAGGGAAAATCACAGGGAGAAATTAAAAGTTACAGTAAGATATAGTAGTACCACACTCTGACTTTCATAGTAATCTTAAAATGTTTAGCTCAAGGAAACCTTATGGGAAGGAAATTTGACAGTGATAATAAATATTCTTCATGGTATTTAAGCTGGAGGTATTCTAATTTTCATATAACCTTTTGGAATTTCCTAATACATTTTGCAGAATGTTTTTATGTTTGGCATCTGCTTGATTCAGTGTCAATTACTGTCATTCTCTTGTTTCCCAAATTTACCAAGGTAAGAGTAGCAGAGTAGAGAGGCTTCTTTACCCCTTCCACTTAAAATGTGGAATCTTCCAAATGTATACATTGTGTAGAACCATTCTTTGCTGGAGGAAAGCATGAGGAATGTCATTCATTTTGCTTCTTGGGTCAAGGAGATGCAATGGGAGCATCATCCATGCCTCTAGTTAACAGTCCTCAATGGATGATGGCCTGCATAATCCTGAGACCATCAAGGTTTTAAGCTTTAGGTCTCTGCTGCTGTCAGTCTAAGGAAATGTTAGGCAGCTCTTGGAACCATTAAGAATATGTGGGAGATTCAAACTAAATTTAAATGAATAACATTCAAAGTTAATTTAAATAGGAACTGAATGTAAATAGAAACACAGGAAGCTGCCTTATATTCATTCAGACCACTAGTCAAACTAGCCCAGTGTTGTGAATCCTGACTGGCAGTTATTCCCCAGTTTCAGGTAAGATTATTTCAATCTGTCTTCAGTTCAGTGCATGACCCTGCCTGAGTTTACAAAATTAGACAAGGTGAGTTTTGTTTGGAATGGTATAAGTGTGCTAGATCTCAGGTAGGCCTGTATTTACTCACACAGTCCAGTACATTTCACAAGAGCCCCAGGGATGCACTTCCTTTCCTGTTCAGTTGTTCAATCTGTCCATTTAGCCTCATTCCCTGAGATACATGAATGCTTAATTGCCTAGACTTTGTGCCAGAGTCTTGATAATGAATCATCTACTTTTTCATTTATAAAATGAATGTCCATATTATCAAAACCTCATTAGAGGTGCTTTCTTGGTAAGGAAAGGCCAGCTTCAATATTTTCTCTCTGAGTATGTATAATAGTGACACACCCCAAGCAAGTATCCTCAACGAAAATAAACAAGATTGTCATTAGTGCTGATTCCAGCTCATTCAAATTTTTCCTCACATATAGATGTTGAATTTATCTGGTTAATAACTAAAACAACTTGGTTAATCTGCCACTTAAAGGTGGCAATCTTATGAAAAATCATTCTACATCTTTTTGCATATTAATATCATTCTGATTGTTTTACATACTGCTGTAATTATAATTGGGAATACCCATGCTCTCTCCAACCACCTTATTTTTTTATCAAGTACCCTAATCAATAGTTTTAGAGAGCTTGAAAGTTTACATATTATTGTGTAATTACAGTTGGCCCTAACAAAGATATTGTTCATTTGTATATTTCTCTTCCAAAGACAGGCTTGGCCCAATCCTTATTCTGTTTTTAGTGCTAGATTTTATTTTTAATGTTTAAAAATGCTAAGGCATTTTAAACTGATGTTTTATCTGCCTGTTTATTTTGCTTTGTTCTGGATAATGAACTCTAAAATGTTGATTAAACAGTACTTGGCTTTGCAAATGATTCTCTACAATTGATTCTTTTTCAGTAGGACCTTCCCTTCTATATTTAACAGTTGTATCTGTAATAATGATTTCCATCAATTTATCTGGGACAAATGTCAAATTAATTGCTATGTAATATCTCAGACTCTAGCAAACCACCCCCCTTTAAAACAATGGTACTACATTGGTTATTTAACAGTCATCTGTTACAGGGGCTCATTTTAATTAGAACATCAGCAATTTTATAAGAACTAATGAGTTGTCTCTTCATAATTTGTCAATAAGGTATAGAATTTCCTCTCTTTTTTTTTAGTGTTTGCCCCATCTCCTTATTCTCCGCCTTTATCAGATGAGGCACAAGTATTTTTCCTATATTTTCCGCAGTTTATCTGCAATCTCCTTATACTCCCACAGAACTCCTTCAAACTGATTTTCATGCAACAGTCCAGAATTATTTATTGTGGGTGTCAGTGCTATCAGTAATATTCTCCTCAGAAATACTCTTTTCATCATAAATTATCTCCTTGCATGTCTTTTTTCTTCTTTTTCTCTCCCCCTCCCCCCACTTCTTTTAAATTTGTCTCATTTCAGAAAGATTTCTAGTCTCTGAAGGATGCTTTCTCCTCTTGAATTGCTTCTCTCATTGTACTTGAAAATTCTGCTGGTAACCTCTTGGGTTTCTGAGGATGTTAACCATTTCCTCAGGTCTGAAACAAACTGGTGAAAAGGGAACCTGTTACAATGACAAGGATGTGGGAATATCAATGACCAGCACTAATCCCTCTCCAATACTCATTTTTATATATTTTTTGTTCACAAGACCAGGGGTTACAACAAGAATTTTATAAAAACAAGTCTCAGTAATTTGCACTGCATCCATGGTAGAGAAACTGTGGTAGAGAAAGGCTGACAAAGGAGAAGTTGTGATTGTCATGAACAAATCAGACTGCAATAAGAGCACAGTGCTTTGTTATTAGAGATTGTAAGAAGATAGAGGCAGTGGTGTCATTAGGGGATGCAGTGATGCAGCCCATACCGAGTGACACCAAATTGGGCCCTCCTACTTCTGGGGGGAGGGAGGTCGAGTGTGCCGGGCCACCACCAGTGCAGCAAAAGACAAGGCTGAAGCCTTTCCAAACCTGAGGCACCTCACACACTCTCTCTCCCTTCCATGGCCACCCTGATCTCTTCTGGCTGCTCTCTCTTCTGCCAATCGGGCTCCAAGAAAGGAGGCTGCAATGCCTTCCCATGATATGAGTCCCAGCTGTTGCCAGCCAGCCAGCCAGCCAGGAAAGGCAAGCTGGCAGGCCAGAGGGAGGGGCTCTGGAGAAGGGATTGGAATGGGGGGCAGCAATTATTATTATTATTATTATTATTATTATTATTATTATATATCCAGCACCTTCTTCCAGGACTGGGACTCAGGGTGACTTACAACATTAAAAAAATACAATTTAAATATACAAAAATAGTTCATTAAAACAGAATTACATTACTATAATAATTAAAATAGATTACATGTTAAAATATCAAATACTTTAAAAAGATAAAAATGTTTAAAATACATTAGAACATTATAGCACCCCAGACCATTCTTTAAAAGCTTTCTGTTTGTAATGCCTGTTTGAAAAGGAAGGTTTTCTCTTGTTGGCGGAAGGCAATCAAGGGGCCATTCTGGTCTCCCTGGGCAGGGAGTTCCAGAGTCTAGGGGCAGCCATGGAAAAGGCCCTCTCTTATGTCCCCACCAATCGTGCTTGTGATAGTGGTGGGATGGAGAGAAGGGCTTCTCCTGAGGATCTCAGAACCCGGGCCAGCTCATATAGGGAGATATGATCTGCCAAATAGCCTGGACCTGAGCAATATAGCTCTTTATTGGTCATCACAAGCACTTTGAATTGTGCTCACCAACAAACTGCCAGGCAGTGGAGCTGCCCAAAATTACAGATGACCTCTCCCAATGGCTTCATGTATATGTTAAATAGCATAGGCAACAACACAGAACCTTGAGGGACCTTACAGGCCAATGGCCAGGGCATCGAGCAGGAGTCGTCTAGCACCACCTTCTGGGTTCGCCCCTCCAGGAAGGAACAGAGCCACTGTAAAACAGTACTTCCAAGTCCCATCTCAGGGAGGTGACCCAGAATGGTACCATGGTCGAGTGTATTGAAAGCCACTGAGAGATCCAGCAGGACCAACAGAGTCACACACACACTGTCCAGTTTCCTGTGTACGTCATCCACCAAGATGACCAAGGTTGTCTCTGTTCCATAGCCAGTCCTGAAACCAGGTTTCATCCAGAAACCCCTGGAGCTGGGAAGCCACCACATGTTCCAAAACCTTGCTCAAAAATGGTAGGTTGGACAGGGGTTAATAAATATTCATTATTGTGGAATTCAGGGATGGCTTTTTAAACAAAGGCCTCACAACTGCCTTCTTTAGGCAAAATGGAATTCTGCCATGTTGTAGGGAGACATTGATTACCTCCTTTACCCGCTCAGCCAGTCTCCCTCTGGCTATTTAATAAGCCAAGATGGCCAAGGGTCCAAGACACATCTGGTGGCTTTTACCTCTCCAAGGATCCTGTCCACATCATTCCTCCCTTGATGGGGCAGGAGAGCTGCAGGAACCCCACCAGGGCATCTGGGTGCCTGGGCTCTCACCCTTAGCAGGCTTCTCTGTCCACAGTTCCTCTGTGGGAGCTCCATCCCATGCTTTTGCCTGTGGGCCTCTCTTGGCATGCCCAAAGAATACATTTGGTCCTGCTTTGCATGTCAGCAGACAGTCTCCTCACAAGAAGGCTGCTGTCACCTCAGTGAAGAAAGTGAGTCACATCCCCTTTTGGCCGTGCCCCCCAGCAACCCACCTCCCCACACCAACTGACACCAGGGGTAGGGATGCCACTGGCTGGAGAGACTTACCAGGTTATAGTTTGCTGAAGAAACTGGAGGGATAGGAAAACCTCCTATGCCAGTCAGGACGGGGCAGTAGAGCTGGTGATACTAAAGAACTGACACTTTAAAAAAGCAACTCACCTGCCTGTTGGGCTCAGAAGGATAATCTGTATCTGTTGGGAAAGGGTATGGCTGTAGAAGGATACCTTGAAAGAGATGGCCAGGATTCTGAGTTAAAGGGGAGAGAGAAGCAGGTAGTTAAGGTAGAAAAGGGCCAGCTTGACTTTAGAAGCAAACTGGCCAGGCTGGGTGAGCCCATAATCAGGAATCCATACTGAGATTACTGTGCTAGGACCAGCTGCAGAGAGGCTAACTGGACAGCTTAGTCATTACAGGAGCCCAAGAGTTAACAGGATTGAGCAGTCACTGAGAGAGCTTTTAGAAGCCCAACAGAAGCTGCACCAGAGGAGGTCTTTGCTTTAAAGGTGAGAAGAACAGGGGCCTTGGAAAGACCACGATATAACAGTGCTTTTGGAGAGGTCCTGCTTGTGATGAACAGAAAGACAGCAGGGAGCTGTGAAGACCAGAAGACAATTGACCAATCCTGAGACAGCTAGAACCAGCCAATGAGAGAGCAGCTGGAAGGAGATAAATAGCTCAGGCAGTGAGGGATATAGGCAGTTAGGGAGTAAGGCAGTTAGGAACTGTGGAACAGAAGGCTCGGAACATTCGAGAGTGTCAGTTGGATCTGACGTAGGGCCTCGGCAGACGGCTAATAGGGCCATCTCCGAGACCCGGAAGAGGAGGGGCAGCCACACGCGCGGCGTCCCTTCCTCTTCCTGAGGTCACCCTGGGAGCTGCCAGCCCTCCGCACGGCCGGCACTTCCGGGGCAACCTGGTCGCTGCGGCAGAAGAGTCAGGGAAAGTGCACCCGCCGCTTTTAGGGCGCACTTTCCCTGACATCTAAAAGGAGCGCCAATTTGGAGCTCCTTTTAGGGACACCGCAGGAGCGCCGCGGTGAGGAGGCTCCGCTCCGCCAGCGCTCCGTCCGGCGGCGTCCCGGAAGCAGTTGTCTGCTTCTGTCATGGTCAGCCCTGAGGACTCAGAGGATGAGGAGGAGGATGGGTCTCCTCCAGAGAAGGAAGAGATGCAAGCTCCACCTGGTTCTCATTCTGCTCTCCCAGCCCCAGAGCAGGAAGAGATACAGGCTCCACCTGGCTCTCATTCTGCTCTGTCTGAGCCAAGCCCGGTCCTCCCAGCCCCAGAGCAGCCAGGTCCTAGTGCTCCTTCCTTGGAGGCTCAGCTGCCTAGTGGGGAGAAGCAGGAGGATACAGCAGAGCCAGTGCCTTCCTTTAGGCAGAGGAGAGCTGAGAGTGCTGGCAGTCGCAGATCCAGGAGACTAGCTGAAAAGCAGCTGCTGAACAAGCCTCAGCTGGCACTGAGGTAGGATTTGACTATTTAAACAGTTGCAAGAGGCTTCCTCAGTGCCAAGACTTATTGTAGTTTCCTTGGGAGACTACGGTCAGTGTGGCTCCTTGTTTCCTGCTTTGTGCCTCTCGCTCTTGCCTTGTGGAACTCTGTTGCCTTGACCTTGGACCGGACTGGACCTTTGCTGATTGCTGCCTGCCCTGACCTTAGACTGACTGATGCTGATTTCTGGACTCTGCTTTGCTGGTGCTTCAACTACAGGAAGGGTTGTGGCTGGCCTTGCTGTTTGCAGCTCACCCTTTCCATCCCTAGCAGCTGTGGGAACTGAGGCTGGCTGTAGTTGAGGACAGCTTCCCCCCGTAGACAGAGGTATAGTGAGGCAGTATCTTAAGCCAGAGGCTGTGGATTGTTCCTGAGGGAACTAAGTGGAACAAAGATAAGAGTCAAAAGAAAAAGGAAAAGAACTCTTTGTGGTTCAACAGAGCTCTAGTGCAGAGAGGGTCTGTGTGGTTAGGTTGTAATCATAGAAACAGCTGAAAGATTGTATTTGAAATAGCTACACTACACTTGAAACAGTAACCAAGTTATATTATTACCAAATTTGAAAAACAAGAAACATTGCCTGTATGTTTGAAACACAATAAAACCATCTTATATTTTATAAAAAACTATTTTGGCCTCTGTGTGAGAATTTTGAACAAACGCTACCAGTGTGTTATTAATACTTCTGGGACCGGTATCTGATGAGGGCTATGAAGCAAATCACATAAAATTCTAAAAGAGAGAATTAGGGGGGATGCAGACCAGGGCGTCGGGGACGCCCTGGTCCGGAGCGCCGCGGGACCTCGGCAGCCGGACCGCAGCGCTCCTGCGGTGTCCCTGGAAGGAGCGCAAAATCAGCGCTCTTTCCACAAGACAGGGAAAGTGCACCCTAAACGCATAGGGTGCACTTTTCCTGTCTTTTCCGCTGCAGCGTGTGAGGACGCTGTGGCGGGAGGTTGCCCCGGAAGCCCCGGCCGTGCGGAGGGCCGGCAGTTCCCAGGGCAACCTCAGGAAGAGGAAGGAGTGTCGCTCGTGCGGTGGCTCCTCCTCTTCCGGGTCTCGCAGACGACTCGTTTAGTCATCTGCCGAGGCCCTTAGTCAAGGTAGCAGGAGTGGTTCGTCACACTGCTTAGTCCATATCCAGTACCATAAACCTAGGGGAAGAAAACCTGTACTGTAAATACCAATAAAACTTTTGTAGTTTTTTTCTGAGACATTGAGCCTTCTCTGTAAGGAAGCTCTGGTGCCACAATAAGCTACAGGGTTTTGTTTTTTTTTTTTTCTGAGGCATTGAGCCTTCTCTGTAAGGGAGCTCTGGTGCCACAATAAACTACAGTTCCCATGATTCCCTAGCACTGAGCCAAGACAGTTAAAGTGCTCTCAAACTGGATTATTTCTGGCAGTCTGTCAAGGCCCATAGTGTACACTCATGTATTTAAAAAACAAACAAGGGAGGAGTAATGTTTCATTAATTGGATGGCATGAGCTCACCCAGATCTACCAACAATTTCTAACTTTAGTAATGACACCATAGGGGATGAAAGGTGAAGAGAAGCAAATTAGCCATTGTGGACATTTCAAATTTCATTTCAAAAGTACACATTGGGGAATAAAATTTAGGAACTGTTTATCAACATACAGGTTCCTTATAATAGTTTGCTTAAATTAAGATTGCATTTCTTTTTTCTTTTCTTTTTAAAAATTTTAATACTATGTTACTGTCAACTATTTGGTTCACAAATAAATAGTGTGTTTCCCCTTCAGGACACACATACTGCAATCTTTGAATATTTTATGCATTCATTCTTCTTGTTTTCCCTTGGAATGCCTCTAAAATTTTACTTAAAGCTCAAATACTAAATAGGATATGTGTGCATTATTGTTAAGGAATTTGTAAGTGGTATGTGTGGATTATTCTTTAGTACATTCTCCATTTTAATTATTGGCTGCTTTTGGTGTTTCAGATCACTTGTGAGAGCAAATATAAGTATGGACCCCACTATATTTTTTAAAAAATTGTGATATTTCAAACAGAGTGCATTTGGGCATGCACAATCTTGGACTGATGAGAATCTTCCCAGTTTGGGATTTATTCTGTGCAAAATTTTCACAGAGTATATTGCATAGAAAAGTGTTTTCTATGCATATTGTTTGTGCAGGAAGCAGGATTTCTGTGCAGAAATACATGCTGTTTTCTGCAAACACCAGTAGTCCAAATTTGATCTGTATTCTTTTAATGAGTCAAGGTTCACCAGGCATTCACCTCAACCAAATGTAATCTAGTTTCCTTTAGCGGTACTTCAGTTTCTTAAAAGTGCAAGTTCCTTAGTCCAGTTAGCTCATTAGTCCAGTTAATTCAAATCATTCAATCTTTTAGTCTCTCTATTTTTTATATATATAATCCAGCTTCAGAAACCACAATGTGACATTATCCTTGTCTGGATATCTTCTATATTAATATCCAATTCCTTTAATTGTCCCGTTTTATTCACTCCTCCTCAGTGCTCTAGTTTTGGGGTCTTTGACCATCCAATTCAGTCCAGGTTCATTCATCCAATTCAGTCCAGATTCATTTATCTATACTATTTGATCTACAAGGTTACAGTTTCAACCACTAAACATTTATTTAGTATCTTCCCATCTCCTCTAATCTCCACTTTCCTGTAATAGACACTTTCCACTGATTAGTCCTAGGATTCAAGCCTTAAATTAAATTGTCGCTTGCGATCTTTGTGTAGCAAAGGATTTTTTGTAGAAGGTACCTTTATTCAGCTGTGATTGCAACCTTTTGTACTCCACTTGCTTTCTCTCTGACTAAATAGAGTGGCAGCGGTGCTTGTGCCTAAAGCAGGCTACCCACTGCAGAGGTAGCTTGCCCTCCAAGGGCTGGACTTCCCTTCCGTACTTCTCTTGGTCTCCCCTCTCTTATTTTCTCATTTTGAAGGCACTGGGGTCTATCCGGTCTTGGAGATGGGCCCTTTTGTTTTCCCCCTTATCAAGGGGAACAAATTCCTTCGCTCCTGAATCTTTGGAGAGAAGCTTGTCCCCACAACGGCGATCGTCACCTAAAGGAGTCTTAGGTGATGACCTTTGTGCTCACCATGCCGCTAGGAGCCCTTCGCTTTTGTGTTTTGTTTTTAAATGGCTTATGTTTTAATTGATAGCTCAATGGGCCTAAGCAGACTGCCAGAAATAGTGCACATTAAATTGAGGCACTACCCTGGCTCAGTGCTAGGGAATCATGGGAACTGTAATTTATTGTGGCACCAGAGCTCTCTGACAGAGAAGGCTCAATGTCCCAGAAAAAAATACAGTTCCCATGATTCCCTAGCACTGAGCCAGGGCAGTGCCTCAATTTAATGTGCACTATTTCTGGCAGTCTGCTTAGGCCTAATGTCTCTTTAACTTTGTATTTCCTGGATTTTTAACTATGTAGTTTTTTATTTGCTGTCAGCTCTAAAACTGGAGGAAAAGATTGGAGATAAATAATTATTATACTAATAATTTCTTTCCTGTAAATCTTTTAGGGGCCAGCAGCCAATAGCTTATGGACAAACACAGACCCATGGACCTTTACTTTGAGCAGCACTGACTACAAGATTCACAGTAGAAACAGGCAGGTGGAACCATGGATGCTTTGTCACTGTCTTTAGAAGATTTAAGTACCTATGTCTGATGTCTGAGTAGTGAGATGGCAACCTGTAACATCTGTATAATAAGGAATGACTGCAATATTCCAGAATTAAAGTGTAGAAAATGTCAGAAAGCACTTTATGTGCATTAAGGTAGTACTTGCGAGCCTGCTGAATGTTTAAATGGTGAAACAAACAAATAACCCTATTTGTTTTCCTGCATGTTCCTTGGCTCTCTGCCCTTTCCTCAGAATTAGAAATGAGGGTACATGGAAAACAGTGAAATTTAATGGGTAGCTGTTTATTTTTCAGCCTTTTTTCCTACAATGTTTAATACAATTAAATAGAAATGCTCAGTATAGCAACTCAGAGATTTGAATGTGAGACATTTCATTAGACAAGGTAAATAAATATTGACTGTAGCATTAAAAACAAAAGATGGTGTGGGGGTGCCCTATGCAATGTGTTACATGACTACCTCTTTACTTCCTTCTAAAGCCTGTGTTTCTTTTAGATAGTGGATGACTTCCATGGCAGGATCTCTGACTTGTTTGATGTTACCCTTCATAGAGTCCTTTTTGCTCTTGAGGACTAACACATTAGGCATAAAAATTAATATAGGTTTGAAAGTTAATTCAATAATATTACACATTAGAAAATGGAAAATAATTTATTGCCACCAACAATAATTGAAATCCTTTAATTATTGTAAAATGACCATTTGTAATACACAAATACATTTATTATACACAAGGATGTACAAAAGCTTCAGTGGGAATTATTTCTCAGTAGACATGGGGAATACAGGGATTTAGCTAATGAATCTTTTTGGGCCCAGAGTAATAGGTCCAACCTCACCAAATTCCTGAAAATCATTTGAACCCCCTGAATCAGTGGTTGCATGCTGGGAGAGGGAGAATCCAAGAGAGGAGAGACTGAAAGCAGAGTTAGGAGAGTTTTTCATTACTTATATAAGTTCCTAGTTCTGTGGGAGCCAGAATAAAGGTACGAGGTTGGTAGTAGTTTGGGATACCTTCAAAACAGTATTAAGAGGGTTCTTTATACAGCAAAATGTGATATTACAAAAGAAAAAGAAAATGCAGATGTTAAATGAATTGATAAAAGCTAAAGAAGAAAGGTTGAAAGAAATTCCAAATGATAGGATAGCATTGAAAGCTATAAAGATTTCTACAAGTTTCATTGGAAATGGTTATGGAAATAGAAGGTAAACTAAAGAAACTAAAGCAATATAATTTTGAGCATGCAAATAAAGTGGATAGATGGTTATCACAAAAATTAAGGAAAGATAAAGAGAAAAAACAAATAATTAAAATTAAAGAAGAGGGCAATACATACATACAACATGAAAAAATTAAAAAGGTATTCTATAATTATTATAGTAGGCTGTATAAGGAGTATGCAATAAATAAAGCAAAATTAGAGGACTATGTGGGTCGGGAGGAAATTCCAATTATGAATGTAATACAAAAAGAACAATTGAATAGTGAAGTTACAAAAGAGGAAATAATAGAAGCTATTTTACAGAGTAAGGAGGGTAAGACCTCTGGCCCATATGGTCTGCCAGCAATTTTTTTATAAAACATTTAAAATTGAAATAAGTACATATTTACAATTATTATTTGGCAAAATCAGAGAAGGGATTCCAGATTCATGGAGACATGCGAACATAACAAAGAGGATAAGAATTTAGAGGATCCAGCAAATTATTGACCAATCTCACTACGCAATGTAGATTATAAAATCTTTGCAGTACTGCTAGCAAAAAGATTACAAAAATTGTCTGAATGAGTTAATAAGTGAAGATCAGAGAGGATTCTTACCTAGAAGACATATGAAGGATAATATAAGATATATCTTGAATGTAATTGAATATTATGAGACACACTGTGATAAAAAACTGGGATTAATATTTTTTTGACCTTGAAAAAGTATTTGATTTGGTTAATTGGATGACATTATTGGAAATTACAAAGAAAATGAATTTAGGAGAAAATTTTCAAATTTGGATTAAAGAAATATATAAGAACCAAAGAGCATATATAATCAGTAATAGAGAGAAAACCAAGGCTATCCAAATTAACAGGGGAACAAGACAGGGATGTCCCCTCTCACCATTGATTTTCTTGATAATAATAGAATTATTAATTAGGAAAATTAATAAAGAGGATAAATTACAGGGGATAAAAAGTAAGAAGTATAATAATAATAATAATAATAATTTTTATTTATATCCCGCCCCTCTGCCAGGCAATCAGGGCGGCGTACATCATTATAAAATTTCAAAACAATAAATCACAATGAAATCCCATCTCTCCATCTCCCACCCACCCATCCCCCCAAAACATACTAAACAATTTAAATAAGATTAATTAAAATTTACAATTTAAAAATACATAGTTCCTGTCATTGTGGGTCTCCAAGGGCTGCAAGTTGGCAAAAAAAGTCCTCCGAGGCCATAGGACGCCGTCGCTCATCGCGTGGTGCCGGCGAAAGGTGGAAACTGCCCTGTCCCTGGAGAAGGTGGAAACTGGGCGGCTTTTGAAGCTACCGCCCGCTCTCCAGGGAGGCTCGCCGACACAGCTGATGCCGGGCTCACAGGAGGGAAGGTGTTGGGCGGGATACTTGTCCTCTGCTTGTCCTCCTGGACTGCCCTGCCCCTGGAGAAGGTGGAAACTGGGCGGCTTTTGAAGCTACCGCCCGCTCTCCAGGGAGGCTCGCCGACACAGCTGATGCCGGGCTCACAGGAGGGAAGGTGTTGGGTGGGATACTTGTCCTCCGCTTGTCCTCCTGGACTGCCCTGCCCCTGGAGAAGGTGGAAACTGGGTGGCTTTTGAAGCTACCGCCCGCTCTCCAGGGAGGCTCGCCGACACAGCTGATGCCGGGCTCACAGGAGAGAAGGTGTTGGGCGGGATACTTGTCCTTCACTTGTCCTCCTGGACTGCCCTGCCCCTGGAGAAGGTGGAAACTGGGTGGCTTTTGAAGCTACCGCCCGCTCTCCAGGGAGGCTCGCCGACACAGCTGATGCCGGGCTCACAGGAGGGAAGGTGTTGGGTGGGATACTTGTCCTCCGCTTGTCCTCCTGGACTTCCCTGCCCCTGGAGAAGGTGGAAACTGGGCGGCTTTTGAAGCTACCGCCCGCTCTCCAGGGAGGCTTGCCGACATAGCTGATGCCGGGCTCACAGGAGGGAAGGTGTTGGGCAGGATACTTGTCCTCCGCTTGTCCTCCTGGACTGCCCTGCATATATAAGTATACATAAAAATAAGAGCTTATGCGGATGACTTGGTAGTTAAACTGGATAATCCTTCTGAAAACATGGAGAGATTAATGGAAATAATGAAAGAATATGGAGATATAACAGGATATAGGATAAACAAATCAAAATCAGTGATGGTCACAAAAACATAGATTTGAAGGAAGAGGAAAAATTGCAAGAGAAAACAGGAATGGAAATAAAGAAAAAGGTGAGATATTTAGGAATCCAATTACAAAAAAAATCAAACGTGTTATTTGAAAATAATTATGTAAGGCTATGGAAAGAGATCAAAAGGGATTTGATGAACTGGAATAGATTAAAGCTCACCTAATTAGGAAGAATATCGGTAATTAAAATGACAATTCGACCCAAAATGTTATTTTTGTTTCAAATGTTACCAATTATAAATAATAAGGAACCTTTTGTGAATTGGCATAGAGATATTTCAAGATTTATATGGCAAGGGAAAAAAAAAATGAGGGTTAGATTTAAGGTACTCCAGGATGCTCAAGAAAGGGGTGGATTGGCACTTCCAGATTTGAGGATATATTTTGAAGCTTGTGGATTGGGATGGGTTAAAGATTGACTAAAATTAGAAGATAAAAGACTTCTAGAACTAGAAGGAGAAGGGATAAAATTTGGTCTCCATGCTTATCTAGCATATGATAAAGAAAGAACAAATCAGGCTTTTAATAACCATATCATAAGTAAAACTCTCTTGAAAATATGGAAAAAAAACATAAAAATAGAGTAATGGATAAAACACCTATGTGGTTATCCCCACAAGAGGCGTTTTATAGGAAGGAAATGGATAGAGATGACAAATGGGTCACGTACAAGGACTTAATAGATAAACAAGAAGGGAAGATCAAAATAGTGAAATGAGAAATATTGGAGAGCAAAGGATACAAGCTTGGATGGTTCCAGTATAGACAGATCTATGAGAAGGCTACAGTAGATATTAAAAGCCAAGGAATAGCTGAAAGAAAAACAGAATTAGAAGAAATTTTGCTTGGGAAAAATAAGAAGATAATAGGGTTATTATATAAAAAAAACTATTGCAAATGCAAATGGAGGAAGAGGTGGTAAAAGATGCAATGATAAAGTGGGCAAAAGATATAGGATACCCGATACCATTGGACCAGTGGGAAAGAATCTGGAAAAAAGGATTGAAATATACAGCTTCGCAAGAGTTAAGAGAAAATTGGTATAAAATGTTTTATAATGGCACTTGTCGCCAGATAAAATAGCTAAAATGTATAAAGGGGTTAGCAATTGCTGTTGGAAGTTCAAGGAACTACCTGGAACCCTCTATCATTGGTGGAAATGCAAAAAGGCTGTCAAATATTGGAATATGATCAGTAAAACAATTAACGAAATGTTAGGGATAAAAATAGAAATGAAACCTGAAACTTTTTTGTTAGGAATACTAGAGGATAAATTAGGGAAAAAAACATGGCAAAATATTATTTTACTTACTTACCATGGCAAGAATTACTTTTGCTCCAAATTGGGGGGGGGGGGGATACCTACAAAAGAGGATTGGATTTGGAAACTAGATGATATGATGGAAGCAGATAAGCTAACCCAAATATTGAAAGACAATACACTGAAGAATTTTTATAAAGACTGGGAATTAGCAATCAAGTATTTGAGAGAACAGTGGGGAGAATTAGCAATTATAAGTTTGTTAGAAAAGGAAAATAATGAGAAATATTTTTTTAAAAGGAAATGGAAAAGGAATGAAAAAGGGAAAAGGAATATAAGGTTGTATATAAGATTACAGTACACTAATATGGGGAATAGGTAAATGAGATAATGGATTCAAGAGAAAGAATGGAAGTGATTTGACAATAGAAGTGATAGGAAGAAAGGATAGTAGTAAAGATTGAAGTTGAATCCAGACAAAACGGAGGTACTCACAGTTACAGGCCCGAAACCAGATTTGGGAATACAGTCTCCAGTCCTGGATGGAGTCACACTCTCCTCTAAGGACTGTGTTCGCAGTCTGGGGGTGCTCCTTGACTCATCGCTTCACATGACCAGTCAGGTGAATGCGGTGGTCAGGAGTGCCTGTTATCAGCTTCGGCTGATATGCCAGCTGTGCCCTTATCTGGATAGAAGAGATCTGGAAGCTGTGGTACATGCCCTGGTAACCTCACGTCTGGATTTCTGCAATGCGCTCTACATGGAGCTACCCTTGTGCCTAACCCGGAAACTCCAATTGGTACAGAATATGGCAGCCAGACTGATTACAGGAACATCGAGGAGGGAGCACATAACACCAGTGCTCAAATCCCTCCATTGGCTGCCAATTAGTTTCTGGGCGCAGTACAAGGTGTTGGTTTTGACCTTTAAAGCCCTACATGGCTTGGGTCCATCTTATCTGCGGGACCGCCTCTCCCCATATGATCCCCCCCGCGCCCTCCGGTCCTCTGGGAGGAATCTGTTACAGCCAATAAAGACCAGGCTGTCACTGACCTCCCAGAGGACCTTCTCTGCAACCGCTCCCAGGCTCTGGAATGGCCTGCCGGACGAGATCCGTCTTATTACTACCCTTGCTGCTTTTAAGAAAGTGGTAAAGACGGATCTCTTTCGGCAGGAATTCCCGGAATAACTGTCGGCCCATAGAAAGGTTCCATTTGTCTGACTCCTCATGTTAAATTTTGTAATTTAATTTATTAATTTAATTGATACTGTATTTTAATTAGTTCATGGTTTAATTTTATTTTAAGGGGATAGGGCGGGGGGGGGGAGGATGGGATTGTGGGGAGAGGGAATGTTTCTAACTCTGTTCTATTTTAAATACTGCTGTTCCCCACCCCGATTGCCTTGCAGAGGGGCGGGCTACAAATAAAAATTTATTATTATTATTATTATTATTATTATTATTATTATTAAAGAAGATTGATAATAAAAAATAAGGACACAGAATTGTGCAAAGAATAGAAAGAAATCGGAGGTGAGGAAGTTACGAATGATGAAGGAAAGTGAGAAGTAAGGAAGGAGAGTAAAGAATGTAGATGAGGGTCTGAGTAGGTAGATGAAGGGTTAGTGTAAGTCAGGGGTAGGCAACCTTTCCCCTTTAAGGTCCGAGGGATTTCAGCTCCCAGTAGCCTCAGCCATGTTGGCCAATAGTCCCATGTTGGCCAATAGCTCCTGGGATTCTGGGAGCTGAAGTCCCTTGGCCCTTAAAGGGGAAAGGTTGCCTACCCCTGGTGTACGTGGAGGAGAGGGAGAGAGGAAAGAGGGGGCTGAGAGGAGGAGGTAGAAGGGAAAGGAAAAGGTGAGAAGGGGTAAGAGAGAAAGGTGGAAGGATATCAAGAAGGTAGAAATAAGAAAAAGGGATGAAGAAGGAAAGGAAGGTGGGAAGTAAGAGATGTAATTGGAAAAAAGAATGTGTATGATTGTATGTTTTGTAGGTTGTATATTGGTATGATGTTTTGAATAATAAACTTGGAAAAATTTTCTTTAAAAAAAACACCACAAAACACAAAAGCCAGCACAATAAGCATAGCAAATAGAACATTCAGCACATTATGCAATCAATCAGTCCTCAAAGGCTGTCAAAACAGAAAGGTATTCACCTATCTATGGATAGAATAGGGAGAGCAGATATCTCTGAGAAGGGATATCGAGAGCCTGGGGGCAGCCACTGAGAAGTTATGCTCCTGTATTCCCACAAATGAGGATTCTGGGATGGAGAGGCAGGCCTCCCCAGCAGATCTCAAAATATGGGCAGGTTCGTAAGAGAGAATGTGGTTTTTCAAATAACTTGGACCTGAGAAACAATTGTAACCAATGGACATAAATTATGCCAGTCCCGGCCACAGGGGATGGGGAGGGAGGGGAGATTGCTGGTCCAGAGCAGGTAGCTTAGGAAGCACTGCTACAATCTACTATTCCAATGCTATGGGTTTTTTGTTTTGTTATTTCATTTATATTTTTATTAAGTATTCAAATTAAAACATAATGCATTTGTAAATTCAAAACCCTCCACAATCTTCATATTTCTATTATTATCTCATATATTTTTTTATAATTATAGCTACATCATAATTGTGTTTGTACATCAAATTTATACTAGTACATTGTATTTCTTTGATCTTATAATAAAACTATAATTAGTACTTAAATAAAAATTCTTTGACTTTTCAATATCATATTCAATCAAGTCATTTGATCTACTGTTTTTTCTTTCCCTCTCTTTTCTTCCTTCTCTCTATTCCCTACTCTAATCACTCCTGTTTCTTATCTCTCTCTTCCCCCTTCCACTCTCTTTCTGTCTCCTTTTCCTTCTTTTATTTCATATGTTCTCTTATCCTCTACTACTTTCTTTTACATCTTCCTCATTATACATCTTTCTACATCCTCTTACCCTCTTCTACTTTCTTATCTCCTCTTACCTATCTCTCTTCTTTCAGATAGATCCAAATGTCTTGACATTTGCTCTAATTAAAAATCAGTCTCTAAACACCACCATTCTAGTGTTTCATTTTCAAACTTCCTGTCTTACAGTATTGACTCTAATATTATGGTTTCATTTGTATGCCTTCGAAAAATACCATTTTCAAATGTTCCTTCTCATAATACTGTAGTCTAAGTATCTTGTCCATTATTATTATTATTATTATTATTATTATTTTGCATAATTACTAATTTCTATATCCATGTTATGTTTCTGAGTTTAATACATTTAATTATATGTAAAACCTTCTACACACTGATTTCCCCTCTTTTGAGACAAAAACAGAATAACTTTATTCCAGTCGCTTTTGTATTTTTCTAGATCTCCATCCATCAGAAGTCTTATTAGCTTGTTCATTTCTGCTATCTCATAATTTTTTTTGATCCATTCATCTGTATCTGGAATTTCTTCTTCTTTCCAGTGTATTGCTAATGTCAATCTAGGGGCAATAATCAGATTAAATAATACTCTCCCATAGTTCCCCCCCCCCCCCCCCCAAATTCCATATCTAAAATATTTAGCAAATATAGTTCTGGTTTAAATTCCAAAATTATATTGAAGATGTTACAAATTAATTTATGGATTTTAAGCCAATAATTCTTAATCTTTTCACAAGAGCTCCACGCATGATAGAAAGTACCTTTTTCTTTTACACACTTCCAACACTTATTTTCTACTCCATGTATTTTTGCTAGTTTATCCAGAGATAAGTGCCAATGATAAAACATTTTATAGTAGTTTTCTTTTAAATTTTGACTTCTAGTGTACTTTAATCTTTTTGTCCATGTATTCTCATTGAGCTCAGGGGTAGGCAACCTTTCCCCTTTAAGGGCTGAGGGACTTCAGCTCCCAGAATCCCAAGAGCTATTGGCCAACATGGGACTATTGGCCAACATGGCTGAGGCTTCTGGGAGCTGAAGTCCCTTGGCCCTTAAAGGGGAAAGGTTGCGACCCCTGAGCTAGATCAATTGGATGCCTTATATTTTGGTACCACACTACCATATTATTCTTTGTCACCTCTCTTTCCATCTCCAAATTTAATAGATATCTATACAGTTTGGACAGTATACCTTTATTTTCTGTATCTATTTTTTTTCTAATTCAGTTTTGCTTATTTCAATATTGTTTTCTTTAATATCCACTTTAAATCTCTCCTTTAATTAATATTTTAACTACCAATTGATGATCTGATTTCTTCCTTTGTAATTGGTTGGACTAATTCCTTTCTTATATCTTCAGAAATTGGTTCAATGTTGATTTTTTCTAAGAATTTTTTTATCTTATTTCCTTCACTCTTTTGACCTTCATATATTTGGGTATAATAATTATAAAATACATCTTTGATTTTTCTTTGTTCTGTAATTATCTCCTTTTCTCTCCTTTTCTTCTCTTTCCTTTTCAAATCTATAAGCTAGCCATCTGCCCAATTAATTTGCATTTTCAAAATAGTTTTGTTTGGCATATTTCATATTTTTTTCTATTTCATCTACTAGACACATTGAAATTTGTTTATGGAATATTTTTATTTCTTTTACTAATTCTGTTTTCCCTGGGTTCTCATTTAACTCTTTTTCTTTGTCTTTTCTTTGTTCACTGATCCGGTTTATTTTATCTTCTCTTTTTCTTTTTCATTGTATTTGTTGTTGAATAAAGAAGCCTCTCATGACAGCTTTGCTTGCCTCCCAAACTGTTATATTATTTGTTTCTTGATTAAGATTTTCTTGGAAGTATTGTTCTATTGTTAGTTTAGCTTTTTCTAATATTTCTTTGTTTCTTAATAATCTATTGTTCAGCCACTATGAGAAATTTCTACTTGATTTTTTTAGCGTCAACTGAATAGGGTTATGATCTGATATTTCTTTAGGTAGTGACTCCATTTTTATTATATATTTTAACCATGACTTAGAGAAAAAACACATATCCAGTCTAGAGAGAGATTTATGGCTATCTGAGTAACAGGTAAAAAAAATTTCTTCCCTATACTCATGTCACCAGACATCGGTCATGGCTAAATTCTCCAACATTTTGCTAAAGATTTTTGATAGCTTTCCTTGATTTTTCTTTATAGTTCTATCTATCTGATTTCTTATCAATATTTAGGTCAATAACCCCATTCCAATCTCCCATCATTATAATTTGATCATTCCATGATAATATTTTAATACTCATCTTAAATATGTATCTTCTTCTCTCTAATTTACTTCAGCTATACCAACCTCTTATACTATTAATTTAGTTTCATTCGCTTCTTCATCTCCTTCTTCTCCACTCGCTCCCTTATAGTTTGGATCTCTGATGTCCTCATGGTCTTCTTGTTAGCGTTGTTACGCAGCACTTGAAGACCACACAGACATGCAGCACCAGGATCCAGACTTTCTCTGATGAAGCAGGCAGCTTGTCAGATGTAGAAGCTGCTTTCCCCTTCCAGACAGAGCAAAGAGACTCCACAGACAGACGTCTCTCAAGGGAGGCTTTAATTTTTGTTGCTCTATGAACAAGGCTATGTACAGTAATCTTCCAATGCAATCTACATACAATGACCATGGCCACATCTACATCCACTTCCACAACCACACATGTGTCTAGAGGCTCCTGCCTTATATAGCCATGCCTCCACATGGCATTCTGGCCCTGCCTCTTCATGTTGGACACCCGTCACTCATCTGAGTGACACTGCAGTTTTGCAACAGTTTCACAGCAGCATGGTTGCTGCTTTCCACCACATTGGACATTTTCTCCCAGGGACTCCATCCTAACACTTCTTCCTTTACTGATGGGATATTATGTTCTTGCTCTCCATTTTCATTCTCTTTGTTGTTTCTTCCTCTGGAGCTTCTATGTTTTTCCTGTAATTTTAATAGAATTCTTTTGCTTTTTTAATCAAGTATATTCTGATTCTTTTCTTCCTGAAATTGAAGGAGATTCCTTCTGGAACTTCCCACCTATATGGGATTTTATGTCTTGTCAACATTGATGTCAGATATCTATAGTCTGCTCTCTTTTTCAAGATCCTAGATGGGATGTCCTTGCAAATCCTCTTTGTCCACTATCAATCTCTTTTCATAACTCTTCTGAAGTACCAATCCCTTAGTTTTTGTCCTCACAAAGTATATGGTAATGTCTTGGTAAATTTCTCTCCTTAGCTATTCTGTAAGTGATCCTGTACAGTTTATCTACTTCTCTTGAAAATTCAATGAGAGGTTATCCTACAAAGTCTGCTAATATTGGCACTAGTTAGCTGTATAGGTCTTCATTCTGGATCTCTCTCAAGCTACTGATCTTCAAACACTGTTCCATCATTTTGAGATCTGAAATAGCCCTTAAATCTTGTTCTTTTTCCTGCTCAAGCAATAATTTTAGTGTTCTATCTTCCAATACCTTTGTTTTAACCTATAGTGTCTCCACTTTTGTGTTTGTCAATTTTAAATCTTTAGATACATTCTCAACTATTTGTCTATGTCCTTTTATTTTGGCTTTAAAGTGCTGTTTTAAATCAGTCTTTAAAACTTTCATTTCCTGTCTTGTATCCTTCATTCCTTGATTTATTTTCTTAGTTTCTTCCAGAATCACATTATGTTCCATTTGTCTTGGACTGTACTCTAATGATGGTCTTCTTTGTGCATGTGTTGAAGATTGTGTTGTATGAGTCCTCAAAGTCATTGCTATCTCCCTTTCTCTTTCTTCTATCCTTTTAGAATTTAATTTTTTAATTTTGAAGGTATCTGTGTTTACTTCTTTTCACCACCAGATATCTCCCTTCTCCCATCTCTTTAATTTTATTTTCTATTTTTCTGTATCTGCCTTGACATCTGTTCTCCACCAGGTGTCTCTCTTTGTCTTCTTTTAATTGTGTTCTTTTATACTTTTTGTTATTTCTCCTGTCTTTTCCTCCCACATTTGTTTTGACTAACTACCTGTACTTTAATCTCTTTTAGATTTATTTCTTCTTCTATTTAACCTTTCTTCAGTTTAAGTTGTTTTCTTTCTCAAAACTGAATATAATGCAGATATGGGTATTAAATTGTTGAAGGTTAAGAGAATTTCCACAAGTTTTTTTGAGTTAATTTGGTTAAGTCTGAATTATTTTCTTTATAATGTCTAACCATAAAAGATCTGGCTTTGGTCTTATAAATTGCTTTTTTACCTTCCAGTTGATTTTAAATCTTTACTTAATTTTGCAGACAAAGTTTGGTAAAAGAAGAAATTATTTTATATGTCTAATTTATGTTCTTCTCTGGATATTTTCTCTATAGGTTTACCTTAATTTCACAGTGGGTTCCCCCCCCCCTCTTTTTTTTTCTTTTTAATCACCCAAGTGGGGGAAAATGTAGAGAACCAAATATGGAGAGCCAAAATCAGCTGTACTTTATTTTAACTTTATTTTGGATATCCTTTACTCAAACTTCTAATGCACTAGATTGAATAATATCCCCCTCTCCCTGGGCTTCAGCCATTTCTCTTCTCTCTGCATTCTTTTCTTCAATCAATTGTCTTCTGTTTCCAAACTTAATGGCTTGATGACTCTCTTAATGGCTCTCTTTGTGGCTCACTCTGTCCTATTTTTCTCTCTTTTTGTCTCTTATTTTAGGAAAGGATACTTAGGTGGGGCGCAGACAGGTGGCTCTGGGCTGCCCTGGGAAGTGGTGGATCAGGGCCATGGCTACCCCATGCCACAGCCCTGATTCTCCCTTTTGCTACCCTGAAAAGAATGGCAAAGTGTTGTTCCTTTTTTTAATATTTTATTTTTACAAATTTTTTATTTACATAAAACATTTAATTACAAAACCATTCATTATCTGCATTCATACCTCCAACATCCAAATAAAATTTCTTCAAGACTTTCTCTTCCAACTCAAAACATTTGCCACTTCCTTGGTTCTTTCCATCTTCAGTACTTTCCCCCCCTCTTTTTTATATGACTATCTGATTTTCCCTTTATTTTTATTGTCCACTTTGCATCTTCTTTGGATTCTTCTTTCACCTCAAATTCTCTGATAGTTTTATCTTCTGTTCATCATTTTATTTCTTCTTCCATTATTTACTTCTTTATTATTTAGGTCTACAGTAACATTATAACATTCTATTCTATATTACATACAATAAGTTTTTCTATATTTCTGACAAATACTTTAACACTTTATCCCATATTTCATATTATTTTATCATTTATTGCTATCGATAACATATCCATTTCTCTCATTTCCGGTAATTTAAAAATCCATTCTTCCACTTGTGGGCATATTTCTGTTTTCCAGTATTGTGCATATAGTAGCCTTGCGGCTGTCAGCATATAAAATATTAGTTTTCCTTCTTTTTCCCCCAGCTCATTATCTATATTAAGTAGCATAATTTCTGGTATACAGTTCAGTTCAATATTTAATATATCTTTTATTTTTTGATTAATTTGTTTCCAATATTTATTTGCTGTTTTGCATGTCCACCACATGTGGAAGAATGTACCTTTTTCTTTTCCACATTTCCAACATTTCATATTACCAGATCCATATATCTTGTTTAATTTCTCTGGTGTTAAATACCATCTATAGATTATTTTATAGTAGTTTTCTCTTAAATTTTGACTCATTGTATAATTCATCCTCAAATTTCACGCATTTTCCCATTGGTCTAATACCAGATTTTTACCACAGTTTTGAGCCCATTTTATCATCACTTCTTTAATAGTTTAATCTTCAGTATGATAGGTTAATAATATCTTATATAATCTAGATATTACTCCTTTTTTATCTGATCATATTGCTTCTTCGATTTCTGTTTTTTTCTGTGGTAAATCCCTTTTCTTGTGTATCTAATTTAGTTCTTTCAAGTAGTTGCCTGCATAAAAGCCAACTACATTTTTTCTCTTCTTTTAGCTGTTCATATGTTAAGAGGATATTTTATTTTTATATATTAGTATGTCCTTATATTTGAGCCATTCTCCATCTTTCCATGAGTCTACAGAATACATTGCCTTATGGTGGGATGCCCATAATCTTTTTTCCCCCAGACTTTTATTAGACTTGTTCTCAAATAATGATTATGAAATTCTTTGTCTGCTTTTTCTTTATCATATAAAAGATTGACATGCTACTCGAATCTTATTTGTGTACTTTCTAATTTAAGTAAACTTAAGTATTATTCAGTTTGATCCAACCCCTTATCCATGCTAAACAACTTGCCTCATAATAAAGCCTTAAATTTGGTAGTGCAAACCCTCCACTTTCTTTTGCATCTTCTAATATCTTTGCTCTTATTCTTGCTTTTTTCCCTGCCCATTTGTATTGCATGATTTCTTTTTGCCATTCTATAAAAAATATTGTCATTTTTAATTATGGGTATAGCCTGAAACAGAAAAAGCAGTTTGGGGAGGATATTCATTTTTATGAGGGCAAGTCTACCCAAAATGGATAGGTGTAGATCTTTCCATTTTTGTAAGTCTTTTATTATTTCACACCAAGTTTTTTTTATAGTCGTTTTTAAATAGATCTGAATTTTTGTTTGTAATTATTATACCTAAATATTTTATTTTGTCATTTGTATTAAATCCTGATTTATCTTTCAGTAATTGTTTTTCCTTTTCATTCATATTTTTAGTCATAATGTATGTTTTTTCTTTCTTCTATTTGATTTATCAGGTGGTCTATACTTTTATTAGGATCTTCCAATCTTCCAATATTACGATGTCATCCGCAAAGGTCCTGATTTTCAATTGGATTCCTTTACATTTTATTCCTTGTATTTCTTTATTTTCCTTTATATTACAAATCAATGTTTCTAATACAGTAATAAAAAATAATGGGGATAGAGGGCATCCCTGCCTCGTTCCTTTTTTTATCTGTAATGGCTTGGTTGTTTTCTCCATTTATGATTACACATGCTGTTTGAGATTTATAAATCACTTTTATCCACTCTAAAAAAAAAAAAATCACCTATTTTTATTTTTTTTCTAGAACTTTTATCATTAAGTTCCAGCTAATGTTGTTGAAGCCTTTTTCTATGTCCAAAAAAAGCAATGCAAATTTTTTATTATTATGTAGATCAAAATGTTCTATCAAATCTATAACTTGCCTAGGATTATCTTTTAAATGTCTTTGTGGTAAAAAACCACATTGCTCTTCTCCAATTAAATTTTTTAGTATCATTTTGAGCCTATTTGACAAAACAAAAGCAAATAATTTATAATCTATCTTTAATAGGGATATTGGCCTGTAGTTACCTGGCAGCTGAAGATCTCTTCCTTCCTTAGGTATTAAAATTATATTTGCTTCATTCCATGGTTTTGGTATTCCTTTTTCCTTTATTTCATTCAATGTTTCTGTCAGTGGTTTTATTAGTTCCTCCTGGAAGGTTTTATAATATGTCGCTATAAAGACATCTGGACCTGCAGCTTTCCTGTTCTTTAACTTTTTAAAAATTTTTTTATTAAAGACAACACATATCTATAAAAAATACATATACAATTTAACATACAAGACAAACTAACAAAAAATATCTAAACAGTAATTTACCAGGAAAAGAAACACACCCCTTTTCTATCTTACACTTATTTCTTTTCTGCCTTTCATTCTTCCTTTTTCATTTCTCACATAATACCATTCTAACCATTCTTCTCTTCCATTACCTTCTTATATATCCTTCAACCACTCTTCCATTCTTCTTATCTACAATTCCCTCCTTACTTACTTTCTTTCCTTACATACTCATACTTTTATGAACATTCTTGCTATATCTTTCTCTAAATCTAATTTCTAGTTTCTTTGCCATCTACTTTCTTAACTCTAAAACATCCTACTACATATGTTCAAATCATCTATCTCCCTAAGCATACCGACTTCTCACTTACTTCATGGATTATATTTTGTACATAGCGTCCTTCCTTGTTTACCTATTCTATCTTGACCATTTTTATGAAGCTTTTTGACTCTTTATATTGTTGATCTGCTTGTGTAGATTTTATTTTATTATATTAATTTTGTAGAACTTTAGGTGAGTGTTGTCCAAGTAAATTATATGAGCAAATTGAGATTTTCCTAAGCTGTTTGTTGTCGTTATTTTTTGCGAAATCTATTTTACACCCTTCTTTCATCTAATGTATAACTTTTCAGTTGTTAATAGTTAGTCTCAAACTTTATTTAATTGTATTTTTTTCCTGATTTTAGATTCGTGTTTTAACTAAGTTCTATTAGAAACTAATCATTGCTAACCTTCCCCATTTCCTTCTAAGATAATTAATAATTGGGGCCCATTCATCTAATACTTCCTTTTCCATTTTTGCATTAAGATTATCCGGACTGTGGAGATCAAGTAGAACATCAATTTCCCAGTTTTGGTATCTGTGTTTATATCCCACATATTTAGAAGGTATATTTCTGGACGTAATTTAGTATTTATTCCTAAAATTTCATTAATTGTTTCATTTATTTTCTTCCAGTAATTATTAACTATTTTGCAAGTCCACACACAATGATATAAGGTGCCAATTTACTCTCCACATTTCCAACATTTGTTATTACTTCCTTTGTAAATTTTAGCTAATTTTTCTGGGGTCATGTACCAGCGAAAGAACATTTTGTAGAAGTTTTCTTTAAGTTTTTGTGACATCGTATATTTTAATCTTGCTGTCTATACCTGTTCCCATTTATCCAAATCTATGGTGTATCCAAAGTTTCTTGCCCATGATATCATATTTTCTTTTATTATCTCTTCCTCTAGGTCACATTTAAGTAATATTTTATATATTTTACCTATTCCTTTTACCTCATCACCCATCCAGATTTCATCGAATTCATTGGAAATCAAATCAATTCCTTGGTTTCTTATATCTAATTTAAAGCAGCTGGTTATCTGATTATATTTGAACCAGTCTATATTGAAGTCCTCTGCCTTTAATTCCTCTAATGATTTTGTAATATATAAGCCTTTTAAATATTTTTTTCAACAATTTTTTATAAGTTATCCAATTGTAGTTTTGCCACATTTCCCTTCTGTGTAATGCTTCATGGGGAGAGAATAAAGCCAGAAACTTTGGCATTATTCTTGATTTGTATTTTTCCCATACTCTAAACAGGAATCTTCTGATACAATTATTATTGAAGTCTTTATTTGCCTTAATCTTATCATAACCTAGATAAGATTGCCAACCAAAGCATAACCCATCACTCTCTAGCTCTAACAAATCTTCTGTTTCTAGTCTAATCCATTCCCTCATCCAATTTAGACAGAATGCCTCAAAATATAATTTAGAATTTGGTAATCCTAACCCCCCTCTCTCTTTTGAATCTTGTAAAATTTTTAGTATTATTCTAGGTCTTTTGTTTTGCCAAATAAATTTGCTTAGGTCTTTGTTCCAATTTTTAAACACATTCTCCTTAATTATTATTGGAATCGTCTGGAATAAAAATAAAACTTTGGGTAGTATTACCATTTTAATTACTGAAATTCTACCTAGTAAGGATAATTGTTTTTTGGTCCACCGATTTAAATCTTTTTTTTAATTTCCTTCCATTTTTTTGTATAGTTTTCTTCAAATAAATCAGTTGTTTTTTTAGTAATTGTTATACCAAGGTATTTTGTTTTTTCTTTTATTTCGATTCCTACTTTCTTCTCTAAGTCTAATTCTTTTTCGCTCGTTATATTTTTCGTAATAATTGAGGATTTTTCTTTGTTAAGCTTGCATCCTGTTATTCTCCCAAAAACTTCTAGAACCTCATTAAGATAATTTACAGAAGTGGTAGGGTTTTCTAAAAATACAACCAGACCATCGGCAAGTGCCCTTATTTTATAAATATGGCTTTTAATTTTTGTCCCTCTAATTTGTTTCTGATTATTGATGTCTTTTATTAATCTTTCGATTATTACCAAAAACAGTGGTGAGAGAGGACAACCTTGTCTCGTTCCTCTCTCAATATTAATATCCCTGGTTTTTTCACCATTTATTCTTAACTTGGCTCTTTGATTTTTGTATATTTCCAATATCCATTTTGAAAATTTGGGGCTTAATTCCATTTTATTAATGATTTCAAATAATGTCTGCCAATTAACAGTGTCAAAGGCTTTCTCCAGATCCAGAAAAAACATCCCTAAACTTTTATCATTGTATTTTTCATAAAAGTTCTTTAACTTTTGATTGCTTCTTGAACTTCTGCATAACTTATAGATTAATTTAATTTTACTGTTTATTCATCTTTTAGTTTTTTAATATTATTTTCTTGCAAGAATTTATTTATTTTGATTTCATCAATTTTTTGTTCAGTAAAGAGTTCTGTAAAATGTTGATTGAATACTTTTTTTATTGTTATGGAATCTGTATAGATCTTTTCTCCCTTTTTTATTTTTATTATTATCTTTTTATCTCTTTCTTTCCTTATTCTCTGGGCTAGCCATCTTCCTGACTTATTTGCATGTTGAAATTGTTTTACCTTTATTTTTTCATTTTATTTGCTATTTCTTATTTATTACCTCAGAGTATTTATTTTGCAACATCTTTATTTCTTTTATTACTTTGTCTTTATTATTGGTTTGCTGTAATTCTATTTTTTATATTTATTTATTTATTTATTTATTTATTTTATCCATTTTTACTTTTCTTTTCTTTTGAATTTTATAGTTCTTTTGCATAAAGTGACCTCTTAAAACAGCTTTACTGGTTTCCCATACTATTTTTGCATCGATTCCACTATTTAAGTTTTCTTGAAAGTATTTGATTTCATTTTTTGTTTCTTCCGCTATTTTAGAATCTCTTAATAAATATTCTTGAAGTTGTCAAGTGTATTCTGACTTATTTTTTCTCAAATCTAGTAAAATTGGATTATGATCTGAGTATGTTTTTGCTAATCCCTCAATTTTCTTAACTCTAACACAAAGTACTTTAGTAATTAAGAACATATCCAATTTGGCGAAAGACTTATGTCTATCTGAATAAAAAGTAAATTGTTTTTGTCCCCCATACTTAAATTTCTATACATCAGTTAGATTTGTATGTTCCATTAATTGAAAAAAAAGACTTTGGCAGTTTTCCTTGGTTTTCTCCAATCTTTTTACTAGACAATCTATCAATTTTAGGATTAATTACAGCATTCCAATCTCCAAGAATAATAACTTCATAATCATTGTTATCTAACAAAAGGTTCTTTATTTTTTGAAAAAAAGTTTTTTCTTTCCTGCAGAGCATAAATTGAAATGAGGAGAATTTTCTTAATTTCTATTTTTAATTCGATTCCTATGTAATGTCCTTTCTTATCATTAATCACTTCCATGGATTCATTTTTTTTTTTGTAACATGGATCACAATGCCTTTCTTCTTTTGTTTTGCTGCTGACACATAGTTTGTTCCCAATGTATTATTTCTGAGGATTCTTTTATCTTTTTCTCTTATATATGTTTCTTGAAGAGTAATGATTTCATATCTCTGTTTTCCCAGGAGATGAAACAATTCTTTTCTCTTATTTTTATTGTTTAATCCTTTTATATTCCAGGATAGTATTCTTAAATTTTCTGACATTTTTTAAATTTCTTTTTTTGTCTTCTCTTTTTTTTCCTCTTTTTCTTTTTTCCTTCTCTAATATATTTCTCCCAAATTTTCTCCCCTTTCACCTCTTTTTTTCCCTTTGTTTTTTTTCTAAATGCTCTGGAATTTCTTCCAGATTTTCTGACTCTGACTGACTGTTAATATCTTCCTCTAAAGTTTCTTCTTCTTCTAAAGAGTAGGAGGGCTTTTCCTTTCCTTTTTGTTTCAATTTATTTTCCTCTCTTAATTTTCCATTTTTCCAATTTCCATTTCTCTCTATTTCTGATTCAAATTTTTTCCAAAATTCTTTCACTTTCTCAATAGAGTTAAATCTAAACCACTTTTGATTGTGTTGTGCTGCGATTCCTTCTAGTCTTTCCCATTTATATCTTTTGTTATTCTTTTTCAGCAATGTTGTTATAAATTTATATTCTTCTCTTTTCTTAAGTATTCTCTTTAAAATTTTCTTAAAATTTTTATTTCTTCTCTGTTTATTATTAAATTGTTTTTGTAGCTTTGTTCCAAAATTTGATTTCTAATGTTTTTTCCGAATGAAATAAATTGCAATATCTCCGGGGTAGCCTTTTTCTTTAGCTATTTTTGAATTTATTCTGAACAATTTATTTACTTCCCAGACAATATCTTGCTGTGACATGTCTATATATTCTGCTAATACTGGTAACAGAGTTTCATAAAGGTTTTCTGCTCTAGTTTCCAGTACTCCATGAATTTTTAGACAGTTTTCTCTTATTTTTAGATCTTCTAAGGCTTTTCTGTCCAGTAAAATTTCTTGTTCGGCTTTCTGTCTTGTTTTAACTTTTAATATGGTATCTTCCATCAATTCTGTTTTCTCTTCGAGGTTATTTATTTTTTCTTTCATTTGTTTTATGTCTTTCATCATTTCTTCTATCCTTTGTTTCAATTCTTTTAGTTCAGTTTTCATATTGTGTTTTATATCTGTCCTCAGATTTTTAATTTCTTGTTTCATGTTTCTGTCTATTTCCACTTGTATTCTTTTAATTTCATCTAAAAGAGTCAAATAGTCTAGTGTTTGTCTTCTCTGTGAAGTATTTGTTGGTTGAATTGTTGCTGTAATTGTTTTTTTTTGGAAGTCATGGCTGCTGTTGTTGCTCTAGTGTCCATTTTCTATTTCTTTTATAGTCTTTCTTCATTTCGTAAAAAAGTCTAGTTCTTTCCTTGTTTTTAAGTGATTTATTTAATGTTGCTATTTCCTTTGTTTCTCTTCTCTGACTTTTTCTCCTTCCTGCTTTTTTAATTAATTTATTATTTCCTTTCTCCTTTTCCTGTTATATTTTTTATGTATATATACATAAATGTTTCTCTTTTTTTACTTCCCTTTTTTCATTTCAAAATTTGCACTTTCAGTCTCTATTTCCTCTTCACTTTTAGAGGGTTTTTTTTAGCTTCTTTTTCAAAGTTTGATTCAGTCCTCTCTTTTTAATTATTAATTTCAGTTACTGTTATAAATTCCTGAAAAGTTAAGAAGGAAGGGGAAAAAAGCAACTGTTACTTACAAGAATAAAATATTCTCTCTTCCCCCCTTTTTTTTATCCTCTCTCTCTCTCTCTCTCTCTCTTTTTTCCCTCCTCTTTTTTTTTTCTAGTCAGCAAAGGGTCTAATGTCTGGTAGTGTCAATCCCTCTGATGGTAAAGAGAAACAAACAAAATTTTCTTATATTTGTTATTATTTGCTTTGTTAAGCAGAAGCTTTAAAAAGCCCATGCCTCCACTTGTGCTGCTCAGCAAACACCGATAAGCGGCTGCTTTCTCTGCTGCTGGGTTTTCCTCTCAACTTACTTGGCTTTATTTCTCTTCTTTCTTTTTGGTTTAACACGTTCTAAAGTCTTGTCTCAGCCTCTGTGGGGACCTCTGAAACCCCTATTCCATGGGGTTTAAAGAGTCCTTTGTTGTATTCTAGGTGTTAATATTTTTTTTCCTTTTCCCCTTCTCCGCTTCTCCATTGCTCCCCTCTCTCTTCTCCCTTCTCAGAAAAGTGGTTGGGGAGGATATGTGGCTTGAGCGGCTTTGCAGCAGGGAAGCAAGCATTTCTCAAGCTCTGGATCTCCGGAGCTCTTCCAAAATGCTCCTCGCAGCTTGGGCGTGAGCCCAGAAGTCAAAATGTCACTCCTTTTAGGGGTGGCAATAGGGTGCCCTAAGAGCTGGCACACGGCTCTTCTTTGCCCTTTTTGGTGCAGCACATCAGGACGGCATTGGCGTGGTTTTCGAGTAGTAAGCATGCAGCTGTCCTGCCCCATCTCTGCCTCCAGACCGGCCCTTTGGGCCAGTCTGCATAGTAGAACTTTTCTTATCTTAGATGTCTCAATATTTCATAAGATTTATAATACTTAAAACCGATTTGCTTATTTTGAAAGCTATGAAATACTATGTTGAGGAAGGCTGCAGTTTGACACATTTCTGATGGCAGGGCTTAATGAGTGGCATTCATTTTACCAATTGTAAGGAGAAGAAAGTAGAAAAGAATTTAACAAAAAAAATTGATTTTCTATTCACATACTTCTTAATATTTTCCCATTTCTTTCTTCCCTATTTACTCCATTCTTTCTTCCTATTAAGGCTCTCTTATTTTACATTTTATTTAAAATTTTCCAACTACATAAAAAAAAGTTAACACTACATAAAATAAGAAAAAGAAGAGAAGAGAAAAAAAGAAACAAAAGTAAGGAAGTAAGAACAAGAAGTAGACTTTCAATGTTCTCCTCAGTGGCTATTAAAATAATAATAATAATAATAATAATAATAATAATAATAATAATTTGTATCCCGCTTATTGAAAAAAACAATCCAAGCAGCTTACATAAAAACCCATACAATATAACCCCAAGACCAACCCACCTACCCTTAAAAGAGTATTAAACATCTCATAATTAACATAACAATAGACATAAAAACAATTAATATAAACACCTTAACCTTGACCAGGATACCTGTCCGGAACACAGTCCACTTCGAGTACATGTACCTTAGCCTGAAGACCAGGGATAGTGTGGGGATTCTGCTATTCTACCAACCACCCCCTTGTCTAGCAGACTCCCCGACTGAGCTGACACAGCTGGTCTCTGAGCTGTTGCTGGAGACCCCCAGACTTTTAGTCCTGGGGGACTTCAAAATCCCGCTCGAGACCAGTTTAACAGGTGCAGCTCGGGAGTTCATGGAGACCATGACAAACATGGGCCTATCCCAATTGGTCAACAGGCCCACACATTGTGCAGATCATACACTTGATGCGGTCTTCAGTTCGGAACAGGAATATCTGTGGGCGGAGTTGGTAAGTACCTCTGCATTTTCATGGACGGATCATTTCCTGGTAAAGATGGAACTAAGAGCCAATTTCTGCCCTGCCGGGGGTGGTGGACCTATTAGAATGGTCCGCCCTCGAAGGCTGATGGAGCCTATTGGATTTCGAAAAGCCTTGGAGGGTTCATTGGTTGGAAATACCGGTGATCCTGTCGATGCCCTGGTTAATACTTGGAACACCGACCTTACCAAGTCTATCGACACGATCGCTCCCAAGCGTCCTTGCCAACCCGCTTTGAACCGTAGACCTTGGTTTACAACAGAGCTTAGGAGAATGAAGCAGTTCGGACAACGACTAGAGTGCAGGTGGCAGAAGACTCAACTCTTATCTGACAGAACTCGCCATAAGAATTTTCTTTGTTTCTATAGGGAGGCTTTAAGTGCAGTGCAGAGATCCTTCTGTTCTGCACGTATTGCGTCTGCAGAGTCCCGTCCAGGAGAGCTGTTTAGGGTGGTGAGGGAGCTGACACAGGTGCCTCCTGTGCCAAATCCCTTACTTAACCCAACAACGGCCTGCTGTGACGCTTTTAATAACTTCTTTGCAGATAAAATCTCTCAGATAAGAGCCTCAAACTCTGGAACGACCTGCCGGATGAGATCCGTCAGCTGACATCTTTAGACAGCTTTAAAAAAGCTGTCAAGATGGATCTCTTCTGGTAGGCCTTTCCAGATTAACTACCCCAGCCTTGGGCTTCCCGGTCCCCTTCGTCCTCTCGTGGCCCCATCATTTCGATGGACGAGGAACGTCTTAGAGGTTGGCTGGATTTTGCTGTTTTATAAATGTTTTTATTTGTTATTGTTTAATAATAATAATAATAATAATTTTTATTTATATACCGCCCTGTGGCAAGACAATCCGGGCGGTGTACAACAATAAAATAAATACAACTTAAAACAATATAATTCCCTCCTCCCCCCCCCCTTAAAAAGTTATTAAATCATGTCATAGTCAAAACAATTTACAGTTAAAACAATAATTTTTTTTTTGAAGAAAATAAAAATACATATTTTTTTCAAACCAGCAACCCCCTACAACTCCAAGTCCTAAGAGGAGGGAGATTCCAAAGATCCAAGGCCGGGTAATTTAGTCTGGAAATTTAGTCTGGAAAGGCCTGCCAGAAGAGATATGTCTTGACAGCCTTTTTAAAGCTGTCCAATGATGTTAATTGACGGATCTCATCCAGCAGGCCATTCCAGAGCCTGGGAGCGACAACAGAAAAAGCCCTCTGGGAGGTTGCTGCAAGCCTAGATTTTTGAGGCTGCATCAGATTCCTCCCAGATGACTGGAGAGCACAGGAAGGATTGTATGGGAGGAGGCGGTCCCTGAGATAGCTTGGACCCAGCCTTTTGCGGCGCAACTTTGGCGATTTGTGGAAGGAGTGCTATTTTAGCACTCCTTCCTGGGGTGGCGAAGCTGTGCCGCGGGGCCGAGGAATGCGGATGCCTCAGCTCCAATTCGCAGCTTCCCGGGGCGGCCCCATGCAGCCTGTCTGCTGAGTCCCTCAGTAGGTTTCCATGGCCCAGTGGGGAATTAAATCCTCATCTCCAAAGTCATAGTCAAATATTCAACCCACTATCACCATTCTCTTATTAACTCCTTTACTAACACAATACTTATCATCAAATTAGCTATATTTCCCAACCACTCAAAAATGAAATTAAAATTTTGATGTTCTTATTCCTTTGCCATTTACAAATATATCCTCTCATTTATCATATTCCTTCTAGTTCTGCATCCCATCAGACATATATAACTTTAGCTTAGCAATAATTTAAATAATTTCTAAAATGTCTGATTTTGTAAGCACTTCCTTTTCAGTAAACAATCATTCAATATCTTAAAACCTATAAAACCCATTCTTATTTCCTTTCTCTTTCATAATTTGAATTCCAAAGCAAAGCAAAGCAGCTTCATTTATATACTGCTTCATACGCTACTATGCAGTGTCTAAGCAGTTTACAACTGTAAGCTCATTCCCCCCCCCCCCAGCTGGGTTCTCATTTTAGTGACCTTGGAAGGATGCAGGCCTGAGTCAAGCCTGAGCCATGGCTAGTATTGAACTCACAACCTTGTGGTTTATGAGTGAGTGGCTGCAATGCAGGCATTTAACCGCTGTGTCACCAGGGCTCCAGGAAGGAGGAGGAGGAATACACCCTTGGCCTCTTGCAAATCTTTGCAAATGTCCAAACTAGACATCCATTATTGAATTAGACAGAATCTGGGGAAAGAACATTCTTCCATTAAAAAAATCTTCCCGCTAGTCTTCATCCCCCCACCCTCATTTTTTCTCTTTCCAATCAAATAATATATATTTTATTTCCTCCCCCCTCCTACAATAACTCTGTCCTTTCTGTATTCAGTGTTATGCATCTTCTTTTGTTTAGATTCTACTGGATCTGATGTTCTCCTCCAGTTACTTGACTTACTTGAAAATCTCCAAAATCCTCTTGGCTGGGCTACAAACCTTCCTTTGTCATTTCTTCTTCGCATTATGAACTGTCACCCCAATCACCATCCTCCATCCAAAGTTCTGATGCTTTCTCCATTCTCTGAATTCATCCATATCATCCATCAAGCTAAAGTGCAATCTAAAGTTCATTATAAAGTTCTTAAAAATAGTCCAACAATTGCATTTCCTCCCATACCTCCTGCCAAATCACTTGATCACATTTATCTTCTGGGGGTTGCTTTTTACCATCCTTTTACTAAACAAGATCTTGGTATACAAAGAGTTGACACTTTTTCTTCATAGTAGGGCTTATCATCTTTTGCTGCTCTTATTGTTTTCAATGAAGTACTTCTCATCCAAAACAAATCCAGGTTTCCATAATAAATCAATCTCTTCTCTAGCCCATTTTTCTTTTTAAAATACTTTAAAAATAGCCAATCATCAACCTTTAAAAATTACATTCATGTTTTCATGTGAATATATACCATATCAATTTATATGCTTTTCAATGTTTCTTCTTCCACTCACAAATTTATTACTTTCTCATTTCAGTTTACCAACTTAATTTTTCTAATGGTCCTAAAGATCCCTCATTGAACACAGAAAGTAGGAAACTCACCAGAGTAATAATATCCCTACTGGATCGAAGATGTCTTTTACTTAATTATATCTTGAAGTTTTTAAAGAAGTACTTAAACAATAAAGTACAGTTGCTGGTTTAGTGTCCTTAAAGACTTGCCTACAGAGGCATTAGTGTTGATGAAAATTTCCTGAAGTCCCCCTCCACACACACACACACACTTTGCTGTCCCCATAAGCTTGGTGAGGATCTTGGACTTTTGTGGCAAACTCTTCACTCCCCCCTTCTCCAGGGAAAGAATCACCAGCCAGAACTTGCCTTCAAACCAGTGATTTTTGCTTCTGCAGCTCTCTCTTTCATGGATCCCCATGAAAAGATGTCAGTAGGCTATTGCTGTACCTGGAAGTCTCCCCTATTAAAACCTTGTGACAGTCAGGAGTGCCTGTTATCAGCTTCGGCTGATACGGCAGCTGTGTCCTTTTCTGGAAGTAAGGGACCTTGAGACTGTTGTGCATGCACTGGTAACCTCATGTCTGGATTTCTGTAATGCGCTCTACATGAGGCTACCCTCGTGCTTGGTTCGGTAACTACAGTTGGTGCAGAATATGGTGGCCAGAGTAGTGTCAGGAACATCAAGGAGGGACCATATTACTCTGGCACTAAGGTTCCTCCATTGGCTGCCTATTAGTTTCCAGGCCCAGTACAAGGTGTTGGTTATCACCTTTAAAATCCTAAATGGCTTGGGTCCAAACTATCTCAGGGACTGCCTTCTCCCCTATAATCCTCCCCGTGCACTCCAGTCCTTTGGGAGGAATCTGCTGCAGCCTCAAAAAGTTAGGCTTTCAGCTACCTCCCAGAGGGCTTTTCGGTTGTCGCCCCCAAATTGTGGAACGGTCTGCAGGATGAGAGCTGTCAATTGACATCTCTAGACAGCTTTAAAAAAACTGTCAAGATGGATCTCTTCCAGCAGGCCTTTCCAGGATAGATATCCCAGCCTCAGGAACCCTTCCCTCCGGAGGGTCCTCAAGTTCCTCCTGGAAGATCTAATGAGAACTGTTGCTGTAGTCCCAATTTGTTGTTTAACATTACTGTTGTATTTTAATTGTTGTCTTAAATTTAATTGGTGTTTTAATTTGTAACTGATTTAATAACTTTTTAAGGGGGGAGGGAACTAGATTTGTTGTATTGTACTGTATTTTATTGTTGTTAGCTGCCTTGATTGATCTCAAAGGGGCATGATATAAATAAATAAATAAATTATTATTATTATTATTATTTCAAATAAAAGCTTCTGAAAAATGTACTCAGAAGAAACTACAGGTGTTGTGAAAAGAGAGACCATGAGGATGAAAATCCAAGGGGGGGGGGTCTTTGTCTCCCATTTTGGACTACCTTGCACTGTGATACATGATAGGCAAGAGATATGTAGTCATATTTATGCTCCTCTCGCTAAGTGCAGTAAATGGGGTGAGGGAAAGTGTTTATTCATTACCTACATTTTGTAGAACAGATTATAAAAATAAGTTTTATTGTTTTTTAATTATTATTTTTTACAATGTACTCCAAAACTAAACAGAAAAATATAACTTCATTCAAATCTATATAAACATTTCCCACTTTCTAAGTTATTTAACCCCCCTTCCTCCCTCCCTTCCTTTGATACAATAACAGAACAATGTTAGTATCATTTTAAAAGAAAAACTACTAGCGTATTAAATATTCTTCCTTAAAAAACTAAATAACATTCCACTGCATAAGAAACAATTTGTTGTTATTAATTCAGTTACTGTGTATCTTTCATAGTCTGTGCTGATTATAACTCCTATATATTTATTTCCTTCTGTGTATTTATATATAATTAATATTTTTGTCAATTTTAATTCAATCATTGCTTTCACAAGTCTAGCAGATGTTAATTTTAACTTACTGATAACATTTTATTAACTTTACTTTTTCTTGTATTATATCACAATCTAGTGCATCTTTTCTTCTGTGTTTTTTGTACTACAGTCGCTTATCTGTTTTTGCAGACTTTAAGTCCGCACTCTTGATTATTCACAGAGGGGCAAGCCTCATTGGCTAAAATGGTGCACACACAGGACCATGTGTGGAAGCATGGAGCCATTCAAGCCAATGAGGCTTGAATATCTGCAAGTTTCTGTTTCTGCGGGGAGTCTGGAACCAATTTCCTGAAAAAACAGAGGGGTGACTGTATATCACTGTACTTATTAGTATTTTATACAAGTCAAGATTTTTCTTCTATTATTTCTTCAAGTTTTATTTAGTCAGTCCATTTCTTTTCACAGAATCTTACTAATAGTTCCCAGTCACCTTCACAATTATTCAATGATTTATCTTTGATTAATGTCGTAAATCTGTTAATCTCCATCATGTCCAATAAGCCAATCATTGACTGTTCGTATTTTAGTGTCCAATTTTGTGCAAATATCATTCTTGCGGCTGTTACTAAATATAGAGTGCACTTTATTTCTTTTCTTCCCTTCCTTCTATCATATTCAAGAGGAAGAGTTCTGCTCCATCTTAATCAGGGTTTGTAGTATTTTCTACATTATATTGTAGATTCCTATCCAATACGTTTTTCGTTACGGGACACATCCACCAGTAATGGTAAAATATTCCTCTGTTTCCTCCACATTTCCAGCATTTTCCTTATCCTCTTTAAAATATATATTTTCACTAATTTGGATGAGGTTAGATACCATCAGTGTAACATTTCGTATAAATTTTCTTTAACATCCATACTGAGAGTGAATTTTAAATCTTGACCCCATGCTTTCTCCCACTTTTTTAGATTGATTAGATGACCAAGTAATTTTTTAAAAATAAGTGTCTCCCAAGTTACCATCATAGTTGCAATTTTTATCCTCAACCAGTTTGATGGGACATTTCAGTCCACCAAGACATTTTTTTGGTAACTGAACTAGACTCACAATATAGGCATTTTATAACATTGCTTCATTCAAGAAAAGTAGTGAAAAATGCCATCCATATCCTGTGCACATGAGACATTTCATGACTGCAGTACCTTGGAATTCTCATTTGGGTCAGACTATACCCAGATTAAGGCACTTAGCTGATTTTTAAAAAAATGTTTCCAGATGAGAGCTTCACTTTGCTTTTACTTTCTTCCACAGTAATTACAGTAGTTACTTTTTGTCCTCTGAATGCTACAGGCTGTTGACAAACAATCTGTTATCTCCCTTATCATCATTTCAAAATGCACAACAGAAAATGAGACACAGCATGAACCAACATTCAAATCATGTGATAGTTCTTGTTGACTATTTAGTGAAAGTGCCACTCCCAATTTTAAAAGTACATTTACAAAGGTAACTATTTTTTTCCTCATTGAGGGGTGAAACAGACTGGCTGAATGGGGCAGAATTAAGCTGCCCCTGAGAAAGCTGGTTTGGGGCTGTGGCAACTGCACGCTGCAGCCCCAATCCACCTTTTTGCTGGCCCAAAAAAGAAGCAGCAAATTGTGCTCCTTTTTGCATGGGCAAAAAGCTGGCTCTCCCCCCCCCCCCGCCATTGCTTTACAGTGCCCCCATATCTAAGGCTGCCATATCTATCACCCTGCCTTTCATAGCATAGGTGGTGGCTTGGGGTGTGTGCGTTATGCATATGCCACACCCCCAAGCCACTGGGAAGTCAACTTTTTATGCCGGTCTGTTTTGCCTCTTAGTTAAAATAATAATGTAATGATTGTAACAGTTATTGGGTACAGTTATATAGTTATTGGAAGGAATTAATTTAAAGCTGGGGCATTTTATACTATTGGTGTACAAAATGTGAAACCCATTATGTTATTGGGAAAGAAAACAGTTAATCTTTACATATAATTGTTATAAATATGTCCATGTATTTTGTTGTTAACTGCCCTTGAGTTAGCCTTATGGCAACCCTGTGAATGAGACATCTCCATTACTCCCTATCTACAACCACTCTGCTTAGGTCCTGCAGGCTCATGCTTATGGCCTCCCTGATTGAGTAGACCCATCTGGTATGCAGTCTTCCTCTCTTTCTGCCTCCCTCTACCTTGCCAGGGAGAATTCAGGTTTGATTTGTTCAAAGACCCATTTGTTTGTCCTTGAACAAACAAATGTATTTATTTTCTTTCTGTCAGCTTTCTTCACTGTCTAGTTCTCCCATCCATCCATGGTTATGGGGAATACAAGGGCTTGGATAATTCTAACTTTAGCAATTATATATATATATATATATATATATATATATATATATATATATATATATATACAATTTAGGATATTATCTAGTTCTTTCATGGTCCCTTCCCATTCCTAGTTTACTTCTTATTTCTTGACTGCAATCTTTGTTCCCATGAAGGCTTGATCCTAGTTATGGGAGGTCTTTAAGTATTTCAATTTCTTCATTATATATGTTGAATTCTGTTTCTGTGATGTTTTCCACTAGTAGTATGGTTTCATCTGCATATCTTAGACTGTAAATGTTTCTTCATCCTATCTTCACTCCTCCTTCTTTTGTGTCCAAGCCTTGTCTTCATATGATATTTTCTGCGTACATATTGAAATGCAGGGTGATAGATATGGCAGCCTTGCTTTACTCCTTTACCATTTGGGAACCATTCTGTTTCTCCATATTACATTCTGCTGTAGCCTCTTGTCCTAAGTACTCATCAGGACTCTCATCAGGACTGTCAAATCTAGTGGCATTCCCATGTCTTTAAGAGCATTCCATAGCTTATCATGATTTATGAAGTCAAATGTTTTGCTATAGTCTATAAAACACAATCTGATTTTTTTTTTAATTCTTTGGTTCACTCCATTAATCATTGTATGTTTGCAATGTGGTCTCTAGTGCCTCTTCCTTTTTTGATCCCTACTTGTAACTCTGGAATTTCTCTCTCCATATATGGTTGGAATCTATGCTGCAGAATTTTGAGCATAATTTTGCTTGTGTTGGAAATTAATGCTATGGTCCTATAATTGTCTTTTGTGTCCCCCTTTTTGTGGATGGGGATGTATATTGATTGTTTCCAGTTTGTTTGCCACCATTTTGTTTTCCATATTTGTTGGCATATTTCAGTTATCACTAGAGTTGATTCTGTCTGTGTAGACTGTAGCAATTCTATTGGAATATCTTTGGTTCCTGGTGATTTGTTCTCCACAATATCTTTTATGTCCACGTATACAGTTTTAAAAAAGCACACTGTGCCATAACTGTACCATGCTTTAGAAATATCATGTAGGTACAATTAATAAACAGAATGATTCCTGCCTCCAAGGAGGTAACAATCTAAATTTTGAAAACATGGAGACAGAAGTGCACAGAAAATGAGCTGTAACAAACAGTAGAGGTAAAAAACGAATCAGTATTATCTAGGTTAGGTGTGGATATTGAAAGTTATGGCTATGGATAGATATCCCAGAAGAAAGGTTTTTGTTTTTTTCTGGGGGATTTTGAAGACATGATAACATCATGAGAGCTTCCAGATAAAGAGTGACAGTGAAAATTGGTCTTGATGTTTATGAATCAGGAATTCCCTTGGACACCAAAAGAGTAGACTTCAAGGGAGGCAGGAAAGGCACAAGCAGGGATGTATAAGGAAAGAAAGACGGAATATATTTTTCATAGCTGACCTATCAACCAATCCATCAGTCAGAGCAGGCCTGCCCCTCTCCTCTGTACCTCTCATGACCATGTCAAAACTACCTCAGAAAACTGAATTTATATAGGCACAATGAGACAGAAAAAAGCTGAAATGTAATGAAGCAAGTTAACAGTTTTAATGTTTTTCTTAGTTTTTAATAAACTACTGGGCAAGGCTCCCCCCTTTTTATATATATATATATATATATATATATATATATATAAGAAACACTTCCCATATATTTCTTCTCCACCATCTCTTGGCTGCTTGATTCTTCATGTATTCTCCATTTTCTCTTTCCATAAGAATGCATGTGTGCTTCTCTTAGAAAAGGTAAGTATCCCTTCAGGCAAGGGCACCAGACTGAGAACTTCAGCACATTTTGGTTCACTGCCCGGTATCTAAAATTGATTATACAAGCTGAGTGCAAAATGTCCTAATTAAAACTTTGTAGAAAGTGTTGCTTCAGTGCTTTAGACCTAACACACATTTAAGCAGAAATGCTCTTAGAACATTTTTATTCTCAAATAAATTCAGAGGCAAAAATAATACAATGATAAAGTAGGTAGTTAGGATAATGTAAATGTGAAAAAGGAGCCAGTGTGGTGTAGTGGTTTGAGCACTGGACAACAGTGCTGTATAAGAGGGTTTGAATCTCCTTTTACCCATGGAACCCCACTGGGTGATCTTGGGCAAGTCACACTCTCTCAGCCTCAGAAGAAGGTAAAACACCTTGAATAAATTTTGCCAAGATAACAATGTGATAGGTTCATCTTAAGGTAGCCATAAGCAAGAAATGACTTAAAGGCAAACAACAACAACAACAAGTGAAAAAAGATGATTGGACTAGGAATTTTCTCTTATCTGTCAGTATACAAAAATAGACACCAGAAGCTAGTGTTACCAGGATTAAACTATCCCGCTGAGAGAGACAGGACAAGTAAGAATTTCACGTTGTCCATTTTTTCACAAGAACTTTTCAAAATTGCACATCTCTTGATCTTTTTGAAGTTAAAAACTTGAAAGTTTACCATTTGTTGACAAGAACTTGGCAAACTGTGCACATTTCTTGATAAATCTGAAGAAGAATTTGTTCACGATTTTACCCTACAATTTGGAAGTAGTGAAACTGGCGTATCCATCTCCATAGCTTGAAGTGCTAAATTTGTTAAATGTATAGGTTTTACTCTCTATTTCAGTAATGGTGAAACTTTTAGGGGCCGAGTGCCCAAACTAAAAGGCCTTCTGCCTAGTATGTGATGATTATTCATCATGGTTTGCTAAAGAAACAAACTGGTGATTTCTCAACTCTTTTAATTATTTTATATATGAGCCAAAAAATTTGCAACATGATTCTCTCTCACCCTTATCAGAGTTCAGATGGTTACTGCTCCCTGACACCACTGTTTGTTTTAATGTCTTAATTGTTGTTGTTGATTTATTTGGTATTTTAATTATTCTACTAGTTTAATTTGACTTTTATGGAATGGGTGGGTTAGGGATTGGGGGGGATGGAATTGTTTTAACTGCTGTCTTGTTTTAACTTTGTACGCCGCCTCGATTGCCTTGCAGAGGGGCGGGTTAAAAATAAAATTTATGTATATTATTATTATTATTATTATTATTATGTAGATGTGAGAATTTTCGCATGGTTCAATTGCAAGTGAAGTAAAGGGATGGGGGGGAGAGGATTCCTTTTGAAGTTCATTGTTCCAAACTGTTTTATTGTTTTATAGTATCATTGCCATAAGTGCAAGCATGTGCTAATTTTCACACTCAAGTCACATACAAAGAAGTCTTGCTAATCAGATGTTGAAAATTGTGTGCTGCTGTTATTTTTGCAATGAATGGATTTCCATTTGGCTGGGAGCTGCAGTCCAACAAAATCAGGATCTTTGAAGCTATGCAGAATCAGTCAGCGCTGGTTAGTATCTGGATGGGAGACTGCCAGGGAATAATATTAGGTGCTGTAGGCTAGCTTTCGGAGGAAGGAACTGGCAAAATCACCTTTGAGGATTCCTCACCAAAGAAAACCCTAGGAAATTCACAGGCTCCCCATACATTCATGGGCTTCTTGAAGGTGCATGTGTGTGTGCACGTCCATCCATACACACACACACACACACACACACACACACACACACACACACAGAGTTTGTTATTTCTGCAGCCCCTATAGCCAGATATCTGGCCCTATAGCACCAGAGGGGCAAAGGGATGAGTCCTAGAGAGTACTGTTTTCATTTTACATAGAATTCTAGAGTTAGAAGGGCCATCCAGTCCAACCCCTTCTGCCATGCAGGAATACATAGAATCCTAGAGTTGGAAGGGAATTCCCAAGGGCCATCCAGCCTAACCCCTTCTGCCAAGCAGGAATACACTGAACTATAGAGTTGGAAGGGACCCCCAAAGACCATCAAGCATATGTGTGTGTGGTGTCCATGCATGTAACTTCAACTAACACAGCTTCTTTGATCCGGATGTTGTTGGACTGTAGCTTTCAGCATTTCTCAGCATTGGCTACACCAGCTAGAGGATGCTGGAACTTGCAATCTAACAATACCTGGAGAGCCATATGTTACAATGAGGTGTATAGCTTCTATCTCCAACCACAATGATACCCATGACTCCTTCCGAAGTTTTCTGGTTAAAGTAGCTGCAAATTTGCAATCTCTGGAACTTCACCTTTAATGGGAACAATGGCGTCATTGCCATTCACCTTTCCTCTGAAGATAGCTATGGGAAAAGAAATTATTCCAGCATCATTATATTGTTGTGAGGTCTGCAAGTTCTAATATAACTTTGAAATGTGAAGTTTAGTTTAATTAACATGGTCTCTGATAGGCAACCAAGGGCCATGAATGCTACAAAATACATGCTTACTTGTATACCCATGATTACCCAATTGAGATCAAGTTATTTTGGTTAGACAGGATGCTGAAGACAGCACAAAGAACTCCTGGGAGAAGAGAAAGAAAGTCAGCTATTGAGAACAGGTTAGGCATTACTACCTCTTTAAAGTCTGCTTGACCGACATGCTGGATGACTGAGGGAAGTAAGAAGAGGAGTGTGTGAGAAAGAATGGCTGATACCTCTGCTAGCTGCAGTTTTATGCATTCCTATTCATCTGGTCTATCATTGTGTTCCCTCATATTAATATTTTGATAGTACAGGGAATAGGATGCATGTGGCCCACTGCCAAACTACCTCAAGACACATGTGTCCTACTAAGGGCCTAAGCTGATGGCTTAAAAGCCCGTCTTGGGGGCAGGGAAGGGGAGGGGCAGCCGCACGCTCGGTGCCCCATCCCCCTCCCGAGGTTGTCCTCAGAGCAGCCGGCCCTCTGCACGGCCGGCGCTCCAAGAAGGACCTCCCGCCACAACCTTTCCACGCGCTGCGGCGGAAAAGTCAACGAAAGTGCGCCACAGCCTTTTGCAGCGCACTTTCGCTGACTTGTGAAAGGAGCACTAATTTAGCACTCCTTTCAGGGGCGGCGAAGGTGCGCCGCAGGATCAAGGCATGGGGATGCCTCGGTCCCGCGGTGCAGCTTCCCAGGGTGGCCCACGGTCGCCCGTCTGCTTAGCCCCAAAGTCTGTTTTTGCAGCCTTTGACTTCTCCAGTCTCTTCTGGCTACACTTTTCTGACCACAAGAAAAAGTGAGCTGCCTCTCTTGAAAGGCTCCAGGAGAAAGAAATTGGCTTTTGAATAGCTTACATCTCCTCTGCACTATTTAATGTGCCTTTCAGAAATCCAGAATGGGTTTGTTTGGGGTATTTGGGGCAATCCATGAGGTCCCCAAAAGCCCAGGGGACCAAAACTGCCCCCCCGAATCCACCACAGCTGCACACTGCAGCTGGCAGAGGTATCAGCCATTCTTTCCAAACTAAGGGCCTCTGCCCACTGGCCCAAAGGACCGGCCTGGAGGCAGAGATGGGGCAGGGCAGCTGCACACCAGCCACCCCAACCCCACGCCAATGCTACCCTGATGCCGCGCGCTGTTACACATGGCATGCAGTATCAGGATGCCCTTTCGGCACAGTGTTCAAACATGCTGTGCCAGAAAGGGCACTGAAGAGCTGTGTGCTGGCTCGTAGGGTGGCCTTTTGCTGCCCCTGAAAGGAATGGCATTTCACCACTCTTTCAGGGGTGGCAAAAGGGAGGATCAGGGCTGCGGCAGGGCCCATCTGCATAGCCCCTAACTTGGTCTCAAATGGGCAATCATGTAAGCAAGTCTTTTGTAATCTTCATGGCCCTTGATTTTAGACCTGAGATGGAATTAATTCAACCAAACTTGACATTTCAAAGTATCTATCTTCAGGGGAAATGTGGATGGCAATGGCACCATTGTTCCCATTAAAGATGAGGTTCCAGTGGTTTCAAGTTTGCAGCCATTTTAACCAGAAATCTTGGGAAGGAGTCATGGGTATCATTTTGGGTGGAGATAGAAGCTATACACTTATTGTAATATATGGCTCTCCATGTATTGTTAGATTGCAAGTCCCAGCATCCTCTAGCTGGTGACTAGGGCCATCCAACCCAACCTCCTTTGGCCATGCAGGCCAAACTTATGGGGATGAAGCCAGCTGGACAACGACTAGAGTGCAAATGGTGGAAGACTCAGCTGTTATCCGACAGAATTCGCCATAGGAAGCATCTTGACTCCTATCAGGAGGCATTGCGTGCAGCACAGAGATCCTTCTGTTCTGCACGTATTGTGTCTGCAGAGTCCCATTCAGCCGAGCTGTTTAGGGTGGTGGGGGAGCTGATGCAGGTTCCCCCTGCCTAACCCCCCTACTTAACCCGACGATAGCCTGCTTTGATGCCTTTGCAGATAAAATGTTTCAGATAAGGGCTGACTTGGACGCCAGTGTTTTGACAAAATCCATAGACGAGGTGTCCAATAACTCCGTTGATGGCACTTTACTGGATCAGTTTCAGTCTGTGAGTACCGATGACATGGACAAGCTCCTTGGAAGAGTGATGAAGATGACTTGTCTTCTCGATCCATGCCCATCTTGGCTGGTCATCCAGGGGGGTGACGCGTTGAGAGTATTCCTACGGGATGCGATCAATGCGTCTTTCAGGGAAGATATTGTACCATCTTGTATAAAGGAGGAGGCGGTTAAGGCACTCCTGAAAAAAAACCTTCCCTGGACCCCCTGGATAGAAACAATTATAGACTAGTCTCCTTGCTACCTTTTCTAAGCAAGGTGATTGAGAGGGCAGCCGCTTCCCAACTCCAGGCAGTCTTGGATGAAACTGATTATCTTGATCCATTTCAAACCGGCTTCAGGACAGGATATGGAGTGGAGACAGCCATGGTTGCTCTGACCAATGACCTCCGCCTGGGCATCAACAGGGGTAGTGTGACCCTGCTGGTGTTCTTGGATCTCTCAGCGGCTTTTGACACAATAGATCACTCCATCCTCTTGCATTGCCTGAGAGAGTTAGGAATCGGAGGCACTACTCTGCAGTGGTTCTGTTCCTTCCTCTCAGGCAGATCCCAGAGGGTGAGGCTCGGGGACAGCTGCTCTTCCAGAATTGAGCTTAATTGTGGCATCCCTCAGGGCGCCATCCTGTCCCTGATGCTATTTAACATCTATATGAAGCCGCTGGGTGAGATCATTCTGAGGCATGGAGTGCAATGTAATCAGTATGTTGATGATACTCAGACATATTTCTCCATGTCCAGATCATTGGCTCAGACTTCAGATGGTGTCTCTCCTCTCAATCACTGTCTCAGAGTGGTAATGGATTGGATGAGGAAAAACAGACTGAGACTAAATCCAGACAAAATGGAGGTACTTACAGTCACAGGCCCGAAACCAGGTGTGGGAATACAACTCCCAGTCCTGGACGGAGTCACACTCTCCTCTAAGGACTGTGTTCGCAGTCTGGGGGTGCTCCTTGATTCATCACTTCACATGACTAGTCAGGTGAATGTGAAAGTCAGGAGTGCCTGTTATTAGCTTCGGCTGATACGTCAGCTGCGCCCTTACCTGGATATGAGGGATCTGGAAATTGTGGAACATGCTTTGGTAACCTCACATCTGGATTATTGTAACATGCTCTACATGGGGCTACCCTTGTGCCTAACCCAGAAACTTCAATTGGTGCAAAGTATGGCAGCCAGGTTAATCACTGGCACATCTAGGAGAAAGCATATAACACCTGTGCTTAAATCTCTCCACTGGCTGCCGATTAGTTTCCGGGCACAGTACAAGGTGTTGGTTTAACCTTTAAAGCCCTACATGGCTTGGGTCCATCTTATCTCTGGGACCGCCTCTCCCCATATGATCCCCCCATACACTTAGGTCCTCTGGGAGGAACCTGTTACAGCCCATGAAAACTAGGCTGTCGCAGACCTCCCAGAGGGCTTTTTCTGCTACCGCTCCCAGACTATGGAATGGCCTGCTAGATGAGATCCATCTCATCATGACTCTTGATAGTTTCAAGAGGGCGGTAAAGATGGATCTCTTCCGGCAGGCCTTCCTGGAATAACTTCCCAGCTCATACGGAGTTGGATTGCTACCCGCCCCTTGCCGCTAATGCCTGTTTTTGTTTAAAAAATGGTTATTTTATTGTATTTATGTTTGTCTTAATTTGCTATTTTAACCATACATCAGTTTAATTTAGTTTTAGGGGGCTGGGAGGGTTAGGAATTGGGATGAAGGATTGTTTTAAATTGTTGAATATTTTAACTTGTTGTATGCCACCCCGGTTGCCAAGCAGAGGGGTGGGGTAAAAATAAAATTTATTATTATTATTATTATTATTAGTATTAGTAGTAGTATTAGTATTATTACATAATGCTGAGAAATGCTGAGAACTACAGTCTAACAACATTTGGATAATAGAAGCTGTGCTAGTTGAAGGTACATGTGCGGACACCACATGCACATATGCTGGATGGCCTCTGGGGGTCCCTTCCAACTCTAGCATACTGGGTATTCCTGCATGGCAGAAGGGGGTTGGACTTGCTTACCCTTGAGTGTCCCTTCCAACTCTAGGATTCTATGAATTTCTGCATGATCAAAGAGGTTGGCTGAATAGTCCTTGGGGGGTCTCTTCCAACTTTAGCATTCTACATATTCCTGAATGGCAGAAGGGAGTTGGACTGGATGGCCCTTGGGGGTCCCTTTCAACTGTAGGATACTGTGTATTCCCGCATGGCAGAAAAGGGTTGGACTGATGGCCTCTAGAGGTTCCTTCCAACTATAGGACTATATATATTCCTGCATGGACAAAGGAGGTTCGGCTGGATGGCCCTTGGGTCCCTTGCAACTCTAGCATTCGATGTATTCCTGCATGGCAGAAGGGCTTGGACTGGATGGCCCTTGGGGGTCCCTTCCAACTCTAGGATTCTAAGTGAAATGCAAACAAACAGTATTCTCTAGTACTCATCCCTTTGCCCCTCTGGTGCTACAGGGCCACATATCTCACTATAGGGGCTGCAGAAATAACAGTGTGTGTGTATGCACACACATGCACCTTCAAGAAACGCATGAACGTATGGGGAGCCTGTGAATTTCCTAGGGTTTTCTTAGGTGAGGAATGCTCAAAGGTGTTTTTTCCAGTTCCTTCCTCTAAAAGCTAACCTACAACATGTAATATTATTCCCTGGCAGTCTCTCATCCAAGTACTAGCCAGGGCTGGCTGAGTCTACATAGTTTCCAAAATCCAGATGTTGCTGGACTGAAGCTCCAAGCATTCTTAAGCATTCACTACCCTAGCTAGGGGCTGGGGTAGCCAACCCCTGCCCACTCATGCATCCATTCTCTTCTGTGAGAATTTGAGTAGACAGGCAGAAGGAGAAAGGGAGGGAAATGACAATGAGCCTCAGAGGAAAGCAATGGTAAGCTGCTCTCCCTTTGAACTAGCCATGCCAAGAAGACCTTAGGATAAAGTTGCCATAAATCAGAGGCAGGTAATCATGGGATATTTAATATTTCTTAATCCCTTTTATTAACATTTCTGGGGGGCGTTTTTGTTAAGCTAATGGATGTTTATTTGATGGCCCTTGGGGATCACTTCCAATTCTTGGCTTCTCTGCATTCCTGCATGGTAGAAGGAGGTTGGAATGGATGGCCCTTAGGGGTACCTTCCAACTCTAGGATTCTCTGTATTCCTGCATGCACCTTCAAGAAGCGCATCAACCTATGGGAACCCTGTGAATTTACCTAGTTCCTTCCTCTGAAAGCTAGTCTACAACACCTCGCATTTCCTGGTGGTCTCCCATCGAAGTACTAACCAATTATCTTGATCCATTTCAAACCAGCTTCAGGACAGGATATGCAGTTGAGACAGCCATGGTTGCTCTGACCGATGACCTCCACCTGGGCATCGACAGGGGTAGTGTGACCTTGCTGGTGCTCTTGGATCTCTCAGCAGCCTTCGATACAATAGATCATGACATCCTCTTGGATCGCCTGAGAGAGTTAGGAATTGGAGGCACTGCTCTGTAGTGGTTTCATTCCTTCTTCTCAGGCAGATCCCAGAGGGTGAGGCTTGGGGACAGTTGCTCTTCCAAAATAGAGCTTAATTGTGGCGTCCTTCAGGGCGCCATCCTGTCCCCGATGCTATTTAATATCTATATTCGGAGGCATGGAGTGCGGTGTCATCAGTACGCTGATGACACCCAGATATATTTCTCCATGACAAGATCATCGGTTCAGACTTCAGATGGCATCTCTCCTCTCAATGACTGTCTTAGTGCGGTGATGGATAGGATGAGGAAAAACAGATTGAAGTTAAATCCAGACAAAACGGAGGTACTGACAGTAACAGGCCCGAAACCAGATTTGGGAATACAACTTCCAGTCCTGGATGGAGTCACACTCTCCTCCAAGGACTGTGTTTGCAGTCTGGGGGTACTCTTAGATCTGTCGCTTCACATGACTTGTCAGGTGAATGCGGCAGTCAGGAGTGCCTGTTATCAGCTTCAGCTGATATGCCAGCTGCGCCCTTATCTGGATATGAGGGATCTGGAAACTGTTATACATGCTTTGGTAACCTCACATCTGGATTACTGCAATGCACTCTACATGGGGCTACCCTTGTGCCTAACCTGGAAACTGCACCTGGTGAAAAACATGGCATCCAGGCTAATTACCGGAACATCAGGGAGGGAGCACATAACGCCAGTGCTTAAATCCCTCCACTGGCTGCCAATTAGTTTCCGGGCACAGTACAAGGTGTTCATTTTAACCTTTAAAGCCTACATGGCTTGGGTCCATCTTATCTCAGGGACCACCTCTTCCCATACGATCCCCCCCCCCCGCGCACTTCGGTCCTCTGGGAGGAATGTGTTGAAGCCCATGAAGACTAGGCTGGCACAGACCTCCCAGAGGCCTTCTCTGCGACCGCTCCCAGACTATGGAATGGCCTGCCGGATGAGATCCATCTTATTACTACCCTTGCTACTTTCAAGAAAACAGTAAAGACGGATGTCTTCCAGCAGGCTTTCCCGGATTAATCCTCTGGCTCTAGCGGAGGTTACCGTACGCCCCTTAACCCCCCCTAGGACATGCCCAAATTGTTTATTTTGTTTTTATTTGTTTTTGTTTTTGTTTTTATTATGTTTTTAAGAATCGTTTTAATTCTACTATTATAGTTTAATTTAGTTTTAAGGGGTGGGAGGATTAGGGTGTGGGATATAGGAATTTTACATTGTCTTTTGTTTTTAAATTATGCTGTACACCATCCCAATTGCTGAGCAGAGGGGTGGCTTAGAAATAAAATTTATTATTATTATTATTATTATTATTATTATTATTCTCTCTCTCTCTCTCTCATGTCCACACCAAGTGACCTTGTGTCAGTGGTGGGACTGAGAGAAAGCCTTCCCCTATAGATTTGAGGGCCCTTGCAGGTTCATATGGGAGATAAGATCTTTTAGATTCTCTGGATGTTTGGTTCTTCCAAATCAGGACTGAAGAGTTAGCAGACTCTTTGGACTGTAGCCAAACTGCTACAAGAGGGAAAAAACTCAAGGAATGTGAGGTTCTTCATGATTCCTGTCTCCTTCTACTCATCTTGCCAGAATTCAGCACATCAGTACCCCCTGAAATAACCCTGAAAACCTATTTCTCCAGCAGCATCAAAATGTAGTTGGAATTCAGCTCCCAGATTCAGGTCATCATTCAAAATGAAGCCTATTATAACTGACTAAAAACGTATACCAGACTATAACAATCTCTCTCTCTTATATCACATGTGATCCATAACTGATGCACCAGCCTAGACCAGCCTTTCTTGGAATCACATAGCCAATAGAGAAACAACCTTCTCAGGGCCACAAGTCTTCATGAAAAGTTCAGGCGGCTGAATAGCTTCTGTAACTCCTGCAAGATGACCTTTCTCCAGGCCAAAAACACCCAAAGCTTTCTAGAAATATCTTGGAGCTTGTCAACAGGAAGCCTGCATCCAACTCCATTCCCAGAGAAGCTAACATAGTGGCTGGTCCCTCAGGTTTTTCCTCTGCCAGCTGTACCCCCAGAAAATCAGCCAAATGTGCAAAGGTTTCCATAATGTCTTTTCACTGCCTCCCTCCTGGGGGAAAAAGTTAAAATAATGCACTGTCAAACACACCCCAACTGCCTATCTCAAGGCCCACTCAGGAAAAGAACTATACTTTACGAAGGTGGTACATGAGACCTAACACCCCATAAGATGAGCCTAGTCCATGTAGAACCCTCTCACACATGCCAAAGGCAAAACTGGCCTTTGCAGACTGCTAGAAATAGTGCAAATTGAGTCCACTTTAAGGGTTAGGGAATCATGGGAACTGCATTTTATTGTGGCACCAGAGCTCTCTGACAGAGAAGGCTCAATGTCTCAGAAAAAAGAATAATTCTCATGATTCCCTAGCACTAATCCTAACCCTTAACATGAACTCAATTTGCACTATTTCTAGCAGTCTGCAAAGGCTCTGAGTCTACTTTAACTGCCCTGGTTCAGTGCTAGGGAATCATGGGAATTGTATTTTTTCTGAGACATTGAGTCTTCTCTGTCAGAGAGCTCTGGTGCCACAATAAACTACAGTTCTCATGATTCCCTAGCACTGAGTCAGGGCAGTTAAAGTGGACTCAATTTGCACTATTTCTGGCAGTCTGCAAAGGCCCTCAGTCGTTGGGATGCACTGGCAACAAGTGAACTGCTGGCTTGATCTGGGTTGTAAGAATAGGGCCATATTCAATTAGAAGCTGGTGCTGATGATTGCTACCACCATGAACCAGCAGGAACTGCTTATGTAACAGTTCTCATAGGTCCTGACATCCCCTAAGACCCAGGATTAAGCTTACTTGGCTACCACTGAGCCCATAGCTCCTGGCAGCCTCTAAGACCCAGGATTAAACTTACTTTGCTACCACTGAGCTACCACCAGATATGCCACCCATTGTGTGCCTCCTGCTGGAATAGCAGTACTCATGACCAGCTAATTTCAGTGATGTCTTGGCTGTAAGGTTCACCTGCTACATCCCACTCCTTCAGTCCTGACAACACCACCTGGTCACTTTCTGCTTCTTTATATAAGGAATACTGTCTTCCTCCTCCTCCTCCTCCTCCTCCTCCTTCTTCTATGATGGTGTAGATCACTGAAAAGCAGGACTGACCAGGAACCCTATGATCTGTTTGTTCATGAGCAGAAAGACAATCGAGTATTTCCTGTGTCAACCTAGCATGCTTACCTGCTTTTGAAGTTCTCTTTCTACTCTCCTGTAACTTGGATTGACCTGCATGAAATGCACATACCTCCTATAGAGCCTGCAACCTGACAAATATCATAGCCACATCAATGGGCTTCTTTTCTTCATCAGAGGAAGATAAAACCAGTAGCAGTTACTTATGAACAAATTGTTTAGTAGCCTCCTTCCCTTTGCTCTGCCCTTGATGTTTCTTCTGACATATTCTCAAGCTCCACTCAAAACTGCAACTATATTCCTATTGAGGACTAACCTCATGCTCAATCAAGCCCAACTACAAGTATACAGGAAAAGGAGAAATCAGGAGGGGTGTGTGTGTGTGTGTGTGTGGGGGGGGAAATAAACTCAAGCTCATCCAATGGTGCACCAGGCCTAATAGACACATAGCCCAATGCCCTCTACCACTGGACTTAGCTGGTGTACTAGAGCCTATTTGCCACCAACCAAGCTTCAGTGATGCAGTGGCTTGCCATCAAGCCTACCTGACCCAATGCAGCCTCTGTTTCAACCATCCGTACCTCCTGTACAATGTGATCTACCTGCATCTGCCTGGGCCAAATGGAGCATATCACCAGCCTTCTGCCTGCCTATCCACTGCTTCCTGGGCCTGATGGGACCTATAAGAGGCTTTGTGGCCTAATATAACTTATCCTTCACCTCCCAAACTCAATCGGGCACATAATGTCTTGCTTACAACACAGAATATCTGTCACATTCCATGCAATCCAAACAGCTTAATATTGTCTGCCCACCACTTCCCTGAGGTCTACAACCAGGCCTTGATGGCTGACTGTGACCTATTTGGTGCTCACTGGGTCCACTGGGCCTATCAATCACTTCCCATGCCTGCTGGGGCTGATCACAAAGTGGCTTTCCCCACCAAGCCTGGACTGGTTTGTATCTCCAACCACTTGTACACCCAGAAACACAGGGGCAGCCATTGCTTGCCACTCTGCTTCATGCTTCAACGAGTATAATGAAAAGCCCCTACCAAACTGTTAAGGCTAGGGGCCTGCTGCACTTAGAACCTGCCTCTCCAAGTGCATTGAGGCAGAGTCTGGAGACATGGAGGAGTGGGTTTATAAGCCATACTTGCTTCTCCCTCTGACTTCACCAGCATAGCAATGCAGAGCATCACTCTTCACAGTGCCTCCAGCCCCATCCCTGAAGCCTTGGCTCTCATCATGGAAGCAGAGAAAGATTTTTGTGAAGTGGGTGAGATTAAATGACAACAAGATGAGCATTAAATTTACACACGTTACTATTTGACAGCAGTTCTCATCACCTCAGCCCTTGAGCCAGGGAGTAAGCAAAGGAGGGCATGAGCATACTCTGCCAGTGGGTAATATAATTGTAAAGGACCACATAACCTTTTAAAACTATTGTGGCAGCCCCGTGGGTTTTGTCATCCCACTGCTCCACCAATTTGTGACAACCACTTGTACTTAAAAAAAAAATCCTTTTTAAATTGTGACACAACCACCTATTCAGGATTGTCACCTTATTTTTCTTGTGTGCACCATCTTATATGTGAAACTAATTCCCTACTTGTAAATGTAATTAACGTGGCTACTTATTCAAGTCCCAGACGAGTCTGTATGTGAACAATAATAAAACTTTATTTGAAAGATGATTTGTACAATGTTTTCCTTGTTAAGACGTTTTATGCACTTGTTATTTCAAGGTCTCACTTTCTTGGTTCCACTTTTTTACAGTTGCAGTTTACTTCACAACACTCTCTCCAGAGAACAATAGTTATTTTTACCCTGGACCCACACAGTCCTTATATTAGGTTACTTTCCTAGTCTGTGCCAGCCACCAAGGCTAACATATCCCACAGGATATTACATCACAGCAACTCCCTCTCTCAGAGTTCTCAGAGTTCTGTACGAGTACTGAGTCCCTCACTTCCGGACTTTAACCCTAACCATCCCTATCTAACTCCAACTGTCATCAACTGACTTATTTCTCATCTCTGGCCTTCAATTTGATCGGCTGTTGCCAGCTCTCTCTCCCTATTGGCTGTTGCTCATCTGGCCCAACTCTACATTCTCTTCACACAAATTTAAAATAATGGCTTCTTATATTAGATTTAACTTTTAAAATACTAAATTAAATCAAATGTGAAATTCATTTGTAATCTAAGCTAAACTCCTGAATCTAGTATGCCAGGTCCAATGTGTTCTGTATCTTGATTCTCCTATATGGCACAGTTCCACATAGATGGAGAAAGCCTTGGCATGCTATGAATATCTGTCATTTTTCACTTCTGAAAATGAAGGCATGTTCCAATAAAGCAACAAGTTTACTAATTGTTATTTCAGGTTTATAAAAAAGAAAAGGGAAACCAAACAGTCTTGTGCAAGGTTTGCAGACTGCCAGAAATAGTGCACATTAAATTGAGGCACTGCCCTGGCTCAGTGCTAGGGAGTCATGGGAATTGTATTTTTTTCTGGGACATTAAGCCTTCTCTGTCAGAGAGTTCTGGTGCCACAATAAATTACAGTTCCCATGATTCCCTAGCACTGAGCCAGGGCAGTGCCTCAATTTAATGTGCACTATTTCTGGCAGTCTGCAAAGGCCTTTAGTCTCTAAGGGGGGAAGCAGACGACTGCTTCCAGGATGCCGCGGGACGGAGCGCCGTCGGAGCGAAGCCTCTGCACCGCGGCGCTCCTGCGGCGTCCCTAAAAGGAGCTCCAAATTGGCGCTCCTTTTAGATGTCAGGGAAAGTGTGCCCTAAAAGCGGCGGGCACACTTTCCCTGACTCTTCCACCGCAGCGCATCCGGTCGCTGCGGCGGGAGGTTGCCCCGGAAGCGCCGGCCGTGCAGAGGGCCGGCAGCTCCCTGGGCGACCTCAGGAAGAGGAAGGAGCGCCGCTCGTGCGGTGGCTCCTCCTCTTCCGGGCCTCCAAGACAGCTCAATAAGCCGTCTGCCGAGGCCCTAAGTTGACTGAACAGAATGGAGAACGTTGAGTCTCCTAGCACCTTGTGAAGCCTTTAGTATGGAATACAAAACTGTGTGTGCTGAGTAGGAATCTGAAGAATATTCATAAAAATTCTCAGTGAGAGAGTCTTTCATTGGCACATCAAGAGTCCACTGAAAAGATCACCAGGCTCAGTAAGACTTCTCCTCCAGCAAAAAAAAAAAAAAAAAAAAAAGAGAGAGAGAGAGAGACAAGGGACTTTCCATAATTGGTACCAAAAGAAGGAGGAGGAGGAGGAGGAAAGCTTACATATCCTAATGAAACAAACACAAAAGGACTGGCTGACTGAAGAAGAAGTCCAGATGGATGAAAAGGGTGGGAGGGTGGGAGACACCTGGAAAAGCTGGTGAGAAAGAATCGTGAAAGAGACTGTAGTTTGTGCAATTAGCAACTACAGCTATTGTGTTTTTGTGCATTTGCCTTATTGTGTAATTGCCATGCAACTGTCCTTGCAAACACAAGAAATCTCAGTGGGAAGGTAAGATCTTGAAAATTCCTGGGTGGAAAGAAAACTGTGTTATTCTCGCTCTCATGTGTAAAAGAGAAGAGTTACATCCCTAATATTAAAGAATTGTAACATCTTCACTGAACACATGTATCCAGAACATGTGATGATAGTGTCTGGAAAATCTGAACTATTGTGGAATGTTTCGTATATACACATGTATGCCATCAACAGTTCATTCAACAGTTCTAAATGACAAAGCAGCACCTCACTCATAATTATACATAGACAGTTAAGTTTTAAAAACAACAGGAATGGAAGCTGAAACATTCAGAAATTAGTATTCATTTTGGGTGTCTTCTGCACACATTATAAGATGTCTTTTTTAGATTGTGCAATCTACATGTTCCATCAAATCTTTACTAAGAGAACAGGGAGTGCCTGCCAAAAGACTGCATTAATGCATGGATTTTACTGAGCTGTAAATTGCTTTGTTGCATGAATCAAGCATTTCATGTAAGAGCTTTTTAATTATTGTTTCTTTCCAAAATATGGCAGGAAAGCTAGTGATTAGGCTTTGATTGCCTAAGTAACAGTAACCATTGTCAGAAGCAACACAGGAACAACTTGGAATCATTCCACAGTGCTGCTTGAAAAACTTCAAAAAGAAGACAACACACTATTAAGAAATGAATGAGCTTTTTCCCATGGATTGGCAGCAAGAGAAATGAAAAGACTCTTTCCCTCAGAAAACTGATACACTATCAACAGCAAAACAAATTTCCCTCATTGAGTTAAAATGTTTGTATCATTAGCCTTTGTTCTAATTTCATTAAGGACTGTGAATTTTCATTTCCTTACCAAATTTCTTTAATACAGGTATTATTAATATTCCTTTTAGTTCTTGTTAAGACTGGAGCCTATTTGCAGTAGGTCTAGATCAAGATTCTACTTATTAAAACATATTGGGTAAAGACTATGCTGTTAGGGTATCCTCTCTATGGCCCTCCTGGATAGATGATTCTGTCTGACCCAACACTCAGCTGGAAATTGGCCAAAGATACAGGAAATGAAAACCAGAAACAGATTTCTGGGCATTTTAAGGTTGCATTTTCAGTCAGTTTTCCACTGAAAATGCAATAGTGTATGAAATAAAACATGGTCCCTTCTCTCTGCACTGTGGCTCACCCCAGTCCTGCCCTTGGTATTGTCCTTTTCTCCTGTCAGACAGAGACCTTTCTCTCATGTTTTCTTCAAAAGAATCCTGGGTACTATAGCACTATGATTTGAAAGTCTCCCTCTTTTAATGAAATGAAAAATTAAAGCAGTTGTTTGTGGTGTACATACAGTCTGAGAGCTTTTCACTTATGCAGACGATTACAGTTATTTTCCTATGTGGCCTGTAATGTGAAAGAAAGTTCAATGTGGATTACAATGTTGTGAACAAAGAACTTTAAAAAAATATCAATATCTTTCCAGTGGACTCTTGATGTTTTCCCTCAGATATACAATCTTATTATGAGTATTTGAAAGCTTTCCCTAAAAGCATAATCTTGTGTCCTCTATGCTTTCCACCATCTATTAGAAAAGAGATGAAAAATGAAGAAAATAAGTCACCTTTGTAACTGTGACTTCAATTTGGAGCAGTAGCAGAGTAGTAAACTGACAAGTTCATTTCTGTCACTTGCCAAGCTATGCTTCTTGTCTGGTTGTCTGAAGCATGTTTTCTTATATGTTCTCTATGGGCTGACCCTGGTGGCACAGTGGTTAAATGCCTGTACTGCAGCCACTCACTCATAGACCACAAGGTTGCGAGTTCAATACTAACCAGGGCTCAGGCTAGACTCAGGCCTGCATCCTTCCGAGGTCGCTAAAATGAGTACCCAACTGTTGGGGGGGTGGGGGAGGGGAATGAGCTTACAGTTGTAAACCACTTAGACATCCCATAGCGCAATATGAAGCGGTATATAAATGAAGCTGCTTTGCTTTGCTTTGCTTTGATACTATCTTTAGCAGAAATGTGGTGCCATGCCCATATCTACTGGTAGGTCCATGGCACAAGCTGCTAGAAAAAGGTGATGAAGTTGTAAAGACTCACTGGAACTACACATAGCTGACTTGGAAGCTGGTGTCAGCTGCCCACTGAACAAGCAAAATGACATACTAATTATTCAGTTAGTTGACCCTGAAAGTCTGAGCACAGTTTCTGTTGCTGCAGAAACAATAAAGATGAACTCTTCATTAATTTTATTCTTGAATGAAGCAACAAGCAATTTGAATAATTTTCTTCCTGCATTGAGGAGTTCTTTATAAAGTGTATATTTTTTGAAGACTATCCACAGTTCAGGACTTTCACTGCACAAAATTTGCATATGGTATTTTGCACAGAAAACAGACCTTTCTGTACAGGAAACAGGGCCAGTGTGATGTAGTAGTTGGAGTGTTGAACTATGTATGGCTCTGGAGACCATGGTTCAAATCCCCACCTGAGCATAAAAAAACCACTGGATGACCTCAGGGAAGTCACAATCTCTGAGCCTCAGAGGAAGGCAATGGTAAACACCTTCTGAAGTAACTTATCAAGAAAACCCTATGATAGGTTTTCTTTAGAGTCACCATAAGTTTTTTTTTTAAAAAAATTAAAAAACGTGGAAGTACTCAACAATAACAATTGCTAAGGACATGCTGTTTCCTGCACAGAAAATTCAGGGCAAAATAATTGCAAGGAATAAAGAAGAGAATTTTTTCTTCGCCCAAATGAGCATCTTCTGTACAGGAAACAATACTTCTGGAGAAGAAATTTTGAGACATATTTTAAGAATAAGTCCTGAACTCTGAAGGTTCACATCAGTGCAGGTTTCTCCTCATCCAGGGTTTTTTCACACTTCAAAAACACATTTGACTCTTTTTAAAATCATCATCAAATATTCTTTCAATTCCTATGTCACAGACACAAGTACAAAAGCTGGGAAGTGAAAGCATTGGAAAATATTTGGTGCATTCCTTCTACTTCTTTCCCCCCAGAAGTATGATATGAAGTTTGTAAAAATGTCCTTGGAAAAGTGGAAGAAACATTTTAAAGTTATGGCCTCATTGGAAGTTACATCTGACAGTAACTAAATTATACTCCCTCCTCTGCTTCCAACATGATCCCTGCCCCTCTGGGACATGGGGCTGCTGAAAAAGAAAAGGCTCCCCCTTTTTGAGAGCCCAGAAAACTTATGTTTAAAGGTTTAAAAATATATCAGATTGGGTCAAAAAAGCAAAAAGCAAAAAACAAAAACAAAAAAACCCAACACTTCTTTTAAATTTCTAAGATGAATTCAAAGCTCACTGTACCTCAAATCACTTCAGAGTCAAATTGCATCATGTCCAGAGGTGGTCTGGACACTTCCAAAGTAAAGCTGTTCATATCAAATGTGTGCCTTGTCTGAAACTTCTGCACATCTTCCTCAAATATCTGCAGGATGACCATGAAATGGCTTGAATATAATTGCTTTAGGGAATTGTGTACCTCAATTTATGGTGCAGTCCCTGCTGCTTTTCAGGAGGTGTTAGTCTGTCTATTTCATAACTGGAGGTTTTTAAAAACTACTGGCTAAGGTAACTGAGGGGATAGTGTTAGACAAGATACTTGAGGGATAGTGACAATTTAGCTCCTGGCAGTCTTGGAAGGTACTGGTTAACTAGATCTATTCCAATCTAAGTTCCAGTCTGGTTGTAGGACAGAATCAACTACAAGGTTCCCTCTGTCTCACTTTTTGAGAGGCAAATACCACAGTCTGTTATGTGCTTATTTTGACCCAATAGATTCTTGGCCTTGGTTATCCTGATTGATAACTTCCATTAGCACAGGAGCAGAGAGAACATCTTTCAATACCACTTTATTTATTGTAAATGAATGAATGAATACATGAAATGAATGAATGATGCCACTAACCACTGTTCCTACAGAACAACAGTGAGAATTTTGGGGCTGAGGATATTGTTTTATGGTGGTTCTACCCTTTCTGTGTTCCAAATTCTAACAAATAACATTGGAGACATTAGTCATCCCCTGACAGTCTTCTTGTGGCATGAAAAAACCATGTTGTCTCCAGTGGTATTTAATATCATTTTGAAAGCACTAGGTCCATACATTAGGGGATTTTGAGTGATAGACTGTAATGGAGTTGGACCTCCTCTGAAGAAACAGCTTTCCAGTCTGGAGCTATTCCTCAGTCTCTCATTGCCTTTGACAAAGATTTCTGTGGATAGGATTATCTATCACAAGCTATATCACCATTCTTGGGCTAGTATGTGAGAGAGGCACTCCTTTTAAGATGCACATCTCCTTTCAAAAAAAGTCCAACTTCCTGTTCAGTCTAGGCTTTGAAATGACAAATCCTAACACAGCATTCCTGACAGATGTCTGTCCAGCCTTATAAAACCTTCAAGCAAAGAAACACTCATTTACATACCCCAGGCATTTTTAAACCATTAGTTAGCTTGTTCAATTTTTTTTCACATTCACCACTTGATATAAAGCAAACTGCATGGAATTAAAATGTGATTCAGCATAATCATGAGCAGAGCTACAATACCACAAGAGAAATCACACCTACTAAGCAGACAGAATTAAGGTGGTATGCCTGAGTTTAGCTCACCTGGTGTTACAGTAGTATTGGGTTTCTGTGTTAGTCTATCTTTGATTTTCTTACAGTATAATGTATTACATATTACTGATCTTATATAATTAAACTTAACACCTTGCTTATAGAATGCATATAGAAAATCAGATTCATGCCTTTGCATGACCTTATGCACCTCACCCAAAGAAAGAACAATTCTACCCCAAAACAAATAATTTGAAAAGGAACTAAGTAATTTAAAAGTTACATCCTAAATGTCAGGCTTTCCCACATTGAAGGCAATTTTATGTTTAACCATGTCTACCTGCCATGACTAATGATAGCTATTAAACTGAGCTAGGCCTCAGGGTGTGTACTGAAAAATAGACAGTTATGCAAAAAAAAAAAAAAAAAAAGAGGGGGAAAGAAAGACAGAAAGATCCACACTAGTCCAGTATTATGTTCACATTGTGTTAATAAGGAAGAAATGAATTATCTACAAATCCTGCTGGTATGAAGTCCTTAAGTTTCCAAATCCCATCTCTAGTGCATACATCAACAGTGGTGGAAATTACATTACATGACCTGATAGCATGTTCTAGTTAGAAATGAAGACTGCAATATTAATCGTGAAGTCATTCCTTTCAAAAGAAAAGGGAGAAAAAAACCTAGTTGTCTATTGGCTTTTCTTTTAAATATTTTAGCTCAAGATTGCTCAGAAATACATTCTAAAGAATGATCTGTGCACTCATCCCCAATAATTATTTTCAGAATTTGTTACATGTAATTTTCAGTCGGATATTATTGAAGTGAACTAGCTGATGAACTACCATAGTTTTGTAGCTAAATAGCATTTCCCCTCCCACTTACCCCCACCCAAGGCTACTCTGCTGGGCATCAGCTACATGCAGAAGGTGTTGGGGTATGCAGACAGCGGGATCTAGCATACACACATGCAGAGTAGATACACGTAGGAAGGAACATCTAGAAGCTGGTCTTCTGTGAAGAGTCTGCTCCAGACAGCACAGGAAAAAACCTCCCACAAGGAGCTGCTACTTTCAGCTTGGAGAAAGGAATAGCTTCACAGAGAGGCTTCTCTCAGAGAGGGCTTTAAAGTTTGTTGCAAATATTTACAAAGATACACAGAGTACTAGATGTCCGTCTTGAATGCTCACAGCTATACATATCAACAAAGTGCTTCGCCAACCACCAACCACAACTAACCAATAACAGATATTTTGACTCTCTCCCACATATAGGTGGTCTTCTTGAGAACATGTGACAGCTATGCACTAATGAAACCTAGCTGTTTTCATCACAGTGCCTGTTGCATCAGACCTTCCACGATGCATACCTGGCTTGTCCCATCCACTGTGCATGTTGCATCAGGTCTCTCATGATGCACAGCTTGCCAAATGCTGACTCATGCACCTGCCACTTGAACTGTAGTAACCCTGTTCCAGTTCTTTTCAGTGGCCACATCCACATCATTTTCCAGACCAGGGTGTCACATAGTCTTGACAGAAAGGGGATCTCTTCAGCTGACAACTGATGTGTGGGCAGAATATGTTTTCTCTCTCACTCACTCACTCTCACACACATACACCACCACCACCGCCACTGCCAGCTAGGTAGGTTCTCACAAGGAATTGCAAGAGGAGTCCCATCACAGCCTCACTGGCTGCTGGAGGCTGGGGGGGAGCAGAACAGAAATGTCATCCATTTCCAGAAGAATGGATCCCCTTTATTACAATTGTGGCAGTACTACCAAAATTGTGACTACAGAGGGATTGTGAATATGGAACAGTTATAAATGGGTATGTCTAGCATATGCATTTGTAAGTGCTCAACAGAATGTCACCCATTGTCAATTAATCAATGCCTTATTATGACCTATGCATTGTTGTCTTGTAAAAAAAACCCTAAGATGAAGCAAAATCCCATGGAGAAACAGAATGGTTTCCAGTTGGCAAAGGGATCAGACAAGGCTGTATCCTTTTACTCTATCTGTTCAACTTGTATGCATAACACATTATAAGAAAAACAAGCTTAGGGTCTCGGCAGACGGCTAATAGAGCCATCCTTGGCGCAAGGAAGGGGAGGGGCAGCCGCACGCTCAGCGCCCCTTCCTCCTCCCAAGGTCGTCCTCGGAGCCGCCAGCCCTCCGCACAGCCAGCGCTCCGAAGACAACCTCCCGCCGCAGAGTCCAGACACGGTGTGGCTGAAGGGTCACCGAAAGTGTGCCACAAGCTTTTGCGGTGCACTTTTGGCAACATATGAAAGGAGCGCTATTTTAGCGCTCCTTTCTTGGGGCGCCGACAGTGCACAGCGGGATCGAGGCATGAGGATGCCTCGGTCCCACGGCGCACCTTCCCAGGGTGGCCCACGGCCTCCCGTCTGCTGAGGCCCTTAGACACAGAAGAAGAAGGAGTGAAAATAGGAGGAAGGGATATCAACAATCTAAGATATGCTGATGACACCATAGTACTAGCAGAAAACCTCACAGACCTGGAACATTTACTAAGGAAGATCAAAGAAGAAAGTGCAAAGGCAGGCTTAATGCTGAACATAAAGAAAACAAAAGTAATGACCACTGAGGACCTTCACAAGTTCAATCTAGACAATGAAGAAATAGAAACAGTAAAAGAATTTCCATACCTGGGATTAAACATTACTAGAAACAGGGACTGCAGTCAGAAAATCAGAAGACTAAGAATGGGGAGGGTGGCTATGAAAGAACTAGAAAAGATTCTAAAATGCAAAGATATAATAATAATAATAATAATAATAATAATAATAATAATAATAGCAACTTATATCTGGCCCCTCTGCCAAGCAATCAGGGTAGCTTACAACATTAAAATTGTCATACAAATATAACAACACCCCAAAACCCTGAAACCAATCCACCTCTTAAGAAAGTATTAAACAAGTTATACATTAAAACATAGCAATACATTAAACCATATTTAGAATAATCTTGCCGGAGCGACAATAAAAGGGCAGTAACAGCTCATCCATACATGATATACAACCCAGAACAAAAGTTAGAATCATAGAAGCCATTGTATTCCCTATTATCATGTACGGATGAGAGAGCTTGTTAGTTAAGAAAGATGATAAGAAGAAAATCAATGCATTTGAGATGTGGTGCTGGAGAAGAGTGCTGAGGATCCAATGGAGAGCCAAAAGGACAAACAAATGGGTCCTAGAGCAGATTAAGTTGGAAACCTCCCTGGAAGCCAAGATGACCAAACTGAGACTGTTGTACTTTGGATGCATCATGAGAAGAGAGGACTCTTTGGGGGGGGAAAAAAAAAACAATAATGCTGGGGATGGTGGAGGGAAGTAGGAAGAGAGGAAGGCCACATGCCAGATGGATGGACTCTATTAAGGAGGTCACAGGTATTAAGGGGTGCAGGAGTTAAGCAGAGCAGTGAAGGACAGAAGGTCTTGGAGATAACTCATCCCTAGGGTCATCATGAGTTGAGATCGACTCGAGGGCAGTTAACAACAACAAAGCTGCATAGAGGGCAGTTAACAACAACAAGAGGAAGAAACATCAATTAATTTTTAAAGAGGAAATGGAAAAACTTCTAAAACAATATAAGAAGTTTTTACTTTTGTTTCCAAAACAGGAGTCAATTTCTTACCCTCATTTATTATCTGTAAAGAGAACATGAAAAGGGGCAATGCTATAATGTTTTATGTGGGAGGTATATGTGGCTTGCAGCCTGCATAAATGCAACCCCTCATCAGACAAAGGCCCGAATTCTGCTAGTGGTGTGTTAGTAAACAAAGACACGAATCCTGTTAGTGCTTTTTGTCACTATTGCTAACTAGTGGAGGGGGGGGGGCAAATCTGATTATGTAGGGAAATCTGATAGTGTAGTGGCTGGAAGGAATAGGAAGGAGTGAGTATACTGCCATTCCCTTAACCTCTGAGCCAAGATGATTCAATTTGTCATCTGATTTACTCCCCACACCATCAGTAACCACAAGCACCACCACCAGCACAATCTGGGAATGGATAGCTGTGAGTGGTGGGAGCAGGTTGGATGGAGCACAGAGCACTAGAGGATAGCCTTCATGCCCTATCAAAAAAAAAAAAAACCAAAACCCCTCATATGCTGTAGCGAACCCAGGACTCCATCTGCTGATGTAACACTGAGGTCTTGCAACCCATGCTACTTCACAGGAATGGAAGCACAATTTCCTGTTTGTCACACCTCCCTATTCCGGTTAAAAGTGTAGTGGTGCCATTTTATGCCTCCTACAGAGTCCAGCTCATATCACTTCAACTACATTGTATTTCAGTGCATTTTTGTAAAAAAAAATGTATTTATTAAAATATTTTAATCCCACCCTTTATCATTTTTTATTCAAGGCAAATTGTAGCAAATCAATATAAACAATTTATAATGATTTCAGATGTAAAATAACACAATTATTTAAACTGGATACATGTGTCAGTACTAAAATAGTACTAGTTCTGTCATGATGGGTTGAGTTGGAGAATTTTTTATAATTAATTCTGTGTTGTTTGTGCTGGGAGAAAGGTTTAAGTTGGGAAGGGGTGGATGAGAGTTGTATGTGTTATATTCACTTGATGACAGTTCAGGAGAGAAGGGAAGGAGCTTTATTGTCACTGGGCAGAAGTCAAAATATTACATTACAAAAAGGTGAGAAAAAGAGACAACTAGTGCTGTGTTTTGGAGAAAAAAAATAGGTAAAGTTCCTGAGCTGTAGATGAGTTGGCTTCAGTATATATTTGTGATGGAAGGGCAGGAGGAGTTAGTAACAACCTAAACACTTTGCTGGTCACTTTTCCTTTTCTGCAATAAAAATATTTTGTTGTTTTATCACACCAAGACTGATTGTCTAAATCAGGGGTAGGCAACCTTTTCCCTTTAAGGGCCAAGGGACTTCAGCTCCCAGAAGCCTCAGACATGTTGGCCAATAGTCCCATGTTGGCCAATAGCTTCTGGGATTCTGGGAGCTGAAGTCCCTCCGCCCTTAAAGGGGAAAGGGTGCCTACCCCTGGTCTAAATCCAGGGAATAAAGTTGGCTGGTACTGATAGTGGCTGGGTACTCTCTATCATCATCTTGTGTGATGCAGCAGCATTCAAATCAAGATGACCCCCTCATTGAGATGCTTCTGGAGGAGAGGCAAGAAGACGACCAGGGAGAAGACACCCTGGAAGAGGTGATAGTTTGTGGCCTGGTAGCTCAACCTAGGGAGGCCCAAAGCACCCAGGAATATGTGGGGCTTAGAGACGGGCTAAGGAGGAAAGTCTGGGAGAAGACACCAACCTGTGAAGAAGAAGATGTGTGGTTTTGCACAACGGCCTCTGCCAGAGCCAGGGAGCAGTGCTGAGTGGGGAGAGTGTCAGCTTGGGACATTGCCATAGCGGGACCTTTGGATTTGAACCCCCAGAGGAGAAGGACTACGGGATGCAGATGCAACAGATGCAGAAAGAGATGCTCTTTATGCATACCACCTCAACAGATGTGGCTCTAGCAAGACTGATGGTGGAACAACCTACCCACAGTGGGCTAGGACTGCCAGGACTATTTCAGTGGCAGCGCCAGCCCCCCAACTCCAAGGACTGATTCAACCTCCAGTGGCACTGGCAGTGGCAGTGGCAGTGGGTCCCCCAGGACTAGGGAAACCACCAGTACCAGCTTTGAGAACCCAAAACCAGCGGCCCAGCACCTAGGGGTGAAATTTGATGGGAGGGCAAGTCAGTTTCCCTACTGTCTAGCCCATGAATAAGTGGGGCCAAACTTTTCCCAATGAAGGGGCTAAAGTGAGATGCTTGGCCTCCAACCTGGAAGGAGAAGTGCAATTGTATAATGGAGCCATGGACCTACAAGATTTACAGGCTTTCATGGTGGCCATGCGGACGAGATTTGAGGTCTCTTTTATGGCACAGAGATCCCACACCAAGCTGATGGCACTAGAACAAGGCAACCACTCTGTGTCCAAGTATGGGATAGAGTTTCACAGCTTGACAGTGCAAGTTCCAGAGTCTCCTGAAGGAGTGAAAGTGGCTGGACCTGTTGGAGTGGGCCCTCTCAAGACACAGCCCACGTACCATGAAGGAGTGGATCCAATTTTTCAGGGAAGGTGAGATGGTGAAAGAAGAGATTTGATTGACCCAGCAGTGCAGAGGCGATGCCAGCAAGGGGGCAAACTAAAAACCCAGCCCCACCAGTGACAGGGTGTGGTGAGCAGAATGTCCAGCTGGCCAATCAGGAGGCAGCTGAGGGCCAACCAATAGAATTCAAGCTGGGAGCACTTGAAAATTCTAAGCTGACAGTTGGAGTGAAGAGTTGGGAATTCGACAATTGAAGAGATTGGTCAGGGAGTTAAGCCAGAGAGAGGATGTGTTTTGGGGAGTTCCTGGGGGTTTGTTAGTTAGAGTCCAGACTGGAGGGACTCGGAACACATACAGGACTCTAAAGAAGGGAGTTGCTGTAGTGTTCTCTGCTGAGAGATGTTGTTAGCCATTGTGGCTGGAGTATTAAAAGTGAAATGGAAACAAACGTTGTTATATGTAACCAAGCAAGCCTACAGTAATAAGCTTTGAAACAAGTTATAGTTATTCCATGCTGTTTTAAAATAAACTTTTCTTTTTATTTAACATCACTTGGCCTATGTTTTCTGAACAAACCATGCTACTAACATTTTAAAGTTTTGGTGTGGGACATCATACAAAGAATAGTGTAGGTCTTGTATAATAATTTGGTGGCAGGGATGGGATAACAAGTTCCCACAGGACTGTCATCCAAAAAGTCAGTGCTAAAGGTGAATGGTGGCAGGACCAAAGGAGCAGTCAGTCAAGACCCAGAGAGGAAACAGTGCATGAAGTTGGACATCTCCCATCTACAGTCCCTTATATAAATCAGAAAAAGGCACCAATAAAATGTATACACCAAAAGGGAAGAATACCAATTTGTTCTTAGTCAACATCAAATTGTATTGTCAAATTTCTCCAAACCTTTTGGTGCACTTTCCCAAGCCAAGTGCAAATACCACCTTTTAACTGTTTTAGAAGAGATATGTCCAAACCAAATTTTTGCTAAAGACATCTCTCAGGTCACATATCTATATTTTAATAATCAACACACTCTTGCCTTAATTACATTCAGAGAAACTAAGGGCCTTGGCAGACGGCTAATTGAGCCATCTCCGAGGCAGGGAAGAGGCGGGGCAGCCGCACGCTCGCCGCCCCTTTCTCCTCCTGAGGTTGCCCTCGGAGCAGCCGGCCCTCCGCACGGCCGGAGGTCCCAGGGCAACCTCCCGCCACAGCATCCGCACATGCTGCGGCGGAAAAGTCAGTGAAAGTGCGCCCTACGCTTTTGGGGCGCACTTTCACTGACATTTGAAAGGAGCACTGATTTAGCACTCCTTTCAGGGGCGCCGATGGTGCACCATGGTGCGGATGCCTCACCCCCGCAGCGCACCGTCCCACGGTGTCCTGGAATCTCTCGTCTGCTTCCCCCCCTAAGTTCGTTACTTTATTGTACAGATGTAAATCCCTATTTTTAGGAATAGTTATCCATGTCTCCAGGTTTTTTATTAATACAGCCCCCCCCCCCAACTGCTTATAGTCCGCACTTCTCCCTTACCTACTGCCTCCTCAAATGGAACCTGGAAGATGAAGGACCAAGAAAATGTTGAATATAGGAAATGCAATTTTGACAAACCTAGCAATGGAAAAGATTCTACTTTATCAAATGTCTCGGGACCATCTCATCTTTCAACCTTCCAATTTTGAAGGAGGAGAAGGGGTTAATTGATTCATTTCTGGTTCTGCCTCAGACCGCACAAGAAGAAATACTAACCAGACTGGAGAAACTGAGACAATATTTGTCAAGCGTGTGTGCAATAATAAAATCCCCTACAAAAAAAACTGTGAGAGGAAAGAGAACAGAATGGTGACTACAACAGAGATAAATCCATTATCATGGATTGAAATGAGGTACCTGGATAATTCTGAAAATGGCTTATTATATACTAGCAACATCCAAAGAGAAGACACACTAAACATGCAAGGCCCGGTAATGTCAAATGTGAGCTGTATCCATCCAGCCCTCGAAACTATCAAGGAAGTACCAGCTACCAAGAACCTTAGTAACAGCAAAGTTTGTTCCACCACAGAAATTATCAGCAACACCAAAATTAATTTGGCCACTTTTCAAATACAATCGATCCTTCCAGCTGTAACTCAACCACATGATCCTTTCCATGTTACAAGAATGAATCTATGACAACAAAAGAAACTGGAATCAAGAAGACTAAAGCTTCTTTCTTGGAATGTCATGGGCTAGGGTAGGCATACCTGTGACCCTTTATTTGTTGAGTATATTTCCAAATTTGATATAATATTACTCCAAGAAACATGGTTGGGAGAAAAGTTAACCCTAAATGGATTCATAAAGTGTTCTATTGAGGCTTCTGTCTCTCTGAACGGTGGTCGCCCTAGTGGTGGTTTATCTATCTTGGCTTCTACAAGTATTAAATATGCCTTTTTTTCCTATTGTACTGCTGGCAAATCTGGCTTCTTCTTTATTAGTTAAATATAATGATACCTGGTTGTTAATTATAAATGTCTACTTATCTCCCTTACAACAGAGGACAATGTTGTGGAATATATGGTCAAGATTGGAAATTTACATCACAAATGCATTAGACCAGTATCCTGAAGCTTCCCTGATATTGGCTGGGGATTTCAATGTGAGAACTGGCCCCAATGAAGCAGATCTATATGCCCACTTTCATCTTGAACAGCCTAAATTAGATCCAGGTCTAGTTCTTCCATCTAGACCAGGGGTAGGCAACCTTTCCCCTTTAAGGGCCGAGGGACTTCAGCTCCCAGAAGCCTCAGCCATGTTGGCCAATAGTCCCATGTTGGCCAATAACTCCTGGGATTCTGGGAGCTGAAGTCCCTCGGCCCTTAAAGGGGAAAGGTTGCCTACCCCTGATCTAGACAATCAAAAAGTAAAGGATATAGTATATTTTTTTTTTGGTGTGTATATAGTGTCTTTTTGTCTGTATCATTCGTATTTTTATGTGTTTGTTAGAATGTAGGTATAACAGGAGATGACTGTTTAATTTAGTTTTTGTGTTGTCTATATGTATGTAGCTGTCTGTTTTGATTTGATAGTATGGATGTATATTAGTTTTAATTTAATAAACTTCTTTTTTAAAAAAAAGAAAAAAAGAAAAAGATAAAGGATATAATTGGGCCGGCCTTTATCTCACCCAATTAGCCCATAAATTGAATCTAGTAGTGATGAATGGTTCAACTGAAGGTGATATCGAGGGGGAACACACCTTTGTGTCCAACCGTGGGTCCTCTATGATTGATTACTTTCTGATATCATATGATTTGCTTACTGCGATGCCTAGCTGTGTAATAGAAGAACAAGTGGAGAGTAATCACCTACCCATTACCTTGACTCTAGACTGTGCTACACAAGCTGATTTTGCAGAACAAATTGCTCCACCAGAAGGCAACCTGGAATTGAGACCTCGTGATATTAAGTGGTCTCCCAAGGTCAAGAACAATGTTAAAACTATTCTTAATTCTGATAAATGCCTCACTCTACATAGATCTATGTTAACTGCAAAATCTTCTGTAGATATTTTTGAATCTTTTCAGCAGTTAAATATAACAATTAAAAATTTGCTCAGTCAACCAATCCACCCTAATGTGTCTACAAGAACCAAAACTTGGTTTGATCAGGACTGCCTCAGTATGAAGCAGGTCCTGGTGGTGAAATACAAAGATTATAGGCAAAGAAACTTACAAACAATTCCGCTAGAGTGGCTTGAATTAAAGAGAAGCTACAAGAGACTGATAAAAACAAAAAAAGTGTTAGTTCTTAAAGAGACCTGGACAGCTGCCAAAAATAAGGACACTATCTCTTTTTGGAAAATCATCTGTAGTGGATGGCCATGGCCTACAAGTATGAATTATTACATCTCTGTCAGCTGTTGAGAACAGTTCTATAGCAAGCTGTATGACCAATCTCAGTGTAGTCATAAGCCTCTCCTTGTTGATACTGAAAAACTTCCGAAATTGTCACCAGTCTCTGAGCTGGAAATTAAAAATCTGATCTCCAGAATCACACCAGGAAAAGCTCCTGGAAATGACAACATACCCTCAGAAGTGTTTATAATCAACATTGAATGGTGGATACCTGTACTTGTGGCTCTTTTCACAGCTATAGACCAAACAACTTATATTCCTAAGGACTGGGGCCTCACCATTATCGTGCCAATAGATAAAAAAGGTGATAAATGTGACCCTGGAAACTATAGGCCAGTCAGCCTTCTTAACATCATAAGTAAAATGTATGCACTACATCTACTGGACAAGCTTCAAGACTGGCTTGAATAAGAGGAAATCATCAGGGAAAAACAGGCTGGCTTCAGGAAGAGTCATTCTGCAATTGACCATGCCTTAGTTCTCAAACATCTCTGTGAGAAATATGTTGCTTCAGCTAAGGGAACACTTTTTGCTGTCTTTGTCAACCTTAAATCTCTGGAAAAAGTTTGAGGCTACTAATATTGACAAACGACTACTAATCTTAATCCATAAACTACATGAGAATTCTAGTATGATGATATGATGTAACAACCAGGGTAATACAACGAGACCTATTCCCTCGCCTAATGGAGTAAGACAAGGCTGCATTTGGGTGCCTACTCTTTTTAATTTCTACATCAATTCTATGATTTCAGCCTTATCAGAAATACCATCACACTCTCCGACCCTGTCAAATAGATCCTTGTCAATACTCGCCTGTGCAGATGATGTGATACTCATGTCCCTTACAAGAATGGGTTTGAATAGACTTCTAAGAGCTTTGGCAACCTACTGTATAAATGACACACTAAAAATCAACTATAATAAGACCAAAGTTATGTTTTTTTCTAAAAGTCATCTTCAGTATAAGTTGACTCTAGATAGCAACCGTATAGAGCAGGTGTCTTCTTATAAATATTTAGGTATTATATTTCCCAATAAGGGAACAATCAAACTACATCAAAAGAATGCAGTAGTGAACATCCAAAGAAGCATTAAGGCTTTATGCTCATTTTTTTGCCACAAGGGAGGTCAATACATTCCAGCGGTCCTTCAAGTTTTTGTTGCCAAGATCCTAGCACAACTACTATACGGTTCTGAGGTTTGTACTTTCAGTAGTACTGCCCCTTTTGAGACAGTCCAAACTAAATTTTTAAGAACAATTTTAGGCATTCCAAATTGTGTCCTCAATGCTACTCTTCATGTAGAAGTAGGTTTGTTATCCATTGAGGCACGCTTATGAATGCGCAAATCAATGGCTTAAAATGTTTTTTGTCCCGGTTGGTCTAGCCCTATTAATCTTAACAGATTCTTTTCTTTCCTCTTGGAAGGAATCTTTGACTTTGAAACTCTCTTCTCTTGGACTCTCAGTATCATTAATATCTGTGCTAGGTTATGCCAAAGTGAAATCTGTCATCTCTCAGCGTATTAGGGGCATTGATTTCCAAATTTATATTAGCCAACCGGCTTTGTACACTATTGGGGAATCCGGTAGGCCTGGTAAACATGCTAGATACTTTGAGTATCTGAATGTCCCGAAATTCAGGAGGGCTTTTATATTAGCAAGATTTAACATACTTCCATCCTCAGTTCTGGGAGGTAGATTTAAAAAGATTCCCTACCATTGTAGATACTGCCCTTGTAGCTCAAAGGAAATCGAAACTATCAGCCATGTTCTTTTTTTCTTGCTCTTTGTATGCAGAAATACATGCCTCTTATATAACCCCAATTGTTCTCCAGTTCCCGGGCAGGCAGGAGAAATTTTATCTTGATTATATTCTTGCAGACTGTAGTGAGTGTATAACTCAAACAGCTGCTAAATTCTTTGCAGCTGCTATTATTAGTTATAAAAAGTTTTTAAAGCAAATGCACTAATTGAGTCTGACATTTTATGGTTCTAAATAGATTATATGATATTTGTTTTATCATTTAAATATATAGTATGCAAATCTGTATAAATTGATTGATTATGCTAACATATGTTTTTGGAATGTTTTAAGAGATAGGTGTCAGCTTCCCCTGTTGAAAATATACACAACTTATCTCTTGGATAATTTCAAGGTTAATGTAATTTTATATTGATAATGCAGTGTATATACATGCATATACTGTTGAATGTTTGAATACTGTGTTTTTTACGTGCTGGCTGTCTGCCATAATAAATTTGATAATGATAATGAAGTTGGGCCTTTGCCTGGCATGTGGTAAAAGGGCCACCACATTGTTGACTGCCCTGACAGAGAAACCAGTGGAAGTAAGATGACACCCAAAAAGCTGCTCACCCTAACTCCATCAGGAGACCAGAGGTGATCAAGCAAGGGAGGTTTGACCAGGTGAGCCCTTAAGGCAGTCAGCAGCAAGGCAGCTGTACAAGTTGGATGGCACCAATTCAGAGGACAGCGTGGAGCCAGCAGAAAACTTCCTAAGCCTTCCTTAGACAGTGGCAGAAGGCAGGCTGCACCCCTATGATGAGTGGAGAGGTCCCTTTGTATGTCTCGTAAGCCAAGCTGCTGAACCCGAGAGGAGGGAAAACTGTGGACTTGGTTGCAGCAATAGATTGTGGCTGCACCTGATGTTTTATAAACTCAGCTATAGTCAAGGAACTGGACTTAGGAGTTAGAAAATTAGACTCGACCATCACTTTCCAATACATGGATGGTTCTCCCATTAGAGGGGCATCCACTACTGAGTGAACGAGGATAACATGGCTCGGGGTGGCAAACCACTGGGAAAGAATTAGATTGGTGTTGGGACCCACCTCAAGCTACTAATTAATCCTGGGTATACACTGGTTGCAATTTCACAGCCTCAGGATCAGGTGGAGGTCAGGAGAACTGATCTTTGATTACTCATGATGCAAAGAACACATCAGAGCTGATCCTGGGAGAAAGTGTAGCAGATGTGGCCATCAAGTCATTCCCTTTGCAAGAGTGGGTGGGGAAAACTGTCCAGGAGGACCAACTGGGCTACCCCTCCATTTACAGAGACTTGGCTGAGGTGTTCACTGAGGAGAGTGACCAGCTTCCCCCAACTCCCACAGAGAGACAGACTATGCAATTGAATTAGAACCTGGGGCCCAAACCCCCAAGCCTGAACTATATTTGATGACACCCCTAGAGCTAAGAACCCTCAAGGAGGTCCTAGAAAAGAACTTGGCCAGAAGCTTCATCTGCCTGTCAACCTCCACATTCACAGACTCAATGTTTTTCAGAGAGAAAAAAAGATGGCTCACTGAGACTGGTCATGGACTATCATAATCTCAATGGGATCTGCAGTAATAACAAGTACCCCCTCCCACTTATGAAGGACATGCTAGGGCAATTGGCTACTGGAAGAGTGTTCACCAAACTGGAGCTCAGAGATGCTAACTTCTGGGTGAAAATTAGGGAGGGAGATGAACACAAGACTGCTTTTAACTGCCCCCTGGGGGCATTTGAATATTTGGTGATGCCATTTGGGCTAGGAGGAGCACCACGGACTTTCATGAGACTAGTCAACAAAATAATGCATAATTTATTGTATGAAGGGGTACTAGTGTACCTAAATGATGTTTTGATTCAAGCCAAAGACCTGGATTCCCATGACAACTTGGTAGGAGAAGTATTGAAATGTTTATTGGACAACCAGCTACATGTTAAACTGTCTAAATGTAGCTTTCATACAGACAAACTGGACTTTTTCTACTAGGGGGTTAGAGATGGATCCTGCCAAGGTCCAAACAGTGTTAGATTGGTCCCCTCCTAAGGCCAGAAAGTAGGTACAAAGGTTCTTGGGATTTGCAAACTTCCACAGGCAATTCATTCCTGACTTTGCTCAGGTAGCACTGCCCATAACTGACGTGCTAAAAATGAAAACCCAACCAAAACAGAAGGTCAGTGAGAAGGTTTTCAAACCTAAACCTTCCACCTAGATTCAATGGTCCCCAGAATGCCAGGAAGCATTCCAGACCCTGAAACAATTGTTCAGGACTGAGCCAATTTTAAAGCACCCAGACCCTAACTTGCCCTTTGTTGTTCAAGTAGATGCTAGTGATGTGGCTTTGGGAGCAGTGCTTCTCCAGAGAGATGCAGAAGGACTTTTAAGGCCTTGCACCTATCTGTCAAAGAAGTTTCAGGGGGCGGAGATGGACTAGCCCACTTGGGAATGGGAGGCTTTTGCTGTGAAATGGGCCCTACAAACTTGGTGCCAATTTTTGGAAGGAGCGCCCCACCTTTTTGAGGTTTGGTTAGACCATTGTAACCTGGAGACCCTACAAACCCCAAGAAAGTTGAGACCCAAACAAAGCCAGTAGGCCAAGTACTTCTAATGGTTCAAACTTAAACTAAAGTTCTTTCCAGGAAAGCATAATGTTTGGGTGGATGCCTTGTCATGTCATAGCATGAAAGTAAAAGACAAGCCCCAACAGAGACAGTGTTCACCCTGCAGCCATTGGGATTAATGGTAACAACCCAAAGGTAATTCTGTGAAGGGGAGGTGGGTGCAGCATTGTCCCCGGACCCGATACACCAGAGTTTTTGTGAGGCTGCCTTGAAGGACCAGTGACTTAAAGAATATCCTAGTACTCTGGCACAGAAAGATGGGCTGTGGTTTAACTAATAATAATAATAATAAAATTTATTTATATCCCACCCAGTGGTACTCCAATCAGGGCGGCTTACAAGTTTAAAACATACAATCCATAATAAAACATATAATACAAGACACCCCCCTCCCCCCTTAAAACAGTATTAAATCAGAGACAGTTTAAAACACCAATTTGATTAAATTTATAATCCCAATACAGAAAACAACTAATAAAAAGCCTGAACTCGACAATCCTCTCCATCAAATCTATGGGGCCATGTGAGGAACATTGTTAGTACGGCTATTTATATCCAAGGCGGGGATAACTAGTCCGGAAAGGCCTGCCGGAAGAGATCCATCTTGACAGCCTCTGTCAAGGGAATTTACAGCCTCTGTAAAGGGAATAAAATCTATGTTCCTGAGGAACAAGGCTAAAGGTTTTACAATTATGCCATGATACAAAGGCCGCAGGACATTGGGGGTTTCTGAGGACACGGCATCGGATATGCCAGCAGGTGAGAAGGCAATAAGTAAGATATGGAGATGTATGTGAAGGGGTGCCCAGTGTGTGCCAAGCCCCAATTATCTGCAAGATGACTGTTTTGATTTGTTGCCTCATGCAGAGGTTGCTTTCAATGGGGCAGTTAACCAAAGCATGGGACACTTCCCTTTTGAAATAGTCTACGGTTATGAGCCCAGGACACTGCTGTCATTGGCTGTAGAGCCAACAGACCCGGTGCCTCTAACCCAATAAATTGAAAAGATCAGGGAGGCTTGGCCTCAGATAGTGACTGCCTTGGATAAGGCTAAACAGGCTATAAAAGATTTGCAATCTGCAAAGAGGCAAAAAGTGGGTTTGGCTTTAGTTAGCAAAGGGATGCAGTGGCTCAAATGGTTAAGATGTTGATTCTGTTGATTGCAAGATCAACAGGTTGGTAATTAGAGGCCCAGGTGCTGCATGATGGGGTGAGCTCCTGTCACTAGTCCCAGCTTCTGCCAATCTGGCAGTTTGAAAGCATGCAAATGCAAGTAGATATATAGGTACCACTTTGGTGGGAAGGTAAACAGCATTCTGTGCAATCATGCTGGCCACATGATCACAGAGTAGTCTCTGACAATGCTGGCTCTTTGGCTTAGAACGGACATGAGCACCACCCCCTATGGTCAGACACGACTTGATAACCTTGTCAATGGGAAATACCATTACCTACCTTTAGCAAAATCTACTTATCTACCAAACATCTAAAGACTAGACAGCCAACTAAAAAGCTGGGACCAAAATTTATTGGATCTTTTACTGTAAAGAGGCTGGTGAACTGAGGACCTTTACAGACTGCCAGCAATAATGCAAATTGAGTCCACTTTAAGGGTTAGGGTTAGTGCTAGGGAGTCGTGGGTATTGGATTTTTTTTTTTCCTGAGACATTGAGCCTTCTCTGTCAGAGAGCTCTGGCGCCACAATAAAATACAGTTCCCATGATTCCCTAACCCTAACCCAACCCTTAAAGTGGACTCAATTTGCACTATTTCTGGCAGTCTGCAAAGGCCCAAAGTAACTACTGAATTGGACTTACCCAAGTCTTACAAACATTTACACTCAGTGTTTCATTTTAGCCTCTTGAAGCCCCATTGATGGATCCTTGGCAGACTGAACTGGACCCATCCCCACTCTTGGTGGTTGAAGGAGAACAACATTTCGAGGTGGCTAAGATCTTGAACTCATGCATCCATAGGATAAAACTGCAATATTTGATTTGTTGGAAGCATTTGCCTGAGTCCAAGAATGAATGGTTATACACCAATCTTGTAGATCCTTCTAAATAGACTCCATTGTTTTACAAAGCCCATCCTGACAAACTGAGAGTCAATGGGGAGGCTTAGCCTGGGGTGGCAAGATGTCAGTACCAAAATAGGTTTTGATTCTGTCATAATGGGTTGAGTTGGAGAAATGTTTATAATTAATTCTGTGTTGTTTGTGTTGGGATATAAGTTTAAGTTGGGGAAGGGGTGGATGAGAATTGTATGTGTTATATTCACTTGATGACAGTTCAGGAGAGAAGGGGGGAGTTTTACTATTACTAGGCAGAAAACAAAATGTTACATTGCAAAAAGGCATGAAAAGAGGAGATAGCTAGTACTATGTTTTCGAGGGAAAATATGTAAAGTTTCTGAGCTGTGGTTAGGGGCAGGGCTAGTTGGCTTCTGTATATATTTGTGATGGTAGGGCAGGAACAGTTTGCACCAACCTAAATGCTTTGCTGGTCACCGTTGTTCCTGTTCTGCAATAAAAGTCTTTTGTTGTTTCATCACACCAAGGCTGATTGAATCCAGGAAATAAAGTCAGCTGGTATTGACAACATATTACCATGTCAATATATAAAATAGATTAAAATGTTAAAACAGTTAAAACCATGTATATGAACATTTAAAAATAAATCAGGCCCCTAAGGTTTTTTTTTTCTTTTAAAAATCCATACTTTAATTTGGCTCCAGAAAGATTCTAACATCAGCACCAATCAGACCTCCAAAAGGATAGTATACCATAAATGGGGTTCCATAAAAGAGAAGGCCCAGTTGCATGTTTTCAACAGATGTTGATGAATAGTCCCAGTTGTTCTTGTTCCCAGATCTCAGGGCCTAGTCCCTCTTCACTAAGGGGCTCTACAGATGGCGCCTAAGAGGCGGCTTCATGCTGCCCCTGGGAGCACCGGATAGGGGCTGTGGCAACCGCATGCCACAGCCCCAAGCCGCCACTTTGTTGCTCCCAAAAGAGCTGGCAAATGCCACTTATTTTTGGAGCGGCAAAAAGCCGTGCTTGCCACCACTGCGGTAGCTTTTCTGTGCTTCTTTGGTGCAGTGTGTTTTTAAATGCTGTGCCAAGGAGGCACCCTTACACTGCCCACCGTCTGTTTGGGTGAGTGGTGTGAGGACAACATGGGGGCGGAGTCGGGGTGGCTGGCATGTGGTCACCACGCCCTGACTCCACCCCCAGGCTGGCCCTTGTGGCTAGTCTGTACAGGGCCAAAGACTCAAGGTGAGATGAAGAATCTCAGAGTGGGAGCATTACTCTGAAAAGATTTTTTCAGTTGTAAGCTGCTAGCCCCTGCTTCTGCAAGATGCTTTGGAGCAGATGCTTTACATATCCAGAGAGTCCACAAGATCACTCTCCTCCATCCTTGCCCTTTCCAAAGTAATTCAAATGAACCAGGACACAGTAGATGTGAGTAGTTAGCTCAGGAAAACATTTTCTTCCCAAGTACTTACTGCCTCAGGAGTCAGCAAACATGCTAAGCAGTATATATGGCTTTTCATATCTTACAGTGATTTTTGCCATTTCTGTTCCCATGCTCCATATTCTAGTCTACATGTTTGAAGGTGCAATGCAGTTTCCTTGTTTGGTCTGAGGTACATGTGGGTTTTACCACTGTAAGGAAAAAATGTGGCACAAATGCATTTCTTCCCCAGAAATTACACATTTTCACTTTTTATTCTTTATTTCAGTTCTCTTTCCTTCTTTCTTGTTATTTTCTTTCCCTCCCCATTCCTGGCTGAACACCTTCTTCTCTTTCTTTTGTGTTCACTCTCCTTCTCATCTCTCCCCAATTGTCCTGATTACATTTGCCTTCTCTCTATCTTTCCCAACACTTTGCCTTCTTTCTCTGATCCTTTCTTGTTATTCCCCAATTTCACTCCCTCCCACTACGTCTCTCCAGTTCTTTCTTCATCTACACACCTGAAACAGAGCTGAAACAGGGATAATCTCACTGCAAACTGGTGTCCATGTGGCTCTAGTCCTATACTGAATGGTGCTAATTAGAATGAGTGATGAAAGACAAAGAAATGTTTTTGTAGAGCAACTGCAGTTTTCAGCTTAATGCTTCTGGGCAAAATCAGTAAATTCAATATTTTTTATAAGATTAATTTAGAAGCCTTACAAATCTAGTCTTCAAGCAAAATTAAACAACTGGTCAAGAAAAAAATCATCTTGCCTCCAGGTTGGGGGGTGTATCTATGCTCTCTAATACAGCATTTCCCCAATGATACCCATTATACATGACATTCTTTGGAGAGCATTCCATTTTTTTAATCTTATACTGACCCCACTAAAAATAGAATATATGGCAATATGATTTCAGTTTATGCTGACTGCTTATTTGAAAGGAAAATAAAATAAAATCCATTATTTGAAAGGAAAATTTGTGAATCTGGGGAAGTGGAGGACTTACAACACTATGTTCTGAAACATCTTCTATACATATCCCCAAGACAAAATTTCTTAGGCTATATTCTCCATTCCCTAGCTAATCAATAGTTCACCTCTTGCGCAAATCTGTGTGCTATTAGTGGGCAACGATGTATATATTACTGAGATGGTAGCAAAATTTGCTCTGACTGCAAATAATTTAAGAGTTAGATATCAAAATCACCAGTTAAGATTTTGATTGTGCTGGTTTGCTAGAATAATGTTTTAAACTTTTTGCATTATTACATTTTTAAACTTTTGTTTTATTATCTCTATTTTATATTTGGTGCCAAATTTTAAAATGGATGGAAAGATAATAGCATCTATGTCATGAACCGAGGTTCTCTGGTGTTCTTTTGATCCAGAGAGAAATTTAGCCACCCTAGACTATAGGATTTTCAACAAAGACATGTAGGAAACCAGATCTGGGTTGAAACACTATGCATGTAACATTTATTAAGACAATCACTTAAGTATCAAGAGCTCTGGCACACACACATTCATACAACATACTCACGAAGGTCCTCCACTGAATGTTGTTCAGGCATCCATGAAGGTTGGGATGACACCTTGCCCGGGTAGGTGCCAACAAAGTGAGGTTGATAGACCACTTCTTTTATACCTTGTTCATCTTTCTTTTGATGAAAACATGTTTTTCCTTGGTTTCCATAATTTCAAAACATACCAGTGTCTTATCTTGTTGATATTAAAACATCCTGGACCATCACACCAAGTTCTTATCAGTTGATGCATCTCGGAGTGTCCAGCACACCTTGTTTGTACAAATTCCTTCTTGTTTTGCAAGTTGCACTGGCACAAAAGACACAAGATGCCTCTTTTTGGGTTTAAACAGGCCACAACTTTTATTTTGCTGTACAGGGTCTATTTACAAGGAATAAACTTCCAACAGTTTTGTCACATGTGTGTGTGAAGGTGTGACCCACCAAGATGGGTGGTCCTTCACCACATGTGAAAAAGATCTAAACAAATAATAACAACAATTTGCAAATCCCTCCACGCCAGAAATAACATCATATTACATCATATGACGTCATTAAATAATGATGTCATGCATTTAACTGCATATGTCACTTCCTTTAATTTAACCTTTTATAAATTTACCCCAATTAATTTAATTAGCCAGATTAATTTTCCAGTGGGGTGGGGGTCATTACCCACCCCCAATACAAAGACAAGCAAATTTTAATTTATAGACCCTAACCTTAAGTTGTGACAAAGCTAATAACAACATAAAACGACACATCCATTATCATCCTATGACCCATACCCAACATCAAATTATACATTAATCTCAGGGAGGGTGAAAAACCCAGGGTAACTCCCTGGGGAAAAAAATCCCTCCTGGCCTCTGAAGGCAACAAGCCTAAGCCTGAGAGTAACCAACCTAGCTCTTTAAATAAGGGTGGGTGGGTTGGGTCACTCAGTTCTAGCGCTAAAATGGCTGCCGCCACATGGCAGCGCAGAGCTATAAAGAACAAACTCTTCTCATAAGTCTCATGAGTTTACAGTCACCACAAGACTTCCCAGACACAGGCAAGCAACTTGATTGGACCAAGCTCGCAGGTGCTCTAATACCCCTGCGCACTTGATCAATCAGGCCTCTCTTGTCCTTATATGGCCAGCGCAACAAGAAACCCCTCCCAACTCATCGGGGGGGGGGGGTGTCTTTCCATCTGCTCTCGCCAACTCAACATTCCTTTTAATTTCTTGCTTTCAATGTCCAAATCCTTGCCATATCAATGCATTGCATGCAGCCATGTTCTCTGATTTGGGACCATATGGTCAGCTCGGAACCCACTCATTTATTACATCTATACCATCCAGAACTTATTTCAGAATTCTAGACCTAAAACTACAGAAAGCCTCTTAAATGCTTTGTTGCCCCTTAGACCCTTCTGGCTCCAAATCCAACAAATTATGCCATTCATGTCCCAACTAGTACAGTCAGGAGAAACCGCTTGATCCTTGACCATACTTGAACAAAAGTGCAGTCTCAGGTCTACCAGCGAAGGGAGGATCAGCTGCATTGTATAACTGAATGGTTGAAGACTTCTATGGTAGGGGTACTTTTTGTAAAACAGGGTGGGAGTTGGATACACATTCAGTTATTTCAGATGCCAAATGGCAATATATGTGGTCATGTCTTCCTTATAAGTTCAAGCCATCTGCCCTATTGGAAAACACATTGAAGGTGGTATACAGATGGTACATGACCCATGACCCCTGTTCAGCTAGCGTGAATGACAAGGAAGACAGATCTTTTGTTCTAGAGGGGTTGTGGGCAAAAGGTACACATGTGGTTAAAGTGTCCACATGTTCAATGATTCTGGAAACAGATTGTGAAAATGATTTCAGACATTACTAAACAAAAAGTCCAACCCAGACAATATTGTTTCTCTTGTCAATATTCCAATCTAATAATAAATCTCTCAATCACAAATAAATCATAGTACCCCACAATTGGTACCCCTTCCAAAATCACATTCATCTGGTCATATTCTATTTATTTATTTATTTGCTACCAAAAATTACCTCTCTTTTTTTCTGAAAAGAAATGTGATAGCAGCACAGCTGTCATGTCACATTATTTTTATGTCAGAATTTTAAGTACATATTGAAATTTGTCATTGCAGAGGTTTATTGCATTTTATGGCTGACCTGACTTCATGACTGAAGAGAGACAATGTGAAATAAATGTTTGAAATAAATAAGACTGGAGTGTTATCCATATTAATTTGGGAACAAGTCCCATTCAAAATAGTGGGACTTACATCTGAGTAAATTTGATCAGTAAATTGTATAATTATGTAACAGTGGCATAGCATGTTGAAGTATATGCAGTCCATCATTTCCTATTTTGATCAATGTAATCATTTTTGTACTGAAAATCACATTGAAGTGGCATAATGTATTCCCCTGCATTGAAACACTGTATCCTTCTACAGATATATTCATTTTTTCCATAGCTTTTGTTCACTTTTGAAATGCATACAGAAATGCACACCTCAGTGAAATGTATGTAAAAATATGTACAAAAACGCATATATTAGTAAAAGCTTTGTATGTGTATATATGTAAAATTTCACACAGATATGCTAATTTCCATTATCTTTTCACAGAAAGATAAACATGGAAACTGCTTATATTATGGGAAATGTTTGCAAAACACATCTATTACTCAGAGTTGTATACAATAGAAGTATATTACATGTTTCACAGAAAAAATGCTAATTTACATTCACAGAAAAATAATAAATGTAGAAATTAGGCTCATGATTGCATAAATGTGAACCTGACATGTATTGGAAAGAGACTGATTTGTCACCCCTTATTATTGCACTCTTTAAATATCTAAGGGCTGTCACAATGAAGAGGGAACAGTTTTGTTCTCTGCTGCACCAGAAGATATGGCCAGATCTAATAGTTTTAAGTTACAAATGGGTAGTTTTTGATTGAACATGATAAGGAACTCCTTGGCAGAAAGAGCAGTTATATAGTGGAACCAATTACCCAGCAAGCTGGTGGAGTCTTTCTCTTGGTGTCTTCCAAAAAAGGGTAGACAGCTACTTGCTGGGGATACTCTAGCTGGAATTATCTCATTGATCAGAGGATTGAACTCAGACCTGTGGGTCCCTTTCCAACTCTATGATTCCATTTCCATACCATCTCCTTAGTTTTGTAGACTTTTTGAAACTAGACCCACAAACTAGTTCTGGCAGGATAATGATAATGACTGCAAGGCTGAACAACAATGGGAATGCAGGAATAAAATGGTCATAAAAATATTCAAATGAATGTGAAACATGTTTCATAAAATATTGCCACCTTGAAGAAGTCTAAATTAAGCATTCAATTTGAAGTGAAACAAAATATTTCCATAAAATAAAATAAAATAAAAATGTAATAAAAAATTGCCTCTTTGAAATAACTATTAAGTCATAAACCTAGAAAATTTGACTCAGTATCTTTACCCTATCTAACTGAGCCAGCATGGCCTAGTGGCTTGAGTGTTGGACTAGCTTTCTGGAAAACCAGAATCTTTTTTAGCTATGGAGACCCACTGGGTAATCTTGGAGCCTTAGACAGAGACAATGTCAAATCTCCTCTGAAGAAACCCCCTTTGCAGATGGTGCTTTGCGCTGTCTTGGAGGCAAGGAAGGGGAGGGGCAGCCTCATGCTGGGCACCCCAATCCCTTCCTGAGGATGCAATTGGAGCGCTCGTTGTTGGACACGAGGGGCACTCTGATTACGTCCTTCCAGCTCAGTGTCCAGACATGCTGAGCCAGAAGAGACGCCAAAGAGGTGCACAACGCCTCTTGTGGCGCCCTTTCTGCACCTTGCAGAAGGAGTGCTAAAATAGGAAAAAGAGGCTGGAAAAAGAGTGGATCAGGGCCGAAGAGTGCGGCAGCCTCAGCCCCAATGCGTAGCTTCTCGGGGCAGCCCATGGCCGCCTGTCTGCAGAGGCCCAAACTCTGTCAAGAAAATAGTATGACAGAGAGTCAGACTGAGTTGAAGTTAACCTGAAAACACATAACAACAGCAACAAATATCTATCTATTTGCCTCTATAAACACACACATACACACACGCACACACATATATAAAATCATCTTTCATTCTAGGTTAGTTTTTTTTTTAATGTAAGCAAATATTTTGAAGTCAAAATTTGTAATTGTGGAATCAGATTTTTCCCTCATACCAAGGCTGTCATTTAAAATTACTTAAGAACCTTTAAGATTAATAACCTGCCATTATTTATTTTTCCAGATTTCAAATTCCTTAAAACACTTCAATTTGCTTGGACCACTGTGTTGAATTTGAGATCAATTAAACGGTTGTGACATTGTCAAGATCTATGAATTCTCATTCCTAGGCTGTCACTTAATAGCAATACTATCCCATATGCAGAACCAAACCACTGGTTTGACTGTGGACTGTCTTCATGAGGGAAGGCCAGTTTCACATTGAATCTCAGCCATCTTTGCCTTAAACAAATTTGAAATAGCTTACCTTTTGCTCCAAATTTTCCAGGAAAATCCAGAGCACTCCAGAGCAACCTTAGGGTGACTACATGTGTGTTCCACTGTGCCACCCATTGCCTCTGTTGCTGGTATGAGTTGCTCCCTCTGAGATCACAATTAGGCACCCATGTAATGGACACTGGGTGTCTCATTTATTTTTTTACCTCAAAAGGACCAACTCATGCTAGTGGCAGTGCCACCAGGTGACACAGTGGGACATGCATGTACATAGCCACCTAGTATCATTCCAGAGAGCCCAGGTAACTGGGGGAATTCAGAGTAGATTCAAGGCCAGAATATGCCCAGGGCAGCCCAGAGTATTCTGGCTAGTGTAGACCCACCCTTAGTCAAGCACAAGAAAAGATACAGTTATCCTACATTTGTAACTCAAATAGTATAAGCTGATGAATATAGATGTCAGGAACTGTAAACAGGTTACTTATGTCACATCTAGAAACCCATCTGTTAAACCATATTGGAGGAAGTGTAGCTGGCAGTGATTGAGTGCATGCTTTTCATGCATGCACTCCTAGATTCAATGCAAGTTAGAGAAACTTGGCAAGACTAGGAAGGAACCTTACTTGAGGTATTGACTCCTGACAGGACTGTTCTCATACTTTGAGAGCATGTTGCTCCCAAGGGCTTGTGATGGATTGCATTGGACCATAGCTATTTGCCAGCACTTACAAATCATCCTGAAAGAAGCTCTCTAGTGCCCAGAAAATAATAGATTTTGGACCTATTTACACTGCACAACTACAGTACTATGGTTCCCATTTAACTGCAATGGCAACATCCTATGGAATTTTGGAATCTGTAGTTTTCAGGGCAGTAGGGTTCCCTGGCTGAGAACTCTAAATACCCTCCAAAAAGCTGGAGATTCCAATATTCCAGTGTTACGATAAGTGGTTTTGATTGGTTTTGATATCAAGACCTCTTTTGGATCCCTGTCATGGACCTAGGCTGGAAAGAGCCTCCATCGCCATAAGCTCAAGGCGAGCACATCATGTAGGCACTCCAAACATCTGCATTTACAACCATTTGCAGATCAAAAAGGCCAGGCTTAGGAGCTGCAAAACAGGACATTCACACCTAAGAAGATTTATGAGTGCTAGCCAGGATGTGTGAGATAACATCAGCATCCTATCTCCCCTCTTTTGGAAATTGTCTACTTCAAAGCAATAGCATCGGAATCCTTTGATATACAATAGCAACTCTTCGCCTCAGCTTATAAAATGCTCCCCAAAATCTTGGGAGAGGGGGAGTCTGGATGGGAGTCCTGGATAGATTCCATGATGGTATTGTCCCATTGTGGTCTCTGACTATAGTTCTCAACTCTTTTCTTTGTCCTTTCCCTGATATAATGGATCCCTCTTCATTCATCATTGGAGCAGCCTCCTTGCAGGTAACTATCACCCTTAGAAAGCCTTCTGCTTCCTCTCCAAGTTAATTCCTGAGTCCTTGTGTATGTGCATGTATGTTAGGGTGTCTTTGTATATTTGATCTTCTGTATATGTGTGTGCTTGCTTATTGATTTATTTTTCTCTCTTAATAAAAGTACCATTCTTTTGGACAAATGCTGTCTCTGCAGGAACTGTTCCCTCTAGCCCCCTGCATACAATGGGTTGGATCCTATTTACTATTTTTGAGCTAATTATAAATTCCCCAAATTCAAGTTCTTATTACACCAGTGAAATATCAGTGCCTTAAGAAACTGGCAGTACTTTCATATAGCAGATTCCACCAGTCATGTTTTGATGACCAACTCATGAAATGAACGTTTGCAGACTGCCAGAAATAATGCAGCTTGAGTCCACTTTAACTGCCCTAGCTCAGTGCTAGGGAATCATGGGAATTGTAGTTTTTTTCTGAGACATTGAGCCTTCTCTATCAGAGAGCTCTGATGCCACAATAAACTACAGCCCCCATGGTTCCCTAGCACAGAGCCAGGGCAGTTAAAGTGGCCTCAAGTTGCATTATTTCTAGCAGTCTGCAAAGGCCCAAAGAGACCACACACAGAATTTGGGATAAAATATGGGCAACTTTATTTACACTGTTACCTATTTAAACCTCTTTCTTGAAAAATGCAACAAATGGTGTGTGTGTGGGGGGGAATAACCTAATGCAGGATCAGCTGAGGCAGTTGGTCTCTCTTATACCTCCTTCACAGTTTCCCTCAGGCAAAATCCCTGAGCCCTGATGAGAAACCAAAAACTGGGTTATTCCATGGCTGGCCGAATGCTGGATGACTTACCAGAGCATCTAACCCCCAAGCTGCATAACTTCTGTGGTGATCAAGATCCCCCAACCAGCCCCAAGAACAGCCTCCTTTCTCATCCCTGCAGTAACCTGACATGTGGGGGTAGTTCCAGAGATATATGCTTCATCAAAGGGGTGCCATAGGTGATCACCAAACTCCTCCTTTATTTCCCCTTGCCACTACCTGCCAAGTCACTGCCTATTTAACACACCACTCTAGGCCAATTTTCAAGTCCCCAACACACAGTGTAAGGTAGCCAAAAAACTCAAAGTAAGGGGAGAAAATTCCTACCTGGCCCTAAAACAACCAATGAACCTATACTCAGCTTCGCCCTTCAGCTTTCCAAGTCTTGGCAATCAACACCAAGCCAACCATAATGTGGTGTCTCCTCATAGGAGGCCACCAAACTCTTCCTCCTCCTGCCATGCAAGCAGTGTGGGGGGATAAGTATTCTGGTCTGGCAGAGAAAGTAAATGAGAAGTTTATCAAATCCATTACGCATGTTTGGTAGGCTGCATTTGACTGGCTGAATCATACTTTGAGCACTTTGTCATGTTGTTAAATATTAAGCAAAATATTAAACAATCAACCAAATAAGTAGAGAAAGTCAGAAAAAGGAACTTTAAAACATAATTTTACTTAGGTGCTTTAGGAATGAAGAGAGGTATTGTTAATGACTGTGAGGTATTTTCATTGATCTCCTTCATCATCTCTTTCTCTACCTAAATGCTTTAGCTAATATTGCCATTGATTTTAGTACCTGAAAACAACCATTAAATTAGGGTTTTAATGTAAGAAAGCCACAAAGGAATGACAACTTTGTAACTAGTCCAGGATGAGTCACCATTCATTTTCAGGATTTAGAAAAAAATATCCTAGCTTTTATGACATTATTGTTTTATCAATGTCTTTCACATAATATCCTTTTAGCTTAAGTAGTAAAATTCTCCTGAGACATCCTAACTTGAATCAGTAACATAAAAACATGACCTTAGATGAAAGGTGCTCAAACCAAAGACTGCTCTCCTCTCCCCAAAATATTCATAAATCAGTACACCCTTGTCTCAGTCATATCTCCTACCTGGTTTCTTTCCAAACAGGAATGAATGTGTTTCACCTTTCCTATCTCATATTATTGTTTCATGGATTCCCTCTGCCCTACATTTTATCATGCTTGTCTTCCAGCTTAATTTGGGGAATTTCTAAAATTAAATTCTTAATTGGGACATGAGCAGTTTGCCACATTTTTGTTGGTATTTCCTCCTTTCATTTGGCATTAATGTGCATCACCAGTGACATTTACATTGATCAAATCACAGTGCAAAAAGGGATCCTTCTTTAACCAGGATGATTCCTTGTGTGTGTGTGTAGTGGAGTGGAGTGGAGTGGAGTGGAATGTGCATCAGTAAACTTGCTGGATGAAAAAGACATTGACTAAAAATTGTCACACTATGTCTGCAGTAGTCTGAACAAAGTCTGGAAATCAAAAGAAAGCATATCAATAAGTTATCTGTACTACTTGAGAAACAAGGTGCCATCATTCAGAATCCCAAAGTCAAGGTAATGGGATTCAGATGGGGATAGCTGCTTAAGCATTTTTACTTCCTGCTCCACTGTAATCTGGATGACAATCTTTTTCATGGGGCACTGTGAAGAAAGTGAAATGATTGGCATGGCCATGCCACTAGAATTCACCAAAGGTAAAATTCAAAGGAAATTTACAAGTCCATTTTTAGGCAAAATACTGACAGATTTCAAGGTCCTTCAACAGAGTTTTGATCAGCCTTTTATCAGAAAGATAAAGTGCTTTTGAAGGAAACTGAAAATTTACTTGGTCACACTACAGTAAACAGAGATTCTAACTTATTTATTGTTTTTATTTTAAAATACAGAGGAGATCAATCCTGAGATTGTCAATATGTGATTGTGATGCTGTGCTATAGGAAACCTAAAGAGCTGTTTAGATGCACCAGGAGTCATGTCTCCCTGGAATCATAAGTTGAGAGGAAACTGAAAACCAAGGTGCTATTAGATATGGAAAAATTCAAGGCCAGCTGGCAACCTAGCTTGCCTATACAACAGGTACATTCCAGATTGTACGGTTATCTGATTAATTGTACGATTGTCTGATTGTTGACTGAATATTCTATCCCATCCTGAACACACCCATTCTATTGGAAGTTATGCTGGGTAAAGCCTGGTTAGCATTTCCATGGAAGACCAACAGGCAATACAGGGATCTTTAGGCAGGGCCAGGAAAGATTCCAGCCTGAAATTCTGGAGAGCTGTTGCCAGAGAGAACTGATAATATTGGGCTAGATGGGCCAGTGGTCTGACCCAGTATAAAGCAGCTTTGTGAAAGAGTTCAGATATCAACTTTCCCCACTTGTCACTATTTTTTCTCTAGCTTTTCACTGAGCCACCAAAGCTAGGTTCAACTCTACTTCCAGTGGATCAGTGCATTTTTTCTGAAAGAAATAACCCCTTATTAGCCTTTAACAAAAAAGGCATTTGAAGAGTGAGTGGTATGTGAATGTTTTATACAGACTCTGTATAAGGCTCTTCTTATTGCATGGTCTTCAAAGCTTCTGTTTGTTTTCACTTTATTGTAGTACAGATACGCGTGCCAGCCGAAGTCCCTCGGCCCTTAAAGGGGAAAGGTTGCCTACCCCTGAGCTAACCCCTGATTTCCTGAGCCTTGAATGAATGAGTGTATGAGTGTGAATTACTATGTGATTGTCCCTTTAATAAAATAATACTTTAATTGGAGAATTCTGTCTCTGCATCAATTCTTAGATCCACCGGCCTCTTGGTATACAAGTAGGAGATGATCTCACAGGGTCTTTGTAGCCAACCCCCTCTGTTTGAGCTAAATAAAAATCCCCATACTAGACTTTTGGCTACACTGTTGCTTTCTACCTTCCCAAGTATTATCATCTTTTCTAGTGAATCATGTCTTCTCATGATATGTCCAAAGTACAGCAGTGTCAGTTTAGTCATCTTGGCTTTTAGGGAGAGGCCTAAAAGGCCTACGGTTAGAAGCGGGTTGGCAAGGGCGCTTGGGAGTGATCATGTCGATAGCCCTGGTAAGGTCGGTGTTCCAAGTATTAACCAGGGCTTGTTGGGTGGGACGTTCGGCCTCTGCCGGTCTTCCTGGGCTGCACTCCATGATAACACCCAACCTCATGTCTCCGAATAAGCTCTCCCAGCAGCTTCATATAGATGTTAAATAATGTTGGGGACAGAATGGCACCTTGTGGGATGCCACACTTGAGCTCCTTACTAGTGGAGCTTCTGTCCCCAAACAACCCCCTCTGGGTTCTACCCGAGAGGAAGGAACAAAACCACCACAGTGCGGTGCCTCCGATTCCCAGCCCCCTTAGGCAATCCAACAGGATGCTGTGATCTATTGTGTCAAAGGCTACTGAGAGGTCTAAGAACACCAACAGGGTCACACTACCCCTATCAATGCTCAAATGCATGTCATCAGTCAAGGCAACCATGGCAGTCTCAACCCCAAATCCTGTCCTAAAGCCAGTTTGAAATGGATCTAGGTAATTGGTTTCATCCAAGACAGCTTGGAGTCCAGGGAGTGGTCTGACCACCGCTTCCTTTAAACAGGATGGGATAAAACCCTCCCTGAGGGATGCGTTGATAATGTCCTTGAGGAAGACCCTCAAGGCATCCCCCCCCCCCCCGGATGGCCATCCATGTTGGGCAAGGATTGAGAGGACAGGTAGTTTTCCTCACTCTACTAAGGAGCTTGTCCACATCATCGGTACTCACAGATTGAAACTGATCCAGTAAAATTTCATTAAGAGAGTCGCTGGACACTTCGTCTATAGATTCTGTATCAATATTGGCATCTAAGTCGGCTCTTATCTGAGAGGTTTTATCTGAAAAGAAGTTGTTAAACACGTCACAGCAGGCAGTTGTTGGGTTAAGTAGTCGCTTCTGTGTAGGAGGAACCCACATCAGTTCCCCTACCACCCTAAACAGCTTTGCTGGACGGGACTCTGCAGATGCAATACGTGCAGAGCAAAAAGATCTCTGCACTGCACATATTGCCTCTCGATAGGAATCAAGAAAATTCCTATGATGAGTCTTGTCAGATAAGAGTCGAGTTTCCTGCCAGGTGTGCTCTAGTCATTGTCCAATCCGCTTCATCCTCCTAAGCAATTCTGTGTACCAAGGCTTACGATTTGTAGTGGGTTGGAAAAGATGCTTGGGAGCGATTCTGTCAATAGCCTTTGTAAGATCGGTGTTCCATGTATTAACCAGGGCTTCGACAGAATCACTGGCATTACCAGTCATTAAACCCTCCAAGGCTTTCTGGAATCCAATTGGTTCCATTAGCCTTCGAGGGTGAACCATTCTAATGGGGCCACCATGCCCGGGGGGGGGGGGGCGGGCAGACAGTGACTCTTAGCTCAGCCTTAACCAGGAAATGATCCATCCATGACAAAGCAGAGGTTTTAACAACCTCTGCCCATGGATATTCCTGTTCCGTACTAGACTGCATTGAGTGTATGACCTGCACAATGAGTAGGCCCGATGACCAATTGGGATAGGCCGATGTTTGTCATGGATTCCATGAATTCCTGAGCCGCGCCTGTGAGGGTTGCTAAACTGGTCTCCAGGGGGATGTTGAAGTCCCCCAAAATTAGAAGTCTGGGGGACTCCAACAGTAACTCGGAGACCAGCTGCGTCAGCTCAGTTTGGGAGTCTGTTAGACAATGGGGTGGCCGGTATACTAACAGAATCCCCAAACTATCCCTGGTCTGCAGGCTTAGGTACATGCACTCAAAATGGACTGTGTTCCGGACAGGTATCCTGGTCAAGTTCAAGTTGTTCTTATGAACTAGAGCCACTCCACTCCACCCACCCCCACTTCCCCTTACCTGCTCACTGATGGAATACCCGGCTGGGAGTGTCTGCGCCCAGGTTATGGTGCTATCCTCTCCCAGCCAGGTTTCCGTAAAGCAAGCCAGGTCGGCATCCTCATCTAAGAGGAGATCATATATAATATGAGTCTTATTTTTCACTGACCTGGCATTGCACAGGAGCAAGGTAAGGTTCTGTGGAACGGCTGGTAAGCTCTCGAAAACATTCCGAGAAACAGAGTGAGCTGAAGGCTGGATAGCTTTTAAACATCGATCCCGCCTTGTTTTGTAACATCTACCCACTCTGTTCCTGCCATACCTCCCTTTCCCCTGCACAACTTCGATTCCCGCTCCCAGATCATTCCCAGTCAACTTGGAAACAGAGGTGTTAATTACCTTCTTATGACCTCCCTCCCTCTCCTTATTTGCAACAACACAGGAAGAGGAGCTAGATAACACTACTCGTGGAGATCAAACACTCCAAATTTAGATGGAACAATCCATTTAGAGCAACTAGATATTTCCATCCCATCTCTGTATTCACCGCACAGCCTTCCCAGCATTCCAAATGTCAAGGGGGTTCGGCGGGCTAGATAAAAAGTCTCTGCCCACGCCCTGCTGCCAGGCTCATCACTGTTGCTGCTTTTAAAGGGTCTGCCTGACCTCCCCAGCCTCACAGCTGCTGCAGCTGTCACGTCGCCGGATGGAGATAATATCTGGCAGACCCAAGTGCCTTCACCTAAGTCTCTTCAACCCCAATGCTGTCACAGCTGCTTCACTTAAATATCTGCCAGCCATGCCTCACCCGCACATGTGCTGGTGGAGATGCAGTGGGGCAGATTTTAAAGTCCCCCGCCAGCTCTAACTCACGCCTGCAGTATAGGTTGGAGAGTGGTGGGCTGGTGTTATAGTCTCTGCCAGCCATGCCTCACCCGCACGTATGTTGGTGGAGATGTGGTGGGGCAGATTTTAATATCCCCCACTGGCTCTAATTCACTCCCACAGTGTGACCTCTCCATTGCAGCCCTTTATATTCACTGGCCCCTCTCAGGAAGTGTAAAAGGTGTGCCTTGTGAGCTCACTCAGAGGGGCTTTCTGTGCCACCCCAGAGCATGTTTCTGTCAGGCAAACATAGTTTTTGATTCAGACAGCAGACAGTGCTAGAGAAGGCATTGCTTCATCTTTAACATCATATACAAGAGAATTACAGAGTTTATAGCTGTTGTTGTTATGTGCTTTCAAGTTGACTCTTATTTATGGTGAGCCTCTCATAACATTTCTTTGGCAAGATTTGTTCAGATGAGGTTTGCCATTTTCTTCTTTTAAGGCTCAGAAAATGTGCCTTGATCAAGGTTGCTCAGATAATTTCTATGACTGAATTTCAAACCCTGGTCTGTTAGAGTCATATTTCTGCACTATATTCTTATACTGTTGCTATTCCACTATTATTGCCCTGTCTGCCTCCTGTTATATTCTGAGGCTTATAGTTCAGTTAAGAATAGCAGCTCCTGGCTGAGAATTCTAAATGCCTTCTCTCAGCTGCAAATCTCAGAGTTCAACAGGAGGCAGCCAAAGCACTAATAGTGGAATAGCAGCATTATAAGAGTGTAGTGCAGAAATGTGGCTAGTCTAACACTCAAACCACTACAATGCATTGTCTATCTTGATCTCAGTCACAGATCAGTTCAGCCAAATTGACAACATTTAACAATATGACATAACTCTGTCACATTTACTGGTTGATCACACTGAAAGAAATGAAACCTCTATAAGGTAACAGAGGACCTTGTGCAAAAACTGTGCAAATGAAACCTCTATAAGGTAACAGAGGACCTTGTGCAAAAAGCAAAGCAAGATGTTCAGTGTATGTTTTAATACTTGGTGAAAAGAGTATTGTGTGGGATAAAAGCCTACAGACAGTCAACAGGATTGCATGCTTTTGTTTTGCGCTTTCTGTTACATTTGTTTCCAGATAATATAATCTTTCATCATAGGAATCCCAAGATGATGGTGACTTGCACTGTAATTTTCAGCCATTTTCTTTTCTCTTTCCCCTCCTCCTCTTCATTTTTTCCACAGCAGCAATATGGAAAAGAAAGAGGGCAGACATTATGATGTAGTCTCAGATATTTCTCCTAATATTACGAGATCTCATCCTCATCACCACAATTTTTAATATAAGAAACAGCACTACACACATTGGGTTGCTTTCTATGTGTTAGTCCCCACTAGAGTAGACCTATTCAATCAATTGTTGAGTGTTGAGACCACATAGGTAAATCCTATTGATTCAGTGCATTTACTGTTGTTAGGACTAACAACAAGATTTAGGCCATTATGGGGGGATGCAGACGGGCGGCCATAGGCCGCCCTGGGAAGCAGCAGATCAGGGCCGAGGCTGCCCCATGCCTTGGCCCCAATCCTCCCTTTCGCCACCTGGGAAAGGGGCGCTAAAATAGTGCTCCTTCCACAAGCCACGAAAGGGGTGCAGCAAGAGCTGCCATGCGGCTCTTCGGTGTCTCTTCCGGCTCAGCATGTCTGGACGTTGAGCCAGAAGGACGTCATCGGTGCACCCGTCCTATGGAAGAGCCGGCACTCCGATGATGTTCTCAGGAAGAGAATGGGGTGCCCAGCATCCAGCTGCCCCTCCCCTTCTTTGCCTCCAAGACGGTGCAAAGCACCATCTGCAAAGGGGGTATATCCAACTTAACAGTCATTTATCAAAATCTCCAGCAACAAAGACAAAAACTTACTTTAAAGAAGCATAATCACTTCACTGAAATAGAACCAAAATTTCCCTAGCCTCTGAGCAAATGGTGCAAACCCAATTGCTTCTTGTGACTTCTCACCCAAACTGAGAGATGACATGCCTTGCAAACACTGAGGACTTCTATAAAGAGGCAGTCCACAGCACATTCCTTCTATTCTTTTCACAGCACCAATTCTTTTGAAGTATCCTCACTATGCAAGTATTGCCAGGTTACAATACTGCATCTTGTCCTCACATCTCCTGTATCAAGGCTTGAATATGAGCCAAGGGCTCCATAAATTTATGTGTGAGGGGCTAATTCCACACAGTCACAGTCATCATTTGGTGATTGTACATAAAAGATACATTTGACCTACTACACCTGATGAAAATCCGTCTCCCATGCTATAAGAGGGACTTGAACCTGGGGAATTACTACAGTCGAAGTCTTCAATGGGATCTTTTATCCTATGTTTACAGAGGTGGCTAGGGAATAGACTGATAGAGACAAAGCTTTCCAATGAATTGTGATTTATTTGGGGATTCAAACATACAAAAACACTCTGCTATTCACTCATACACACAAGAACTCAGGAATAAAGTAATTAGCTTGGAGAGAAAACACAAGGCTTTCTAATGGTGATAATTACCTAAAGGAGGGTGCGCCAACAATGAATGAAGATGGATAGACTCAACCCTTATGAAAAGGAAAGGACAATGGAAAGAGCTGGGACTCAAGCCAAAGTTCACAGTGGCACAGTGGCATCATGAAATCTAACCAGACCCAATGTGCCTGAGATTTTGGGGATCTTTTATACCTTTAAACCTAGCCTGAGGCAAAGAGCTACTATTGTATATCAAAGTATTCCTGATTACCACTCTTTGAAGTAAACAATTTCCAAGGAGAGGCGATGGATTTTAATGTTAATTCCTCTTCAGCCAGATACATCATGACTGGTACTCATAAATCTCCTTCTGCAACATCCTGCTTTGCAGCTCCTAGACCTGGCCCTTTTGATCTGCAAATTATTGTAGATGCAGACATGACCTTTCAGGCACCAAACACAACAGGAGGCTTACACCAAAACTAATCCAAAATGGGGGGAAAAACAAACTGGTAGGTATGCTATAAATCACTAAGTATAAATAACTCAAATAGAGCTGAGACATTTCTTATTAAATATGTATATCTAGTAACTATTGAATACAACAACAATTGAAAAGTAATGACAAAAAGCATGTAAAGATATAAGATGCTACGGGGGATAATTCTTCTATTTAATCCAAAATTGATAATATAAGACGATTATCCCAATGATGCAAATTCAATGATCAGTCTGACAAGAAAAGTGATGTCCTGGTGGATCACAATAAATCAGCTTGCAGAAAATTTTTGCTAAGATAGTTTTTCACTAAATCAACTTGCAGGAGAATTTGCTGAGTTGGTTTTTACAAAATTCTGGTAACCCAGGGTGCTAATATGTAGCAAATAATTGAAGCAATGGTGGCATAGATATCCAAAGTATTTCTATCATGGGTAGCATGAGATGTTTTTTCAATAAATGGACTAGCAGGAGGTTTCGCTGAGTTGGTTTTTGAAATTATGGTAACTCAGGGTGGTAGCATGTAGCAAATAGTTAAAGCAATGATGACATAGATATAAAAAGTATATCTGTCACTGGTATCTGATGGCTACCTCCGGATTATTTGTGTGGCCATTTCAACTCCAATGTCTTATTCAGTGATAATATAACATACTCGTCCAGATTATAATTCCAATAAACTATTCCATGCTTCCATGTTCTAAATCATCTTCAGTTTATAACCATCAAACCCATGATGCACAGTGACCTTTAAGGTGCCTACATGATGTGCTTGCCTTGGATCCATGACAGTTAGGCTTCTTCAGCCTAGGGCCATGGCAGAGACCCACAAAAGGTTATATTTATAAAATAAATTATGGAAACAATGTTAATTCCCTCTTCTTACATGACTTCCTGTTACTTGGGGAATTTGGGACATGGTTCTCTGCCTTTTTGTTAGCTCAGTTTAGCTTCCTAATGCAGGAACTGGTTGTTCCTTTGGTCCAAGAGGAGACAGAAGGCCCGTCCCTGGTATTCCTGAGTATTGAAGCTGACACTGTCAATCGGGGATGCAAGTTGTCCTTAGAAGAGGTCCAAAATAAGCAGCAAAGGGTGACTTTGATGCATAGGAAAGCCATGCTTATGGTGCTCTTGGGCACCTGAACTTTGCATACTGGGTGGTGGCTCCAAGCAGAGCTTTCCTTAGGTGTCTTTGCAATGCTATTTGTTAGGTGTGACAGGATCCTTTAGCTAAGTTTAATGAGATTTCACTTTGGAGGGAGGAAGCAAAACTCAAGGATGTGCTGCAGATGCTGCAGGGTCCTTGGTATTCAATGTATATTTTAGATGATGTTGATGCACCCAGATTTGCCCCTCTGGCTAGAGTGAATCAGGCATCATGATTGACTTGACCTTTCTAGATTTTTTCTTTCCATTTCTAGTGGCAGTTAATATTTGGATTGATGGGTTAGCCAATTAACTGGTGCATTTCTGGTGTGACAACATGGCCACAATGCAAGTAATCAATTCCCTGTCCTCAAAGTTAGTCAGGATTATGAGATTAATTAAGGAATTCAAGTTGCAATGCTTGAACCACAACATTCTTTTCACAGCACTCCATATTTCAGGGGTGGTCCATGGCTTAGCCATCTCTCTCCCCCACTGAGATAGTGCACTTCAGACAGTTGGTGCCAGAAGCAGTTGCCATACTAGACCCGACGCCAGCAGACCTGTGGATGTATATCCATTGCAATGTCTCTAGTACCCAGCACAAGGAAGAACTACATTTGGGCAGTTAAGGATTTATTTGAGTTTAGGTGATTCTAAAGGGTTTAGGTGATGTGTTACCCATGCTTGTTCTTCATTTTCTGTAATGATATGTTTGTCAGCTCTGGCCTTTTGGAGTAAGACCCAGAGTTTCTCAGACCCAAATGGAGATTTTATTATTTGTAAGACATTAGAACAAAGCCAGAAGTATGAATACAACTGTCCAATGTCTGACATGCAAGGATAAGGAAAAATACTACAATGACAAATGCAGAGAAATAGAAGACAAATGCAGAGAAGCACAAGCCTAAAGGGAAGAATGAGAGTCCTCTATCAAAAAATCTAAGAAATTAAAGCCAAGTTCAAACCAAGGGCAGGGATGCTCTATGGGGGGAAAGAACATAATGCAAGAACAAGAAGAAATAAAAAGACGTTGGAGGCAATACACAGAAGAGGTGTACAAAAGAGATGAGGGAATGAATGATATTTGGAATGAGGAGCCATATGAAGATGAACCCCCAAATTCTAAGAAGTCAAGTGGAATCTGCAATAAAGGAAATGGGAAAAAAATAAATCACCGGGAACAGATGATATCCCAATTGAACTGCTACACTGCCTACAGGCAGATGCAACTTTAGTGCTAACTGAAATATTACTTATTAGTTCCATATTTTCCATCAAATATGGAAAACAAAGTGGTGGGCAACAGACTGGAAATGCTCAATATACATACCAATCCACAAGAAAGGAGATACAAAAGACTGCAGCAACTATAGGATAATAGCACTAATCTCACATGTAAGCAAAATAATGCTCAAAATTCTGAGTGATTATCAATAGGCAAAGGGGTCATGCAAGGCTGCATCCTATCAACCTACTTGTTTAACTTATATGCTGAAAACATCATAAGAAAAGCAGAATTAGAAACAGAAAAAGGAGGAGTTAAGATAGGAGTGAAGAACAACCTGATATGTGGACATCACCTTAATATTAGCAGAAGATGTTCAGGAATTGGAACAGTTAATAAGAAAGGTCAAAGATAGGTCTGATGATGAACATAAAGAAAACAAAAATAATGACCAAAGAAGAAATACACAAATTCAATCTAGACAAGGAGGAAATTGAAATAGTTTAAAAAAATCCCATATATATAAGATCAAACATTGACCAGAATGCAGACTGCAGTCAAGAAATAAGAAGAAGACTAGGAATGGGAAGGGCAGTTATGAAAGAACTGGAAAAGATACTGACGAGCAAAGGCATACAGCTGAGCACTAAAGTCAGAATCGTTCAGGCCATTGTATTCCCAACTACCATGCAAGAGCTAGACAGTGAAGGAAGCAGACAGAAAGAAAATCAACTCATTTGAAACATGGTGCTGGAGAAGAGTATTTAGTATACCATGGACAGCCAAGAAGACAAACAAATGAGTTCTTGAATAGATCAGGCCAGGGCTCTTCGTGGAAGCAGAGATGATCCAGTTGAGACTATTGTACTTTGGCCACATAATGAGAAGCCATGGATCACTAGAAAAAACACTAATGCTAGGAAAGGTAGAGGGTAGAAGAAAGAGAGGAAGACCACAAACTAGATCAGGGGTAGGCAACCTTTCCCTTTAAGGGCCGAGGGACTTCTGCTCCCAGAATCCCAGGAGCTATTGGCCAACATGGGACTATTGGCCATCATGGCTGAGGCTTCTGGGAGCTGAAATCCCTCGGCCCTTAAAGGGGAAAGGTTGCCTACCCCTGAACTAGATGGATAGACTCGATCAGAGGGTTTATGGGCAAGTGCTTGCAGGATTGGGCAAGGCAGTGGAAGATAGGGATTCTTGGAGATGTCTCGTCCACAGGGTCGCTATGAGTTGGAACTGACTTCAACGTAGCTAATAACAACAAAGGTATTCGATGGGGGGGGGGGTTGAGGAAAATGGACAGGATGATAGATAACAAGGAGTTGCTTTCCACATTATCCTTAGTGGTTTAGGGGACCTTTGTTTGGGTATGTGTATTTCTAATTATGAAGCTCTTCTCTTTGAATCTGCATCTCTCACTACTTTCTTTGCAGCCTTGCGTATAAGTGAACTAGAATCACAGTCAAAGGGGACAAGTTGGGTAAGGCATTGGAATTTGGAGATATTACTTTGGGCAGTCATCATGTTCTCCTTAAAATTCAGAGCTCTAAACAGATCAAAAAGGGGCTAGATCCACAGTTTGGTTCCAGATTTGTAGTGATCAGGCCTTCTGTCCAGTTTAGGCATTGAGGGAATATGTTCAAGGGAGAGGGAATCATTCTGCCCTCTGTCTTGCTATGCTGATGGGTCGTCTTTGATGAAATATCAGTCTGGCCTATCACCTCCAAGGTCTAGCTTTATTGGTCTTAAAGGGGGATAAATTTGGCAGTCACTCATTTAGAATTGTAGCAGTCTCAAGCACTTCTGTGATGGGTGTTAGGTCCCATACTATTCATAGGATTGGGTGCTGGAGCTCAGTGGCATACCAGAGGTATATTAGGCCATTGTTCTTGTTATCTATTGCAGATTATAAATTATGGCCAGTGAGGCACCTATCCTGATCTGTAGCTTAGGGCTTATACAGACCGGCCCAAAGGGCCTGCCTGGAGGCAGGGATGGGGAGGGGAAACCACACACTGGGCACCCCAACCCCATGCCAAGGAAGTTGTGACACTGCATGCCATTACACATGGTGTGTGATGTCAAGACGTCCTTCCAGCAATGCATCCTGACACGCTGCACCAGAAGGGGTGCTAAAGAGCTGTGTGGCAGCTCTTAGGGCACCCTTTTGCCGGCTCTGAAAGGAGTGGCATTTTGCTGCTCTTTTCTGGGCTGGCAAATGGGAGAATCAGGGCTGCTGCATGTGGCCTTGATCCTCTGCTTGCCAGGGCAGCCCAGGACCACCTGGCTGCATCCTCCCATAGTTTTGTCTATTGGGTACTGTACCAGACTCAAAATCACGATTTTAGATCCCAACACAGGAAAATTGTGGTGTGTATATGTCTGTCAATGTTCATGCAGAATTGCTTTCAAAGTTGAGAAAAGATAGGTAAGAAATAAAGTTACATATATTCTAAGAAAAGAAAGAGCAAAAAAGTGAAGTATAGCCTAAACTACTGTACAAAGTCAATTTATATAATGAAAACCAGGATTAAATATATACGCACAAAGCTGTTTGACCAGAGAAAGCATGATTTCTCTAGCTATATTTCTCAAATAATTAAATGGCATGTCATTAGAGAGGAAACAGAGATGAGAATATAGCATTTTAATGTATTTCTGTGCTAATAAATAATAGCTGCAATAGTCAATGTGGCTCCAGGGAGCAGATGCACAAGAAAAGGGCAGGGTTGAAAGAATTAAACTGTAATTCTTTTCATTCTTGAGAATTATGATCTTTACTGTGACTGATGTCTCCTCAAGACACACACTTTCTCTCCTAAGTACACCTTTAAAACATGAGTACAACAAATGATCTTATTTTGCAGGCCAATACTACCAGCAAGATAGACAGCTCATTTTGCACTCTTGTACACTCTTCAAATGCACTATGTTTAAAAGGCAGATGAAGACTGCACTGAATGAAATATGTTTATGGAATATTTAGACTGCATGTACAGATAATTCCTTAATCCTACTTACCAGAACTTCCTTTCTAAACTCTGCAAGTAGTGGTCTTGGTGAATGATGGTGCAACTGGACTATGAGTAGTAGCATCCAGAATCTTTGATGTCTGCTGGGCCCTTCAGGGTATCAGGATACCTGTTCCCCAGACCAGCCAATAAGAAGCATTGGCTGGAGCTGGGGGTGGTGTTTGAGACAGGACCACCCCCCAACTCCAATTTAGAAAGCTCACATTTGGTTCAACCCTCCAGTGTAGATCCTGGAATCACAAGCTGCAAGGAATATCTGAGAGATAGCACAAGCATCCCAACAAATTTCAATTGGGTATCGTTCTGTCAGGATGTCTTGACAAAACATGATAATCTGCAAGTCCATTTTGACAGATTGGACACACTTGAGTGTGAGGCTTATTTCTCAGGCAGGTGGTACACTAAGAAGTGATTCAATCATTGGGTCAAGGTTGATATCACCCTAGACCTCACTTTTCTTGAGCACCTCTCTATGCTTACAGCAGGGATTCAAAAACAAGAGGGCCATGTTTTGGTGTGAAAACCTAGCAGTGGATCAAGTCATAAACCATCAGTCATTGTACTCTATTCAAGTGAAGCAGTGTGAGCACAGATTTGTTCTGGTGTGCTTGGTGTTTTTTTTCTTACTCCACCCCCCCCCCCATTGATACTAATTTAGGAGATATAATATCATAAAGATGTCAGGGATGATGGGAGTTGTAGCTCTTCACCTCTGGCTCTAACTCACCACCTTGTTATGCAGCAGAGCTGACCAGCTTTGATCAGTGGTTGATGCTTCTTTCCCAAGCAGCAGAGTTTCAGAGAATAGGCTGAAGACCCTGACAAACTCTCCAAGCCTTCTCACTCTTCTTCCTGAGATGTCTTCAAACTTCTCTAGGATTCTTCTGGCTCTTGTATCTTCCCTCAAGACACCAGACAACTCAGTAGTCTTATATAAAAGATCTACTTTATTCTACTATATACATAAATACTATATTCCCTACAAATCACAATCTCTACTCCACAATACACCACACTACTCCACAATATACATTAGCAAACATTGCAATTTATAGCCATTGTTAGACACCACCCACCAGTCAGTTTCCACCCAGTGGGTGTGTACATACATCTTGATTGGTCCACATAGATCATCCCATACCTAAGACCAACCCAAGTGTTTCATCACTTTACCTTGACCACTTAATGAGTCTCAGGTGTTTGCAATCTATCACAGGTGTTCACAATATACCTTCTATAACTTTGTCCTTGGCTCTCAAGGCTTCTTAATTATATTATCTTTTTCACCTGTGTGTCTTCCTGATTGCTCCTGCTTAGTCACTTTGACATTCACATACATATTTTTATTTCTATTACTGTAAGTCCCATGTTGCTTTTTCCTTAACAATCCCCTCCGAAATAAAATATTGTATGTGTCTTACAATGTCATTCCTACCATTTGTGTCAGTCTTTCATGTTTCTCTGCTGTCAATGCTTTTGTGAACAAATCTGCTATGTTGTGTTGTGTTTCTATATATCTCAGTTCTATTTCACCCTTCTGAACCATGTCTCGCACATTTTGATATCTAACACCAACATATTTTGTTCTGTTCTTCAAACTTTCAGTTTCAGCCATTGCTATGCATGACTGTGAATCTTCCAGAATTTCTACTGGTATCTTGTAACTTTCATTTAAATCATTCAATAACTGCTCAACCCACTGTACCTCATTTACTATCTCATTTAAAGCTGCGAATTCTGCTTCAGTCGTACTTATCGCTACATTTGTTTGTTTCCTACTTCTCCAGACTATTGGACTTTCACTGTACTTGATTATTATTCCTGTAACTGACTTCTTGTCTCCTAATTCTGATGCAAAAGAACTGTCTACATAGCAATCTAAATCTGAATGACTGTTTCTAATTATCAATTTCTTATCTAGAGTTCCTTTCAAATATCTCAATAAGTGTTTTACTGCTGTCCAGTCTTCAATTTTTGGATCATTAACTCTTCTGGACAATACATTTACAGCATACGAAATGTCTGGTCTGGTGTGGCAAGATATGAATTGTAAAGATCCTATTATGCTCCTGAATAAAGTCTTGTCTTCAAAATCTCTAGTTGTTTTTTCAGATACAAAACCAGTTGTCATTGGAGCTCTTACTATTTTAGCATTTTGTAATCCACACTTTTCAATCAAATTTTCAATTTTCTTTCTCTGACTTAACAATGTCCTTCTTCTGTCCACTCAACACTAATACCTAAATAAGACTTTAATAAACCTAGATCCTTCAAAACAAACTTTTTAGACAACTCTTTTTTTACTGATTCAATCTCCTGTCTTGACTTTGCTGCCACGCACAAATCATCTACATAAATTACTAACACTATGGGCCTAAGCAGACTGCCAGAAATAGTGCACATTAAATTGAGGCACTGCCCTGGCTCAGTGCTAGGGAATCATGGGAACTGTATTTTATTGTGGCAACAGAGCTCTCTGACAGAGAAGGCTCAATGTCCCAGAAAAAAATACAGTTCCCATGACTCCCTAGCACTGAGCCAGGGCAGTGCCTCAATTTAATGTGCACTATTTCTGGCAGTCTGCTTAGGCCTTATGTCTCCTTTTGTATAGACACAAGCATCTGCAATGCTCCTTTTGTATCCTAGTTTAGCTAACTCTTCATTAATGCACAAATTCCATGCTCTGGCACTTTGTTTTAACCCATACAATGCTTTCTTTAATTTATAAACTTTCTGACTACCAATTTCTTCAAAACCTTGTGGCTGCTCCATAAATATCTCTTCATCTAAACTAGCATTTAAGTAGGCTGTTTCAAAATCAAAATGTTCTACAACTAAATTCCTTTTTGCTGCTACAGCTAGAACCATTCTCAGACTTTCTGGCTTTGCAGTTGGAGAATATGTCTTATCATAGTTCTCATACTGCTGTTGTGCAAAACCCTTAGCTACTAACCATGCTTTATACTTAATACTTCCATCTGGCATTTCTTTCTTTTTGTACACCCACTTACAACCAATTACTTTCTTGTCCTTGGGTCTATCAACGACTTCAAAAACATCTTTATTTACCAGACAACCAAACTCATCATCCATTGCATCAATCCATCTTTCCTGTTCTTCTCTAGACAAACTTTCCAACTCTTCAAAACTTTCAGGCTCTTCCACTGCTAAACAAGCTCTTGCATTTGTCACAACAAACCTATCTGGTGGCTTTCTAACTCTGTGACTACGTCTGGGAATAAACTCTGCTGATCTGCCTCTTTCATCCTCACTTTCTGTACTGGGAGTTATAGTTCTATGACTAAGAGGGGTTGCAGACTGCCAGAAATAGTGTGAATTCAGTCCACTTTTAGGGTTAGGGTTAGTGCTAGGGAATCATGGGAACTGTTATTTTTCTGAGACATTGAGCCTTCTCTGTCAGACAACTCGGATGCCACAATAAAATACAGTTCCCATGGTTCCCTAACTCTAACCCTAACCCTAAAAGTGGACTGAATTCACACTATTTCTGGCAGTCTGCAACCCCCCTAAATCTCTTGTCTTCAGTTATTCTAGTAGTAATGGGTCTAGATTGTGTCTCATTATCAGAAGAACTATCACTGCTGCTACTGGATGCTTCTGGCTTAACTGAAACCCCTCCGTTTCCTGAAGTTGGTTCAGTTTGTGTTTCTGGCTCATTTGAACTTCCTAACCTCAAGAAAACTTCTTTATTGGCATGCAGTTTGTCCCAACCGGCATGTCTCTCGAAATTTGCAGACCTAGAATACTGCACTTCCCTTCCACCTAAATGAAACTTGTAGCTATTTCCAGAATAACCCAAAAACCTAAGCCTTCTACTTTTGGGTTCTCCTTTCTTCCTGAAACAACCTGGTATGTAAACATAAGCAAACTGTCCAAAGACCCTCAAATACTTGTAATTTGGCACTCTCCCATACAATATCCTGTAGGGAATGTCTTCAATTTCTGAATGATACAGTCTGTTACTAATATGTACTGCTGTCAAAGTTGCTTCTGCCCAGAAACTATCTTTTACCTCTGCATCTGCCATCAAATAAGCAGTTATCCTTTTTATATCTTGTATTCTTTTCTCCGCTAAACCATCTTCGTTAGGACAAGCGGGATTAGTAGTTTCATGCCTTATTCCTACCTTTTGAAACCAATTAAACAATTGATTACTTAGAAACTCTCCTCCCCGGTCAGTAACAATGGTGCCTACTCTAATATCAAATTGTCTTTTCACCATTCTCACCCATGCTTTTAAACTTTGCCCAGCGTCAAATTTGTTTTTCAATATTTGCTTCCCCCTAAAGATAAACAATTAGCTTGGGCCACGTCTGCATGTACAAACTGAAATGGTCTTTGAGCAATTCTTTTGGTTTTCTTGGCTACTGGAAAAGCTCTGACCTTTACCTGATTGCATACAGTACAATCTAAGTGATTTTTGCATTCAGCAACTTTTAAATCTGGACACATACTGATTAACTTCTTTAAACATTTGAAACTAGCATGGCCAAATTTCCTGTGTAGTTCATGTATGCAGTCTTTATGAATTGGACTATTGTCTATGTTATTAGCATTTTCAACCCTGTAGCTATCAATATTGTCCTCCAAAAAATAAAGTTTATCCTTTTTCAAGCCTATGCCTCGCAATTCCCCATTCAGTTTTATCTTACACATGTTCTTTTCAAAAATGACTGTGTAGTCTCTGTCTGTTAATCTGCTTGCTGATAACAAATTATTTTCTAACTCCTTTACATGTAACACATCATTAAAGTTTTCCTTTAGCCCAGGAATGAAAACTGTACCCATTTGATTTACAGTACTGAGCTCTTTCCCATCAGCTAAAACTACAGCATTTACATTAGCTGATTTTCTATTACTTATCAAATTAATATTGTTACACATTGAAGATGATGCTCCTGAGTCAATTAACCATTTACAATTAGCATTTTGTTTTTCCTTAATCATGGTTGCAACCCCCTTTTTATTACCACTGTCCTTCAAAAATGGAGGTTTGGACTGCTTTTGATACTGCCGTGGCTGCCATCTGCTCTCTCCTTGCTTGCTTCTCTCAGCAGCAAATTGTTTACAATGTCTCTGCAGATAACCAATCTTTTTACAATCAAAGCACCTCCGTTGCTCCCTTGTAGAAGCTGCTTCTTCCTGCTTTCGTAGTTCAGGGGTTGTTTGTTGTTTTGGCACAGTCCTTAAACTTGCTGAGTCACCCTGCTCAGACTTTCTTCTCAAGTTTTCTTCCAATATCCTGGCAACAATTAAGTCTCTGTTCAGCTCAGCTTCTGGCAAATTTTGCAAGCTATTTGTAATGTTGTCCCAAGAAGAATCTAGCGATTCCAGCAAAATATAACACTGCTGCTCTTTGCTAATTTCCACTCCTCTCAGTTCAGCTTGCACAAATAAATCTTGCATTGTTTTTAAGTGTTCTATCACACACTGTCCTTTAGTCATCTTCTGCCTGTAAATTCTTTTAGACCAAAGCATTTTTGCAAACGCAGTTGAAGGTGTGTGTAATCTCTGCAAAGTATCCCACACATCCTTGGCGGACACTTTATCTCTTACATCGTTAATCAAGTCTTCTTCTAGCATGAGATAAAGACATGCTTTTGCTTTAGCGTCTCTTTCTCGAGCGGCTTCATCAGCATCAGCTGCCAGCCCTGATTCAACTGGCGACCACAGAGACTCCTTTATGAGTAGAGATTGGGCATATATCGTCCAGGTAGAGTAGTTGTTTCTATTTAATTTACTAAACTTTAGTATCTCCATCTTAATTTGTGCAGTGACTCAATTTGACACAGTCCCTCTGAGTATGCACAGCAGACAAAATACAAAATGATTTACTCACAAAGCTCCACAAAACTTTCTTCCACACTCTGGAATTTTCAGCTTCTGTGGATGCTGGTTGCTCTAGTATCTGGGCCTATAACCCTTGTCAGGGATGATGGGAGTTGTAGCTCTTCACCTCTGGCTCTAACTCACCACCTTGTTATGCAGCAGAGCTGACCAGCTTTGATCAGTGGTTGATGCTTCTTTCCCAAGCAGCAGAGTTTCAGAGAATAGGCTGAAGACCCTGACAAACTCTCCAAGCCTTCTCACTCTTCTTCCTGAGATGTCTTCAAACTTCTCCAGGATTCTTCTGGCTCTTGTATCTTCTCTCAAGACACCAGACAACTCAGTAGTCTTATATAAAAGATCTACTTTATTCTACTATATACATAAATACTATATGCCCTACAAATCACAATCTCTACTCCACAATACACCACACTACTCCACAATGTACATTAGCAAACATTGCAATTTATAGCCATTGTTAGACACCACCCACCAGTCAGTTTCCACCCAGTGGGTGTGTACATACATCTTGATTGGTCCACATAGATCATCCCATACCTAAGACCAACCCAAGTGTTTCATCACTTTACCTTGACCACTTAATGAGTCTCAGGTGTTTGCAATCTATCACAGGTGTTCTCAATATACCTTCTATAACTTTGTCCTTGGCTCTCAAGGCTTCTTAATTATATTATCTTTTTCACCTGTGTGTCTTCCTGATTGCTCCTGCTTAGTCACTTTGACATTCACATACATATTTTTATTTCTATTACTGTAAGTCCCATGTTGCTTTTTCCTTAACAAAAGAGAGATTTAGCTCACTGGCCCCAGAGGCAAAACTCAACTTTGATCAATTTCCAAGAGGGCTCTGGCCCCTTGATTACAATAACAGAGGGAGTGCTCAATTTTATCTCCAGTTCCATACTTCAGTGTTATTCTTCAGCAGCCTCCTCATGGCCTTTTCAAAGAAACAAGGGGGGTGGCACTTGGCTAGTGTCAAAAAGTAACATTCTCAGATATTCTGGCCCACTTCAAGCTCCCCTCCCCCATGTCCCAATGACAAAGGGGCAAAGTAGACAGGTCAATTTCCTTGGGACTGTAGTGACCGGGCAGCCTGCTCTTAAAACGGGCCACCACCGTGATCCCAATTAAACCTCCCCCAGGAGCGGAGTGCTCCACTCCTTTTGCCGGCAGCTTCAGAACAACTTCCGGCCACATTGGGGGCATGTGTCATGTAAATACCACACCCCCAAAGTGGCTAGAAGCTGCTCTTTTTGGCCTGTTTGTTTTAGGCCATAGCTATCTTCCTAGCTTGAATGAACTGAGATGCTTCATCACTTTTTAGAAGTTCTCAGAAACCCTCCAGGTATTGCTCCAAATCTTCAAGCACACATTAGAGCCCTCATTTTTTCAAAACTACGTTCACTTTAACCATTCTTGCTTGTAACTGTTTCCACCAAAAGATACATCTGATAGGATTCTGGAGATTCATGATGTTTCATTCCATTGAGGTAGTACTTACTCCCTCCTAGGATATTCAAAAAATAATAAGTAAGGCAATGGAACTCATATACATTAGGAGGGTGCCAGGAATACATCTTTTTGCTCAGTGGGTGCAACTGTCAGGGACAGCCAGGTTGAGGACTTGGAGGACTCTGAGGGGGAGGATATGGAGCCAGGTCCTAGCTGGGTGCTACCAGCTCCCATAGACCTAGCTGAACCTGGACCTAGCTGTGTGGGACCCATTGAGGCACAGCCCCTGCCTCAGCAGCCTAGCCTCCCTCCAGCAGAAAGCTTTTCCCCAGCAGAGGTTTCAGGCCAGGAAGAAGCAGTGGAGCAAGAGATTGAGATCCCTACCTTTGCTCAGAGGAGAACAGATAGGGGGGGGGGCTGCGGCGTTCTCGAAGGTTAGCTGAGAAATGCGCAGCTAAAGATAAACACCTGTGAGAGAGGAGCTGAGGCTAGATAAGCAGCTGGGAAAAGCCAAGCTCTTCATCAAGGCTTATCTTGGATTCCCCGGTGAAAGCTCTTGGCTCTCGGCTTGACTCTAGACTGTTTGAATCTTGTGACCTTTGGAACGGCTGTGGACCACCTGCTCGTGATAACCCTGGACCTTGGATTGCTCTCTGGACTTGCCTTTCAGGACTTGGGGGTTGCCTGCTGCAAGCAAATAGTGGTACGTTACTTGCAACTGTGTTTGTGTCTTGGAAAAGGGCCCTGTCCTTATCAGCCATGTGGCGGCAGCTTTCCCAGACAGCAACCCAGACATACCCCAATCACAGGGACCTGCTTCTATTATGCCCAGTTAGCATCTGATTTATCAAGTATCAGTTCATTGGGGTCTTTTTTGCTCTGTCCTGCCTGGGGTTCTGCCCTGTTGAGTTTAGCCCATATTCTTCTTGCACTGTGGCAGCTACATTGCCATGTGGGATAGAATTACCCACATGGTGCATAAAAACTCTAGATAGGCAGAAATATCTTTCATCTTTTCTTATTCCAGAACAAATTGAAATTGGTCTGGATCTGTGGCCATACTACTGTCTTTTGTGCCCACCAATATGCCACCAGCTTGGGATTCCATTCAAGTATCATGAACCATAAGAACCAGGATTATGAAGTAAGATGTTACCAGTGTTTCTGCACCATGGGACTGGAACCCCCCCTCCCCTCAAAAAAATTTTTTGGCCATTTGTGTATGTATGTGCCTTCAAATTGCCTCTTAGACAACTCCATGAATTTCATAAGTCTTTTTAAAGTGAGAAATATTCAGATGAGGCTTTGCCAGTTACTTCCTCTGAAATATAACCTACAGATCTTGGTATTCATTGGTGGTCTCTCATATAAGTCCTAACCAGGGCTGATACTACTTAGCTTCCATGATCAGACAGTATCTGGTGCCTTCAGGGAATTTAGACTCTATCTGTACTCAGGACAAGAGGCTACTGTCAGGACAGAACATAGAGAAACAGAATAGTTTCCAATTGGCAAAGGAGTCAGACGAGGCTGCATCCTATCACCCTACTTATTCAACTTATATGCAGAATATTTTGTAAGGAAAGCAGGCTTGGACATGGAAGAGGGAGGAGTGAAAATAGGAGGAAGAAATATCAACAATCTAAGAGATCACACCATAATACTAGCAGAAAACCTCACAGACCTGGAACACCTACTAAGGAAGATCAAAGAAGAAAGTGCAAAGGCAAGCTTCATGTTGAACATAAAGAAAACAAAAATAATGATCATTGAAGACCTTCACAAGTTCATCCTAGTCAATGAAGAAATAGAAATAGTAAAAGAATTCCTATATCTGGGATCAAACATTGATAGAGATAGGGACTGCAGTCAGGAAATCAGAAGATTAGCAATGGGGAGGACAGCTATGAAAGAACTAGGAAAGATCCTAAAATGCAAAGATATATAATGCAGCATAAAAGTTAAAATCATATAAGCCATGATATTCCCTATTGCCATATATGAGTGTGAGAGCTGGACAGTTAAGAAAGATAATGGGAAGAAAGTCAATTCATTTGAAATGTGGTGCTGGAGAAGAGTGTTGAGGATCCCATGGACAGCCAAAAAGACAAATAAATGGGTCCTAGAGCAGATCAAGCTGGAAACCTCCCTGGAAGCCAAAATGACCAAACTTGAGACTGTTGTACTTCAGGCACATCATGAGAAGGGAGGCCTCTTTGGAAAAAAACAATAATACTGGGGAAGGTGGAGGGAAGTAGGAAGAGAGGAAGACCACATGCCAGTTGGATGGACTCTATTAAGGAGGTCACGGGTATTAAAGGATTGCAGGAATTAAGCAGAGCAATGGAGAACAGAGGGTCTTGGAGATGTCTCATCCATAGGGTCATCATGAGTTGAGATTGACTCGAGGGCAGTTAACAACAACAAAGCTGCATAGAACTTACCTATGCCTAAGAAAGAGAATCAAGCTGCCTTGCATCATCCAGCTAGAGCATGACAATTAGCACTGTCTTTTTCCAGGCATGACCATCAGCTACTCTGAACTGTTGGAAAGGGGGGAAAGGAGGGGAGTATATGATCTCAAGAAGGTTAAGGGTCCCAGAAGTGTGCTAACCAGATGACAATCCATTGCTGGACTTACAAGCATTGTTATCCTTCATTCAGAAATCTACTTTAAACAAATGTGACTCTTTTGCCTTAATAGAGTTTTATTTTGCTGACTGAGAGGAGGAGCTTGCAACTAGCCCATTCATCCCTGTTATAGACAATTCATCACCTGCTTGCTAGCCTATAAATCTCTCCATGCTTATCTAGCCTGGTTTTTGGATGACAGGCACATAGTCTGATATTGGGGCCATACTTGAAGCCTTACCAGTTTGTAGAATCAGCCATTTCATATTCTGGCTTACCCTTTGAGGACCCAAGGATGGCTCCACATCACAGTGGGGCAGCAGAATAGGATTCTCCCTTTCTCCCTCTTTTCCTGCCTGTGTGTGTCTGGACAATTTGAATATGCAATATTCTACATCCATTGTAAACACACACACACACACACACACACACATACACACACACAATCAGCTCTCCATATCCATGGATTCTTTAGCCATGGATCCAAGCATCCACAGCTTGAAAATATTTAAAAAATACATTCCAAAAAACAAACTTTGATTTTGCCATTTTATATAATTATATTTTATATTTTGCTTGTAACCCACCTTGATTCCCTTTGGAAATAGGTGGACTAGAAATTAATCATATTATTATTATTATTATTATTATTATTATTATTATTATTATTAGGGACACCATTGTATTTAATGGGACTTGAGCATCCACAGGGGTCCTGGAATCAAACACCAGTCGATACCAAGGGCCCACTGTACAGGAAAACTCTGGGCCTTTGCAGACTGCTAGAAATAGTGCAAATTGAGTCCACTTTAACTGCCCTGGCTCAGTGCTAGGGAATCATGGGAATTGTATTTTTTCTGAGACATTGAGCATTCTCTGTCAGAGAGCTCTGGTGCCACAATAAACTGCAGTTCCCATGATTCCCTAGCACTGAGTCAGGGAAGTTAAAGTGGACTCAATTTGCACTATTTCTGGCAGTCTGCAAAGGCTCTTTGTGATATGGTCACCTTAGGGTAACAATAAGTCAGAAATGACTTGAAGACACACAACAATATGAGCTACATCCAATGTTGATCCCATCAAATTAATAAGAGCTGTAACTCACAACTAACCTGAAGCCCCTTGGCCTCAATAGGTCTAGTCTATGTAGAACTATCATTGGATTAAGTCAATATGTTAACTGTTACTTATAGCAATAGCACTTTACATTTTTATACTGCTTCATAGTGAACAAAGCACTTTCTAAGTGGTTTACAATGTGTTAGCCAATTGCCCCCAATAAGCTGGGTACTCATTTTACTGACCTACAAAACGCTGAGTCAACATGGGGCCCTGCTAGTTCAAACCAGTTAATTAACTTCATATCTAGATTATACCACTTCATAGGAAGTGGTTAAATGCCAGTACTGCAGCCACGATGTTGTGAGTTTGAACTCACAACATCGTGGCTGCAGTACTGGCATTTAACCACTTCCTATGAAGTGGTATAATCTAGATATGAAGTTAATTAACTAGTTACACATAAGAAAATAAGCTCTTCATATAGTTTCAGGCCTTCACATAGGAAATCTTTCTTATTTCTGCATATTTAAAAGGTGGTGAATCAGTCTCAGTGGAATTAAACTAGTGGTGTTTGTCATGGAACATAAGACAAAGAGCAGGATCCAAAGAGTCATTTTGAGTGGTCCAAAGTGCTTTAATAAGCCAGGTAGGACTTATGATCTCCCTCCTTCGGACAACATATTATCATGATACAATGGGCACTTAGTATCCACTGTGATTTGGTTCCAGGACTCTCTGTGGATACCAAAATCCATGAATGCTCAAGTCCCATTAAATACGAAGACATAGTAAAATGGTTTCTCTTATAGGTTTGCTTTCTGGACTATTTTTTAAAAATAATTTAATGGGACTTGAGCATTCACGGATTTTGGTATCCTGCTCTTTGTCTTATGTTCCATGACAAACACCACTAGTTTAGTTCTACTGAGACTGATTCACCACCTTTTAAATATGCAGAAATAAGAAAGATTTCCTTTGTGAAGGCCAAATTACCCAAGAAAAAACTGATTTGTCTTCATTTTCTGTCCTCTGTGGAGTATAAGCTTAAGGGAAGAGCCAATAATCAACTTGGCAATTGTGATGCTTTGATCTAATCAGTTCATTCTGTTTTCCCATTTAAACATAATTGTACTCACCACAACAGCTAAAGGGAGAAAATTAATCACTTGACACATAAAACTACATGAAATGGTGTTAGCTGGAATTTTATTTGTTTTCCTTTGTTACTAAAGAATAGATTGTGTACATTAGGCTTGAAGTGCTTTGTTAATCGCAAGTTGTTTCTTCAGGATGAAACCTGTTGAAAGGCTGAAGGGTGTTCCCTCTTTAGGGAGCCATTGAACATGCATAAAAGTTTATGCTTTTCCTTATTTGCGCTTTTGAAACCCTAGGTCCACTGACACATGAATGCATTTATTCCATGGACAAAACAAATACTTTGTCAAGATTTATTTAACAAGAAATACTACTGTTGCTGCTACAACCAAGGTCCAAAACACACAGCAGAAATAATCCAGTCTGAGACTGCTTTAACTGCCTTGGCTCAATGGCAGGGAATTCTGGGAACTGTGATTTTGTGAGACATTTAACCTTCTCTGTCAGAGAGCTCTCATGCTGCCTTTTTAAAGCTGTCTAAAGATGTCAATTGATGGATCCCATCTGACAGGTCGTTCCACAATCTGGGGGCGACAACAGAAAAAACCCTCTGGGAGGTCGCGGAAAGCCTAGATTTTTGAGGCTGCAGCAAATTCCTCCCAGAGGACCGGAGTGCGCAGGGAGGATTGTACAGGAGAAGGTGGTCCCTGAGATAGCTTGGACCCAAGCCATTTAGGGCTTTAAAGGTGATAACCAACACCTTGTACTGAGCCTGGAAACTAATAAGCAGCCAGTGGAGGGACCTTAATACTGGAGTAATATGGTCCCTCCTAGATGTTCCCGACACTACTCTGGTTGCCATGTTCTGTACTAATTGCAGTTAACGGACTAAGCACAAGGGTGGCCCCATGTAGAGCGCATTGCAGAAATCTAGACGTGAGATTACCAGTGCGTGCACCACAGTCTCGAGATCTCTTATTTCCAGAAAAGGGTGCAGCTGGTGTATCAGCCGAAGCTGATAACAGACACTTCTGACTGTCACATTTACCTGATTCATCATCAGGAGCAACGAGTCAAGGAGCACCCCCAGACAGTGAACACAGTCACTGGAGGAGAATGTGACCCAATCCAGGACTGGAGGTTGCAGCCCAATTCTTGGTTTCGGGGCTGCTATCCTGAGCACCTCCGTCTTGTCCAGATTCAGTTTCAATCTGTTTTTCCTCATCCAGCCCATTACCACCCAAAGACATTCACTGAGAGAGGAGACACCATTAGAATTCGAGACCGATGAACGAGACATGGAGAAATAGATTTGGGTGTCATCAGCATACTGATAACACCCAGCTCCATAACTCTGAATGATCTCACCCAGCGGCTTCATATAGATATTGAATAACATTGGGGACAGAATGGCACCATGTGAAACCCCACAGGTGAGCTCCCTTTTACTGGAACAACTGTCCCCGATCAGCACCCTCTGGGATCTGCCCGAGAGGAAGGACCAGAACCACAGCAATGCAGTGCTTCTGATACCTAACCCCCTCAAGCGGTCCAAGAGGGTGCCATGATCTATCGTATCAAAAGCCACTGAGAGGTTTTAAGAGCACCAACAAGGTCACATTACCACTGTCTATACTCAGACGCAGATTGTCGGTCAAGGCAACCATGGTAGTCTCAACCACAAAGCCTGTCCTGAAGCCAGTTTGAAATGAGTCTAAATAATTGGTTTCATCCAAGATAGCTTGGAGTTGAAGAGCAACCGCCCTCTTGATTACCTTGCTCAAAAATGGTAGTAAAGAAACTGGCCTGTAATTTTTCATATCCGGGGGTCCGGGGAAGGATTTTTCAGAAGCGGCCTGACAGCCGCTTCTTTCCTGCTGCTGCTTCTGGCTGCAGTGTCCCTGGAGCCCTGATGTTAATGGGGCTTATATAGAGTCCCAGCGGCCCAAGGAGACCGCGCCACTGCCGCAGGTTCCGCGGTTGAAGGGAGGAGGTGGTCTTCGGGCATGCCCCAAGGCCAAACGCCCAGCTTGCCACTTTCCGCTCCTACTGCTGCTTCTGGCCACAGCGTTCCTCTTTATTACAGTTTAAAATCTTAAAACACAACAATACAAGACATACAAGTCCATTGTTCTTTGCTACAAAGAGGCCTGTGGCCTCACTGGGATGGAGACATATTGGATTGCAAAACAGGAGTCTCTGTTGATATGTAAACGGATTTTAAATTTCCCGGACTTGGGAAATCTCCCTATAGACAGAAGGAGGAGAAGTCTGCTTGCAAAAGATATCCTCCCCACCATATACCATGTTAACTAAAGACTGAAACAACATGTAGGCATCTGACTAACATCTCCAAATGTTTTTCTCCCATTTGGTTTGTAACATCTTGCCTGATGAAGAAGCCCATGGAGCTTCAAAAGCTTGCAACAAGTATATTGTACATTTTGGTTGTCCAATAAAGATATCACTGATAGATTTTTGTTTGAATTTGCTAAATGGCCAACACAGCTACCCCTGAAAGTTTGATAATAGAAATATATATACACTCAATAACATATACATACATAAAAATAAAAAGAAGAAAAAACAACTTACATATAGTACACACACTTGACTAACATTACAGAACGATAAACTTAAAAAGACTTCCTGTTTTTATGTTCTTTGCTTTCTTTGCATTTATCCGTAATCTCTTAATTTATGATTATGTACTTATTTCATCTATAAACTTAAAATTTAACTGAAGTTGTTTCAATTAAACTAAGTAAATTAATACATTTAATAAATCAATTTATCTTTCTACATTTCCAATTTAACCAAGTGTCTTAATAAATTATGTATTTATAATTTTGATTGTCTGTATATTTCTTTATCTAAAAAGCTGATACTGTCCAAAAGAGATATTATTTTCAATATCATGTACATAAATTTCAGTTATGATTTAGTATCTATAAGACTGTATCCATTCCTATATTCCATTCTTTTTAAAATAAAGTTCATTACCTTGTCCCAATCTTCTGTCAAGTTATTCACATTTTGTTTTTGGAGAATTCTTGTAAGCTTATCAGCTTCCATGGCGTCGAGTAGTTTGGTCAGCCATTCTTCCATTTCTGGTAGTCTCTGTTGTTTCCATTCTTTTGCCAGTAACATTCTTTCTGTTTTTATAAGATAAAACAATAGTCTTCCTTGTGTTTTTTCAATTTCATTTTCCACAGTATTTAATAAAAACAATTATGGAGAGAATTTCAATTTAACATTTATAATCTTACATATTACTTGATGTATTTTTTTGCCAAAATTCTTTAATCTTAGTACAGGACCACCATAGATGGAAAAATGTACTCTTTTCTTTACCACATTTCCAGCATCTATCTAGAATGGTTTTAGAAATTTTGTGTAGTTTTTCAGGAGTCACGTACCATCTGAAATATATTTTATAATAATTTTCCCTCAGAGCTTGAGAAGCTGTATATTTTATTCTCTCTCCAAGTAAGCTCCCATTGTTCCATCTCAATATGGTGTCCTAAATTCTTGGCCCACTGGATCATATTATGCTTAACCACCCTGTTTCCATTTCGTATTTTAACACTACTTTGTACAGTCTTGACATTAAGGAGCTTTTACTAGAGGTTAATAAATTACCCAGCTCTGTATTTACTAATGCTATTCCTTATGTTTTCATATCAGCCACATACCTTTCTCTTATTAGTCTAAAGAAGAACCAATTGCATTGTCTGGCTTCATGCCTTAGTTCTTCTAACAACTTTTATTTATCCTATTACTTTGTGTTTTTTAAACAAATCATTATGTTTCCACCAGTTTTCATTTAACCAAGGGTTACTCTAAAATAGTGCCTCGTGTGAGGAGGCCCAAGATGGAATTTTCTCACATACGTTTTTTCTATATTTCTTCCAAACTTTAAGTAATGGTCTCTTAACAAAGCGGTTGTTCACAGCTTTGTTTACTTTCTCCTTATCATAAAATAAAAAGGTGTGGAAGCCGAATTGTAAATCTGCTCCTTCCACCCTAAGTAGATCTTTGTCATTCATTTGAATACAGTGTTTTATCCAATTAAAATAAGCAGCTTCAAAATATATTTTTTTAATTAGGAACTGACAAACCCCCTCTTTCTTGACTATTCTTGTAAGTATTTGAGCTTGATTCTTGGCCTCCTTCCATTCCATATGAAGGAGGCCATGTCTCTATTCCAATCTTTGAAGTATTTGTCATTTGTTATGATTAGCAGATTCTGTATTTTTTTAATAAATTTTATTACTTAAAAAGACATACAGCGTAAAACACACAACATAAACAAATACATACAAACCCATTCAAACCCAAATCTATAAACTTTGTATATACATTAATGTCTAAAAAGATATACATGTCAAAATCAAGAATAAAAGCAATGAGACTACACAATCAAATATCTTGCATTAATACATACCAATCCTTTACTTGTTTGTTTTTTATTCTATCCATTCCTTTCTCCCACCTTTCACCTTCTCCAATATCACACCATTACTTTACCTTCTTTACTCCTACACTCTTTCTTTCTATCTATCTTTCATCTCTCATATCACCATCCTTCCTTCCTATCAACACCTTACCCTCCCTCATACCTTCTCCACACATCCTCATACACTCACTAATCCTTACTGTCTTCACTAATCCTACACCTTCTATTTTCCTTTCACTAATTGGTAGATTCGGTATTAAAAATAAAATCTTAGGCAATTCAACCATCTTTTTGCTGCATTTTTATCAAGCATTGATAATTGCAGATTATTCCATTTCTTGAGTTAATCCCTTATTAATTCCCATACTTTCTTTTAATTGTTACTAAATAACTCAGAATTTTTATTGGATATCATTATTCCTAAATACTTAGTCTTTTTCATTATTTTTAAATTTAATTTGTTTTCTAACAATTTATTTTCCTGTTGATTTAGATTCTTTTTTTCAAAATTATGGTCTTTTCCATATTGATCTTTAAACCTGAAATATTTCCAAAATCCTATAATTTTGTTAATAAGAGAGACATATCACAAATTGGTTTATTTAAACAAATGGTTATATTATCAATGAAGGTCTTTGTTTTAAACTCTACCCCTTTAATTTTGATCCCCTTTATATTTTCATCATCTTATTTTGACAACAGAAATTCCAAAACCATAACAAATAACAATGATGATAGGGGACACCCTTGTCTTGTGCCCTTATGTATTATTATTTTCTTTATTTTTCCCCACTGAATATGATTTGTGCATATTGTGTTTTGTAAATTGTCATCAACCATTTTGTAAAGTTTTCCCAACTTTAAATAATCCACAGTTCTAAACATAAAATCCCAATTAATGCTATCAAAAGCTTTCTTGAGGTCAACAAAAATCAAAGCTATTTTTTCTCATTATGCTTATCATGAAACTCAATTAAATTTAATATGTGTCTGATGTTATTACTCATGTATCTCTGCTAATATAGCAGCAAACAATTTGTAGTCCCCATTCAATAGCAAAATTGGCCTGGAATTTCTGGGGTCAGTATGATCTTTCCCTTCCTTGGGGATCAATATAATATTAGTTTGTTCCCATGAGAGAAGTATTCTTTCAGAATCTCATTCATTGTTTCTTTCAAAGGATCAATCAATTTCTCTTGGAAGTAGCTTATAGTAGCTATTGGGGACTTGTCAGGTCCCAGTGTCTTCCCTGTTTTGTTTTTCTTTATCATTCCAATTAGTTATTTAGTAACCAACCTATTCATCAGAGTGGTTCTTTGTTCCTCATTCAGTGGCTCTGAATGGGGTTTTTCTAAGTATTTCTGAATGTTGGCAACATCTATTGTAGTTTTTTTATACAAGTGTTCAAAAAATGGTTGAAAAGTTGTCCTGATCTTACTTAAGTTGTGAACACTTTATTACCTGATCGTACTTTATTTATTGCTCTCTTTTATTTATTTTTTTTCTCAGTATGTGTGCCGACCGTTTATTTGGTTTGTTGGAATTTTGGAAGTAATATTGCCGGATAAATTTCAAATTTTAAGCTAAATCTACAGTAACTAATGTTGTAAGTTGTTTCTGTAACACTGTAAATTCTTTTTCTGTCTTTTTATCTAAAATATTCTTTTGTAGTTCTTGTTCTTTATTCTTAAGATCCTTTGTTATTCTGTTCCATTTTTCTTCTTTAGCTGTTTTTTGTTCAATTTTCCCCCATAAAGAAGCCGCTCATTACAGTTTTTCCTGCTTCTCACACTGTTGATATGTTTACATCCTTTTCCAAATTTTCTTCAAAATACCATTTCAATTGTACTGAATGCGAACACTATTTCTATTACTATTTCTTCTTTTTGTAATAGGATTTCATTCAAATGGCAAGCTTATTCTCTTTTCTTTGAAGCACCACCAGTTACTGGAACATTGTCTGATGTCAACCTCGAGAGAATATCTGCTTTAATAATTCTCTGGGACTAGTTTTTTGAAATCAAACAAAAATCTATCCTTGAAAAGGAGTTATGATGAATTTAATTCATAAATAAATGAATTTAAGTCTCCAGGATCAGATGAACTACAACCAAAGATATTAAAAGAACTGGCAAATGTAATTGTAGACCCACTGGCAATAATTTTGAAAATTCCTGGAGAACAGGCGAAGTCCCAGAAGACCGGAGGAGGGGAAACATTGTCCTGATCTTCAAAAAGGGGAAAAAAGAGGATCCCAACCACTATTGTCCAGTTAGTCTGACATCAATACTGGGAAAGATTCTAGAACAGTTCATTAAACATAGAGTCTGTGAACATTAAGAAGGAAATGCCATAATAACTAAAACTCAACATGGGTTTCTCAAAAACAAGTCATGCCAGACCAATCTAGTCTCTTTATATATATATATATAAAATTACCAGCTTGTTAGATGAAGGGAATGCGGTAGACATAGCATATCTTGATTTCAGTAAGGCTTTTGATAAGGTCCCCCACAATTTTCTTGCAAACAAGATAGTTAAATATGGGCTAGACAATACAACTGTTAGATGGATTAGAAACTAAACCAAAGGGTGTTCAGCAATGGCTCCTCTTCATCCTGGAGAGAAGTGACCAGTGGGGTGTCACAGGGTTCTGTCCTGGGCCCAGTTCTATTCAACACCTTTATCAATGATTTGGATGAAGGAATAGGGGGCATACTTCTCAAATTTGCAGATGACACTAAATTAGGAAGAATAGCTAATACCCCAAAAGACAGGATGAAAATTCAAAATGACCTTAATAGATTAGAAAGCTGGGCCAAAGCTAACAAAATGAATTTCAACACAGAAAAATATAAGGTTCTGCACTTAGGGGGGGAACTGAAATGCATCGGTATAAGATGGGGGACACCTGACTTAACGAGACTACGTGTGAAAGGGATCTAGGAGTCCTAGTAGACCACAAGTTGAACATGAATTGACAGTGTGATGCCACAGCTAAAAAGGCCAATGCAATTTTAGGCTGCATTAATAGAAGTATAGTATCTTGATCAAGGAAAGTAACAGTGCCACTGTATTCTGTTTTGGTCAGGCCCCACTTGGAATACTGTGTCCAGTTCTGGGCACCACAATTCAAATAGGATGTTGAAAAACTGGAGCGTGTCCAAAGAAGGGGGACTAAAATGGTGAAGGGTCTGGAAACCATGTCCTACAAGGAACGACTTAGGGAACTGGGTAGCCTGAAGAAGAGACAGTTATATAATATAATAATAATAATAATAATAATAATAACAACAATAATAATTTATTTATATCCCGCCTTAAGCCAAGGCTATCCAGGCAGATTACAATCTAAAATACAATCCTATACAATACAAATATCATGAACATATCACCCCCCCTTAAAAATATATTAAATCAATTATACATTAAAATTAGCTTAAAACACAGTACACATCAATACAATAAACAAAGACATTCTAAGTATACAAGAAATAGAGATAGCCTCCCGCTGAGCATCAGGGCCACACCCCCAAGAGTTTTAAACGGCTAAGACTGGGGCTCTGCTGCCATGTCCTTCACTCCTGTCTCTGTCTCTGCTCCCATGGGGCCAGGTGTTCAGAGGGAGGAGGGGGCGGGGGAGGAGGCTCAACGCCCAGCTCCTGAGTCTCTTCCCAGGTCTCTGCTGTAGCCGATGGTCAGGGCTTGCAGCAGCTTTGAGAGCTCCCATGGGGCCAGGTGTTCCGAGGGAGGAGGGGGTGGGGGAGGAGGCTCACCGCCCGGCTCCTGAGTCTCTTCCCAGGTCTCTGCTGTTGCCGATGGTCAGGGCTTGCAGAGGCTTTGAGGGCTCCCATGGGGCCAGGTGTTCCGAGGGAGGAGGGGGCAGGGGAGGAGGCTCACCACCCGGCTCCTGAGTCTCTTCCCAGGTCTCTGCTGTTGCCAATGGTCAGGGCTTGCAGAGGCTTTGAAGGCTCCCATGGGGCCAGGTGTTCCAAGGGAGGAGGGGGTGGGGGAGGAGGCTCACCACCCGGCTCCTGAGTTGGTATGATAGCCCTGATTAAATATTTGAAGGGATGTCATATTGAGGAGGGTGCTAGCTTGTTTTCTGCTACTCCAGAAAACAGGACCTGGAACAATGGATACAAGCTACTGGAAAAGAGATTCCACCTTAACATTAGTAGGAACTTCCTGACAGTGAGAGCTGTTCGACAGTGGAGCACACTCCCTTGGTTTGTGGTGGAGTCTCTTTCTTTGGATGTCTTTAAACAGAGGCTGGATGGCAATCTGTTGGGAATGCTTTGATTTTGAGTTCCTACATAGCCCTACCATTTACTTCTTCTTTTTGCTGCTGACATACCCAAAAAAGCTCTTTTTAGTTTAAAGAATACCAGCTGTTCTAGGCATCTCAATTACAGTACAGAATCCATCACTCATGCAGTAGAAATTTGCCTCTGCTGAAACCTTCTTGAAGCAAATAAATATATAAATATATAAACAAACATAGATCTCTGAAGCTTCTTTGAGTTTGTTTTCAAGCTTTTTTTCTTTTTAAAGTTGGCTTGGGCATTTGTGCTTGGTAAGTGCTAAAGAGGGGCTTGGCTCATTTTAGCATCTTCTCCCTTTTGCCTTTACTTTACCATCTCACAAGCCATGATTTTGGGAGGTTCTCCAGGTTCTGATGCTGCTGTAAGGTCCCTGGTTTCTTTCCTTTCCTGGGGGAAATTAGTGCCATCTTGGGTGTTATCAGGCTTTTGGTAGGGGGTTCGGGGGCTATAACCCTTGGGTTGTTGGCTTTTTCCCTCCTCATCCTTTACCAGCTAGGAACCCCTGTTTGTTGAAGTTTAGCGGGAGATCTCTGCAAACACTCCTTGTGCAGCAACCACCAACTAGAAGTCTCATTATTGTCTTCAACTGATGTTGGTCTATACTGTCCTGAGATTCTAAGGTATAGGGTGATATAGATATTTAATAAATGAAATAAAATTAATTCCTCCTTCCTCAAGGACCAAAAAAAGTTCAGTAAGGGGCTAAGCAGACGTCGCAAAGCGCCGTCTTCAGGGCAAGGAAGGGGAGGGGCAGCCACACGCTGGGCGCCCCAACCCCTTCCTGAAAACGTCCTCGGAGCAGCTGGCCCTCCGCATGGCCAGTGCTCCGAGGATGCCTTTCGTCTGCAGCGTCCACATACGCTGCAGTGAAAAAGCTGCTGAAGGTGCGCCGGCAGCCTTTTGCGGCGCACCTTCAGTGATTTGCGGAAGGAGCGCTATTTTAGCGCTCCTTCCTGGGGCAGCAAAGCTGCGCCGCGGGGCCGAGGAATGCGGATGCCTCGGCCCCGATCCGCAGCTTCCTGGGGTGGCCCTGTGCTGCCCGTCTGCTTTCCCCCTAAGTTAAATCACTAACAGGATGCAAGCCAATACTGACAGAACAAGGAAACACACACACACACACACACACTGTTTTAGAGAAAGTCTTTGACATAAGAAAAGGTTATTGCCAGCAGAACAATCTCTCACTAGAATCAGGACCATTATCAGGGTGTGGCTGAAGAGAAGTACTTAGAACTCTCCACATGAACTGGCAATCTGGAAAACCAGGGTACCCAATCCACTGAAATACTTGCATGCATAGAGGGGTCTCTCTTCTTCATAAAGTCATTTTCCACATGTGCAGAGCAATGATGGAGATGGCAGGGCTGGTATGCTGACCATAGATATTTAACATAGAAGTAGCAGTCCAAGGACTGCACTCACCCCATTCTATAACAGGACTCTACCATAGGACTCAATGTTAGGTTTATTGTTAACACTGTGAGCTAAAAAAAATAAAAGTGCAAGGCATTTTAATGGCAAATCACACTCCTAGAAGCCTCTGGAGAAACAACTTTATATGGGAAGAACTTCATTTATAGTGAGAGAGGGTTGAGGTAGTTCTGAATACTTCAGAAATTGCCTGGGTGGGCAGCCTATAGTCGACAGTCTGCACTAGTCCCTGCCTTGAGCCAAATGCCAAAATATGGCTACTGTTAAAAAGACCCACTATGGCAGGAGGCTAATTTGAGCTTATATCTGTCATGCTTTTCAGTGTACTTTTCCCCTTTTTCCTAAATTATATTGTTGATCTGAATAGAGGTGGGGAAGTTTCATAAATATGATTGCACTTGACAATTCTCCTACTCTTTTTAAAAAAATGATTTCAGATGAGGTACACCAAATGACAGGGGGGAGACCATGTTATTTGACCATGCAGACAGGGCCTAGGATCCTTCTAGGACAGGGGTAGGCAACCTTTCCCCTTTAAGGGCCGAGGGACTTCAGCTCCCAGAAGCCTCAGCCATGTTGGCCAATAGTCCCATGTTGGCCAATAGCTCCTGGGATTCTGGGAGCTGAAGTCCCTCGGCCCTTAAAAGGGAAAGGTTGCCTACCCCTGTTCTAGGATCTCTGAAACACATGCATCTTACCTGTAACAATAAAGAATTCACCTAAAAGGGGAGGGAAGATTGCTATCAAATGTGGATGAAACCAAATTTTTAGGTCCAACTAGAGTAGACCCAATAAATCAATGAACAATTTGGTTATTCAGCATTTATGGTGTTCCATTAATTCTAAGGGCCTGCTCTTACTGGGATTTACAATTAGATTTAAGCATGCTTTTTAGCATTTCTCGTGCACACTGATAAATACTCTCTGGCTTCTTACAAATCCATGGAAAATATTGAATATCCCACCAAGACAATACAACAATTTGTTTGTTTTTGTTGTTTTTGTTAGCAGATTTGGATCCAGTTATTTGTTTTCTGTTATACGGTGCTTACTAAGAGACAAACAACCTAGCAATTTATAAGCAGCATGGTATAATCTCTTCACAGATTAGTGAATTCACTGTAGGCTGAAGACTGTAGAAAACAAGTTGAACAAATAGGTATCACACCTATGATTGACTGAGGGGGAAAATAGACCTTTGGGCAGATCTTGGGGGAAAAGGCTAAGCAAAGTCTGCCTAAGATAACCTCAGCACAGCATGTGCCTGAATCTTGTGGAGATACAAAGGCAACACAAATTTGTTTGTGTTAGAGTGATAAATACAAGAGAGGGAATGGAAATGAACCAAAGAGAAAAGGAAATAAGAAATATGATTTGCTTCTTTTTGTGAACAAGAGGGAAGAACATGTGAAGACTGCAACTCTATACCTAGTTACAGGACTGAGAATAAGAACCAGTGAACTCAATGGATTTCACTTCTGAGTAGATATATAGAGGACTGCAGTGTCAATCTACTAAAGATACTGTGGACCTCCACCTTCCCATTGTGGATATTTTCAGCATCAGCTGCTCTTATAGGCAGCAGGAAAGAAGTTCTTGGTAAAGCTGCCACAGCCATACATGCTTCTGTTTCTTCTGCAGATGAACCTTTATTCCATTTAATGTAGCCCTTCTAACTAACTGTTGCCTGCAGTGGTGGCCACTGCATGTCCTTTGGTGTTTCAGTTTCCCAAACATAAAATCACTGTCACATCCCCTGCCATCACTACTCCCTGCTTCAAAAATGCTTTATGCTGGTATAACAAACTTTCATGTTGGCATAAAGCACCAACAGGATTCCTACCCAAGGGCCTTTATAGACTGCCAGAAATAATGCATCTTGAGGCCACTTTAACTGTCCTGGTTCAGTACTAAGGAATCATGGGAACTGTAGTTTATTGTGGCACCAGAGCTCTGACAGAGAAGGCTAAATGTCCAAGAAAAAAATACAATTCCTATGATTCCCTAGCACTGAGCCAGGACAGTTAAAGTGGCCTCAAGATGCATTATTTCTGGCAGTCTGTAAAGGCCCTAACTGCCTCTACAGATGGGCGGCTGTGGGCTGCGCTGAGAAGCCGAGGATTGGGGCCGAGGCTGCCCCACTCTTCAGCCCCAATCCACTCTTTGGGTGGCCCTGGAAGGAGCGCTAAAATATCACTCCTTCCTCAAGGTGCAGAAAGAGCACTGGAAGAGGTGGCGCTTGCCACTTCCATGTCTCTTTCGTCACAGCATGTCCGGATGCTGCAATGGAACGACATCATCAGAGCACTCGCCATGTGCAATGGCGGGCACTCCCATGATGTCCTCAGGAAGGGGTTGGGGTGCCTGGCGTCCAGCTGCCCCTCCCCTTCCTTGGCTCAAAGTCTTGCACTGGGGCCTTGGTATCCCCTGGGATTTGCCATGGATTATTCAATATGTGGGTGCAGATTCATGGATAGAGAGGGATGACTGTATATCTAATGTCTTTTAAAAAAAAATTCTTTTTTAAAAAAAAAGGTTGAATGAAGCTTGGCAAGCTGTTTTTAAAAGGTAATTCATACTGTTGCTCATTATACTGTTTTAAAAGTAACACATCCCTATTATTTGCTAAATAGATAAAAACATGCTAAGTTACTTGTTGCAGTGCCTATGACATTCCATCTTTTCAGTTATATTTCTGAGGGTTAGGGAAAGAATTGGAAAGAGGATGCTACTAAATTCAAAAACCTCCTCCAAAATGCCCCTGAAGATAACTTCTGAAAATAACTAGAAAATATTATTCCTTAAACAAATAAGTAATTTTGTGTTCAAGTATTGTATTGTTTTTAAAATGTAATTTTGTTCCACTTCCATTACTCACAGAATAACTGTTTATAATTACTAACTTAACTTGGTGCTCATTACTTTCATGGATTGAGTGAAGCCTATGTATGAGTACTGGTAACTGGGTAGTTTTGTTTGCAACAGCTGCAGAAACAATTGCTGGAACTGATTTTATGTTACGAAACTCAAGGACTGAAGGCCATGATGTGCATTAGAATTAATTTTCATTTTGTAATGCACATAAAGTGTTCCTGCTGCTTATAGAAAATATTATGAAATCTATGAAATGCAGTCTGGTTTTTTTGGTCATCTTGCTGCCTGCTGTAGCACAAGCTGAATAGGCAAATACCATCTCCTTTGTGGCTCATTTGACCTTAATGTCAGCTATATTCTATGAATTTTCAATTTCTTTTCTAATATTTCTGCTAGAAGTCTAACAAATACATTTGCTTACAAATGGATTTAAATCTGTATATCCTCAAAATACCTAGGCTCCTCGAAAATAGAATCATAGAATCATAGAATCATAGAGTTGGAAGAGACCACAAGGGCCATCCAGTCCAACCCCCTGCCATGCAGGAACTCCCAATCAAAGCATCCCCGACAGATGGCCATCCAGCCTCTGCTTAAAGACCTCCAAGGAAGGAGACTCCACTACTCTCCGAGGGAGTGTGTTCCACTGTCGAACCGCCCTTACTGTCAGGAAGTTCATCCTAATGTTGAGGTGGAATCTCTTTTCTTGCAGCTTGCATCCATTGTTTCGGGTCCTAGTCTCTGGAGCAGCAGAAAACAAGCTTGTTCCCTCCTCGATATGACATCCCTTCAAATATTTAAACACGGCTATCATATCACCTCTCAGCCTTCTCTTCTCCAGGCTAAACATCCCCAGCTCCCTAAGTCGTTCCTCATAGGGCTTGCTTTCCAGACCCTTCACCATTTTAGTTGCCCTCCTTTGGACACGCTCCAGTTTCTCCACATCCTTTTTGAATTGTGGTGCCCAGAACTGGACACAGTATTCCAGGTGAGGCCGGACCAAAGCAGAATATAGTGGCACTATTACTTCTCTTGATCTAGACACTATACTTCTACTGATGCAGCCTAAAATTGCATTGGCCTTTTTAGCTGCTGCATCGCACTGTAGACTCATGTTCAACTTGTGGTCCACCTGGATTCCTAGATCCCTTTCACACGTAGTCTCATTCAGCCAAGTGTCCCCCATCGTATATCTGTACTTTTTGTTTTTCCGCCCTAAGTGCAGTACCTTACATTTCTCTGTGTTGAATTTCATTTTGTTAGCTTTGGCCCAACTTTCTAGTCTGCTCAAGTCATTTTGAATTTTGATCCTGTCCTCTGGGGTATTAGCTACTCCTCCTAATTTGGTGTCGTCTGCAAATTTGATAACCATGCCCCCAATACCATCATCCAAGTCATTAATAAAGATATTGAATAGCACTGGGCCCAGGACAGAGCCCTGTGGCACCCCACTGGTCACTTCTTTCCAGGTTGAAAAGGAGCCATTGTTGAGCACCCTTTGTGTTCGACCAGATAACCAATTACAAATAGTCTTCATCTAAGAGACATCCCTCATTTATAACACCACATTAAAACATTTCTGCATTCCACATTCTTCAGTTTGTTTTCTCCTTCATTTGTCTCCTGTTTTCTGCTGTATATTTTTCCTCAACATAGAGACATGCACATGCACAAACAGTTTTGTCATTAAAAAAAAGGTTACACTGCCTTCATTCAGGCCTAAATCCTACTGTTTGTCTCAATCAGAATTGAGACATTGAATCAACTGGATTTACCTACTTACTGAATCACCATTCAGCAAATGATTCAATGGTTTGACCGCTCCTTTTAAGGATGGCAAAATGTTGCCCTAAGAGCCCACGGCACGGCTCTTCAATGCCCTTTTGGCACAGCATGTTTAAATGCTGCACCGAGAGGGCTGCCCCACCCCAACCCTACCTCCGGCTGGCCCTTTGGGCCAGTCTGCAGAGGCCCTTAGAAGATAAGCAGGGTCAGCCCTGGTTAGCACTTGGCTGGGAGAACACCAATTAATACCTGGTGCTGTAGGATATATTTCAGAGGAAGGAACTTACAAAACTACCTCTGCGTATTCCTTGTCTAAGAAAATACTGTGAAATTCACAGGGTTGCCATAAGCTAACAGGCAATGTGTAGCCACATACACAAACAAAACAACTAACCTTGTAATTACAATGTCTCCAGGCTTTTCCTCAGCCAGAGCTCAATCTCCTGGCAACCCACACAGCATAACTGTCTCAAGGCCAGTATCATTGCAAGAGAAAAAATATGACATTGTTCCTTTGCCAGAAAATTTGCTCAGTTCTGACAAAAAAGGAAATACTGCCATTCCTGTCATAACAACTTTCGAAGCCCAGATAAGTTGACTTCATAGGATATGGAGAATACAGAATAAATTATCAGGATCTACTGGTTGAGTTACACAACAATTTAATCTTTAGATTCCAAAATATCATAAGACTTAAAATGTAGTGTTTAATTCAGAAGCAGAGAACTAATCACAGTGCAATTGTTTAAGGCAGTAGAGAACAACATATTGGTTTAAATCCTGGTGACTTTCTCCCATTCACCAATTGATTCAGTCCTTTTACTCTAGCTAGGAGTCATCAACAGGATTTCACCCATCCTCTTTGCATGTTGAACAAAGATTTTAAAATCATAAAAGTTTATTATTTCAGACCTAATTTTATATTTAGATGATGGTTTCCTCAATACATTTTATGTGGATTTCTCCAAGCAAAGCTTTGGGCTGCTATTTGGAATCATGTCAGTGTGTTGTTCTTCCATTCTTTGCTTCCAGTATGCTTTTTTTTTTTTTGCATCTGTTTTTGCATTTCCAGAAATTCTCCATTTAAAGGACAGACCTGACCATTGTTTTCCAGGTTTTTTTTTCAATTAAAAAAGCTAAAGCATCACTATGGATTGTACTTTGCTGTATTGTATAATACTATAATGCTGACTCTGTTGATTGCAAGATCAGCAGGTTGGCAGTTCGAGGCCAAGGTGCCGCATGATGGGGTGAGCTCCCATCACTAGTCCCAGCTTCTATCAAGCTGGCAGTTTGAAAGCATGCAAATGCAAGTAGATAAATAGGTACCACTTCAGTGGGAAGGTAAACAGTGTTCTGTGCAATCATGCTGGCCACATAATCACAGAATAGTCTCTGACAACGCTGCCTCTTTGACTTAGGAATGGAGATGAGCACCACCCCCTATGGTCAGACACAACTTGACAACCTTGTCAACAGGGAATACCCTGACCTACCTTTAATTAATTACTCTTTCTTTATCCTCCATTCAAAGTCTAGTCTGATTAGTTATTTTTATATTATATTGATCTATTGATCAGCACCAGCTCATTGACTAAAGAACTGAACCAAGTTGATACAGCAGTCCATGCTGGGCTCCAGTTAATTGCTGCTGCTCATAGATCCAATCACACTTTTGCACATCTGTTTCTTTTTCTCAGCACTGGGTACATTTGGAAATTATTACTTTAAACAACTATGCAATATTTTAAGGTCAAAATAGGGAAATTATTATTGTATACAACAATTATTGATGCTTCAGTAGATTAGGCCTTTGGAAACACATATATGAATGAAGTAGACCAATAATGACTACTTCCCAGTTTCAGAGCATCTCTCAGATTTCTGTGGTCAGCTTCCATTCATGTTACTTACAATTGGCATCTAGGCCTCCTTTCATTCCATGGTACCCTATAGAACATGTCCAGTGGAGATCTGTGACCATAAGTACAAAGGATCCTGAAATTCCAGGTTTGGGGTAGCTTCCAAACTCAACTATATGTAATCCTGATTTGAACATATCAATGGCTTGTTGAAGTTGACATTCATATTAGTAGATATAAGATTTCACTAAGGGCTTTATTGCACACAGCTTTTAAACTGCAATTTCATTCTGAGGGAAGAGGCATCGATGATGATGATCACATGACACCACTTCCCTCCTGTCCCTGTCCTGTCCCCCAGCCATCTGTTCTCATTCATGGGGAACCCTGTGAATAAGCTGCCCTGGGTGCAAAAAACCATCCAGGGGCATTCATGCAATTGGTGTCACTGTCCCCTCCTTCCCCCTTTCCTCCCTCCCTCTATATATTTCTTTTTAAAAAATTCTAAGGTATTCACATAGGGCCTCGGCAGACGACTCAATTGAGCCGTCTCCGAGGCCAGGAAGAGGAGGGGCCACCGCACGCGCGGCGGCCCTTCCTCTTCCTGAGGTCGCCCTGAACGCTTCCGGGTCACCGCACGCCGGACGCGTTCAGGGCGACCTCCCTCCACAGCGTCCGGACGCGCTGTGGAGGATAAGTCGCAAAAAGGGCGCCCGCCGCTTTTAGGGCGCTCTTTTTGCGACTTATGAAAGGAGTGCCTTTTTGGCGCTCCTTTCAGGGTCGCCGGGGAGGCGCCGCGGTGAGGCTGCCATAGCCCCGCGGCGCTCCGGACCAGGGCGCTCCAAACGCCCTGGTCTGCATCCCCCCATAGTTTGGGAGGTCTGCAGCCTCAAGGTATTTTTTAAAAAATAAAATGTTTAATTGGAACTGCAGAGCTCTGAAACTGTGCACCAAAAGTTGATTAAAAAAAAGGCATGCTAGGGATGCAGCGAGGGAGGGTGAAGTTAAGGGACAGCATAGGAAGGGAGCACAATAGGGGCAGTAGCCCCTAGTCACAAAAAAGACTTATGTGTGATGATGGATGCAATCAAAGTGGTAGGTTGCCATTTTATTTCTTTACTATGATTGCAGCAAGAAAGGGACTGGTGTAATAAAGCTCCTAGAACAAAATTTGAGACAGATGTAGGCATTGCACCTAAAATGCAATATGTGCAGAATTTTTTTAAAAAAATAATCTTTATTTCTTTTTCTTTTTAAAAATATTTTATTAATGTACACACAAATAAATATTACAACTTATCATTAAGATACATTTCTAAGAAAATAATATTTCCATAGTTCTTCGAAAGTAAGCATGTCTCCATTATTATTACTTTTACTTATTTCTATTTAACCATTCTTTTGTTACCATCTCTCCTACTTTCCCCCTCCAAAATCATCACATACTAATTAAAATAAAACTTTTAGCCATAAATTCTCTAAATACACCATAATTCTTCAATAAACAACTAAATAACCTCTGTTTTAGTTTGAAAAATAATCTTTATTTCACATGTCATTAATTAGAATAAAACATAAATATCTATCATCCCATTGAAGCATATAACAACCTAAACCACAACTTAACAAAATAATGAAATAATAACAAAAAATAACAACATAACTATCAACAAACATTAATATAAAGACAACAAGCAATAACCTCCCCCATACACATTCTTTCATTATTTTCATACTTCTTTAAAAAAAAAAAAAAAAAAAACTTCCTCCCTTCCCAAAGTTGGTAAGTTATTTTTCTTTCACTCTTCCCACTCCTGTTTTTGTCTTTTCTGTTTCAATCCTTGAAACATGCTTTCTTAGCTTATTAATATTCTGTGTAGTAACATGCCTTACTTCTTAATCATAATTACACAACTAGTATTCCTTCTCTGTTTTCCTTTTCCTGTTTCCTGATTTTTTTTATCTTTTCTGTTTTGATGCTATCCTTTCCAAATATCCTTCCATTTTTTCCCCATTCTCTTTCTATCTTTTGTCTTTTCCTATCTTTCAGCAAACCAGTAAGTTTATCCATATCCATCATCCCAATTAATTTTACTATCTGTTATTCATTCATTGGTATCTTTTGTTTCTTCCAATATCTAGCATGTGTTATTCTTGCAGCTGTTATCATATACGGTACGGGCATAGTATACTATCATAATTTTGATTTGGGATCAATATAATATATCTTTGGCAAATTTACTCTGTTCATTAAAAGACATTTTTTCATTTATAACAATATATTTTAAATATAACTCATCACTGTATCCTGATTTGAAATCATCTATGACTGTAATAACAAAGATTAGATTCAGATAGTGTGAGGAGGTATGGTTATAGTATAGTATCATTTCCAATTAGAAACCAATATAACATAATCTTGGTAAATTTATTCTGTCTATTAAACTCTGTCCCTCATTTTATAATAGTATATTTTAAATAGTACATTTTAATTACAAATCTCTTATTGTATTATGATTCGGAACCACCTATGTTGTAAAACAATTTATTTATTGTACTTGGAAGTCTGCTTTTTTCTGTATGATTTGTTTATATTTACAAGTTTATTTCCGAGAACTTAGTGTGTACAATTGATATGAGGTGTTTTATATCATTTTTGTTTATTTGTAAAATCCTGGCCATATGGCTGTAATAAAGATTGATTGATTGGTTATCATATACAAAATCAATTTTTCATTATCTTATCCTGTATCCTTATCACTGACTATGGGGAGATGCAGACAGGCAGCCCTGCGGAGGATTGAGGCTGAGGCTGCCAGACACCTTGTCCCCGATCCTCCCTTTTGCTGCCTCAGAAAGAGTAACAAAATGCTGCTCCTTTCAGAGCCAGCAAAAAGGTGCCCTAAGAGCTGGTGCATGGCTCTTTAGCACCCGTTCTGGTGCAGCACATCAAAAGGCTGCACCAGAAGGACGTCCTGATGGCATGCGTTGTGTGTAATGGCATGTGGCGTCAGGACATCTTCGGGGAAGGGTTGAGGCAGCTGGCGTGCAGCTGCCCCTCCCCATCCTTACCTCCAGGACAGCTGAAAGAGCCCATCTGTAGAGGTCCTAGATTTAACAAATATAATTCTGGTTTGATCTCCCATTTCCTTTTTAATATTTTCTGCATTGTGACATGAATTTTTAACCAAAAGTGTTTCACTTGTTTATATGTTCACCAACAGTGGTATAAGGAGCCTATTTTATCTGAGCATTTCCAGCATTTATTAGATGTTCCTTTATATATATATTGCTAGCTTTTCCGAAGTAAGATGCCACCTATATAGCATCTTACAAATGTTTTCCCATATGTTCATTCTTAACATAAAGCTTGTTCCTCTCATACAGGCCCTTTCCCCTTGTTCCATCTGAATCACATTTTGTATATTTTGAAATCATGAAATCATACACTCTTTACTGTTTCCTTTTCCATTTCCATTTCATTCAATTTTTTATATATTTTACCAATTAAATGTTCTTCTTCATCACATAAAAATCTTTATGTAAAAGTTCATGTAATTCTCTTAAAACCTTTATAGCATTTAGTTCATGTAATCCACTTTAGTTCATGTAGTTGACTTTAAGCCTTTCAAATTAACTAAAGCAAAATCATGTAGTTCAGTTTCATTCAAGTTTAAGTCCTTCAAATTAGCTCAGACAAATTCATGGCATTCACTTTAATTCGTGTAGTTCACTTTCATTCCTATAGTTCACTTTCATTCATGTAATTCACGTAAGTCCTTTATTTCATGCTAAATTAAGTTTATGTCCTTCAAATTAAGCCCAAGTTCCCTTTCAACTTAAGTACTCTTCAAATGAAAAAAAAATCATTTTCAACTTTCTTTATTTTCATTTATTTTCATTAATTTCTTTTAATTAATTTCAATTTTCCTCTCCCCTCCTTCTCTTTTTCTTTTCTTATTATTTTTATATTCTTCCTTTTAGTCCATTCACTTATTTATATCCTTGTAGTTGGAGTATATATTTAATAAAAAATAGGGAGAGGGGGAAAAGTGCAAAAACAGAACAACAGCAGAGAAGAAAAAAGTATTCCATTAAGTTTTGCACTTATTTCATCCTTTACAGCTCAAGTGCTATATTTATATTTCTCTTTTTTCTTTGCTTACACAGTTCAATAGCTCAAAAGTTAATTTACTCCAACTCCGTAGGTTTCTCCTTTGTCTATGTTGTAAATCCCCTTTAGTTTATTTAGTTCTGGCTGAGCTGAACTTCAGGCTGATGAAGCTTGGGTGCAGCCTCATTTCTCCACAGTTCAATGGAGAAAGCAGCACCAAACACAGAAGTTGGGGTATTGAAAATATTTTTACAACACCCAAATTACCCCATGGGAACATGGGGTTTGGAGGGACCCACCAGGATCGGTTACTTGCTCTGAGTGTTTTGCTTTTTTGTTTTTTTGGCTTTTTTAAAATGTAGCTGCTTTTACAACCAGAACTGCAGACGGGGGTGGGGGAGGAGATTGAGGGTGAGCCCCGCTATGCTTGTGTAGCTGAATATGTGCAGAAATTTAAGGAGTAGCAAAAGTTTTAAATGAGGCTAGTGAGTTTTGTGGACTGGAAGTAAAGTTGGTGTGCTACACAATCCTAAATGGCACCTGATTCCATTAAAGTAAAGCTGAAAGCAGATTTGTGCACTCTTCCACAGATAAAGTATCTCTTAAATTTTAAGGGAACTCATTAAAGTTTATCAATGGAGGTATGGACATTTCTTCATGTTAGGATTTATCGTCTTATTGGAATACCTTCTGCTCTGCCTGTGAAAACAATTTCCTACAGTTTTTATTGTTATTGTTTTACCATTAGTAGCTTCACCATATGCAAATTTTAACACTGAAACTAATTTGATCACTGATTACCACTCATAATATCAACAAGCAGAGGTTAAGCCATTCCACAACATCTCAATCCAAAGTGTTAATATATGTGCCTTTTTCCTATGATAGAATTATTTTTTCATATGAAAAACCTTTCCTGACTATGGGGCTAAGCAGACGGGAAAGAAAGTGTGACCTGAATTTGCCTTTTCCCGAAACCGCAGCAACCGCATTGCATGCCCTGAAGGTGCACTATTCAGGGACGGAGCTACCGCATTGGAGTCAGTCAATGCAGCTTTTCCGAGGCTCTATTAAAGCCTCAGCAACCGCACTGACATGCCTGAGGTTGGCCCAAATAAGAATGCAGCCACCGTACGGGCGGCAGCGGCGGCTTTAATTTTTTTTTGTTCTCTCCGGCGCATGCGCACGTGCGCAGAGAAAGCACGGTCCCTTTAACAGAAATGTTGGCAGTGCTCAGGACCTGCACACTATGTGCTGCAGAGGAACAATGGCTGCCTCGCCAACCGAGTGCTCGGCACTACTACTGGCCCTGCAATGCACAGCCACAGCAGCCTCCGCCATGGTCCGTGCCGCAGATACATTCAGGGAAGGCAGCCGTGATGACTGTCGCCCCTTTGTTGCTGTCAAAGAAGTGACAGCCGTGAGACCAGGTGCCGCAAGACGAGTCACACGGTTCACCACCATGGCCTATGCCGCTCTGATGGCCCCCGAGAGAGCCCCGCGCCGGTGGTGGATGTTCCCCAGAAGCACCGACTGGTGGGACGGGTTCGTCACATACATCTGGGCAGATGAGCAATGGAGGATGTTCTTCCGAATGCCCCGTGCCCTCTTCCACAGGTTAGTAGAAGTACTGCGTCCGGAAATGCAGCGGGAAGACACCGTGATGAGGAAGGCCATCCCGGTCGAGAAGAGGGTCGCCATGGCCATCTGGGTGCTCGCCCACAGAGCCAGCTACAAGCAGACGTCAGAACAGTTCGGGGTCGGGCAAACCACTGTGGGAGAAGTGTTGGTGGAGTTCGCCCTCACCATGGAGAAGCTGCTCCTGTCACGCACAGTGTATCTGGGAGACCACCAACAGGTAAGGACCGTCACACACACACCTGTCACTTTCCCCTGTTGCGCAGGAAATGTCATGGCATACAGTGTGGCTGTCACTGATCAGAGTCAGCTGTTTTAGGCAATGACACTGCGCAGGGATGCCTAGCGGGCCATGACTCCGCATAGTGAAAGTCCTGTATACTCGGGAGCAAGGGCCGATGAACCTGCGCAGGGATGCCTAGTTCGCCATGACTATGCAGTGAAAGTCCTGTATATTCAGGAGCAGCGGCCGCAGAACCTGCGTAGGGATGCCTAGTTCGCCATGACATGACTATGCGGTGAAAGTCCTCCTGTATACTCGGGAGCAAGGGCCGATGAACCTGCGCAGGGATGCCTAGTTCGCCATGACTATGCAGTGAAAGTCCTGTATATTCAGGAGCTGCGGCCGCAGAAATTGCGCAGGGATGCCTAGTTCGCCACGACATGACTATGCGGTGAAAGTCCTCCTGTATACTCGGGAGCAAGGGCCGATGAACCTGCGCAGGGACGGGGAAAACGTCATTAGCAAATACAATGGCTCCTCTATAATTGTCTCCTTCTCCCCCTTCTTGTCACCCACAGATCATGCAAGGGTTCGGTGAGCTCAGCTTCCCCCAAGTAGTGGGTGCCGTCGACGGGTGCCACTGTCTGATCGTGCCACCCTTGGGGAGGAGGAACGAGTTCGTGAACCGAAAGGACACCTATTCTGTTGTCCTCCAAGGCACCACGGATCATCAGGGATGCTTTGTAGATGTGGAAGTGGGCTGGCGACGCGAGGGTGGCGAGGAATTCCATCATCTTTCAGGCCATGGAGGCCGGCATCTACGTGCCAGGGAACCCCACCGTCACCCTGAGGGGCCAGCAGATCGGCCCCCTCCTGCTCGCCGACAGCGCCTACCCCATTCGGAAGTGGCTGATGAAGCCCTACCAGGGCAACCTGAATGCCAGGCAGCATGGATTCAACAGGAGGCTGAATCGCGGCAGGAATGTGGTGGAAAGGGCTTTCGGCCGGCTGAAGGCTCGGTGGAGGTGCCTCACCGCCCCACTCCTTGTGGCAGAGGAGAATGTCATCCCCATCATCGCCTCCTGTGTCATCCTCCACAACATCTGCGAGACCAAGGGAAGGGTCCTGGATGAGGGAGGGCGCTACAGGCGCCGCTTTGTGCTTCCCACCCTGGGGGCACCCATGGAGCACAATGATCTCAGAAAACAGAGAGAAGGGGAGGCTGTGAGGGAGGCCCTGGCAGAGTTCTTTGAGACCAGGAGGTTCTGAAAGCATCCTCCCTTCTCCAACTGTACCCCAAGGTCAGCACTGCACTGTGCCCTGAGCCTAGAAGCACCTCAAGGCCCCCTTGCCCTCTCTCTCTGTGCCTTGCATAAATGCAGGACACCACTGCACTGTGCCCTGAGCCTAGAAGCACCTCAAGGCCCCCTTGCCCTCTCTCTCTGTGCCTTGCATAAATGCAGGACATCACTGCACTGTGCCATGAGCCTGAAAGCATCTCAATAAAGTTGTACTGGTATCCCCACCCTGTGTGTGGCTTGCATTTTTGGGGGACACCACTGCACCATCCCATGATGAGATCCTGTGATGCCCACTCTGCATATGGCTGGCAATGCTGCTATCATGACACACACAGACACACACACACACGAAAGGGCATGGAGGGGTCACCTGGAGCCAGATTTCCTGGCAGTAGAAGGATACAGTGCACAAACCACCAACTGAAACCTCTGACAATGTTGCCAAATTCCCAACAGTCAGCTTTCCCAATGGCCCATTCGATTGTATCAATTGGTAGCCCAGAGGGCAACCATTGGGGATCATTTTCAAACTTCCCACATGAGGGTCTCCATTGGTCAGGGCCCAGGTAAGGACATCTGCCCCCGCAACATTCACTTATAAATGCTCCTGCGGAGCTCCGGCGATTCCGAGGAGGACGATGGCGGCCAGGAGGAGAGTGCCCATCAGGATCGCCTATTGGAACAATGAGGAAGTGGGCATTCTCCTCCAAGCCCTGAACCCAGAGCCGGCTGCTAGGAGGGTGATGGCCAGTTCCAACCGGCCGAACCGGGGGTATTTTACCCAGGCCTCCCGGGCCCTCCGAGAACAGGGCTTCATAAGGACCCCCCAACAATGCCGCACAAAGTTTAAGGCATTGAAGGGGGTGTTCTTTGAAGCCCTGGAGGACTATGGGGAGCATCCTCCGGTTCGGCGAAGGCCACCCTTCTGGCAGCAGCTCCGGGAGCTATGGGTGAGGGCCGGCCGCCCTCGGTGGCAGGATCGCCGGGCCCCTGGTAAGTGTGGGCCTTGTAGCTTGCTCCCCATGCCCCCCTTCCCCCTCACTCTTCCCTTTGCCTCCCTTGCCCCTCATCCCCATCCCATACTAATGATGTCCCCCTTCTCTCCCAATGTAGGCATGCGGCGGAGGCGGCGACAGGGACGGAGGGGGGATCCTGCCAGTTCCTCCTCTTCCTCCTCTTCCTCCTCGGAGAGGGAAGCCGGGCCAGCCAGGGAGGCCCGTGCAGAGGGAAGCCCTGCTATCCCTCTGCAGGCACAGCAGCCTCCCATGGCTGAAGGTAGGTCCCTGAGGGGAGGGGTACTAGTGGCATAACTGTGGCCTCCATGGCATTCCTGACCCTCCCGTCCTCCACCACTTTCCAAGCTGCCTTTCTAAACGGTGTATTCTTCCCTTTCACAGGCGGACCTGCCGAGGAGGACCTGCCCGGGCCGAGTCGCCGGCCGCCAGGCGGAGCACACCAGGGTCCCATTGGTGTTGCCCGCCTGGCGGTCATCCAATCCATCCGAGAATCGGAGAGGGGTAAGTATTACAGGGACACAGAGGGAGGGGGTTGGTGGAGCCCCCCAGGGACCCTGGCTGCAGCATACGGTGCTGTGTTGCAGGGAAAGCTTCTAACCACACGTTTCTCTTCTCTTTTCCTTTCCAGATCGACGATTGGAACAAAGGGTGGCTGCCATGGAGGAGCAGATGCAGACTGTCCTGACCTCCTTGGTAGCCATCCACCAGCACCTGGGCCTTCCCCAACCCCCGATCCCTCCCCCCTTTCCCCATCCTTGATGGACCTCTCCCTCCCCCTTCCCTTTCTACTTGCTTCTGCCCTCCTCCCTCTCCTTCATCCCCCTAGAAACTTCCCCTCCCTTTTTTGTATTCTCCCCTCCCCTTCCCCCATTTGTCTGTTATTATACATAGTTTTTATGTGTTTTCAAATAAAACTTTATTTTTAAAAAATCATGACGTCATATGCACACAGACGCCTATGCGGCAATGACCGGCTTCTATGAATAAACGTTCTATTACTAAACAGCGCCTGGCATTTTATGCGAAGGGGTGCAGAACCGTTGGAGAATCCATACAAGCACCCAGTAAGCTGTGGCGGTGAAGTGGGCATGGTGTGCGGTGGTGATCAGTGAAGTGGTGTGCGGCGGCGGCGGCGGTGGCGACCAGTAAAGTGGGCATGGTGTGGGGCGGCGGTGGCAAGCAGTGAGGTGGGCATAGGTGGGGAGCACAATGCGATGGCTGCCTCGGTACTAGTGCTGCTTGTCGCAGCATCTCCACCCCCCTCTACTTGCTCTCTGCCTTCGTGGGCGAGGCTTGGGTGGTTGGACTACCAGACCACTGCTGAAAAGGCTACTACACTCTTGTGAGGGCTGTGGCTCAATGATCTCCATTTCCATTGGAGCCTCCTCCTGCACGGGCGGATCCCTCTCCCCCCTCCCTCTGCCCACAGCAAGCTCGACATCCAGGGGTGGAACGTCACCCCCTCTCCCTCTGCTGAGGCCCACACCCATCTGTTCCTGGCCCTGGAGGATAGCCCTCCCTCTTCCACCCTCCTGCACACCCTCGCCGCTCACAGCCATGGCCCTCTGGGACCTCTCCATGACATCCACCATTCGGCCCATCAGGCCAGTCAGCGCTTGTAGGGAATCAGCTAAACGCCGCTGTTCGTGGGCCATTCGTTGATCATGCAGCCTCCGATCCTCAATCTCGGCCTGCCTCTGCTGATAGGAACGTTCATAGAAACGTTCTGTCATTTCATGATAACGTTCTGTCATTTCATGGGAACGTTCTGTCATTTCATGGGAACGGTCAGCAATTTGTTTATCCTGGTCTATGGCTTTCTCCATGATTTCGATGCTCCGTTCCATGTACTCCTGCTGGACACTCGTATGTGCTGCGGATGCTGGGCGACGTGTCCTCCTCCCTCTGATCTCGGCCAGGCGGGCTGCCGGTGGCCTTGCAGCTCGGGGATTAGCAACTTCATCCTCATGCTCTTCTCCCTGTTCTGCTACTTCTCGTTCTAGAGACACATCATATGTCACAGGACACCACCGTTTTCACACACAACATCTCCCACACATTTCCGCGGGGGGAGGTGAGAGGTACATGCCAGGGAGGGATGTGTGTGCACATTAGAGGCATGCAGGTGATACTCATGCGAGGGATTGGCTGAATGGGACACATGCATTAAGTTAATTTCCCCCCCTCCACACACTAGGGTGCAAAAGCAGCGTGCGGGGAAGGGAGAAATTCTGCAAACCGGCAAACCGACGCATAAAACGTCACAAAAACCAAAGAGCTTTGCTTTTTCGGGGTGCAGACGAACATGCGACGGGGAGCATTTTTTGTCATAACAGGGAATGTACCATGTGCAGCCTGGACCTGCTGGATAAGCTGAGTGAATGGCCCGGGGCCTGCCCTCTCCTCTCCCTCGCTGTCATCGTCACTCAGTGCTGTACTTGTCCTTGGGACAGGGGAGCGATCCCGGTGGGTACTGGTCCTGGAAGATGTAGTGCTCCAATGTGAAGTACGAGATGCTGCCCTGCTGGTGGACGATGTGGAGGCTCGGGATGATGGTCTCGAGGCACAGATGTCCATAGCCCTCTGACTGCAGGAGGTCTCATCTGAGTCTGGGTGTTCCTCCTGGTCACCTAAAAGTGACAAAGGATAGGGCCATTTCTGCCCTGTGGCCACCCTATTACTGCCCCCTGCACCCCTTCCCAGGGTCCCTGTGGCATCTTACCTTGACGGGGCAAAAGCTCCTGGGCGCATTCCCCCAGAGAGGTGCCCTCCCTGGCTTGTGCTCTGGCTGTCTGGCCGACTGGGACCCTCGTCGCATCGCTACTAGTGCCTATTCTGCTTGGGCGTATGCTTCCGTCTGTGGCGAGGAAGGCATGGAGTTCGTTGTAGAAGGGCATGGAGGAGGGACCCCGTCCGGTTCGGGCCCTGTGGTCCCTAAACTTTTTGTAGTCGGACCTGAGGTTTTTGGTCTTCCGACGACACTCCTCCCAGGTCCTTTGGTGGCCCTTGGCCCTCATGGCTGCTGCCAACTCCTTAAATGTTTCTGCATTCAAAAAGGAACTTCTCAATCTGTCCAAAATGTGTGGCTGCGACCACAGAGCTATGAGGTCGGCCGTCTCCGCGTGAGTCCATGAGGTCCCTCTCCCTTTCCTTGCCTCTCCGCTTGCGGATGGCTGTACCATTGTGCCCGCTGTGGACAAAGGCAGCCCCGAAGTTGAGAGTGTGGAGGTCTGCAGCTGTAAAGTTCTCGTGGGAAAATGGCGCTGGAATGTGTGTGGGGGTCCAGCTTAAAAGTGAAACTTTCCCCTTTATCTCTTTAACTCAATGTCAACATCCGCTAGCAACAGTTTCACCTTCCCGCTGTGGCGCATGCGCAGATTGTACCTTAGGGTTAGCACTAGGGTTCTGAAACAGACGCACCTGCGTCGGTTCGCCCACACCTGAACCCTCGAAAACGCTTTACTTTGAGGCTTGTTTCAATGAGCGCATGCTCTCCAAAGTCAGCTCAAACTGCGCCGCACCTGTACACGTACAACCACACGGCCGAAGGCAGCTTTTATTTGGGCGAACCTCCGTCGCTGCATCCCTACGTCCCGTTGAAAGTGCGCACTTTTCAGGAAGGAGCGGAAAAAAGTGGCTCCTTTTTAAAGTGCACTTTCACTAGAAAGGTCAAGTAGGGGGCGCTTTTTCGGCGTGCGTCATGTAAAGACTGTGTCTTCAGGTCAGCCCCAAAACAACCCAATTAGCTCGTCTGCTTCCCCCCTATGATAAATTCATTCATAAGATATTAAAATATGCTAAAGTGTATGCTGTGTAGACATGTAAAGACATTTAGAGATGTAATTTTTCTCAGCCTAAGATAAGGTGTCCTAACACACTAAGACATCCCATGAAGAAAATAAGGGATTTTTCATAATTCAGAACTATTTGTGCAAAAACAAACAATAACAAAAAAAGGCATAGTAAAACAAGAAATGGAATGTATAAACATTCCAATACTTGGGGTGAATGAGCTAAAATGGACAGGAACAAGACATTTTGAGTCATATAATTAAACCGTGTTTTACTCAGGAAATGAAAATCTAAGATGACACCAAATTAGCAGGAGTAGCTAATACCCCAGAGGACAGGATCAAAATTCAAAATGACCTTAATAGATTAGAAAGCTGGGCCAAAGCTAACAAAATGAATTTCAACACAGAGAAATGTAAGGTACTGTACTTAGGGGGAAAAATGAAATGCATAGGTATAAGATGGGGGGACACCTGACTTAATGAGACTACGTGTGAAAGGGATCTAGGAGTCCTAGTAGACTACAAGTTGAACATGAGTCAATAATGTGATGTGGTAGCTAAAAAGGCCAATGCTATTTTAGGCTGCACCAACAGAAGTATAGTGTCTAGATCCAGGGAAGTAATAGTGCCACTCTATTCTGCTTTGGTCAGGCCCGACCTGGAATACTGTGTCCACTTCTGGGCACCACAATTCAAAAAGGGTGTTGAGAAACTGTACCATGTCCAAAGAAGGGCTACTAAAATGGTGAAGGGTCTGGAAATTATGCCCTGTGAGGAATGACTTAGGGAATTGGGTATGTTTAGCCTGGAGGTTAAGAGGTGATATGATAGTTTAAATATTTGAAGGGGTGTCATCTTGAGAATGGAGCAAGCTTGTTTTCTGCTGCTCCAGAGAACAAGACCCAGAACAATGGATGTAAGCTACAGGAAAAGAGATTCCACCTAAACATTAGGAGGAACTACCTGACAGTAAGGGCTTTTCGACAATGGAACACACTCACTAGGGCAGTAGTGGAATCTCCTTCCTTGTAGGCCTTTAAACAGAGGCTGGATGGCCATCTGTTGGGTATGCTTTGATTGAGAGTTCCTGCATGGCAGGGTGTTGGACTGGATGGCCCTTTTGGTCTCTTCTGACTCTATGATTCTATGATTCTATTATTCTAGATGTAGCAAAAGTAGTCAAAAGATATAATACAAAGTCTGACTGAATCATATTGATAAGTGTTTTTTGTGGGTTTTTCTGGCTGTATGGCTATGTTCTAGAAGAGTTTCTTTCTGACGTTTCGCCAGCATCTGTGGCTGGCATCTTCAGAGAAATTGACTGATATATTGATAAGACTTGAGCTAAAACCCATCAATATAACCATAATCCAAATTAATACTTGAACTATAGTGACAGAAGAGGACAAATGAGAAACAAATGTAATAGAGAACAGATATAGAGTAAGAACCCTGAATGCAACTGTAAGTTTACTTGTGCACAGGGACAAGGAGAACTACTATAATAGTCAAGGCACAGAAATAGAAGATGGCAACAAAAAGGAAGCACAATATACCTTTTCCTTAAGACCCTAGAAATCAAAGGGAAATTTATACCAAGAGTGGGAATGCTCTACAGCCTTGGGCTCTTTTAAAAAAATGGGTGTGGCACAACATTTGATTATCCTGATGTGTAATCTGTATTCAGGACAAGAGGCTACCTTTAGGATAGACTATACAAAAACAGAACGGTTTCCAATTGACAAAGAGGTTAGATAAGGCTGCAGTTTATCAGCCTATCTGTTTAACTTATATATGAACATATCATATGTAAAGAAGTTTTAGACTCAGAGGAAGGGCTGTGAAAACTGGGGGAAGGAATATCAACAATTTAAGTTATGCAAATGAAACCATACTGCTAACAGAAAATAGCAAAGACTTGGGATAATTGCTGAACAAAAGTCAAGGAAGAAAGTGCAAAGGTAGGTTTATATTTGAACATTAAAAAAACACCAAAATAATGACCACAGATTATTTACATAACTTTAAAGATGATAATGGAAACATTAATAATAATATAATAATAAAATTTATTTATATCCTGTCCCTCTGCGAACAATCGGGGCGGCTTACAACAGTAAAATAGTACATAGTTGAAATAGTTAAAGAATTTCCATACCTTGGCTCATTCATTAATCAGAATGGAAACGGAAATCAAGAAATCAGAAGAAGACTAGGGGCCTAAGCAGACTGCCAGAAATAGTGCACATTAAATTGAGGCACTGCCCTGGCTCAGTGCTAGGGAATCATGGGAACTGTAATTTATTGTGGCACCAGAGCTCTCTGACAGAGAAGGCTCAATGTCCCAGAAAAAAATACAGTTCCCATGACTCCCTAGCACTGAGCCAGGGCAGTGCCTCAATTTAATGTGCACTATTTCTGGCAGTCTGCTTAGGCCTTTGGACTTGGAAAGGCAGCTAGGAAAGAACTAAACAAGATCCCGAAGTGTAAAGGTATATCATTGAATACTAAAGTTAGGATTATCCATGCCATCATATTTCCCATTTCTATATGTGGTTGTGCAAGCTGGACAGGGACAAAAGCTGATAGGATGAAAATCAACTAATTTGAAATGTGGTGCTAGAGAAGAGTTCCATAGATCCTATGGACTGCTAAAAAGATAAATAAATGATTCCTAGAGCAAATTAACTTTGAACTCTTCCTAGAAGCCAAGATGATTTAATTGTCATATTTTGGCTATATGATGAGAAGACACGTCTCACTAGAAAATACAATATTGCTTGGTGAGATAGAAGGCATTAGGAAAAGAGAACTGCATTACATACTGGCAGACCCAATCAAAGGAGGTCTGCAAGACCTGAGCAGGTTGGTTGCTCATAGGTGACATGGAGGTCTCTCACTGATACAATTGCCATAAGCTAAGGTCAACTTGATGACAGTTAACAATAAAAACAGAAGTGTGGCAGTCAAGGACTAGGAAGCAAATAATCTGGGAGAAAATATTATTTCCCAATTATGCAACTGCTGGAGGCACTTCCTGGACATGCTGCAGTCAACTGGATTATACTTAAAGGGGTAATGCTGTGTTAAAGTCAAAGGGCAGAAACAACTGACAGTATAGAAATAATTGTTCACAAGTGAAAAATGGATATTGGCTTTGGCACAGAGCTATTAATCATAGGGCCTTTGCAGACTGCCAGAAATAGTGCACATTAAATTGAGGCACTGCCCTGACTCAGTGCTAGGGAGTCATGGGAACTGTAATTTATTGTGGCACCAGAGCTCTCTGACAGAGAAGGCTCAATGTCTCAGAAAAAAATACAATTCCCATGACTCCCTAGCACTGAGCCAGGGCAGTGCCTCAATTTAATGTGCACTATTTCTGGCAGTCTGCAAAGGCCCATAGTTTTTAAATACAGCTTTTCCAGTGCTATCTTGCTGCATTAAGGAAATCAAGATGCTTGCTGTGACTACAGATCTATCAATCAATCAATTAAAAGTTCAGATCCTTGAACACAGTGAAGTCAATGTTTCCCATGGTTCTATCAGACAGATACAGGGGTGTTTCTAGTGTTGCTCAAGTTAATTGTAAAAGTGTTCCAGTAGAAAATGGATAAAAACTTTTGGTGTTTGTGCATAATAAGTACTTGCAATTTGCATAGAGACTACAAATGCTAGCCTAAAAATTTCCCCATGTTTTCATTGAAATATTAAGAGTATATACAGGACCAAATGGATCCCCCAAAAAATAGCAGGCCACATTAAGGCTCCAAATGTTACCATGACCCAATATTGGTTAACAAAACAGGAGTTATTTAGCTCATAAACAATTATTCATTATTCCTGTCATGGAACTAGGCTTCAGCCCTCTTCTCCAAAGATGATAAATGTCCTGAGGCATAAATAAAGCCCCTGATACATATCCAATGCTTGCAATTAACAAGTGACTGTGCTCCCCTCCCAACAGAGGAAGTTCAACTTTGGAATAGCCCATCAGGAGCTGACAGTGAAGAATAAGAGCCTGTTAATCACCAATCTATCATAACACATGAGAAAGCTTTCATTATGAAGTGCCTCCACTTTGAAATTTCAGCAGCATTAGACATTTTTCAGCACTCATGGAGATACTATTGTTGGTAATGTTCCCTATTTTGATGACTTAATCACATCTCTTCTGATGAGAAACTTACAGAAGATCTCTGAGATATCTTCAGAGGTTTGAGTAACCATGCATTACAGTTAAGAAAATCTGAGCAGAGAATATTTCCTTCCTAAAGCACTAATTACATGTAGCTTGTATCCGTCGAACAGAAAATAAAATAAGGGAAATATATAATTCCCTTAGATGAGATGTGGGCAACATGAGCCTGTGAGCCACATCTGGCTTTCCAAAGCCACTTCCAAGAAATTAAAGGAACATTTAAACCAAAGTGGGGATGTTCTACAACCAGAAGAAGAACATATTACATCACCAAGTAGAAATAAAAGATGATGGAAGCAATAAATGGAAGAACAATATAAAAGAGATGAAAGGATGACAGATACTTTTAAAGAGAACCATATGAAGACAAACTTCAAATTTTAAAAAGTGAAATCAAAGCTGCATTCAGAGCACTTGAGAGAAATACTGTATGTACTCATGTATAAGTCTAGAAATTTAGGCTAAAAAATTAACCTAGGAAACCTGAGTCGACTTATTCAATGTAAGTACTGTACCTTCAAAGCCAGCTCCAGCCCAGCCCGACCACCGGCGATTGCAGCTGCTTGGCCTTGACTTGGGAGCCGGGCGGTGAGTGCTTGGTCTGCTCCCTCCTCCCTCGAAACATCAGGCTCTCAGAGAGCCTTCAAAAAAGCTCCAGCCTGACCACCGGCATCAGCGGGGCAGTGGAGACAGCGGCGGTGCCACGAGGAGGTAGAGAGCAGGCTGGATGCCTGAAACATCTTCCCTCCCCCACCCCCCCCACCCCCCTGAGTGGACACAAGTGGCTGCACCTGTGGTGGGGTTTTGGCCTTGGAGGATTGTCATCCACCCACAATCACCACCACCTGGGATGGCCCAGCAGCAAGCGCGGCGGCTGTGAAACCGAGGGAGATCGTTGGCAGATATAAAACTCCACCCAGGAACATCTCTCCCCTGGCGTTTCAGCAGCAGCGGCAGCATTGGGGTCTTTGGCCTTGGAGGACTGTCATCCACCCGTAATTTAACTTTAGAAGGGCAGAGAAAGAGAGACTATATAGTGCAGCTGATATTTAGCTAGAACACACTATATTAGTAGTAAGAGCAGTCAGGAGCAGTTAAAGATAGGACAAAAATCAAGTCCTGAAGAATTCCTGAAGAATTCCCATGCTCCTCTTTCTCAAAAATTATACAATAGTGCCCTTTTGTTGGGGAACGGGAGTTTAGCTGGACTTTTTGCCACCACCATCATGTAACAGCGTCGGAAATAATCTTGGAGCGGGGATCTATGTTGTGTGGGGGAAGGGAAGGTATGGCGGTAACAGAGTGAAGAAATGTTACAAAAGAAGGGGGGATCGATGTTTAATATCTATCCCTCCTTCTGTTCACTCTGTCGCCCAGGATAATGTGGAGAACATACCTTCCATTCCACAGCCCCTTACTCTGCTCCTTTGCAATGCCAGGTCGGTCAGAAATAAAACACATATCATCCATGACCTCATACTGGATGAGGCGGCCGACCTGGCATGCTTTACTGAGACCTGGCTGGGAGACACCAGTGCAGTGATATGGGTGCAGGCCCTCCCGGCTGGGTACTCAGTCAGTGAGCAGATAAGGGAAAGTGGGCGAGGGGGGGCATCGCTTTGGTTCATAAAAACAACCTAACCTTGACCAGGTAGCCTATCCGGAAAACAGCCTACGTCGAGTGTATGTACCTTAGCCTGCGAACCAGGGATGGTTTGGGGATTCTGTTGGCATACCAGCCACCCCGTTGCTGAACAGACTCCCTAACCATGCTGACGCAGCTGGTCTCAGAGCTGCTGTTGGAGTCACCCAGACTTTTGGTCCTGGGCGACTTCAACATCCCACTCGAGACCAGTTTGCCAAATCTAACTGGCACGGCTCGGAAGTTCATGGAAACCATGAAAAGCATGGGCCTATCCCAATTGGTCAGCGGGCCCACACATTGTGTGGGTCATACCCTCAACGCAGTCTTTAGTACGGAACAGGAATATCCATCGGCAGAAGTTATCAATACTGCCGCTTTGTCATGGACAGATCATTTCCTGTTAAGATGGAACAAAGAGCCATTGTCTGCCCCCCCCGGGGGTGGTGGACCTATTAGAATGGTCCGCCCTCGAAGGCTAATGTAACCAATTGGATTCCAGAAAGCCTTAGAGGGTTTAACCGTTGGTAATACCAGAGATTCTGTTGAAGCCTTGGTTAATACCTGGAACACCGATCTCACCAAGGCTATCAACACAATCGCTCCCAAGCGTCCTTTCCAGCCCGCTCCTAATCATAAGCCCTGGTATACAGAGATGCTTAGGAGAATGAAGTGAGCTGGACAATGACTAGAGCATGAATGGCGAATACTCGGCTCTTATCTGACAGAACTTGCCATAGGAAACATCTTGATTCCTATTGGGAGGCACTGCGTGCAGCGCAGAGACTTTTCTCTTCTGTACGCATTGTGTCTGTAGAGTCTCGTCCAGCAGAGCTGTTTAGGGTGGGGGGGGGGAACAGACACAGATACCTCCTGTGCAGAACCCTCTACTTAACCCTACAGTGGCCTGGTGCGATGTTTTTAACATCTACTTTGCAGATAAAATCTCTCGAATAAGAGCCGACCTGGACGCCAGTGTTTTGACAGAATCTGTAGGTGAGGTGTCCAGCAACTCCGTTGATGGCATTTTATTGGATCAGCTTCGATCTGTGAATACTGATGACATGTACAAGCTCCTTGGTAGAATGAGGAAGACGACCTGCCCTCTAGATCCTTGTCCTTCATCGCTGGTCGTCCGGGGGGGGGGCACGTTGAGGGTATTCCTTCGGGACATAATCAATGCATCATTCAGGGAAGGCATTGTTCCATCTTGTTTAAAGGAGGCGGCAGTTAAGCCCCTACTGAAAAAGCCTTCCCTGGATCCCCTGGACAGGAATAACTATAGACTGGTCTCCTTGCTTCCCTTTTTAAGCAAGGTGATCAAGAGAGCGGTTGCTTCCCAACTCCAAGCTGTCTTGGATGAAACCGATTATCTCGATCCATTTCAAACCGGCTTTAGGACAGGATATGGAGTTGAGACTGCCATGGTTGCTCTGGCTGACAACCTCCGCTTGGGTATCAACAGGGGTAGTGTGACCCTGCTGGTGCTCTTGGACCTCTCAGCGGCCTTTGATACAATAGAGCACTCCATCCTCTTGGATCGCCTGAGAAAGTTAAGAATTGGAGGCACTGCTTTGCAGTGGCTCCGTTCCTTCCTCTCGTGCAGATCCCAGAGGGTGAGGCTCGGGGACAGTTGCTCTTCTAGAATAGAGCTTAATTGTGGCATCCCCCAGGGTGCCATCCTGTCCCCAATGCTATTTAATATCTATATGAAGCCGCTGGGAGAGATCATTCGGAGGCATGGAGCATGGTGTCTTCAGTATGCTGATGACACCCAGATATACCTCTCCATGACCAGATCGTCTGCCCAGACCTCAGATGGCATCTCTCCTCTCAATGATTGTCATAAGGCAGTAATGGACTGGATGAGGAAAAACAGATTGAGACTTAATCCAGACAAAACGGAGGTACTAACAGTGATGGGGCCGAAACCAGGTTTGGGAATACAACTTCAAGTCCTGGATGGAGTCACACTCTCCTCCAAGGACTGTGTTTACAGTCTGGGGGTACTCCTAGATTCGTCGCTTCACATGACTAGTCAGGTGAATGTGACGGTCAGGAATTCCTGTTATCAGCTTTGGCTGATACGCCAGCTGGGCCCTTTCCTGGAGACTAGGGATCTCGAAACTGTGGTACATGCTCTGATAACCTCATGTTTGGATTTCTCTAACGCACTCTACATGGGGCTACCCTTGTGCCTAACCTGGAAACTTCAATTAGTCCAAAATATGGCAGCCAGGTTGGTCACGGGAATATCTAGGAAAGAGCACATAACTTGTATGCTGAAATCTCTCCACTGGCTGCCAATTAGTTTCCAGGCATAGTACAAGGTGTTGGTTTTGACCTTGAAAGCCCTACATGGTTTGGGTCCAACTTATCTCAGGGACCGCCTCTTCCTGTACGATCCCCCCACGCACTTCGGTCCTCTGGGAGGAATCTGCTGCAGCCTATGAAAACTAGGCTGTCGCAGACCTCCCAAAGGGCCTTCTCTGTTGCCGCTCTGAGATTATGGAATGGCCTGCCCGAGGAGATCCATCTTATTAGCACTCTTGACTGCTTTAAAAAAGCAGTAAAGACGGATCTCTTCCAGCAGGCCTTCCCGGAATAACTCTCCTGCCCTAACAGAGTTGGGTGGCTGCTGATCCCAGCCACCACTGTTTGTTTTAGGTTAGGTTATTGAGTTGTTTTAGCTTGATATTTTAATTATTCTACTGGTTTAATTCGATTTTTATGGGGTGGGTGGGTTAGGGATTGGGGGGACAGAATAGTTTTAACTGTTGCCTTGTTTTAACTTGTACGCTGCCTCGATTGCTTTGCAGAGGGACGGGTTAAAAATAAAATTTATTATTATATATATATATATATATATATATCCATCCCCTAGTCTCCTGGTCAAAGACAAGAGTTTAATCTGCCCTGGAAGTACTGACCACCACCACCACCACCTCGTACTCCCTCATCCATCCAGCCTTTAGTATGAACACAAATAGTTATGCCTGTTGGAATTTTGTAGGTTCTTTGGCATTGTTTTTCTTTGCTTTGTCCTTTACATCCTTCATTACATGCCCCTAAGTTTTACTGTCAACCTATCCACAGGTCATATCAAAATTAAAATTTTTGGTCCCAAAACCTGCACTCGAGTTATCCATGAGGTCGATTTATAGTCAAGTATATACGGTAAGTCACCAGGAGTGATGGCATAGCAACAGAGCTGTTCCAAGCTACAGAGACAGAATCTATTCCAGTTCTGACTAAAATCTGTCAACAAATTTGGAAAAGAAAGCATTGGCCTACAGATTGGAAAAGCTCAGTATATACAGTCCTGTCCCCCCAAAAAGGGGCACCAGGAATTTCAGTAATCACAGGACCACTCCATCAATTTCCTATGTAACCACGATGATGCTCAAAATTCTGTGCCAAAGCTTCTCAGCATAGATGGAATGAGAAAGGCCAGATGTACAAACTGGGTTCAGGAATAGAAGAGATACTAAATACCATATAGCAAACATATGCTAGAAAATGGGATGTTCTAAGAAATTTCAAAAGAAAATCAGTCTGTGTTTTGTAGACAGCAGCAAAGCATTTGATGGTATAGATAATTAAAAACAAAACAAAACACAACCCTATGGATCACTCTTAAGAAATGGGTGTGTCACAACATTTGATTCTTCTAGTATATAACCTATATGCAGAGCAAGATGCCAATGTTAAAATAGAATACAGAGAAACAGAATGGTTTCCAATTGGCAAAGCACTCAGGCAAGGCTGCATTCTATCACTGTATCTGTTTAACTTGTATGCTGAACATCTATACAAGAAGCAAGATTAGATTTTAAAAATAAAGCATAAAAACTGGGGGGAAAGAACATCAAAAATCTGAACTATCCAGATGACACAATACTGCTAACAGAAACAAGCAAAGATCTGGAACAGTTATTGAAGAAAGTCATGACAGAGAGCACAAATGCCAGTTTACAGATAAATATTAAGAAAACAAAAATTATGACCACAGATGATCTACATAATTTAAAGTAGATGATAAAGACATAGAAACAGTTCAAATTTTCCATAGCTGGGTTCAGAGAGTGGAGACCACAGTCAAGAAGTCAGAAGAAGAATAGAATTTGGAAAGGCAGCTATGAAGGAACTAGACAAAATCCTACTTCTTGCTACTTTCTGTGGTTGGTTTTTTTTTTGTTTTTGTTTTGCTTCATTTTGGCTCTCATAAGCTCCCAGATGGTCCCTGAAGGCAGACAAATTGTCCTTGAACTTCTGCAGTTGCTTACCACTGTCTTAGTCTGGACATGAAAGTGGTTTTTAATGAATGCATAGGGAAGTGAAACTGAAAGATTTTCCCATCCCTGATATGGGATGTAGAAGACACCTGTAATTGGATGTGCTTCATAGGGCTAGCTGATTGGTTGTTAAAAAACAACAACACACCATACAAATTAGTATGACCTTCTGTACAACAGCATGTACAACAGTAAAACTGGAGTAAACTATTGATTTACTAGGTGACATTATGGCATTGGACCACTAGGTAGCAGACATAGGAGTTTATCACACGGGGGAAATCCCATGCGGAAACGGGCCTTTAAATTGGAAAAAAACGCAAAAGCGGTTAGATTTTCAGACAACGTCGCTGTTAAAATGGAGTTAAAATGAAGTTAATCCAAATGGAAACTCATCAAAAACTGAGTTTCCGTTCGGATTAACCTCATTTTAACTCCATTTTAACAGCAACATCATCTGAAAATCTAACCGCTTTTGCGTTTTTTTCCAATTTAAAGCCCCGTTTCCGCACGGGATTTCCCCCATGTGATAAACTCCATTAAGTTATGTTAAGAGTAAGAAAGCTCCTTGGAAGATAAAGGTGTTGTTAAGAGCAATCAGTTGCTTCAAAAGTGGGAAACTTTGAGTATGGCCTCAGATGTTTGGAATGCTTTTGGGGCATGGCTATGGAGGACTAGCCTACATTTGTGGTCTTCTTAGCACTGGAACAGTACCTAACCTCATTGCCTGATGAACCACCTCCCTTTTCTACACTCTAGTTATGCATGTGTGTGAATATTAAGGTTGCTAGAATAAAAACTGCAGAGGGTTCTTTTTCCTTTAATGGTTATGTAGAGGCAGCAATTTCAGCAGATGTTGCTTGGTTGCCTGGCAAGCCTATTAAAATCTCTTTCTTCCCAACAAATGAAGATGCAAGAGCCCTTGCTGGTATTTAGCCTGTCAACTCTAGTATCTATAACAAGGATGGGTATGATTTGAGGGTCCTGACCTCTGGCAGGCAGCAGTGCTGTCAGTTTCTTAAAGAACTGGGAATGTCATCTGGGAACTGTCATTTTTGGGTGAATTGGGGGTTATTTTCTGCTAAATCAAGATATCTCTTCTAAAATAATTCTAAAATACTATATTCTATCCCTGAAGTGTTTATTTTTAAGTTGAAAACGTGTCCCACACCCCACCCATTAAAATGATTTGGGGGTTTGGCAGCTAGATTTCCACCTCTATGTGCAGTGGAAATACTTTTTTTAAAATCTTATATAAATCTTGTTATTATTTTGTGCCTTCAAGTTATTTTTGATGCATGGCAACCCTAAGGTAAACTTGTCACAGGATTTTCTTAGAAAGATTTGTTCAGATTTGTCCTTCCTCTGAGGCTGAGAATGTGACTTGCCCAACGTCACCTAGTGAATTTCTATGGCCAAATAGGGATCTAAACCCTGTCTCCAGAGTTGTAACCAACATAAAACCACTACACCATACTGGCTCTCATACATGTTTACTCAAAAATAAGTACAATTGAGTTCAACAAAGCTCACTGTTAGGTAAGTAAATGTACAATGGAAAAACAAAGTGATCCTAAAAATGGACCTTTACCTTCACTTCATTCTTCCTCCTTCTCAATCTCCCTTCTTCTCCCAGTTTGAGGGGAGAGAAGCACAGAGACACTCAGAACAGAGCATGAAAAATTCTATTTCCACATGCTTATTGTCTTCTCTTTCTTGGTTAGAAAATCACTATTTCTATTTTGCCTGCATTAAGGGGGTGAGGTATGTGTATGTGTATATGAGGGGAGAGGAGAGGAGAGGAGAGAGAGGCAGGTATGGTAAAATGTGTATGGGAGAGGGAGGCTGAGAAGAAGGAAGAAGGAAGTAAAGGTAAAGGTCCATTTTCAGGATCACTTATGGTTGTTCTTCCATCAGCTGTTCTGGTTTAGAATCATAGAATCATAGAGTTGGAAGAGATCACAAAGGCCATCCTGTCCAACCCCTGCCATGCAGGAACTCAAAATCAAAGCATCCAGCCTCTGTTTAAAAACCTCCAAAGAAGGAGACTCCACCACACTCTGAGGGAGTGTGTTCCACTGTTGAACAGTTCTCACTGTCAGAAAGTGCACTTTGGTTATACCAAAGTGCTGAACCAGAGATATTGAACCTCTGTTGGGAACCTGGGCCTCAAGTCCAGGGTTTACATCCCCATGTACAATTGGATGGCTGACAAATAGCGGATTGCCTTAAGGTCCACTGAAAGCAACTGTTACAAAAGTGGCCCACCTATTTTATTTAGCAGCCTACACAGTCATCAGAACTTATCATTTTCATGTTGAGATGATATATCTGAGCGAAAAATGACTTAACCTGGTAGGGTGTTGAGTAAACAGAGCTCCATAGCTAGCATTTTCTTTTTAAACAAGAATGGCCAACTTCTGTGTTCACAAGGGCTCTCGCTGTTCTTTGTATCGTAGTGCAGGAATTGACAAAATGAACACTGACTGCATTTATGCTAATGATCATATCTCATCACGGGAAATCCCATGAATGATTTGTTGCTGTTTATTGCCAATATAATGGCTCTTTAATCATGATGATGTGTGAAAATCTTTCACCTGATCACTGGATAATGGCTCTTTAAACCCTGATTTTCCCCATGTGATAAAATCCTAAGTCTGGATACAACCCTATATATTTACATATAACCTTACAAACTCCAAAAGTGAGATACAACTCTGCAGTTTAAAATAACCCCATTCCTTAAACATGAGAACATCTTCTTATCCTTTAGAATGATGCAGATTTAATTAATTTAGATTTGATAAGGCCACAAGAAGCCAGATAAAATTGTATCAGAAGCTGGATTTGCTTGACAATCAGCAAAACGTCAGACATCTTTGTGCTAGTATTTTCACTTTCCTTCTACCATGCAGCATAATCATCAGTTACTTCTAGTTTGTCTCCAATGTTTGCTTAAAACCTTCAAAGTTCCTGAGATATCCCAGAATTATCTTTTCAGAAACCCATCCACTAATTATGTATTCAGAATTATGCTATATTTCAACAGTTGTCAGGAGTCTGCCTTGATGCTTTTCTTAGTTCCCTTTGCTTTTTATTATCTCTTATTCTTTACAGTCACACTTTGCCACACAGACAGTGAATCTCTTTAAAATGTCATATTCCTAGCAATTATGTTTCAATGCTTTACATTGTCTTAAGAATGAAAAGGGAACACTCTCTCCTTTTTTTGCAACAATCCAAAATTATATATTCTTCTTGATGACTGATAGGTCATTGAGTGCTGCACCAGGAAACAGTGTCCCAGATACTACAATAAAATAAGTTCCACCAACATTTCAAGACATTCATAGATGCCTTACAGATCATTTTGCATTGTGGCCAATTTATTATTATTATTATTATTATTATTATTATTATTGGTAGGAAAATGAGGATGAAAGCTTGTATTTTAATGTCAGAACACCAAGGCAAAACCGCTCCTGATACTTTTGATTTGGGGAAATCTTTATTTTTCACTTGTTCTAAACATGTTATGTGAGTGGTCAAGGACACTGTTTTGGGGAAGGCAGATAATAAACTGATCCTATTTTATGAAGCCAGGCAGTTTATTCATTACAGACACATTCTTCAGGCAACAGAACAGACAACTGCATCCATGGACATCGCTGGATGTCCAATACAGAAATGAAACAGAGTATATAACTCAAAGTAGAAGATAGAAAATAACCATTGCATTGGCACAAAGGACACGAGTTGCCTCTTTTTAGGTTTAAACAGGCCACAACTTTTATTTTGCTGTACAGAGTCTATTTACAAGGAATAAACTTCCAACAGTTTCATCACATGTGTGTGTGAAGGTATGACCCACGCATGTGACAAAGATGTAAACAAATAACAACAACAAACGTACAAACCCCTCCCCGCTAGAAATGACATCATATTACATCATATGATGTCATGAAATAATGATGTCATGCATTTAACTGCATACATCACTTCCTTTCATTTAACCTTTTCCAAATTTACCCCAATTAATTTAATTAGCCAGATTAATTTTCCTGTGGGGTGGGGGTCATTACCCACCACAAGAGGGGGCCAGCCTAGCTAGGCATTCCCTCCCCTCCCCCCACAAACCGCTTTTCTAATTTGTTCGGAGAGTGCCTTAACATAAATTTCCAAACCTTCAGCAGAGAAGTGAACCCCATCCCCCCTGTACAGCTGCGGCCTATCCAATTTAATTCCTAAATGTTCAACTATGAAAATGCCAAGTTTAGACAACTGCTTGGCCACATGATGATTAAGCCACCATCGAGCACTGTTGATAGCAGCATCTTTGTGAGCTCCAGGCCAGCTATGCCTTGGCAGGAGCTTAGTCCAAAGCATTACAGCTCCAGGTAAAATCTTTCGAATTTCCTGCAGATCTCTCATCATCTGCTTTGTCAGCTGAAAACAAGGGACTTTGACTAAGTAATTTTCTCCCAGGTGTATTACTAGAACCCAGGGTTGCGAATACAACCCAGCCAGCTGTATGATCCAAGGAAGGTGAAATGCAAATAAAGCAAATTAGCATAGCTGATTGGGAGTCATGTTCCCCGAAGGCCGAACATAGAACTTAAATGCTCGTGAACACCACTGGCCAATTGGGGAAATATCTACATCACTCAGGCCATGAGTGGCTGCAGCTGTTGCTGCCCCAATGCAGAAGGAGTGTGAAGAAAAATAAGCCAGAGGCAACTAGCTCGCCTAAGCGTCTCCTTCAACACTGCCCTGAATTAAAATTGAATTAATGGCATGCCTGACAGATGTAGAAACAGATAACCTGCCACTTTTTGTCTAACCATGAGGTAACTGGTCATCGCTAACACCGGGCAATATGCCCACTAGGCACTTTGGCTAAAGAGATGGACTGACCTTTTGCCAACTGATCAGTTTTAGAGCGCCTAATACAAATTTGAATCCCTTGTACTGTTAACATAACATCCGAAATTAAAAGTGCCCTGCCAGACTGATCATTGCGAGATCTGAGCACAATCTCCCTAATTCGTAAGGCTGCAAATAAAGCTATGTCAAATACTGCCTTGAATAAAGCTGCCTCCTCAGGTGAATAACATGCATCAGCTAATTGATCCACAACTTAGCCAATACTGAGCCTGTTATTGGCCATCATGAGTCCTTTACTACCGGGGATTCTCTAGGCCAACCTTCCACAGCTCTTTCAACCCTAAAGTCTGTGGCAGGATCAAAACAACCTCTTGCCCTGGAGTGAAAATCCAGGGCAGCCAGCCTGCCCCTAATTGTAACAGGTGACAGATCTGCATGCCTGAGGTGTACTATGAAATGTAGTCCCAGATCAACCCTAATAGGCCAGTCTTCTACCTCCCCAATTTCCAATAAAATTGGTTAAATGCATTCAAAGCTATCTGGTAGGACTTGCATGTAAATGGGGCGATGGAATGTAGGATCACCCTGTGAATTTCTAGTCTCCAAGGCTCCATAGCAAATCCAGTACCTCCATTGGGTATGGCGACGCCTCGGGAGCCAACCACCAAAACCTGGAGAACTGAAAATGAGAAACATGCTGAGCATGGAATAAAACATTAAATTTCAAACACTGCAAGACCATCGCCCTTACCAAATACATAACTTTGGGGAACTTGGAAGACTGAGAATATACTTCCTGAACGACCGTCTGGTTGTCACACCAAAACCAGATGGTCTTGTTAGCAATTGGCTTGCCCACAGGTGCACAGCCACTATAATAGGAAAAAGTTCCAAGAAAGTCAGGTCCCTGGTCAGACCACGTTCAAGCAGAAGGCCCTGCCTCTGCAGGCCCATTGGCCATTCTAATAAACACCAAAGCCATGGGCACCAGCAGCAACAGAGTGTACCTGAAAATCTGCCTTCAGCAGCATTGCAGATCTCCAAAATGAGGTCCCATTGAATTGCTCAAAGAAAGACTCCCAGACCTTCAGTTCCTCACAAATCCCCCTTGTAATCCTAATGTGATGGTGCGATGCAGACACCCCTATAGTAGCCTTTTAAAATCTTGCACAAAATGCTCGTCCCAGAACTATTACCTTACAGGAAAAGTTTAATAATCCTGTAAGTGATTGAAATTCATGAAGTGTAGCTTTTTGCTTCCCAAGCATCACACTACCCTGCTGCCTCATAGCCACCAATTTGTCATTTACTAATCGAGAAAAACTGGCTACGGTGTCTAACTCGATACCCAAAATTATAAGCCGTGTGTCAGGCCCTTCAGTTTTTTCTTCAGCTAAAGGAACTCCCAACTCTGACATTAATTCCTGAAAATCAGCTAAAGTGTCCCTGCATTGAGAGGAATTGGGATTTCCAGCAATGAAAAAGTCATCTAAATAGTGTGTTATAGCCCTATTACCTGACTGCTTTACTGCACACCAATGAAAAAAGGTGCTGAAAGTCTCAAAAGCTGAACAAGAAATCGAGCACCCCATTGGCATGGCTTTATCAAAATAATACTTTTCTTCAAACTGAAAACTCAGTAAATCAAATTCATCTGGGTGCACAGGGAGCAGCCTGAAGGTGGATTTTATGTCGCACTTCACTAAAAGGGGTCCCTTGCCTAAGTTTCTAATCATCTTGACTGCTAAGTCAAATGATGCATACTTAACAGACGTAAGCTCAGGATCTATGGTACCTGTGTAAGGTATGCAAAAATTGTTATCAAACCTGCAGGGCTGCCGCCTGCACTTGCCTATGTTAAAGTTCCAGCATATACCAAACTGCTTTCTCTCTCCTGTGCCAGGCCTCACATTCTGCCCTTTTGGCTGAGTAACAATAGGGACAAACCTATTGTTACATCTGCTCGAAGGGGAGGCCCACCATTACATGTGCCCATAATTCAGGCTGTACATGTCTCCATGACAAGGAGTGATCTTGTGCAGCTCTCATTTTAAGCTGCTCATCATATTTCAGCCAGGCTGCACCCCAGCATTATGATGACAGTTGGTGTAAGCCTTTATCACGATTTCCTGGTATTTAGAAAAGTCAGGAGACATAAAGGGCTCTTTTTTCCTCTATAAATCCCCTGTAAATAGTAAAACCCATAATCCAATTCATAAAGTTACACTCCAGCTTAGGGCGTTTGAGCACCTGTAATTCTTTGGGAAGGCTGAAAACAATCCCATCTTTTACCATGATCCTTGGTTCAGGATCCCTGAAAGTAAGCGAAAATAAATCTATATATTTTCCCTTCCATATCCTTTCTTTAGTGGAAAAGGAAGGTGTGAGCCAAGGGGAGTAGACATTGCAATGTAGGGAATGGAATCAGAATGCACAATTATTCCTGATAGTACAGGAGCACCCAAAGGAGACACCACAGGGGTGTTGCTAGCCAAAGCAATTGGCTGACCAACCTGTATCCTGATGTCAGACCCACACCCTGGCTAACCTGGCCACTTGGAGCCCATACTGAGGTGGGCCAATTTGTCAGTAAAGGATTAGTAGGAAACAAACCTGAAACTGAAGCTTGCTGGAAAGCATCACCAGCCGAATGCACATGTCCCCTGAAGTGTGGCCCCGCAACAGCTTGGGTGTTGGGCAGAGAAGAAGCAGCAACTGCCTGATCTCTCCTGTGTGCATCACGGGTTTGCTCCACTGCACCAGCACCTGAAAGAACCACTCCTCGCAAGAGGTTATAAGATCTACCACTGTGGGCTGCTCAGAAACAGGGGCAGCCGCACCCTGAATCTCCACACCTGGAACCTTCAAAATGCACAGCCATTCCTGATAACATAGGAGCACTCAAAGAAAACACCACAGAGGTGTTGCTAGCCAAAGCCGTTGGCTGACCATCCTGCACCCTAGGGTCAGGCACCTGTGAAACCACAGGTGCCTGCACAGGTGCACCCAAAGCCACAGGGTTGGGGCGTTCCACACCCATACCCTAGCTAACCTGGCCACCTGGAGCCCATACCAAGGTGGGCCAGTTTGCAAGTGAAGGGTTAGTAGGAGACAAACCTGAAACAGAAGCTTGCTGGGAAGCATCACCAGCCAACCGCACCAGTCCCCCGAAGTGTGGCCCCGCAACAGCTCGGGTGTCAGGTAAAGACGAAGCAGCAGTGGCTTGATCTCCTCTTTGCGCATCATGGGTTTGCTCCATTGCACCAGCACCTGGAAGAACCACTCCTCGCAAGAGGTTATATAAATCTGCCATAGTAGGCTGAACAGAAACAGGGGCAGCCGCACCCTGAATCTCCACACCAGGGACCTTTTTTAGGAGTTCCCACACATCAGCAATAGTGAGGTGCCCAGCCTCCACAGCCGAAACCACCAAAGGACCCGGTGTAGCATCCATCACCTGGCATCAGGTGCACAGGAGGGGGCAGCACTTCTGTTTCAGTGGGATCAGAAGTGCTGGGAATAGGGCTGGTGGCTGTAGCCTGTATCCCTTTCTGTGCAAGCTGGTTACAGACCACAACACAGGCCTGCACTGTCTTGCCCAGTTGTGCTAACTGAGCAGCAATCTCATCATCTCTGCTGGCAGACTGGGAAGATCTCTTTGAAGCAGAGTGACCAGAGCCAGGCACAGCTGAAGCTGCGCAACTCTTAGATTGGGCCTTACTGCAGGGCATCACTTCACCCAGTAAGTGTAACACGGGTCCTAAGCACAATCACCCACTTTGGATGTTTACCACCAGGCCAAAGGCCGCCCTTCCCCAAGTCTCAACAAGAGACGCAGATAGCCAGGAAGTGTCACTGGCAATAACCAACCAGGGGGGAAGGTGTCCACTAAGGGTCCAAGGGAACGCAGCCCGAAGACAAGTAATGCCTTCAGACACACTCACCACTGGGAAGAGGTGTAAAAACCCTCTCAAACCAGCGATGAGGTCCCGACCTTACCAGACCGCTGGGCCTGAGATCCAGTACCGGGTCTGTGCACCCAGTGAAAGAACGCCTTCCGCAGCACCTGCCTCGGATAAGCAGCCCTCCGAGTATTGGAGATGTGGAGGCCCTTACAGGCCTGAGAGGACCAGCCTTAAGGCCTCACTCGGCCTATCTGAATTGCTCAGGGAGACACAAATTGGAAACTCCCGCAGTTAAAAATAATGAGCAAAATGAGCAAAAGCCAAATACTGCAAAAGCCAAGAGATTCGCTAGGCCAAAGCCAAGCAAGCAGCCAGAGCACAGAGCAGAGCAATGTAACTCGCTCAGTTCAAGCTCTAAAATGGCTGCCACCACATGGCAGCACAGAGCTATAAAGAACAAACTCTCGTCACAAGTCTCGCAAGATTACAGTCACCATGAGACTTCCCAGACACAAGCATGCAACTTGATTGGACCAAGCACACAGGTGCTCTACTACCCCAGCGCGCTTGACCAATCAAGCCTCTCTTGTCCTTATATGGCCAGCACAACAAGAAACCCCTCCCAACTCATCAAGGGGTGTCTTTCTCTCTATATAAACAAAACTAGGAGCAGACTGTGGCATAGACCAAGACCTGTTAATTTCAAAATTCACCGTGAAGCTAAAGAAGCATAATAAATCAATTATTGTGATAAAATACAATTTGAAGAACATCCCTACAGAATTTAAAGACCATGAAAAGAACAAATCTGCACTAATAAGAACTAATAAGAAACTAAAAGAACTTTGGATCAAAAACAGGGACATTCTCAAGAAAGAATACAAAAAGACACTACAGGTGTCTCTAGCCAAAATGAAAGAAAAGCATCACTGGTCACAGTTAAGAACAGACTAGAAACCAAAGTAAAAATTTACAAACACTGAGTCACAACCTTGAATACAACTGTCTAGTCCTGTGCCTAAGGACAAACAGAATTATTATAATAATCAACACAAAGAAAAAGAAGAACACAAGAAATAGAACTCTCCTAGAAGATCCAAGAAATTAAAGGGGAAATTCAGGCCAAAGGTAGGGATGTTTTTGACTGACAGAGAAAAATCAGGTAAAATAAAAAGACAATGAAAGTAATACACTGAAAAATATATAAAAATGAAAGGATGAAAGATTTCTTCAAAGAAGATACTTTAGACAATTAATCCACAATTTTGGAAAGTAAAGTGGAAGCAGTTTTCAAAATACTTGGAAGAAATAAATCACAAGGAACACATGACATACCATTAGAGCTGATTCAAGCTATAGTACTGGAATTCATTCAAATTCTAATAAAGATCTGCCAACAAATATAGGGGGAAATATCTGGAAATACTGAATATACATTCCAATTTTCAAGATAAGGGTTATCAGGGATTATTGTATTCATTGGATTACTGCACTGATCTCCAGTGGAAGCAAAGTAATACTCATTTTTTTACAACAAAGACTGTTACTGTTTATGGAGCTAGAGATGTCAGATGTCCAAGCTTGGTTCAGAGAAGAAAGAGGCAGTTGGGATCATATTATAAATACGGTACGTATTGATCAATGGACGCCACCACAGAATTTCAGAAGAAAATCAGCTTGTGCTTTTCAAATTACAGCAAAGCTGTTGGTTGTGTATATTTTTTAAAAAAAAGCCTATGGATTGTTCTACAAGACATGGGAGTGACACAATATCTGGACAATAGGCTGCTGTCAGGACACAAAATGGAGAAATTGAATGTTTTCTGATTGGCAAAGGCATCAGATAAGGCAACATTTATCACCTTATCTGTTTATTATATCCAGACCATACTATATAGAAGATGGATTAAACTCAGATCCTTATCACTTTACATTGTCATAATGCTATATTCCACTTTAACTGCCATGGCAACATCCTATGGAATTCTGGGATTTGCAGTTTAGAGAGGAGCATTTAGAATTCTCTTTCAGAGAACTTCTGGGCCTCACTAAACTAGAAACCCCATGATTCCATAGGATATTCCATTGCAGTGAAAGTGGAATATAACACTATAACAATCTAGTGTGATAAAGGTCTCAGGGGAATGTGTGAAAACTGGGGAAAGAAACATCAACAATTTAAGATAATGCATATATCACCATATTATTATTACAAATAGCAAAGACATGGAACAATTAGTGATGAAAGTGAGAGAAGAAAATGCAAAGTCGAGGTTACAGCTGAATATTAAATAAACAAAATTAATGAACACAAATGACTATTCTGTATTCTGTAAGGCAAGAAATAATAAGAAGAGTAAGATTTGGAAAGGCATCTATGAAGGAAATAAGAGTACCATCTGTAAAGATGCATAATTAAATATCAAAGTCAGAATTATCCATGCTGTATTATCATTGATGTCTATATATGATGTGAAAGCCTGATAGTAAAGGAAGCTTACTGGAAGGAAATAAGCTCATTTCAAATATGTCACTGGGAGAGAGTTCTACCAAGGACCACCAAAATGACACATTAATAGGTCTCAGTGCAAATCAATCCTGAACTCTCACTAGAAGCTCAAAAGATCAAACTGAAGCTATTGTATTTTGTTCATATCATCAGACAGCATGACTCACTGGGAAAGAATTTAATGCTCATAAAGTGGAAGGCACTACAAAAAAAAAAAAAGACTATTTTACAGATGATTTGATTCTATGAAGGAAGCCACAGACCTGAGTTTGCAAGACTAAGGATTTTGGACATTTCTTATTCATAGGCTTGGCATAAATCAAAACTCACCTGAAGCAAATGACAAAAAAGTTAATAGCCACAATGTTTCTGATCAGATGTTTTTTATGAGCACTTATATGTCTGGCAACTTACTAATTATTCATACTAACCCAAGACCAGCTTTTGCTAAATTGTAAATACTAAGCCCAGGCTATACCATATCAAATTATATGTGTGTTGTTCTGCAAAATAACTTTGAAGAGATAAGTGTAACCCTGCCTTTGAGGCACAAGAGAAAAGAGAATAAACCCTGAAGATGATAGAGGAACACATGAGATGAGGAAAGGGAGAGAATAGGAAGAAGATGAGAATTGGTGGTGTGAATGGAACAAGCAAGGAAGGTACACATTGCAAAGGTGAGAGATGAAGGAAGGGAGGGAGTATGAGGGAAGAAGAGTGAGCTGTGTGAGCAACAGCATGTAAGAGGCCATAAAGAGAGATGTGGTGAAGGTGTGAAGCAGTTGAGGGAGGGAGTAGGAGGGAAAGGGAGTGAGCAATGCAAGGAGAGGTATATAAGAAACAAGGGAGGTTGCCTTGCCAGGGAGGTAGGTGAGGGTGTATAAGCAGTGTGAGTAGCAATGTTTACAAAGGTGCAAAGTGATGTGAGGGAGGAAGAAGTAAGAACTAAGAAGAATGAACTGTGTGGGTATGGTATGAAGATTGAAAGATGATGGAGAAAGAATGTAAAAATTACTATGCTGAATTTGGACAAATAGAAGGGAGGATATTATTTGCACAATATGCAAATTAGCACCCAGATGTGAAGAAATGGTGTATGGCATCCCTATTATAGTAGTCAGTACTGGGCAAGACTCAACATGTTTTCATATCCAGTAAAAGACAGTTTGGCATGTGTATGAGTGGTACATAATCCAAATGTTTGATTCTTTCCAAAGAAACCAAAAGGATTTACCGCTTGTAAACAGAGGCCTTTACATATCCTAATTTCTTAAACTTCTTGTTTTTGTTTTTCTCTCCCTTTGAGTGTTGTCTTTTTATATATGTGGTTTACTATTGCAGCCTTAATGCCCTTTTAATGCATTTTGTTGTTGTGGAAGTCATTTAGAAGTTAGATCATTAATCACTCCTTGTGTAGTACAGTGTGCTCTAGTTTCATTAAAAACCAAACTGAAGCACTATTTAACCAGCTCACAGAGAATATAGGAACAGATCTGTTACAGTGGGGTTGTGTATGCTGTGTGTTTGGGAAACCCAACTGATATCATGACTCATAATTATACTTAATCAGGAAATAAATTAAAAGCATCATTATCGACAGAGATTAGTTAACAGACAAAGCTATTAGTCATTGTCTCTTCAGATTTCTGCCCCCAAAAAACTGATCAAATGAGCAATCAGTTCTACCATTTTGTGTGGCAATTTGGCTAGAAGGAAACCTCTTTTGGCAGCTAAAGGAGACTGATATGATGATGCAGAAGTGTAAGCAAAACAGTAAAACCTCAGAAACTGAAATGTAACCAGATTGCTCTGTGAATAGATAAGGATATATTTCCACCCACCATAAAACCCTGGGATTAATACTGGAGTTAGTAATTGACATACACTTCTTGTTTCCTTTGATTATTTGTTGTTCATGAAATAATATCAGCTATTATGTGATAATCATTTAGTGTGATTCTAAAATTTGCTGAACCAAGAAAGAAAGAATGAAGCTTGTAGACAGAGTGCAGAACTCTTTAGAGACGGTTGTCTGAGAAATCTCCACTCTACAAACAGTGGGAAGCAGGGGAACACAGCCTGGAGAGGCTGGGAATGCTGCAGGTTAAAATGCCATGAAAATTTTCCAAGCTGCAAACAGACTCTGGGGGGTTGCAGACTGCCAGAAATAGTGTGAATTCAGTCCACTTTTAGGGTTAGGGTTAGTGCTAGGGAATCATGGGAACTGTTATTTTTCTGAGACATTGAGCCTTCTCTGTCAGACAACTCTGATGCCACAATAAAATACAGTTCCCATGGTTCCCTAACTCTAACCCTAACCCTAAAAGTGGACTGAATTCACACTATTTCTGGCAGTCTGCAACCCCCCTCTGTTAAGGGCCATTTTGTTTAAAATGGAAACATCTGGGTTACCAAGGCTCACTTGAGTCACAAATACATATGGCAATGCATGGAGTTCTAATGCAGCAGGAATTACTGGAGGCGGATGTCAAAGCCAAAGGGAATCATTCATTTAACCCTCTCTGAGGGGGGAAGCAGATGGCTAATTGAGCCATTTTGGGGGCAGGGAAGGGGAGGGGCAGCCGCATGATCGGCGCCCCAACCCTTTCCCCAGGTCGTCCTCAGAGCAGCCGGCCCTCCGCACAACCGGCGCTCCAAGGAGGACCTCCTGCCACAGCGTTCGCACACGCTGCGGTGGAAGAGTTGCCGAAGCACTCCTTTCAGGGGCAGCAAAGCTGCGCCGCAGGGCCAAGATGTGGGGATACCTCGGCCCCGCAGCGCAGCTTCCCAGGGTGGCCCATGGCTGCCCCTCTGCTTCCCCCCTGAGTCACAGTTAAGTTTGTGAGAGGATGTTCTTCAGCCAAAGATTTTTTGGGAAACTGAAGGGAAGTCATCAATCCTGCACAGCTTTATCAAAAATGCTGTGGACAAAGGACTTTACAGTTCTTGGAAGAAAAATATAAAAATCCCTGGTGAGTATGCATTTCTTACACAGTGGTCCAATGCTGTGGGGGCTGCAGCAGATTTGCTGGATGCCATGGAGTTCCAGAAAGCTACGCTAAAATGGAATGTGATGAGCCAAGCGGTTTGCTTGAAGAAAGTCAAAATGCCTGTTTGAGGCCCTAGGACAGCAACTGAGGTTTCCAGGCAAATGCGTCCAGAAAGGCAGCTGATGCACGGGAGAAAAAAAAAATGATGTTTTTACTGTGGCAGAGCAGGATATTTGATAACAGCAATGCAAGGACGTTTGCAACAATCAACAATCAACAACCCAGAGACTTTGGGGGAAACAAAGAAACTGCAGCTGTTACACAGAGGTGTGACAGTGTGACTCAAACAGGTGGTAAAAACCTAAGGACAAACTAGATTCTATATTCTGGGACAACCAGACACATGATAAATAATACAGTTTTGCTGAAAAATAAGAAATCCTCCAGTATCAAAGATGTTGACCTAGCTGATGGAGAGGTAAGAGATGTTAAAATAATAATAATAATAATAATAATAATAATAATAATAATAATAATTTGGGAAACGTCTTCAAACCAAGTTTTGGTAAGAAAACTTTGAAAATGTTTTATGTGTACCTGATTTACAAAACTGTTTAGTTAGTGTGTCAGGGGATATACTGAGTTTATGGAAGATAAATGTAAAATAACTCTGCATGGGGCTGTGTATACAAAAGCTATAAAAAGAGAAAACATGTATTTTATACAAAGTGAAAAAAATGCTAAATGTGCAAGTGTGAAAAATGAATAATTACATTATGGTTTTGCAAAACAATAATAGAAACCTAGGGAACATAGGATTTGGTAGCTTGTTTAAGCTGGGGGATATAGGTCCTGAATTTTTAAAAAATGTCTCATTATACAAATCATTTGGGAGGTATTTGGTTTGCAACAGAGAAAAAGTCAAGTCTTTTTCTGTGACAAAATTGGAGCTAGAGAACTGCTAAAACAACCTGTTGAGGTTGGTCCATGCTCATAAGCAAAAAGGGACAAATGTATGTTACTAGGTGGCAACAAATATTCCTTAGCGATTGTCGATAGATTATCCAGTTTTCATAGGTCAGAGTTTTGAAACAAACAAAAAAAAAATGATACAAGAAAAGTTTTAAACAATGGGTAAACATGAAAAAAAAAAAGATTACAAAGTAGGGTCTTTGATCACAGACCGGGAAAGGAGAATTCTTGTTTCACAGTTTAAGAAACTGGATGAGAAAGAAGAAATCCAACACCATTTCACATGTTATGTGGGAAACCACTATATCTAAAGTATCTGACAGTTTTTGGGCAATATGCAAATATATATGTGCCAGCATGTTTTAAAAGGGAAAAATGAACTAAAGAGCTATAAAATGTGTGTGTATGATATTCAGAAACAGTTAAAGATTTCACCTTGGTGGTGGTGGGGAAAATTTTTCATGTCTAAGAATAACAATTTTGAAAAAAAACACATTCAGGTTGAAAAAGATATATTCAAACAAAGAAGTTTTACTGAGGATGAGACAGTTAAACACAAGTGCCAAAAACAGAGGGGCAGGCAAACGACAAACATTAATCCTCTGGAGGTGAGGGAAACACTTCAGATCAGTCAATACAGACAAGACCAACAACAAATAAAAATGACAGAAAACAAAGGACACACAAGTCCAGACACAAAAGATGAAAGAGGGAAAACAACAAATGTTATATCAAAGAGAATTCATAGTATGAAAACACCAGACAAATTTAATATACAAAAAAACAAAAGTTTATACAGTAGTGGCTGGTGAGCCAGGGAGTTTCAGAGATTTTAAAAGTTTTTATGATGAATGATGAATAATTGTCACATCACTACATTCAGTAGTACATCACACCATTCAGTAGAATCTCCTAACCCTCTCTGTACTAGGGATGTAAGTAATATTGGTTGTTATTCACAGTTGTTCTTAACTGCCCATGAGTCAACCTTAACTCATGGTGACCTTGTAAATGAGACATCTCCAAGATCCCCCGTCCTTAACTGCTTTGCGCAGATCCTGTAGTCTCAGGCCTGTGACCTCCCTGATTGAATCTAACCATCTGACATGTAGTCTTCCTCTTTTACTACTATCCTCTACCTTTTCCAGCATAATTGTCTTTTCTAATGAACCATGCTTTCTCATGATGTGGCCAAAGTCTCAATTTAGTTATCCTGGCATCTGGGAAGAGTTCAGGCTTGGTCTGTTCTAGAATTCATTTTTCTGTCTTCTTGGCCATCCACAGTATTCTCAGTACTCTTTTCCAGCACCACATCTCAAATAAGTTGATTTTATTCTCTTTCTTCATTGTCTAGCTGGATTCCACAATTGCACTGAGTTCAGCGAATTATAGTATGCACTGACATTTGTACATGATGATGGGGAATACAATGGCTTGGACTATCCTTACTTTAGTGTTCAGAGTTTTATCTTTGCACTTTAGCATCTTGACCAGTTCTTTCACAGCTACCCTTCCTAATCCTAGTCTCCTTCTGATTTCTTGGCTGCAGTCTGCATTCTAGTCAATATTTGATCCAAGGTATGGGAACTCCTTGACTGTTGCAGCTCTTTCATGGTCATTGTTTTTGTTTTCTTAATGTTCAGCATTAAGCCTATCTAGGCACTTTTCTCCTTAAAATTTTCCAGCAATTGTTCCAGGTTCTAATTTCTGCAGGTAATATTGTGTTGTCTGCATATCTTAGGTTGGTAATGTTCCTTCCCCCAATCTTCATGCTCCTTCCTCTGAGTTTACAATTGCTTTACCTATTATAGGTTCAGAATATAAGTTAAAGAAAGAGGTTGATAAACTGTAGCCTTGCCTCACCCCCTTGCCAATTGGAAACCATTCTGTTTTTTCCATAGTCTATCCTGAAGGATAGACTATCATGAATACAGATTATACATCAGGATAATCATGAATTCTTATCATGAATTCTTATCATGAATACATGATCATTCTTATCATGAATACAAATTACACATCAGGATAATCAAATGTGCCAACCTTTTTTTTTTTAAACAGCCCAAGATTGTAGTGCTTCCCCACTCTTGGTTTAAATTTCCCTTTGATTTCTAGGGTCTTGTGGAAGAGGTATCTTGATCTTCCTTTTTGTTGTCATCTTCTATTTCTGTGCCTTGACTATTAAAGTAGTTGTCTTTGTCCCTGTGCACAACTACATGTACCATTGCACTCAGGGTTCTGGCTCTATATCTGTTCCCTTTTTTTTTTTTTCCTCATCTGTTCTCTTCTTCTTCCTATGTAATTAGAGCACTAACTTGGATTATGGTTATATTTTTCTCAAGTCTTATTGATATGATATTTATCTGGATTGATATATCTGAAATCTTTTTGATAATTAGTAAAATTGAACAAACCTAATACATTCTGGGGCAGTGATTCTACATGTGAGCAAATCATCACTAGTTCCCTATGCCCCCTGGATTTTCTTCACTGAAACACTTTGCTGGTACTACGTGAAGCTGAGCACCAAGCTAGAAATGATGGAGGGCAGTTTGCATCTGTTGTTCATGGGCCTGCCCTCTCTGTGTATAAAGCAGAGCACTGGAGAACTGATCTTTAACATAAAATATATTAATTAGTGAGGGTATCTGATTCAAGTGAGGTAGCAGATGTTTTCCAAAGCAGTTTCTGCCAAAGACACCAAGCAGAGTGATGGTACCCTGGAGTCACTTTGGTTTTACTGGAAGAGACCAGTATTGGAAGAGAATTCAGAATGCTTACAGCTGCTATACTCGGTCACCTGGGCCTAAACACCATTGAATACAATGAGACTTAATTCTGAATAGACATATTTAGGGCTGAGCTAGAACTTTTAAAACAAAAGTGTGGTTTTTATTTCTAATACATGAGAGACTACTCCAAATTAACCTTCATTGCAAATGTGTAAGAATATAAGATATGCTTTATTTTTTCATTGTAAAATAAGATATAATAGATCCCATTAGTAATAGTGCCGAGCAAAATATACATTCATAATTATTACTGGAAAACCTATGGGAAATTCTACTGTATCAGCACCCCATGGTTATGGATTGGGGTTCAGACACATTCAGCCACTATGAGATGAGACACCCCCTGCTCCCAGCTTCTGAATTCTCTTCCAGTACTGGTCTTTTCCAGTAAAACACTCCCTGCTCCCATCTTGTTCAATATACCTCAGGGGCATTTGTGTGTGTGTGTGTGTGTGTGTATGTGTGTGTATTTGATTAATTCATTTATTCATTCATTCAGTTTGTAAAGTTAATTAAGCTGTGAAAAAGTTTGTCTCAGTGTTTTAATGTTGCACTGTCTTATGTATTATTTGGTACTATTAGTCTATATATATGTATATATGTATGTGTGTGTATCCCTACCTTTCTTCTGCTATAGAGACTCACTGTGTAAAGTTCTCTCCTCTAGAATAAATCACAGTTAGATTCCTTTGCACTTAGTAGTATCTAGTCCACCAACATCTGAGTGGATGTAAATTTCATTTCAAGGAACTCTAGCAAAATGTAAATTAAATTAGCATGGGCTGTGTTTTAATTTACAACTTACACACAAAAATATTAATCAAATTGAATGTAATCTAGGCTTCAGAAAGAGTGGGTATCAACCTTTCATTCATACTGACTATAATGTGCAAATCTATTTCATGCCCTCATTTTTTTAACAACTAAAGACTAATAGTACCAAATAATACCTAAAACAGTGTAACATTAAAACATTGAGACAAACTTTTTCACAGATTAATTGAAATACACACTTTACAAACTGAATGAATGAATGAATCAAACAAACAAACAAGCAAGGCTAAGTAACATTTTCCATAAAGGAGAAAAAAGGTTACACTGTTTTGGCAATATGAACATAACTCTGGCTTCATTCTGTAGAAATGAAAATATTTCAAAAACTTAAAGATTCCTACTTGAAAACAGTAGCAATAGGTACTTTTCATATCAGAGGATGTGTGCTGTAGGAAAATTCTGGATGTGGTGTAGGCAGGTAGACATGGATGGTCACCATGAACTGCACTTTCAGACACAAAACAGCAAATTTGAGGGGCTAATTTTCTTAATGATCTCCAAAAATATAGGTGTATTGAGATTCCCTGCACTATGTTTTCATAAAGACATTGGCCTCAGCCTAAGCCTATTAATTATTATTATTATTATTATTATTATACCCTACCCTTGTGCATGAGTGATTCTGTCTTGACTACTGTTTTGACTGCTTTGACTACTGTTTTGAGTAATATTCACTGTTAGTGTATAGGATCTATTAAATCTTTGTTGGGTTAAATGTTTCTCTTCCTATTTTTATGTGTGTATGTGCCTTCAAGTTGCTTGTCAAATTATGGAAACTCCATGTTTTTTTTTTTTTTTAAATAGGCAACAATAACTCAGTAGTGGTTTTGTCATTCCTTCTTCTGAAATATAGCACCTGGTATTCATTGGTGGTCTCCCATCCAATTACTAACCAGGACTGATCATGCTTCTGAAATGAGGTGGGATCTGGTGCCTTTAGAGTAGGATCTGGTGCCCTTTTCCCACTCTACTGCTTGTTATTAATAATAATACAGGCAACCACTCACAGAGTCTCCACAGATTTTGCAACAACACCGCATTAATTTTCACTGGCAGAAATGTAAGATTTTTTAATAATAAAACTCTTCTTTTAAAAAAAAAACACCTTCTATTCTCTGTTATTAAAAAGCAGTAAATTTGCAATCAATAATTAAAAGCATTCCTTTATGCTTCGTACAACAAGCCGGTGAAATTTGCCATCACAGGAGGTTGTCACACCAAATACACTGGCTGGGTTTTAAGAGGAATGGTAATTTAATGATTGCTAATAATGTTGGTTGCCATGCACACTAAGAGAAATAAGGTTTTTGAATCAGTACACCGATTTTCAGGAGATACTAATTGCTTCTATATATTGGGAAGTAATGTCTTCCCTTATAGACTGCTTATACATTAATACAGGAGCAGAGTTTTAACAAAAGGTTATTGCACTGGCACAAAGACATGAGATGCCTCTTTTTGGGTTAAAACAGGCCACAAATTTTATTTAGCTGTACAGGGTCTATTTACAAGAATAATTCTAACAATTTTGTCACATGTGTAAGTGAAGGTGTGACCCCCCATATGGGTGGTCCTTAACCACATGCGACTAAGTAAGCAAATAACAGAACCAATTTACAAACCTCTCCCCTCTGGAAAAGACATCATATTACATCATATGACGTCATTCAATTATTGACGTCATGCATTTAACTGCATGTGTCACTTCCTGTTAATTTAACATTATCCAATTTACCCCAACTAATTTTCTTAACCAGATTAATTATTTTGTGGGGTTGGGGTCATTACCTGCCACAAGAGGGGGCCAGTCTCACTAGGCATCCCCTCTCCCCCCCCCCCCCCCCCACGGATTGCCTTCACAATTTGCTCAGAGAGAGCAGAAACATATAGCTCCAAAACCTCAGGAGAGAGGTGCACCCCATCCCCCTTGTACAGCTGCGGCTGGTCTAATTTAATTTGGTGTTCAACCAGAAAAATACCCAATTTAGCAAGCTAATTAATGACGTAACGATTCAGCCATCGCCTAGCATTATTAACCACAGAGTCCTTCTGTGCTCCAGGCCAGCTGCACCTTGGCACAAGTTTAGTCCATAAAATCACTGTTCCAGAGAGGATCTTGTGGATTTCCTGTAGATCCCTCACAATCTGCTTAGCCAAGTGCAAGCAAGGGACTTTGACCGAGTCATTTTCCCACAGGTGTACCACCAAAACCTGGAGTCATGGGTGTGTTCCAGTTCCAAAATCCATGGGAGGAGCGCTCCCCACATCATGCCCCTTCGACCAAACCACTGAGTGGTGCCAATGTGGGACAATCCCAAAGAAGTGTCATGCCGATGCTCCACCAGGTAGCGTTCAGCCCAGAATACCAAACTGTGGCCCACAATCCATATTGTGCCATGGTAAAAGCCAGCTGAAAGAAATAAAACAAATTAGCAAGGCTAATCAGGAGTCAAATTCCCTGATGGCCTGACATAAGCCTTAAAAGCTTTAGAATGCCACCTGCCAATACTGCAAATATCAGTCTCACTCAAACCATGAGTGGCCACAGCTGTTGCTGCTCAAATACGTAAGGAGTGTGAAGAAAAATAAGCCGGGGGCAGCTATGCCCACTTTAGCGTGTCCTTCAACACTGCCCTAAACTGAAATTGAGTTAAGGGCATGCCTGACATATGTAAGAAAAGATAGCCCTTCACTTTGGGCCTAATCCTCAAATAATTTGCCATTGCTATTACCGGGCATATTTGACCAATAGGCGCTTTAGCTAAAAAGATAGACTGGCCCTTTGCCAACTGGTCAGTCTTAGAGCATCGCACACAGATCTGGATTCCTTGTTCTAATAAAATAACATCTGAAATTAGAAGTGCCCTGCCAGATTGATCATTACGAGATCCAGGCACAATCTCACTGATTCTTAATGCAGTGAAGAAGGCAATGGCAAATACTGCCTTAAATAAAGCCACCTCCTCATGTAAGTAACATGTATCAGCTAATTGTCCCCATAACCTGGCCAAAATTTCACCTGTTATTGGCCTACATGAGTCCTTTATCACCGGGGATTCTCTGGACCACCCTTCCACAGCTCTTTTAATCCTAAAATCAGTGGTTGGATCAAAGAAACTCCTTGCCCTAGAGTGAAATGCCAGGGCAGCCAGTCTGCCCCTGATAGTGACAGGTGAAAGGCCAGCATGCCTAAGGGAAACTATAAAATGAAGGATCAGGTCAACCCTTATCAGCCGTGATCTTCCCCAATTTCTAATAAAAATTGATTAAATGAATTTAAAGCAGATTGGTATGACTTGTGTGTAGATAGGGCGATGGAATTCAGTATCGCCCTGTGAATTTCTAATCTCCAAGACTCCAAAGCAAAGCCAGTACCTCCAACAGGTGTGTTGACACCTCAGGAGCCAATTGCCAGAACCTGGAGAGCTGAAAATGAGAAAGGGCATCCGCCAAAGGGTTAAACACACCAGGAACATGCTGAGCTTGAAATAATACATTAAATTTTAAGCACTGCATGACCATCACTCTCACCAAACCCATGAGTCTAGAGGACTTTGAGGACTGAGAGTTTACAACATGAACAGCCACCTGGTTGTCACACCAGAACCAGACGGTCCTATTAGCAAACTGGCTTGCCCACAAGTGCACAGCCACAACGATCGGAAAAAGTTCCAAAAACGTCAGGTCTCTCATCAGACCTCATTCAAACCATGCCGAAGGCGATGCTACTGCTGCCCACTGGCCATTCCAATAAACACCGAAACCATGGGTGCCAGCAGTATCAGAATGCACCTGAAAGTCTGCCCTCAACAGAGTTTCAGATCTCCAGAAGGATGTGCCATTGAAATGCTCCAAGAAGGAATACCACACCTTCAGATCCTCACAAATGCCCCTTGTGATCCTAATGTGATGATGCTTAGCTACAATTCCTGCTGTAGCCCTATACAATCTTGTGCAGAATGCTCATCCTGGAACTACAACCCTACAGGCAAAATTTAAGAGTCCTGTAAGAGATTGAAACTCATGAAGTGTAGCTTTTTACTTTTCCAACATGGCCTTGATCTGCTGCCTCATAGCCACTATTTTATCATTTGGTAATCTAGAAACCCCAGCCATGGTGTCAATCTCGATACCCAGAAAAGTAAGCCATGTCTCTGGACCCTCAGTCTTCTCCTCCGCTAAGGGAACTCCCAACTCACACATCAATTCCTGGAATTGAGCTAAAGAATCCTTACATTGCGAAGAATTGGGACTCCCAGCAATCAAGAAATCATCTAAATAGGGAGCCAAAGCTCTATTCCCTGTGCGTTTAACTGCACACCAATGAAGAAAAGTGCTGAATGTCTCGAAAGCTGAACAAGAAATCGAGCAACCCATTGGCATTGCCTTGTCAAAAAAGTACTTTCCTTCAAATTGGAAACCCAGAAGATCAAAATCGTCTGGGTGAACATGTAGAAGTCTGACTTGATGTCTCACTTAGCTAAGAGTGCCCCCTTTCCTAAATTCCTAATCATCTTAACTGCAGAATCAAATGATGCATACTTAACAGAAGTAAGCCCGGAGTCTATAGCGTTGTTCACAGAATCATCCTTTGGGTAGGATAAATCGTGAATCGATCCAAATTCCCCAGGGGCTTTTTTTTTTTTTTTAACTACACCCAACGGAGACAGGCAGAGTGTAGAAATAAGCAGTTGGTCATAAGGTCCTGGAATCCTTCCTGCAGCTATTTCCTGCACTAATTTGTCCCTCACGATTTTCGGCAGATCCCTCACGGAATGAGCATTGGGCGCAAAATGATGTACTCTAGGACCTGTATAAGGGATGCGAAAACCAAAGGAAAAAACATAAAATAAATAAGAAGCAGCTTCTTTGTTAGGATATATGTTCAGCCACTCCGTCAAAGTGTCTAACTTAATTGGTGGCAGAGCCTTTACCTCCAGGCGATACAGGCCATGGGGCACTACTCCCTTCAGGCTGCTTACCTCTGTTACATGAAGCACTGAGGTGCCTGCCCCCACAGGTGTTGCACTTATGCTCAAACCTGCAGGGTTGTCTTCTACATTTGCCTGCATTAAAGTCCCAGCATAAGCCCAATTGCTTTTTCTCACCCGTGGCAAGCCTCGCATTCGGCCCTCTTGGCATGGTAACCATGGGGACGTACCCATTGTCACACCTGCTCGAGAGGGAGGCCCCCACCATAACATCAGCCCAAAGTTCAGACTGCTCGTGGCTCCATGACAAGGAGCGATCCTGTGCAGCTCTCATTCTAAACTCCTCATCATACTGTAACCAGGAAGCACCTCTAGAGTTATGATGGCAATTAGTGTACACTTTTCTCATGATCTTCTGATATTTAGAAAAGTCAGGAGACCTGAGATTATTTTTCCTCTATTACACCTCTGTAAATGGTGAAGCCCATGATCCAATTGACAAAATTGTGCTCCAGCTTAGGGCGTTTGAGCACCTGAATTTTGGGAAGACTGAAAGCAATCCCATCTGTTACCATGATCCTTGGCTCATTATCCCTGAAAGTAAAAGAAAACAGGTCAATATATTCTCCCTTCCAAATCCTTTCCTTGGTGGAAAGAGGAAGGTGTGAACCAAAGAGCATAGACATTCCAGCATAAGGGGTAGAATCAACATGCCCAGCTCCAGATAGCAAAGGAGCTCATGAAGACAACACCATCGGGGTGCTATTAGCTGCTGCACTTGGCTGACCCTCCTGCACCCTAGTGTCAGGGACCTGTAAAACTGCAGGTGCCTGCACAGATGCATTCACAACCATAGGGTTGGGCTGTTCCACACCCACACCCTGATCAACCTGGCCACCAGGAGCCTATACCGAGGTAGGCCAATTAGCATGTGCAATATCAAGAGACAAACCTGCAACTGATACTTGCTGGGAAGCATCACCAGTTGACCGCATTGATCCCCTGAAGTGTGTCCTGCAGCAGCTTGGGTGTCAGACACAGAAGAGGCATCAGCAGCTTGGTCACCTCTTTGCGCCTCACGGGTTTGCTCCATTGCACTGACACCTGGAAAAACCACTCCTCTTAAGAGGTTATAAAGATCCACCATAGTAAGCTGCTCAGACTCAGGGGCAGCCGCACCCTGAGCCTCCACACCAGGGACCCTTTTCAAAAGGTCCCACACATCAGCAACAGTGGGGTGCCCGGCCTCCACCGCTGCAACCGCCAAAGGACCCAGTGTAGCATCCATCACCTGAACATCAGGTGCCAAAGGCAATGGCAGCACTTCTGTGTTAGTAGCACCAGAAATGCTGGCAATGGGACTGGCAGCTGTAGCCTGTATCCCTTTCTGTGCAAGCTGGTTGCAAAGCACCACACAAGCCTGAACTGTTTTGCCCAATTGTGCTAACTGGGCAGTGATCTTGTCATCTCTGTTGGAAGACTGGGTAGGCCTCTTTGAAGCAGAGTGGCCAGAGATGGGCACAGTCGAAGCTGCACGCCTCTTAGATTGAGCCTTACTGCAAGGCATAGCTCCCTCAAAATGTGCAACACGGGTCCAACCAAATCACCCAACCACAGATGATTACCACCAGGCCGAAAGGCCACCTGTCCCCAAGTCTCTCAAGAGACTCCAACGGCCAGGAAGCGTCACTGGCAAGCAACCACCAATGGGGAAGGGTGTCCACCAAGAGTCCTATGTGGAGCCCTATTACAGGACAATTGTCCTCCAACACACTCACCGCTGGGGAGAGGTGTAGCAACCCTCCCAACCAGCGATGATGACCCGACCTTACCAGACCGGGGCGCTAAGGTGCTGCTGGGCCTGGAATTGAGTACCGGGTCCACGCACCCGGTGAAGATGCCTACCGCAGAGCCATCCTCAGATGTACAACCCCCGAGAATTGGGGATGCGGAGGCCCAAACAGGCCTAGAGGACCAGCCTGAAGGCCTCCCTCGGCCCGCTGGATTGCTCAGAGAGAGATCTGAACAATTTCGTTTGTTAAGCAAGAACAATTATTCAGTAGCCAGACTTGCAGCAAAAGCCACAAGACAAACGCTGGACCAAAGTCTAGCAAAAGCCAGAGCAGAGAGCAGAGCGATATTACTCGCTCAGTTGAAGCTCTAAAATGGCTGTCGCCATGTGGCAGCACAGAACTATAAAGAACAAACTCTCATCCCAAATCTCGGGAGATTACAGGCACCACGAGACTTTGGGATATCAACCAAGCAACTTGATTGGATTAAGCGTGCAGGTGCTCCCAGACCCCCGCGTGCTTAACCAATCAGGCCTCTCATGTCCTTATATGGCCAGCGCAACAAGAAAACCCTCCCGACTCATCGGGGTGTGTGTCTTTTTTATTCCATTGTTATGTGGTAGGCTTTTACATCAATACAAGCTGATCACGGAGCCTTCCTCCTCGGCGGCAGCGCAGCGGGAGAGGACAGTAACATCTGCCCCTGCTTAGGCCAAAAAGCCCTCCCAGAACCAGCTGTTGGCGGCGCGGTGCGGCGGAGGTAGGCGGGACCAACTGGGCCCATAAAAATCGGCCCCCACGGAGCCTTCCTCCTCGGTGGTGGTGCAGCGGGAGAGGACAGTAACACCTGGCCCTGCTTAGGCCAAAAAGCCCTCCCAGAACCGGCTGTTGGTGGCGCGGCGCGGCGGAGGTAGGCGGGACCAAATGGGCCCATAAAATCGGCCCCCACGGAGCCTTCCTCCTTGGCGGCGGCGCAGCAGGAGAGGACAGTAACACCTGGCCCTGCACAGGGCTCAATACCCCCACTTGGCAACCGATGACTTTGAGGGTGAATTATGCCAAAAGGTCCACCTTTTGCTGGGGCAGATAAAGACCTTTTTCTTTGGGCCTGTAATTCCACCCGTGGCACCAGTGGAGGTGGGACCTAGACCCACTGAATGAAAAGCTATCTCTGGCCTTGATACCGTGGTTGGGAGGGGAGGGAATTGTAGATCCATAACTATCTGGAGTCGGGAAATGGGGGGAGGGCAGCGATCGGAGTGGTGCAGGGGAATGGGAGGTATGGCTGGAACAGGAGGAACATATGTTACAAAATGAGGCGGGATCGCTGTTTAATAGCTATCCCGCCTTCAGTTTCTTCTGTTTCCCAGGATGGCTTGGAGAGGAGACCAACCATTCCACAGAACCTCATTCTGCTCCTTTGCAATGCCAGGTCGGTGAAGAATAAGACTCATATCATCCAGGATCTTCTCCTGGATGAGAACGCCGACCTGGCTTGCTTTACAGAGACCTGGCTGGGGGAGGACAGCACTGCCATATGGGCGCAGGCTCTCCCAGCTGGGTACTCTGTCAGTGAGCAGGTATTGGGAAGTGGGCGGGGTGGGGTGGGGTGGAGTGGCTCTGATTTATAAAAACACCTTGACCTTGACCAGGATACCTATTCGACACACGACCCACATCGAGTGTGTGTACCTTAGCCTGAAGGCCAGGGATAGTTTAGGGATTCTGCTAGTCTACCGGCCACCCCATTGTCTAGCAGACTACCTGTCTGAGCTGACGCAGCTGGTCTCTGAGCTGCTGTTGGAGACTCCCAGGCTTCTTGTTCTGGGGGACTTCAACATTCTGCTCGAGACCAGCTTAACAGGTGCGGCTCGGGAGTTCATGGATACCATGACAAACATGGGCCTATCCCAGTTGGTCAACGGACCCACACATTGTGCAGGTCACAACTTGATGCGGTGTTCTGTATTGAACAGGCATATCCGTGGGCGGAGATGGTTAGCACCTCCACATTGTCATGGACGGATCATTTCCTGGTCAAGATGAAAGTCAGAGCCAAGATCTGCTCCCCGGGGGTGGCGGACCTATTTGAATGGTCCGCCCTCGAAGGCTAATGGAGCCTACTGGATTCCAGAAAGCCTTGGAGGGTTTAATGGTTGGAAATGCCAGTGATCCTGTCGAAGCCCTGGTTAATACATGGAATAGTGAACTTGCCAGGGCCATAGACACGATCGCTCCCAAGCGTCCTTGCCATTTCGCTTTGAACCATAAGCCGTGGTACACCTCTGAGCTTAGGAAAATGAAGCGATTTGAACAACGACTAGAGCGCAAAAACTCGGAAAACTCGGCTCCGATCAGACAGAACTCGCCATAGGAACTTTCTTTGGTCCTATCGGGAGGCAATACGTGCAGCGCAGAGAGCTTTCTCCTCTGCACGTATTGCATCTGCAGAGTCCCGTCCAGCAGAGCTGTTTAAGGTGGTGAGGGAGATGACACAGGTACCCCCTGCGCCAAATCCCTTGCTTAACCCGACAACGGCCTGCTGTGATGCGTTTAACAACTTCTTTGCAGATAAAATCTCTCAGATCAGAGCCAACTTAGACACCACCATTGGTTCAGAGTCTATAGGCGAGGTGTCCACCAACTCCGCCGATGTAGTTATACTGGATCAGTGGCAATCTGTGAGTACCAAGGACATGGACAAGCTGCTTGGGAAGGTGAGGAAGACAACTTGCCCTCTCGACACTTGCCCATCATGGCTGGCCGTCCGGGGGGGGATGCATTGGTGAGATTCCTCACGGTTATCATCAATGCGTCCTTCAGGGAAGGACATGTTCCATCATGTTTAAAGGAAGCAGCAGTTAGGCCGCTTCTAAAAAAGCCTTCCCTGGACCCCCTGGATATGAAAAACTATAGGCCTGTTTCATTGCTGCCATTTTTGAGCAAGGTGATCGAGAGGGCTGTTGCTCTTCAGCTCCAGGCAGTCTTGGATGAAACCGATTATCTAGACCCATTTCAAACCAGCTTTAAGACAGGTTTTGGGGTTGAGACTGCCATGGTTGCCTTGACCGATGATCTGCGTCTGAGCATTGACAGGGGTAGTGTGACCCTGTTGTTGCTCTTAGACCTCTCAGTGGCTTTTGATACGATAGATCACGGCATCCTCATGGACCACCTGAGGGAGTTAGGTATCGGGGGCACTGCTTTGCAGTGGCTCTGGTTCTTCCTCTCGGGTCGGTCCCAGAGGGTGCTGCTCGGGGACTGTAGCTCCAGTAAAAGGGAGCTCACTTGTGGGGTCCCTCAGGGAGCTATTTTGTCCCCGATGTTGTTTAACATCTATATGAAGCCGCTGGGTGAGATTATATGGAGTTATGATGCTGGGTGTTATCAGTACGCTGATGACACCCAAATCTCTTTCTCTGTGTCTCATTTGTCGGCCTCGAATTCCAATGGCATCTCTTCTCTCAATGCATGTCTTCAGGCGGTAATGGGCTGGATGAGGAAAAACAGATTGAAACTGAATCCAGACAAGACGGAGGTGCTCACAGTACAGGCCCCGAAACCAAGAATTGGGTTGCAACCTCCAGTCCTGGATGGGGTCACACTCTCCTCCAGCGACTGTGTTTGCAGTCTGGGGGTGCTCCTTGATTCGCCGCTCCTGATGGCAAATCAGGTTAATGCAACGGTCAGGAGCGCCTGTTATCAGCTTCGGCTGATACGCCAGCTGCGCCCTTTTCTGGAAGTAGGAGATCTTGACACTGTTGTGCACGCGTTGGTAACCTCACGCCTCGACTTCTGTAATGCGCTCTACATGGGGCTACCCTCGTGCTTGGTTCGGAAACTGCAATTGGTTCAAAATATGGCAGCCAGATTAATATCTGGAACATCTAGGGGGGGACCATATTACCCCGGTATTAAGGTCCCTCCATTGGCTGCCTATTAGTTTACGAACCCAGTACAAGGTGTTGGTTATTACCTTTAAAGCCCTAAATGGCTTGGGTCCAGGCTATCTTAAGGACCGCCTCCTCCCATATAATCCCCCCGCACCCTCCGGTCCTCTGGGAGGAATTTGTTACAGCCTCAAAAAACGAGGCTGGTGATGACCTCCCAGAGGGCATTTTTGGTAGTTGCCCCCAAACTGTAGAATGGCCTGCCGGAGGAGATCCGCCAATTGTCATCATTTGACAGCTTCAAGAAAGCTGTCAAGATGGATCTCTTCTGGCAGGCCTTCCTGGATTAATTTACCAGCTCTGGCTCCAGAATCTCCCTCCGAGATGCTCCCCCTTCTGTGACCAGATTCTCTTATGAGCCAGTAATTATATACCCACCAGCACTTCCCTTTTTTCCTTATGTATTGCTCTGTGTTTTTATATGGAGGAATCTACCTCTTTTATATTTTATTTTAATCTGTAATTGGTTTAATAATTTTTTAAGGAGGGAGGGGGAGGAAATTGTTCTTAATCGCTGTGTAATGATTTTATGATGTAAGCCGCCCCGATTGCGCTCAGAGGGGCGGGGTATCAAATAATAATAATAATAATAATAATAATTATTATTATTATTATCATGTATGCAAAATGATATCTGATTGAAACTGATGACTGTAAGATATATGTTCATACATAGACAAAGTAGTAGTATCTTCTGACTACTGAATAATGGATAGTACATATTTATCTGTCTAGTCTTAGTCCATAAGAAGGGTACACACTGATCCTCAGCAAAATTCCAAGTTCCAGGAACCTGAACTTTTTGTGCACTGCCCATACCTAATTTTCTATCTGGAATGTAGGTGTTTTGAGAGTATTATGTTCTTTCTGCTAATTTTTCTTTCTTTCTTGCCCCCACCCCATTCTGAAAAAATACATTATAGTAATTTAAAAAAATGTCTGTGAAAGAGAGAGGGGAGCATTCTTTATTATCTCAAAGTCATGTGTCTGATGTCAGAATTAAGATACAGATGGCAGTTGGGATAAGGTTGCCATAATTTGCTTCCACAAAACTAGGACAAAATGTAGGACGAAATGTAGGACGTTAAAGAAAAATGGCGGACACAACCAAGTAAAAGCTGGCAAAAATGTGGGAAAGGCAGTGGTGGCAATGGCCTTAAACACCCCCCCCGGCATCCCAGTGAGTCTACTAGGCCCCCAGGCAGCCCCAGCCAGGCCTGCCTGCCTGCCTGCTCACACTGGCAAAAGTGCAGGGAAGGCGGCAGAGGTGACCTTCAACCCCCTGGCTTCCAAGACCATCAGGCTGTCCCCAGACAGCCCCAGCCAGGCAGGCCTGCCTGTCTGCCTGCCCATGCTGCCTCAGTCCGTGGGCTTGGCCTCCAGCTCTCTCTAGGCCTCCTCCACAGGTAGCACCTCTTCCTCTTCTTCTTTCCACCACTTTACCACAGCACATTGACTGGAGATTGACAAAATGTGGCCAGGAATGAAGCAGGAATGCAGGATTGGAGGGTCAAAAATGCCCAACCAGGCTGGGACATTTTTTGATCCTCCAATCTGGAGTTGTCTCAGTTTTCCAGGATGTATGGAAGCCCCAAGGGGGACAGAAACTAGAATTCTGGAATCATGTTACCAAGGAGACAGATCTGGGTAGGCCAAGCTAGCAATTTGAGCTTAGGGATCTGTAAGACTGTTTGAAGAATTCCATTTTTGCAAATTTCTATGTAAAATTACTGATCCCCATCTCCTCTAGGCTTAGGTACAGGTCAGAACTTTCCCCCTACATACTGTTCCTTTCTGCAGATGCTATGTAATTCTCATGAATTTCAGTGTATCCAAAATATGGCCAAAATCCAGTTGCTAGTCTACCTAATATAGACCAGTTAAATCAATAGGATTTACATAAATTTGGATTTACCATTTAACAGTGAATCAACTTGAGTTGGGACCAGCAAATCTACTTGGATTGTAATGTTTAAGTAAATCCTTTGTGAAGAATTACATATATTAATATATGCATTTATTTTTATTTCTTCCCATTTGCAGTTTAATATGGAAAATGAATATAAATATGCATAAAACAAACAGAAATTTCATGGATCATAAACAGACAGTTTAACCCCCCACTACACAAATCACAACAAAGACTGAAACATTTTTCTGGCTCAGGTGAAATCTTCTCCTAAACAGGAAGGCTTTTACAGCCGTCTCTGTCAGCTGATGGGGAGAATTAACAGCCTGGAAGGGTAGGATAAGGGATGTGATGTTGCAGTTCACTAGACATATGAATTTTTTATTTCTCAGACTCTTTAAATTTTTAGGTAACAGCTGAGAAATTCACCACATGATTGCCCAGGTGTGAGAATTTTCAGATGGTTCATTTGCAAATGAAGTAAATTAGCAGACACTCGGAATTTGATGTTCTGGTTGTTTTACTGTTTTATTGCTTTATTTAAACAGGAGTAGGCAACTTTTCCCCTTTAAGGGCTGAGGGACTTCAGCTCCCAGAATCCCAGGAGCTATTGGCCAACATGGGACTATTGGCCAACATGGCTGAGGCTTCTGGGAGCTGAAGTCCCTCGGCCCTTAAAGGGGAAAGGTTGCCTACCCCTGCAATTACATCAGTTCAGTTAAACAGCAGGGGTACAACTGAGGAGCTTATTGCTCAGGCAAATCAGCCCAACAGGATGCAGCCAGGACACATGATGCAAGAGGGAATTATTGCACTGTAATTCACTGTCAATTCCATGGGGCGACAGCGTCCCAGGTTCCAGCCATGCTAAGCCTGCTGGTTTCTGAAAATGAAAGCTCCTCAAGTTTAAAAACTGGCCGGCTCAGCACAACTGGGACCTGGGACGCTGTCATCCAGCTGAATCGGCAGTGAATTACAATGCGATAATTCCCACCTGCATCACATGTCGTGGCTGCATCCTGATGGGTTGATACTGGGTTATTTGCCTGAGTGATAAGCTCCTGAGCCTGTGCAAAGTTCTATCAAGGCAACATAGCAAAGCAGCTTCATTTATATACGGCTTCATATCACGCTATGGGATGTCTAAGCGGTTTACAACTGTAAGCTTATTGCCCCCCAACAGTTGGGTACTCATTTTAGCGATCTCGGAAGGATGCAGGCCTGAGTCTAGCCTGAGCCCTGGCTAATATTGAATTCACAACCTTGTGGTCTATGAGTGAGTGGCTGCAGTACAGGCATTTAACCACTGTGTCACCAGGGAGCTCAGGAAACATATAGACACACATACATATACTGTGGTGTAATACTAATCCTCAGAGCCAGCTCCCTGAAGAGACTACAAACACATACAGAAGAAGGCCCTCACTCTATCCAACATTATTGAGGGACAGAAGGCAGGTGAGTTCCATCAGGCCTAGCCACAGTAAGAAGAAGCGCCCTCCCTCCAGTCCATCTGACTTGGTCCAGGCTTTAGAGAGAGAGAAGATCTTGTCATGAACTGAGGTTCTTTGTTGCTCTTTTGATTCAGAGAGAAATTTAGCCACCCTAGACTATAGGATTTTTGACAAAGACACATAGGAAAGCAGATCTGGGTTTAAACACTATGCATGTAACATTTATTAAGGCAATCACTTAAATATCAAGAGCTCTGGCACACACACATTCATACAACATACTCACGAAGGTCCTCCACTGCATGTTGATCAGGCATCCATGAAGGTTGGGATGACACCTTGTCTGGGTAGGTGCCAACAAAGTGAGGCTGGTAGACCACTTCTTTTATGCCTTGTTCATCTTTCTTTTGACGAAAACATGTTTTTCTTTGGTTTCCATAGTTTCAAAACATACCAGTGTCTTATCTTGTTGATATTAAAATATCCTGGGCCATCACGCCAAGTTCTTATCAGTTGATGCAGCTCAGAGTGTCCAGCACACCTTGTTTGTAAAAATTCCTGCTGTACTTATTCCCCTTCCTCACCACCATTCCCTTTTCCTTTTGCATCTTGTTTTTTTAAATTGTAAGCCTGAGAGCAGGGAAATCTCTAATTAACCATTTGTAAGCTGCTCTGATAGCCTTTTGGCTGAAGAGCAGGGTATAAATACTATAATAATAATAATAATAATAATAATAATAATAATAATAATAATAATAATATTCCATATCTGTTAGTGCTCAGAAACATTGCCTTTTTTGTACTACAGCCCCTATAGCTGGGTGGGGGGTAAGGGTTTGAGCTGTTGCTCAGAATGAGTCCTATTTGACTTTTAAAACGAAACACTGCATATTTAATGGGACACTAATGTGGCTCACATTTGTATCCTCCATTGGGTTCAGTGCACTGTAGTATGCACTGGACAGTTGGGGGAGAGGTAGAGAGAGACAGAAAAAAGTTAGAGCTTGGAAAAGTTTTGGAGTACATTTCCCATAATCTCCCACCCAGCTATAGGAGTAGTAGTTCAAAAAAGGCAATGGGGGTTGCAGACTGCCAGAAATAGTGCAAATTGAGTCCACTTTTAGGGTTAGGGTCAGTGCTAAGGAATCATGGGATTTGTTTTTTTTTTTCCCCAGAGACATTGAGCCTTCTCTGTCAGAAAGCTCTGGTGCCACAATAAAATGCAGTTCCCATGATTCCCTAACCCTAACCCTAAAAGTGGACTCAATTTGCACTATTTCTGGCAGTCTGCAACCAGATATGGATCAATACAACTTCATAAGTGTTTGTAGTTTCTTCAGGGAGCTGGCTCTTAGAACTAGTATCACAACATTGTTTGTGTGTGTGTTTCCTAAGCTACACAGAGTGCTTCTTCAACAGACTATTTTGGTTGGATTGCAATACGTAAGGAGCAGAAGTGGGGAAAACCTGGAAATCCCAGCTTGTCTTCTTAATTTTATCCTTCTCATAAAGTATGCTTCCTCTTCTCTTGTACCTTTCTCTTCCCTTGTGTAACATTTTTGTTTTAGATTTGACAATTTGAATCCAGTCATTTGCAAAAATAACAAAAACACACCATTTTACCATCTCATTGGCAAGAAGAGCTTCGTATGTTGCTTACTAGACGGTTGCACATTGAGTTGCACCCCTGCTATGTAATTACAATTGCCCCTCTCTTTTTGTGGGGGATCCATTCCAGACACACACATATGCGAAAACAGAAAACCACAAATATTCAAGCTCTATATGCTTGAATGGTGGCGTGTACCTGCGGGCGCCCACCCCATTTTGTCTCCCCTCTGTTTGCCACCCATGAATGGGCGAGAGATGCAGACTTCAAGCCTGCGAAAACAGAGGGGCGGCTGTATACTGAAACTCTAAAGCAATAAAACAGTAAAACATCCAAAACACTGAGTTTCTCAGCCCTGATTGGTTGATCTCTGCTATATGTGAGGGAGGAGACATTTTAATTATCTCAGATTTTCATGGGGAGGGGGAGAACAGCAATGATATTTTCTGCCCTTCTTCAGGCACAAGGAGAGTTATGCAATCATTTTACATCACTAAGATCAATTCAAAGTGTGCTACTCCCTCACACAGGAACATATTACAAACTCAAGTTCCATAGTTTGCAACATGGAACAATGTCAGACAAGCCAAATAGCTCTTTATGCTCAGAAAATATAAAAATACAGGAGATATTATGCCTAAAATTTAGATATATAGATTCCAATTGTCCTTTTCCATTCCAGTCCATTATATTTGTATGCCTAAGGCAAATTGTTCAGAATGAAGCTGAAGTGCTTTTGGGAGATCAATACACCATTGATGGTAATATTTGTCAATGTTTTCCTCTGTCATTTTTTTAATATATATATGCCACATACCAGGGACATTTGTGGAATTCTTAAATCCTTCTCACATTTAACTGAATTACAGTGGGCCCTTAGTATCTGCTTGAGTTTTGTCCTCCCCTCCTCCACTACGAAAATGAAGTCATATTGTTTGTAATTTTAAATTGTTGTTAGCTGCCCCAATTGTTATCAGAGGGGTGGGATATAAATTATTATTACTATTATTATTAATTTCCTCCTAGTATTCCTCCCTAAATACAAGTAAGACGGAAAACACTTGTGAACTATGAACTGTGGTATAATCTTCATCAGTCTCCTTGGGGAATAGTTCAAGGCCTAAATAAGGACCAGTAAAACAAAGAACCCTGTTATAAAGCATTAGTATTGTGGGAGTCCATTTGAATGCTGAAAAGATACTGGCCCAAATCCTATTGATAGTCCTGAGAACAAATTGAATCTCAGTCCTCATGTCTGATATTCTACTGCCCAGCTGCACCTTAGTCCTGTCAAGATTTATTTAGCTTGTGTCAAGTCCAGCAGGATAACAAATGAGAAATCCAGGCTTCAATAGTTAAAACTCAGAAAACCTTTATTAAGAAACTATAGATGCAATCCAGTGACATTCATTGCCAGAACTGACCAGCAAGTGTAAATATTGCTGAATTAAAGTGCACACAATTTCAAATACCTGGTGGCCTTAATTCTTATTCATTATAATTAATAAAAACATTTCCCCCCTCTCATTCCCATACCACCCCTTCTATGTATTACAACCAGATTCGTTTCACAAAAACAACCTTTAACAGGCTTGATTCATGCTTGACTCCCTCTTGTTTTTATCTCAGCACCTGTGTCTGAGATCACCGTGTATCAGCAGCAGCCGTTTCTAATGTATAACCCATCAAACTGACTTCTCAACTTTTTAGGGGAGGCAAGTTGCACATGCAAAAGCTTGTTCATTTTGCCTAAGCCCATTATCAAACACAAGGGGTGTTCAAGGGTATCAGTTGCTTTTGTGGTGTTATCTGAGAAGGACAAACACAGTTGGGCAGCATCTACATACCGGGGACATCTGACTCCAAAAGTTCCATATGACCTCTCCTAAAGGCATCCTATAGATGTTGAACAATATCAGTGTCAGAACTGAAATTTGTGAACATCATATACGAATTATGAGGCAGTAGGTATTGGTAAGGAAAAAGAAAATTTTGGTGACTCACTTCAAGGGAGGTAGCAAACAAAGATGAGGCAAGCTCCATATACTCTAAGATGGTCAACTGTTTATTCAGTTTTTAAAAAGCCTAACACATTTCTGCCTCACTAGGCCTTCCTCACAGGCTGAAAACAAATATAAATACACTTAAGATGTAATATTTTTTAAAACTTATCAAACTGTGATATGAAAATATCCACATGGTTCTAAACAAAGTTATACATACCCTTCAAAAGAAATCAATGGTGTTGTGAACACTCTCCAAAATACAGGATCATAGAGATAAAGAGAATAGACAGTGCCGATGACCTTGTGAAGTCACTACCAGTAATATGTGTTGGGATGGGACATAGAGGGACATATGACAACATAGACCACAAACTAATCGCCTACACTGCACTCTGACATTCAATCATATGACCAAGGATATACAGAAGGCTATATATAAAACTGGCACCTGTTAGTAAACATTCCAGGATGTGAACAAAACCAATGATTTCATTTACAGCAAGTAGCAATAGCAAGTACATTTCTATACTGCTTATCAGTGCACTTAAGTACTCCCTAAGCAGTTGAATCAAAACATCAGGGACTTAGTTATGCATGATGATTGTAAAACCTTAAGAGAAACTGCTGAGAATGCTGTGATGGCTCTACCTAAACCAGTAGGACACCATCCATGTGATCAATGCACATATTGCACTCACAAAACTAAGGGGGCAAGGAAGGGAAGGGGCAGCCGCACGCTGGGCACCCCAACCCCTTCCCAAAAATGTCGTCGGAGCAGCTGGCCCTCCGCACAGTCGGCACTCTGAGGATGCCTTTCCGCTGCAGCGTCTGCACAAGCTGCAGCGGAAGAGGCACCAAAGGTGCGCCGGTAGCCTTTTGCAGTGCACCTTCGGCGATTTGTGGAAGGAGTGCTATTTTAGTGCTCCTTCCTGGGGCAGCGAAGCTGCGCTGTGGGGCTGAGGACTGCGGATGCCCTGGTCCCGATCCGCAGCTTCCCGGGGCGGCCCCGTGCCACTCGCCTGCTTAGCCCAGGGGTAGGCAACCTTTTTCAGCCGGGGGCCAGGTTGCTGTCTCTTAGACTATTGGAGGGCCGAAGCACCAAAAATAAATAGATAAATAAATAAATAAATAAAAATAAAAATAAATTTAAAAAAAATATGCATGCACACTCTCTCAGCCCCAGAAAAGCCATGGCAAAAACCCTGTGGAGATTTTGCCAAGAAAACCCCAAGAACAAGTAATAACAACAATAATCAATATCATCATGGCGGGCGGTGGCAGTGGCGGCGGTGGCGGTGGCAGCAGGACTGGCCTGGGGGGCCGCATCCGGCCCCTGGGCCTTAGGTTGCCTACCCCTGGCTTAGCCCCTAAAATGATAGAATTTGTAAATTGCAATGATCAACGATATAAACTATCCCACTTTAGCACATGCATTACTAGTTTTGTGATCTATGATACTGAATGTACATGCAAGAAACATTATGTGGGGAGGACCACAAGATAGATAAAAAATAGAATAGGGGAACACCTCTCTAATCTAAAAAAAATTAGAAGAGTGGGAACTCTCTTACTTGGTCATTTTGTAGAAATGCAGTATTCTACAGCTGATAATAGAAAGAATATGTAATAATAAAGAATATATTGTAAACAAAAAAGAGATAGAATGGATTCTAAGACTGGAATCATTGGTGCTTGCAGGTTTAAATGACGATTTGGACCTGCAATCTTTAATTTGAATGTAATAGAGAAAGTATACCGTACATTAGAACATATGTATGGATATAATTGTAATAAGATGACATAAATAGAATGAACAACTCTCTGGAGAGATTGCATCATATGTCCCTATGTCCCAAAACAAATAATTGGTTATGCCTTCCCATGGTCAGCTGGAATATATATATATATATATATATATATATATATATATACACACACACACACACACACACACACACACATATATATATATACACACACACACACAAATCCTGCAGTGCTTGTTCCCTTTATCTGTATGATCATGTATTTTGGAGTGTTCATAACCCCAATGATTTCTTTTGAAGGGTATGTATAACTTTGTTTAGAACCATATGGATATTTTTGTATCACAGTTTGATGTGTGTTGTCCTATCTTTTTAAATATTATATCTTAAGTGTATTTATATTTGTTTTTAGCCCCTGAGGAATGTGTTGGACTATTTAAACACTGACCATCTTAAAGCATGTGGAATTTGTCTCCTCTTTGTGCATTCAGGCTGTCAGGCTTAAAAGCCAGAGTTAATGTTTTGGTTTTGTAATGTTAAAAGTCTGCAAATTTAAAGCACAGTATTTTCTGCTTACGATATTTGTCCCTTTCCATTTCCCCTTCCTTACTTCCTTCAAAACCAGACTTCCCACTTCATTTTCTTAATACAAGCAAGCCTACAAATGCTACCTAACCTGTCTGCATGAACAGCCTATAAGAAAAGATTAATGAACCCTTGTACATTTTTCTCCCTGGTTGCCTGATGGCAATTATTAGTCTGCACAGATGATGAAGCATGTAGGTATTTACCAACCTGCATTAATAAATCCTTTCTGAACATGTATGTACCATTGTGCATGCTCAGAATGTTCCAAGAAGCAACAGAAGTTAAAGGGAAACTAAAAGGGAGAGTCAGACAAAATAAATAGGTTACAGCACTACAGATATTATTTAAACTCTGTTTTAAAAGTGCTTACTTGTTTTCTATTTGCTTGTGAAAGGGTAATCAAGACTTATTTTAGGACAGAGCCCTGATGATCAGTGTTGTCATCCGGTGTGTGGGTCTGTTGGGGGATGGGAAAAGTGCATGCTCAGCCCTCTACTTTGCTGTGGTGCTTATGAGGAGACCTCCACTGCTATGGCAAAGCCAAAAGAGGGATGCTCAGTCCTCTCCTTCACTATGGTGGCTTAGATCTTCTGAGAAGGCCTCCACTGCTGCAGAAAAATGGGAGGGGTGCAGAAGAAGAAGATGTCAACTTCTTTGGTGTCAACCTTTGTCTGGGTGTCACCTGGTTTGGGTTGCACCCCCTGCACCCCCCAGTGACAATCACTGCCATTGATCAAGTAGGAACTCCAATCACCCTGACTTCTACATGTTATGGGAAAGAATGCAAGAAATAAGGATAGCATGTTGGTTCGTGCTCTGCAGTATTCTTACTATTTCTTTCCTTTCCCAGTCATACTTTACTAGAAGTGGCAGAGAAAATATAAATTTCCCTCTAACTAGGACAAATTCTCCAGGGACATCTTGGTTTACATTTCTTCAATCAAATTTCCCTTCTGCATCTCTCCATTGCCTGCCACCTCAGCAGCACATTCCTTTCAAAGTTCATTTCAATTGACACATGTCAACACATTATTCTGCAGGATGTTGTTAGCAGGCAAAGGAACACAAACACAAACATATAGGCAGCGATCTGGAAATGGCCACAATTTTAAGAATCAGAAAATAAGTGAACCCCATCCTGATATAAATTGTGGAAACAAAAATAGGCTTCATAATCTCAGGGCAAAGCTTTTCCCTGTACTGAATCTCATTGAATTATAATACCATGCATACTCATTCTATAGACACTCCACTGATGCCCAGTTCAAGCTGTGTTGATATAAATATGATAGTGACTGCAAATCAGCTCTCCTTCAAAAAGTTCTGTCAGTCACACAGCTGTATTTCCTGGGATTAGGTATCATTACCATATAAACTTGGTTGTTCATAAAATCAAGCACTGTTATAAAGAAACATGTTCTGCTATTACATGGCATGTGATCTGCACACTTTAACTCAAGACAGTTATTCCTAGGCATTTAAAGCACTATCATTGCTATTCAGCACAAATCTTTAAGCACTGCTTGTGGCATGTAAGGCCATTGTTTTTCCCATGCTGCAGCTTGTCTACTTTCCAAAGCACAATTAGGATATGCCACTCAGTCCAAAATGTTTCTCACATGTAGGTTTGCCATTTAAAAGCCTGAAACAGAACAAAGAAAATGTTTTACTTTAGTTTTCTATGTACAAATCAACCTTTATTTATCTACAATCAGCAAAAGCTAGCAAACAAACAAACAAAACGCCTTTTGGTTTAACTAGGTATGGAAAAGTGTTTTGTTTGCCTTGAAAGTCTCAATGAAAATAGCATTTTCCCACCTCTCAAGACATTATACAAGAAAATGGGCACCTTGCACTAAACCATCACATATGTATGAAACTTAGGGGGGTTGCAGACTGCAAGAAATAGTGCAATTTGAGTCCACATTTAGGGTTAGGGTTAGGGTTAGGGTTAGGGAATCACGGGAACTGTAGTTTATTGTGGCACCAGAGCTCTCTGACAGAGAAGGCTCAATGTCTCAGAAAAAAAAAATTCCCATGATTCCCTAGCACTAACCCTAACCCTAAAAGTGGACTCAATTTGCACTATTTCTGGCAGTCTGCAACCCCCCTTACATGGCATTACCTAAATTTGTTCAATTGTGCAAATTGTTCCTAATACATTGCCATACTTTGTACTAGTTGTAGGGGGGAAGCAGACGGGCGGCACGGGGCCGCCCCGGGAAGCTGCGGATCGGGGCCGAGGCATCCGCATTCCTTAGCCCTGTGGCGCAGTGTCCCTGCTCCAGGAAGGAGCACTAAAATAGCGCTCCTTCCGCAAGATGCCGAAGGTGCGCTGCAAAAGGCATCCGGTGCACCTTTGGTGCCTCTTCCGCTGCAGCGTGTGTGGACGCTGCAGCGGAAGTGCGTTGTCGGAGCGCCGGCCATGCGGAGGTCAGGCTGCTCCGACAACATTTTGGGGAATGGGTTGGGGTGCCCAGCGTGAGGCTGCCCCTCCCCTTCCTGGCCTCGAAGACGGCAATTTGCGCCATCTGCTTAGGCCCGTAGTTTCCGAGTTAGGTATAAGGGTAGCCCCATGTAGAGTACATTGCAGAAGTTGAGTCATGAGGTTACCAATGCATATACTACAGTTTCTAGATCCCTTACTTCCAGGAAAGGGCACAGCTGGCGTATCAGTCAAAGCTGATAACAGGCGCTCCTGACTGTCATGTTCACCTGATCTGTGATGACCTGGACTGTAACCATGTTATTGCACTAGAAGTGGCTAGTTAGCCAGCTCCTTCACCCAAATTCATGCTGTTACTACAACTGGGATAAAATCAAGGAACATCAGATTTGATAGTATGCCCACTGTTAGGGAATCCTGCCAAACCTCTAAATCCTCCCTGATCAGGCATAAGCCTGATTTGGTCATGAGGCTTGTATGTGCCCATGATGGCATTGGAGGGGAGCCAAAGGGAGGCTCCCTCAGTGGCTATATCCTGCAGGCAAAATTTAGATTTCCTATGAGTTCCAGGAATTCCTTGAAGGTAGCTTTCCTGAGTGTCAGGAATTCTGATACCCTTCTAGTTAAGTCTGCTAGCTTCATGTTGGGAAGTCTGCAGTGCTGCAACATGGTAGTGATCCTGATATCCAAGAAAACCAGACAAGTAATAGGACCCTCCATTTTCTCATGTGCCACTAGACCTCCCACTTCCTTAGCTAAAGAATGGAATTATACAGCTTGTACTGGAGGCCCACTCCTGCTCAGCCCTTGCTTGCCCTTTATGAATTATGTGACCACTATGTGACCACTCTCCCAGAATAGGGCATGCAGGTGTCATGAGCTGCATTCATAGCTGGGGGTGTACTTGGTTTCAAGGCCACCCTCATCCTCAGAGACTGTCAAGATTCGACTAATCCTGCCATGATATTGTGCTGGGGGATTCTATTATGTATCATGTATTTGATCCAGCTGTGCATATGACATTTTGATATGTATGGTTTCAACTTGAAGGTCATGATTATGTCATGATCCCTCACTTGGAGGTTTTGCTTTATAAGAATATGCTGTGGGATAACAAGAATATAATCGAGCATTTACATCAGGTGTGTTATCTGATATGTATGAGATATGATATATGTGCTAACTGATATGCATTTGAAACCAACCTGGTGGTCTGCTGCTTTGTGTAGGACTGTTGTGAGGTTGGTTGACAAGTGTAAGCATTTATAGATAGAGTTATATATAACTATAGATTTATGATGAACTCATTGCTCCTATTAGTTGGTATGGCATGTGAAAACTGGTTTGTATTATCTTGGGAAGAGGAAATGCTGATTTGTTGCATGCCTTAAACCAACAGGCAACATATTTTGTCGGTTAATTTAATGGTTATATTGCTAGCAAAATGTGTGATATTTTTATATATTTTAAATATGTTAACTGCATAATCTAAGATAGCTTCAAAGAGAGGGTTTGGATAATAATTGGGTTTCACTGAATTCTTGGTAAAAGAATGTGTATTAACTGCTGTGATAGTGAAATGACTGAGTCCTCCAGTTTTGTAAGGCAGAGTAAATGCTTTTGATAGGCTTATGTTTGATGTATGTGGAGTTACAGTAGGTTTCAGTTCTGTCCAAGATGTCTTGCTAGCTACATCTTCCTGATCTCAGAATAAAGCTTGCTGATCATCCACAGAAGCCTGAATTATTGAATCTAGGGGGAAAGTTCAGCTAGTTCCTAACAGGAACTCATCATACTGCAACTACGTAGGCCCTGCATAGCCTATCTATGCCCTATCAATGATGTCCATGTATTGAGCAAGTGCAGATGGAGGACTATAATGATTAGTCCTGCATAAATGAAAAAAACTGAAAGCCAGTTTCTCCAGGTCCTCTCTATCCTATGCTGTTGGATGGTTTCCTTCTCCTTATCATCCAAACTTTTCCAGTCCTCCTCCTCCACCTCCTGGAAGAATAAGAAGATGTCCATGTGATCCAACTAATCCTTAGCCTTATTTCCCTAGTGCTGGCTATGTCAAACACAGGTGTCTCTAAATGGGACAACATGCACAGGTTAAAATGACCCCTTTTCTTCTTCTGGCCCTTTCCCCTTATGGTATTATGGGCAGAACTGCATGTCTGGATGTGGCATAGATATTCTTCAGTTGTGCCGGCCTAGCCAGTAAGTCTGCCCTGCCATCATGTGACTTCTTCCCACCAAGAGGCATTGAGGATTGTGTGCCAAGCTGTTTGGCCAGTGTCATCCTGGCCATGATTTTTTCCTTTGCTACTTCACTGCCTTTCTTGGATGCCATAATAATGATCTTTCTCTGGAATGTCCACAAAACAACCAATATCCTTAATAAACCATTGGGACCACCCCAAGGTGGTTGAAAGAAGCCCATGCCAAAGAACCAGGGTTCATTGAGCGCTAATCCAATACTCATATGCATTTACACACCTGAGACTCCTGCTATACTGGGAGGAGGAATTCCCACTCAGCAGGGCCAACCTTCTATATCAGCAGGGCCAGCCTACCATGTAAATTGCCTAAACCATGAGGTCATGTGGACTACAGGAAGAGGAGGAGAGTAGAAGCCCAAGCCACTTTGGGAGGGTGGTGATAGGCCACTGCAAGGCCAACCTAGGAGACATAAAGAAACTGACCATGTGAGCATGAAGGCCAGAGGTGCCACATGGGCTGCCATGCCTGAATGGCAATAAGGTGCACCTATGCTGCAGTAGAAGGGAGGTAGGCTTGTATGGATGGATATGGAGGCCAGATGGCCCATGTGGAATGCTACACTGGGAAGGCTTGGCCAGGGCCTGGGCTGCACTGGGAGGGCAGACATCCTGTGTCCAAGGCTCTGGTGGCCAGACTGACTGTGCTAGAAAGGTGCAACCAGAGTCACAGCTGCAGTGGAGGCTGGTAGGCAGCACACAGCCTGTGCACAAGACCATGGAGGCTGTGTGACGGGGAGACTTGGCCACTGTTGTGTGCTGTGTCTGCTGTGGAGGCAAGCAGGGGGAGAAGCCTATGCAGAAGGTCATGACTGTTGTGGAAGCTTATGGGAGGAGGGCGGGCAGGCAACAGAAGGTCCAAGTGGGTGGCTGTGACTCATCAGGGGTTGGGCAGATGGGAAGGCCTGATCCCCACCCAAGACCATGGCAGAAAAAGTCCATATGGGGGGGGGGGGGAACCATTCTAGTTGACCAACCAGAAGCAGCCAACCTCCCCAACCATCCACTCCTAGACCCATAGCAAGAGTCTACCCCTTTGCTCTTCACAACTCCCAATATAGTTGGGAAGATGGGAAGAACCAATCACTCCTGCTGAACAGACACTAAAGACAGGAGGAAAAAACCACAATGAAGGAAAGAAACTTAGCCAAATATGGATTTTCTTGCTGAACTCCCTCTGTTGGCATGCTGTCATAGATGCAAAGGAACACTTGGAGGGGCAACCATGCCTTATATTCTCTGTGTGACATGTGTGACATCATGATGTGTTGTGCCACTCAAGAGATCCTTGTCTCCTCTCTTTGGAGGCCATCAAAGCTAGATCCCTCCTCTGCAGTGCTGTACACAGCATATGCCCAGGAGTCCTTTCTTGGTGATTAGAAGATGGCACTGTATATCACAAAATTAAAGCCCCTTCCATCTTTCCCATTTCCTTGCCATTTTGCTAAATGTAGTTCTTGCAGTGGGTGGCATGGGAGACCAAGTAGGTGTGACATGCTGTCTTCCATGCCCCTGTAAATATTTGGATTGATCTCAAAGTTCCCTTCAGACTAATTTGCAGGACACCCATTTCACTTGAGATGAATCCCAGATCTCTCAAGAATAGCCTGATTTGCTTAAGGATATGTCTGGCCCCTTATCTAATTGTACTCATAAAAATGTCCCCAAGAGACACTATTACTTCCAGCATTAGAAGAATTACCATGACTGTTTAATCATAGTCTCTTTACATTATTTCAAAACTCTTATGTGTCACTATAGCAGGTGATATTCTGCCATTGTTAAATGAAAGAGATCCAAATAATATAAAGGGAATTTGCAGTGAAGCAGGGGAGGTGGAATATCATTGTAACCCTACTGATTAAAACCCAATTCTTTTAGGTTACAAATTAAGTTCCTTTTTAAAACAGGCAATAGATAGCACATCTCAAACAAATTTCTTTTGAGATACATGTTTTTTTTTTGTTTGTTTGTTTTTAAAGAACTAGAAAGGATTATGGACACACTAAATCTAAAGACAGTACCAAGCAAACACAAATCTGAAAACAACAGAAATCATGGGAAGCAAATTGATTGATTTAAGTGTCCATATGTAACACTAAGCCAGAAGTATGTTGACATTAAAAACAGAAGTGGGGTGGGAAGGTCGTTTCTATAGCTTATACTCAGAAAACAGCTCACAAAATTAATCTGAAGTGTGGAGGAAATTTTGGGAAAGATTGAGCTGATTTTGCAGTAATCATAGAATCATAGATTTGGAAGGGGCCCATGGGCCATCAGATCCAACCCCCTGTTTAGTGCAGGATCTCCAGCTAGAGCTTCCCCAACAAGTAGCTATCCAGTCTCTATTTCAAGACATCCAGAGAAGGAGACCCCACCACCTCACTAGGCAATTGTTTCCATTGTGAAGGGGTAAAGCAGATGGCCCCTTAGGAGCAGCCTCTGGTCACTCCATCCATGATCAGGTCAACTGCACAGCCCGCTCCCAAAGTAGGCCACTGCCATAGTCCTAAGCTGTGCTGGCCAGGAGTCAATCTAAATTGACTCCATTTTAGGCTGGCTTGCCCCCCCCTCCTTTATTGCAGCCTTGGTGCAGCTTCTGGCCAGTTTGGCGGTGTGTGTCATCTAAACACCACACCCCCAAAGTGACCAGAAGCCACTTCTTTTGGCCCATGTGTTTCAGGCTGAAGTCATTCTCACTGTCAAGAAGTTCCTTGTAATGTCCAATTAAAATCTACTTTCTTCTAACTTAAAATCATTAGACTTAGTTCTACCCTCTGAGGCAGGAGAGAACAAGCCTGTACCCTCCTCTTTGTGGCAGCCCTTGAGGTATTAAACAAGTGTGATCATATCACCCTTCAGACTTCTGTTAACCAAGCTAAATATGTACAGCCCCTTCAACCTCTCCTTATATGTTTTGTTCTCCATACGTCTTATCATCCTTGTTGCCCTTCTCTGAACTCACTCCATCTTGTCTATATCCTTCTTAAAATGAGGTGCCCAGAACTTAACACTGTATTCCGGATGAGGCCTAACCACCACAGAATATTGCAGGACTATTACTTCCCTTGACTTGGAAACTAATTAATGTTAAGACAGCATTTGTCTTCTTTGCTACAGCATCACACTGCTGGATCATGTTCAACTAATGATTAAAAATAATCCCAAGGTTTTCATACTGCTGAGCCAAGTATCCCATATCCTCTACCTGTACATTTGGCATTTGTGACCTAAGTGTAGCATTTGTCTCTGCTGAATTTCATTTTATTAATTTCAGTCCAGTTGTCAAGTTTATCAAGGTCTTTTGGAACTTTATTCTTATCCTACAGTTGTGTTAGCTGTTCCTCTTTGTTTTGTATCATATACAAATCTGATAAAGATTTCCTCCACCCATCATCTAAGTAATTAATAAAAAATGTTTGAACATATTCAGCCCCAGTTCCTTGCAGTACTCCATATGAGACCTCCTTCCAATTTGAAGCACAGACACTGATGCTTTGAACATGTTTTTCCAACCAATTATGATGCATCTGAGTGTGTTTTCATCTATTTTTAAACAGTTCACTAATCAAAATATCATGGAGGATCTCATCAAATGATTTACTGAAATTCAGATGAATGACATCCATATCATCCCTACCATCTACTAAACTAGCGACCTATTTTATTTTATTTAAAAAGAAGAAGAAGAAGAAGATATAATGCTAAACTGGCAGGATTTCTTCTTGACAAACCCATGCTGGCTCCTTCTAATGATAGAATCATAGAGCTGGAAGAGACCACAAGGGCCATCCAGTCCAACTCCCTACCATGCAGGAACTCACAATCAAAGCATACCTGACAGGTGGCCATCCAGCCTCTGTTTAAAAACCTCCAAGGTTTTTAACCTCCATCCTTAATATGACACACCTTCAAATATTTATACAGGGCTATCATATCACCTCTTAACCATCTCTTCTCCAAGTTAAACATACCCAGCTGCCTAGGTCTCTCCTTATAAGGCATGGTTTCCAGATCCTTCACCATTTTGGTTGCCCTCCTCTGAACACTTTCCATCTTGTCAACATTTTTTTTTTAATTGTGATGTCCAGAATTGGACACGGTATTCCTGATGAGGCCTAACCAAAGCAGAATAGAATGGCACTATTACTTCCCTTGATCTAGATCAGGGGAGGGGAAAATCTCCCTCCTCTCTTTTTTCATTCTGACAAAGGCCTCATTCTGACAAAGGCCCTGAGTCATCTCACCCTAACTATACACGACTTTGCTTCCATCCATTTCTACTTTTCTTGGGATTCCCCCCTCAGTGCATATACTGGAGTGCCTGTTTCCCTAATTCTGTTTACTAAGCTTCCATACAGTCAGCATCAATGACATCACTGAGAAAGCTGTCCCACTAAATTAGAAGGGATAGCTAGAACCCCAGAGGACAGAAGGAAGATTCAAAATGATATTAACAGATTCTTGTATGCTTGATGGAATAATACCAACATTATTGGGAGAATGACAAAAATGAATAAGATTTACTCCTGGCACCATCCACTGTGCTTTGGCCTTTTCCCCACTCACTACTAGGATCAAGATTGACATTCATTTCCAGTTCTTCACAAATTGGCATTCATCTCAAGTCCTGAAAAAGCTCCTCACCATTGATTTATAGTCATTTGAGTTCTTGAGCCTGGACTTCAACCAGTGATCAAAAGCGATCTCAGTGTAGTGGCAATAGCTTTTGAGTTTAAATATTCTTTGTTTATAAAGTAGTTTGAAATGTAGTAGGTAAGCAGTGACTGTATTACTTAAAGCTCTGGATTCATTCTAGAAAACAGCAGACCACTGGAAAAGCCTATGTGTATTGTTTCTCCTTGAATCTCATCTCTCACTTTCAGAGAGCCCAAGAAGTTCCTACTTGGAAACTTGTTCATATGAACAGTTCCTTATGCTGTTAGAATTATTTTTATAAATTGAGGAAAAATATTTCTTAGAGGTTTACGGAGGAGGAAGAAGGATGCTTTGAATACTAGAAATTAGTTAAGAACTAGTGATATCAAATTAGTGATGTGTTGTGTTAGATTATTTATTCCCACAAATATCTAAATAAATTCTTCCCACTGTCAATGTCTTGGAAATCTACACAGCTTTTTAAGAGGTTCTACAGGGAAGAGAAAGTCTCTGGTGTCAGGGTACTGAAATAAGTGATGACCATTCTTTCCTAGCCTACTTCACTTCTCCAGGCAGGAATTGAGAAATAATTCTGGGAGATTATAACCTACCATGGTCTTGTCTTGGCTTGACCTTTCCACCTATCTCCATGATATTGGAATGATGAGGGGGAAGATGCAAAATGACCAGGGGAGCCTTCTATGGTCCTCTATTGGCTTCTCCCTATAACAGGTTGGGGGAGCCAGGCAAATATTAGGGAGGCTATAGCCTTCCAGGAACATCTGGCATGACACTGGAAAGATGGGAGGAAGCCAGGTGAGGACTGTGAAAGCTATAGCTTCACCACCTTTGTTCTGATCTGTGCACTGTGTTCTACCTCACAATGAGGCAGATATTGCCCTGACTATCAGACCACGCCACCATGATCCTCCTCACAGGGCTGCATTCCTGTTTTCCAGTTTTGTGGGGATAGAAGTTTAGTGAGCCTGGACTGAAGGACAGAAGTAGGAAAAGAAGTGAGAAAGGAATTGAGGTCATTCTCCTCATTGGGGTTTTCACAGAATCAAAAAGCCCCTTTCTTTCTTTTTTTCCTCCCCTCTAATAATTCAATAATATTTCCATCCCTATGCTAAACTAACCTTATTTCTTTTAAAATGTATTTACTAGTTCAATAGCTCATGGCCATGGTCTATTTTGAAGTTAGCTGGTCTGCTGATTTGCAGTACTGAATTCAGGTTTTCTTGCCACATTTCAATAACATCTGAATCCAATTGCTTGTTCCAATTAGAGTAGAAAACCTTTTGAATTAATGGTATTTACATAATTGTTGATACCAACTATTAGTTGATTCATTGGCTGTGCTCTAGTTGGTACTAGCAGTTGCATCTAGGACCAACAAACTAGGACATATCTACAGAAGGACAACAAGAATGGTGAGATATATATAAATAATTATTGTAAGAACTGTATTTGTTTAGCCTGGAGAAGAGATTATGGGGAGACATAATAGTAGTCTTGAAATAGCTGAAATGTTGTCACACAGAAGCAACAACAGATTAGTTGGCTCTTTCTGTAGAGGACAAAATTAGTACCCAAGGGTAGAAATTTCATATCAACAGATTTGGGTAAATGTGAAGTCGTAGGCTTTCATGGCCGACATCCATAGTTTTTTGTGGGTTTTTCAGGCTGTGTGGCCACATTCTAGAAGAGTTTCTTTCTGACGTTTCACCAGCATCTGTGGCTGGCATCTTCAGAGAATTCTCTGAAGAAGCCAGCCACAGATGCTGGCAAAACGTCAGAAAGAAACTCTTCTAGAACGTGGCCACACAGCCCAAAAAACCCACAAAAAACTATAGATTTGGGTAAATATTAAAAGAAATGTGACAACAGTAACACATTCAGCAGTGGAAAAGACTGTTTCAAGAAATGGAGTGAGGATCTTCTTAATTACAATTATCGAATAAGAGACTTGATGGATATTTATAAGAAATGCTGTAGCAACATCCCTGCATTTATATCTTGAATTTAGTCAACCATTAGATGGCCTCCTCATTTCTTTCCATTGTTCTTGGGAAGGCATCTAGCTCAGTGCAAGTAACTGTGTTTTCATATGGAAATATCCCAGTTTCATGTGGTTAAAGTTAAAATTTGGTAGGATGTGATGTTTTAATTTTAAAAGAATAAAAATAAAAATTTTAATCTTTAAAATTCTGGGGCCTCTCCTCTTTCTGAGCTTCACTCCACTCACACCATCTCTTTGGTATTTTAAAGGGATTAGGTCAGGGGTAGGCAACCATTCCCCTTTAAGGGCCGAGGGACTTCAGCTCCAAGAATCCTAGGAGCTATTGGCCAACATGGGACTATTGGCCAACATGGCTGAGGCTTTTGAAGTCCCTCGGCCCTTAAAGGGGAAAGGTTGCCTACCCCTGGATTAGGTGAACACCACAGCTCATTTCTGCCAAAAGGTAGATGTTTGGGAAGCACTGATGTCACCCCCTTAAGGTGTTCCTTGATATGGCACACACTCCACACACTCCCATAGTTATACCTCTGGTTGGAAATGCAATAAACAATTTGGTTCCTTCTATCATATATGGTGAATGTGCAGAAAGGTAAAGAAATATTGGCTTAAAATAAGTAAATGGATGCATAATATTTAAATTAGCCTTGAGCCCAAATTTATATTTATTAAATATGATAAAGAAAGAGGGAGCATAGTGATTTAATAAATTATATAGTCACTGCAAGATGATTAGTGTATGCAAGATACTGGAAAGTTAAGAAAACACCGAATAATATAGAATGGATAGAGAAGGCAATGGATTTGGCAGAACTGGATAAATTAACTAATTACATAAGGGAAATTTCAGATGAGGTCTTTTTACAGAGATGGAAATCTTTAAAAGTTCATGTACAAAAACAAAGAGGGCATTACTATTATGGTATTTGATATTTAGGGAGTAAAAAACAAAAGTGGAAGTATGGATCCTGCCATACCGTTTCTAAAGGACCCATTTCTATCCCAGGTTGACTTCCAGAGAGCTCATTTCATAGGTACAGAAGGTCCTTGGAATTGATGGGGATGGTCACCAGCTCCCTTACAAATAAATAAAAAGTTTTGTTCTTGTTTTAACATGGGGAAATATTTGAAAATAAATTTGTTAGTGTGGAATTGGAAATGGTAAAATCTAATTTACCATCTCAAGTCAACCATTTCATTCTGTTCTACGCTTAAGGCGTGTGTGTGTGTGTGTGTTTGTCCTCTTTTGCTCAGTTGTGGTATGCTAAATCCACTTAAAGGTAAGCATGTATTTTAAAGATTTAGACCCCTCCGTGTCTATCTAGGTGAAATGAGATTCAGCTGTCCTGTGTTTGATTAATAATGTACATCTGTGGATCAGCTTTGACTTCATGAGGCTGACAAATGGGATTAGCAATTTTTATGCAATAGGTGCACCTGTAAATCTGGCAAATGAAACATCCCCAAAATGCAATTTTTTAATGAGCCAGATAAACAAAAACTTTGTTTTGCTAGGACTTGAAATAATCAGTGCTGACATGTCTGAAGCGTGTGCATATATTAAAATTAGTTTCTATCAAACATGAAGGTAGGTTAGTGGAATAGTGAGAACAAAGTAATAGATTAGATCTATAAATTCCAATTGAGTCAGAATTTCTCTCAGATCTGCCTTTCAGGTATCAGCTAGTATTATTCCCATGTTTTCTCTCATGGTCTGATACTTTTGTCATAATGCCAGTTTGTAACAGAAAAACTTCTTTTAAAAAACAAATTTTATTTCGTATATATAGATTTACATATATACCAAAACACATACATACACAAACACTAACATACAAATACAAATACCTACAAATACAAATACAAACGTGTCTATATACGTACATTCTATTGTACATGTAAATTCATTCTTGCATCACTATCATCTCATAAATAAGATAATATAAAGTGTATATGTCAAAATTAGAATCTTTGTTATATCTATATATTCTTGAATGTTCAATATTTCTGTACTTCCTTATGTGATTCTACCATCACTTGTATCCTTTAATTTCATTGTCAACTTTTTTTGCTATCTTGTGATCTTACTATAATTTAGGTAGTTTTCCATCCTCTTTTTTTACCCATTATCTCCAATTCTGACCATACATCTTCTATATCCTTGTTTTTAAGGTTTACAGTAAGTTTATCTAAAGTGGCAGCTTCTAATAATTTAATATACCAGTCTTCTTCTGTTGGTATCAGCTTTTGTTTGCAATACTGAGCGTATGTTATCCTGGCCATCGTAACCATATATAATATTTTCTTTTCTTGTGTCTTTCTAATTGTCTTGTTTATATTGGTTGTAATATTTAATAGGAAGAGTTTGGGATCTTGTTTAATATCAATCCCTAACATATCTCCCATTGTTGTTGCAATCATACTCCAGTATCTCTTTGCTTCTCGGCAGTTCTACCACATGTGGATAAAGTTTGTTTCAGGATGTTGGCATTTCCAACATTTTGTATTACCTGTCCTGTACATTTTGTGCAGTTTAGCTGGTGTGAGATACCATTGATGAAACATTTTAAAATAATTCTCTTTCAAGTTCTGACAAAGTGTGAATTTATTGGTAGCTTTCCAGGATTTTTCCCATTGTATTAGTTCAATCAGTTCTTTAATATTCTGCGCCCATTTGATCATAGTATTTTTGATTGTTTCATTTTCTAAATCTCTATATTTCAAAAGTTTGTAATATTTGGTTATATGTTTATCTTGTTCTTTATATATTATTTTGTCTATTTCATTTATATCTTTCTCTATTCCTGGGGATTTCATATCTTCTTTGAATTTGGATTTTAATTGGTTATATAGAAACCAATTGATTTTTATATCTTTTTTATGTATAGTGTCTATTGCTTTAAATTTATATGAATTCTTAATGTCTTTTCCAATCATATCTTTATATAAAATCCATTTCTCTTCCTTAATTCTTGTCCTATGGTAGAAAGCTTCCTGTACAGATACCCAGGTAGGTATTTTTATGTAAAATTGTTTTTTGATTCTATTCCAAATTTGTAGAAGTGCTTTTCTAAATACGTGATATTCAAAATCTTTATTAATAGTAGCCTTGTTGTACCACAAATAAGCATGGAAACCAAATCTTATGTTGCTGCTTTCAAGTTCTAACAGATTGTCCTTTTCTAACTTTATCCATTCCTCAATCCATATCATACCACAGGAATAATAATATAGTTTTAAATTAGGAAGTGCCATTCCTCCTTTATTTTTTTCCAAAATAATTATGGTAAAATGTGGAACATGATCAAAACAGACATGGTAAGATGGACCAAATTACAATTATCACTCTCTGGAAAAGCCCCAGTTATAAAGATGAATATCCTACCTCGATTCATGTTCCTATTCCAAAATCTACCTATAATTGCAAAAGAGGATTGTTTCAGCACCTGGCAAAGAAAACTATCTAAATTTTTATGGGGAGGAAAACGACCTAGAACCAGATGGAAGATATTAACAGTAACAGAAAAACTTTTGCTAATCTCATTCCATATTTCTCTGCCACAACAAATTAGCTCTCCAGAGCTATTGATAGGAAGAAAATCAACTCATTTGATATGTGGTGCTGGAAAATACTGAAAATACCATGGACAACCAAGAAGACAAACAAATGGGTTCTAGAATGGATCAAGTCAGAACTCTATCTAAATTGAAGCTGTCATACTTTGGCCAGATCATGAGGAAAAATGAATCATTAGAAAAGACAATGATGTTAGGAAAGATGGAAAGCAGTAGAAAGAGAGGAAGACCAGAGGTCTTCTGCTGTCAGAAAGGGAGTGTTACTTTCATGTAGGTGCTTATCACAATGCATACAATGGATTAAAAAACAGTCACACTATTGTTTTATCCTGACTCCAGCAAATCATTTGACTCCTTTTGCCTTGATATCTTGGATATCAAGGTGTTTAAATAGATGATGACACTCCCTCCAGCACTAAGGGTAATTCAGTTTTTAAAAAAATGTGAGGGGGAGTTTTAACATAGTATGCTTAAAAGTGACATTTAAAAAAAATAGAAATGTATGCTATGCTTTTAATGTAGAGTTTAGTGTGACCTCTAGATGGAGGGATTGGAGAGACTGTTATAAAATGGATAGATATCCAGGCCAAAACTAATGAAATTCAGTACAGACAAATGTAGAGTTCTGCATGCAGCCCCCTCTGCCTCATCTCATAAAATGAACAATCCAAGTATCAGAAGGGAGATGCCTGGCTTGGCACTGGGATATGTGCACAGGATCTTGGGACTGTAGCTGATTATAATATGTTGGGTGAACATGAGTCAATAGTGTGGCTGTAAAATAAAAGGCCAGAATCTTATGTTGCATTAGTAGAACTGTAGTTTTCAATTCATGGGATGTAATCACTACTTTATTTTGCACTAGTCAGACCATATCTCTGTCTAGTTGTTCTGTGTTCAGCTCTGACTACTACACTTTGGGAAGGCCTGCCATTGCCATTCTTTCTCTCTTCTACTTCCTTATCTGTATGTATTCAGTAAAAATAGACTGTATATCTGAAAAAAATGGCAACCAGAATGGTGCAGTGGTTTGAGCATTGGAATTGAACATTGAGAGACCAAGGTTCAAATCTTTCCTCAGCTATGGAAACCCAGTAGGTGACCTTGGGCAAGTCAAACACTCTCTGTTTCAGAGAAAAGCAAGGGCAAACCCCCTCTGAATAAATTCTGCCATGAAAATCCCCATGATAAGTTCACTTTAGGGTAGCCAGAAGTCAGAAATGGCTTGAAGGCATACCACCACCACAACAGCAACACATATCTGAAAAGGACCATGAAAGCTTTTTCTTCCCTCCAAAGTTTATAATGTCTGAAACTACTGTATGGAGTTTTGTGCAGGTAGCTCTTCTTTTGTAGTCAGGGCAATGTGACTTGTCCATCCATGTAAAGTACAAATCAGCCCTACCTTACTAATTCTATTTAGGCCATAAATAATGCCTTTTAGTATAGACAAGAAAGGCAAGCAGCTGAATGCTGGAAATCAGAAACATCATTATGACAGAGCAGCAGTTAGTGGCCTAGAGTTTTGTTATTTACTTCCTTTGCCTTTGTTGTCAGAATATCAAGATATAGTACCATTCCAAGGAAATGAGTGCCTGGTGTGTGAATTGGAGTGGTGGTGATGGAGTAATGTTGCCCTTCCCCCTCTTGCAGAAGACATATGAAGTAGCTGCTCATGCATAAGTGGTTCTTATTTATTTATGAACTCTTTGCAGATGTCCATGCCAACACATGGTAATCAATGGGATGGGGGCAGTGGCATAGCCTGCTTCCTGGTCATCTCATTGGGATTAATGCATACCACCCCTCACATGATATTCTCTGCTGTTGTCAGTTCACACATTCAGCAGCCAATTATTAATTACATAGCACAACAAGCAAGTGGAAAGGGATTGAATATTGCACATGAACATGTGAATTAGACCTACCAAATAAATTTAACACACTTGTGTGTTTAAATTGCCCTAATTTACAAGGGGGCAGCCACTGCTTTCTTTTTCCCATTCCTGGTTCACCACTATAATTTGGAACAATTATCAGGTGCAGAGAAACTTCAAACACATCTTTTAAAAAAACTACTATGCTCAGACATTCACTAAAAATCCATGGCTCCAAGTTAATGTTAAGAACTGAACAGTATGCTAAGCATAATCACAAACTTTACTAAGGGGTTGCTCACATGGGCCAAAAGGCCCATGTTCCTCCAGCCTCATGTCATTCTATTAGACAGCACAGTCCAAAACCCCAGGGCCAGGATCACTCTCGATTCTGGCAGACCAGACATGGATCCAGAGGATCTGACCTGATTCTGAGGTAAATAGCCTTTATCCTGGGCCAATTTGGGGTTGAAATGTTTACTCTGGCTGTTTAGATGGTCCCATGTGCTCCTGACCTTGCTGAGCTGTTTCTTCTACTGAGAAGCCCCACGTTGCTATGTTTGGTGTGGAAACAGGATGCCTGGCCATGTGGGTATAGTCAGGACCCTCGTATCCATATCAGACATACCAACAGGTAGGAACAATGGCACAGCAAGGAAAGGAGCTCATGTCGGTAGTGGGTCCTGGGGCAGTGCAGGAACAGGCATGCAAACACTCACCTGTCCCTGCACCAACCTGGGGATCAACTCAGGTGAGCACATCCAGGCCAGAATAGCATGAGCTGAGCCCGTACTATCCTGGCGCATCTGGTCAGCCCCTAAATTGGGATTGATAACTCAGCAAAATCATAAAATATAATCTTCCTTAAGCTGTGCAGTCTTGATCTCTGTATCAGTGAGGGAGGTCTATTTTTTGAATGAGGATTCTAATAACTTGATTCAGATGTATGGGTAAATCAGTTGATACAATGAACCCTAAGGCTCTTTATCATAAAGTATGTGCTATTTCAGATCTTGTAGCTAGTGGGAATAGTTTGGAGCAGAGCTTGAAAATAACTAATAATAGATGTTGAATTACTTATAATTAATTTCTTTTTCTGGTAATGGAGCTGAAGCCACATTACATTATGACTATGAATAGTATCACTCTTCCTGCAGTGTAGCTGTAATTGTTTAGTTACTTTTATAATTACAGTATGTGTAACTTCACAGTTTAGGTCTATTTTGTGGGATAGACAAATGGTTTGAGGTACTCTAATATTTATTTTAAAAGTAAATGAAAAGTATCCATTTAAATTACTTCAAAATAGTGAAAAAGGAAAGAGTCACATTTATATACTAGAACTATACCACAACTAGCAGAAGTTTTCAAGCTCTGGATAACATCTGAGACAATTCTGATTCTCTCCCTCAGACATAAGATTAAAAAAAACTTATATCATGTAACCATTTTTTGTTAACTGGAATATTTTTAAAAAACAAAAAAACAAAACTCATTTGGATTAATGATACAGGGGTTGTCTGCATGGACAAAAAGACTTGGCTTTCTCTTGGCTTTGTATTGTCTACTATGATGCAGGCCTAAATACTCAGAGCAGGGTTGGGCTTGATCCTGTCTGTTTAGACATACATCCAGAGAATCCAGCCTGCTCCTGGGGTAAATAGCTTTTAAAGACTTGGTTTTGCACAGAGTTTCCATGTAACTTTGCTGCAAAACTGGGCTGTTTAGACCCCCCATCATTGCTTCTTACTTTAATATCTGGTGATCTGTCTGAGAAGCTCTTCAATCACTGCATTTGATGTGGGTGCAGCCGGGTTCCCCATTTTTGCATTAGATGGGGCAACAGGGGGGCTTCTCAGACAAATCACAGGATATTAAGATAATGAGCAGTGTGCTGGTCCCGGATGCCTGGGTCAGTGTGGGACCAGGTGTCTGAATGGCTGCTCATCCCAGCACTGAGCCAAGGACCAACCAGGTTAGCATCAAGGCCATCTGCTCTGGCCCACAGATACTACCAAAAAGATGAACTCAGAAACCCATAAGGTCAAGGCTTCCTCATTCAGTAATTTAAACTTGAATCCTATTGAATTTGCTCCCCAAAATAATAAAAAGTTTTGTTTGTTATAAACCAGTTTTAAACAAAAGAAGATTATAAAGCAGTCTGGTCCTAAAGGGAAAAATCCTATTGGGAGTTAAGGAAGAGGGCAGTTTCTTTTTCTTGGTCAGTAAACTGAATAAGACAGAACCTCATATCATTAGACTTTGATCTCTCAGATCCTTTGATAGCCAGGATTACTGATCACCATAAGACTTCCAGCACAGGATGCTATCTGGGTCCCATAGAAGTGGTCATTTCATTCTGATTATTCATACAGCTTGTACACCAATAGTAATGGCTTAAGTCTGGGCTATCTCAGTTGAAAAGGATTTCTGAAATTAAGGCACAGAAAGAACTTTTATTAAGGCCTTGTAAATACTGTTAACCAGAATTGCAAATATTAGGTCAAATGGCCTTATATTGTAGGAAACTAACAGACATAAGAACAGCTTTACTGGACAGACCAAGGTCCACCTAAACCAACTTTTTATTCCCAGCCAAGTGATGACAATTCAAAGGCAACTAGGTACCTTAAGAAGGGCATGAATTATTTTCTCCTATTTTTTGTATGTGGACAGCATCTGTCTGAATTATTACTTCTGACACAAAGAAGGTGGTCCAGTGCTAACAGTAAGTCTGCAAAACATTTTTTGGGCCTCGGCAGATGGCTAATTGAGCCGTCTCTGAGGCAGGGAAGAGGAGGGGCAGCCGCACGCTTGGCGCCCCTTCCTCCTCCCGAGGTTGCCCTCGGAGCTGCCGGCCCTCCGCACGGCCGGCGCTCCCAGGGCAACCTCCCGCTGCAGCGTCCACACACGCTGCGGCAGATAAGTCAGTGAAAGTGCGCCCTACGCTTTTGGGGTGCACTTTCACTGACATCTGAAAGGAGCTCTGATTTAGCGCTCCTTTCAGAGGCGCCGACGGTGTGCCGCGGTGCGGATGCCACGGTCCCACGGGGCACCGTCCCGCGGCATCCTGGAAGCAGTCGTGTGCTTCCCCCCTTACTTACAATCATGCTTACATGGGAAAAAATTCAAATAAAAAAAACCTACAAAAATCCCACCCAAATATAAGAATTTATAATCATCATTCCAAGTCCTAGTCTACCAAACTGGTCAGGTTTCAAGTATGGACTTGGTGGCAGACTGCACACCTGAGTTTAAGAAGCAACCAAGCCATGCATGGAGAACCTTGGTAGGCCAACAGGTAAGGAACTGACTGCAGCAGTTATGACTACAGCAATGATGTGGGATACTTGTGATCTGCAGAGGAACTATTTGCACTGAAGAAGCAATGGAACTTCAAAATATTATTGTAGCTGTTATAATTAGGGAGTAAGAGGGAGACCTTTTAACAGTTCACAGTATCAGGAAGGGAGAAGCCTAAACTCTTTTGTTCTATAGCTCTAAAATATTCAGGTGTGGGGATACCAATACCCTCCCCTTAATCTTCTTCTGATAGGGATGATTTAAAAATCAATCTCATACTCTGCTCTTAAAAATCTGATTGCTTTAGTGTTGCTTCACTTTGAGATAAAGTTTAAGGAATGTTGTAGAGGAGTACAGGAGGGGTGGACAGAGGGGAATGATGCTAGAAATACAAAGCTAAAAGATATAGAGATTTTGTAGCACCTTTGAGACTAATTTTAAAAAAAGTTTGTAGCATTAGCTTTCATAGACTTTAGTCTACGTCTTCAGATGCTTATGGTGGAGTGGAAGCCAGGAACAGACAGGAGTGCAGGAATTTAACTGAAGAAAACTGAAAAGGAATGTTGGCTACTGCAGAACCAGTTAACATGAGTAGAATCCATGAGCTTTACATGATACGTAGTTTTGCAAAGGGCTCCCCACATATAGGTCCCAAGGAATGACATCCCATTGCTTGCACTTGTTGAAAAAGAAGATATCTGTCTGTATCTGGGCAAGTTTCTTGAAGAGGTTGATGGATTTTCCACTTCATTCAGCTAAATTTGGTGCTTTACATAGTGATAAAATTTAAAGATATACAAAACTACATATCATGTAGAGCTCATGGGTTCTACTCATGCTGACTGGTTCTGCAGTAGCCAATATTCCTTTTCAGTTTTCTTCAGTTAAAGTCCTCCACTCCTGTCTGTTCCTGGCTTCCACTCCACCATAAGCATCTGAAGAAGTAGACAAGTCTATGGGGGGAAGCAGATGGCTAAAAGGGCCCTTTTGGGGGCAAGGAAGGGGAGGGGCAGCTGTACGGTGGGTGCCCCAACCCCTTCCCGAAGGCACTGTCGGAGCGCCAGCCACTCTGCATGGCCGGCGCTCCGACGATGCCTTCCCGCCGCAGCGTTCGCATGCGCTACGGCGGAAGAGTCGCCGAAGGCGTGCCGCCAGCCTTTTACGGTGCACCTTCGGCAACTTGTGGAAGGAGTGCTATTTTAGTTCTCCTTCCAGGGGTGGCGAAGCTGCGCCGTGGGGCTGAGGTGTGCGGATACCTCGGTCCCGCAGCGCAGCTTCCCGGGGAGGCCCACGGCTGCCCGTCTGCTTCCCCCCATGAAACCTAGTGCTACAAACTTTTTTTTTCCAGTTAGTCTCAAAGGTGCTACAAAATCTCTCTTTATATTGATTCTACAGACTACACAGCTATATCTTTAAATTTAAAGCTAAAAGAGTCCAGGGCTTGTAGCTATCCATGACTGGAGGCTCAAGTGGTTTAAATCTCCAAATATATTGAAGTAGAAGAAACACTGTAGAATATAATGCTCTGGTTCAAGGCTAACTAGATTTTAAACAGTAACACTACAGCTTTCAGTTTGGGGATACACCCTGACCTGGTATTTTTTGCTGCAGATCCCAAATTATCTTGATTATTTCTTTTTACATAGGGTTGATTTATTTGTTGTACCTAACTTGCAGTGGTGGTTGTGTTAGCATACCCTACACCACTTTTAATGGATATGTGGTTTCATAATTAATATCTAACATTGGGCATGTTTTGAGAGGTCATGATGACCTGTGGAAACTAGGAAGTTACACATGCTAGGAGTCACACTAAGCTGAGGACATGCATGACAGCTAGATAGGACTAAAATAAATACTCACCTTTGCAGACTGCTAGAAATAGTGCAAATTGAGTCCACTTTAACTGCCCTGGCTCAGTGCTAGGGAATCATGGGAATTGTAATTTTTTTTGAGACATTGAGCCTTCTCTGTCAGAAAGCTCTAGTGCCACAATAAACTACAGTTCCCATGGTTCCCAAGGCTCTTCACATTTCTTTTGGAGACAAACGGGCCTAAGCAGACTGCCAGAAATAGTGCACATTAAATTGAGGCACTGCCCTGGCTCAGTGCTAGGGAATCATGGGAACTGTAATTTATTGTGGCACCAGAGCTCTCTGACAGAGAAGGCTCAATGTCCCAGAAAAAAATACAGCTCCCATGATTCCCTAGCACTGAGCCAGGGCAGTGCCTCAATTTAATGTGCACAATTTTTGGCAGTCTGCTTAGGCCTAAACGTATCCCCACCCCAAAACAGTCAGTACTCTACACCTTGCCTCATGATGTGTTCCTATTGACCCTTCCTGTCTGACTATCCCAGGATTGATTCATAGCTAATCAATATTTTATCATGCTGGAATTCAAGATATCAACCATTCCATGGGAAAACCATAAAAGCCTTTGTTACACTGTTTGGTAACACCAAGCACCCCTCAAGAGCATGAAATGGGATATAAATATCCAGCCCAGCTATAGCCACTTTGTTCCCAGATCAGGGCTCCATTCCACTCTCTCTGTGTAACCCCCAGGTGCTGTCTGAGCCACTCTCCATACTATCTTCAGGATTAGTAATTGTAGCCCTCTCTGTAACTCACAGTTTGCCTCTATCCAGCTTTTCTTTTTGATATCTTTGTATGGTTCTCAAGGTTACATTAATTTTTGTATGTTTACATGTACCTTTGCACATTTCTAAGTAAAACCCTTGTGTTTACTGAAACAGGAGTTCTCTCTGCAGTTAGCACATCCTGAAGTTACCCTCCTCTCGATTTTCCCCAAAATTTCAAAGAGATGCTGACACTGTGATGGAGACCTCCAACACCTCCCCACCTTTTAGAGTAATAGCTGTTCCCTGTCAGGGATGTAGTGAATCTGATCAAGATTTTAATCCAGACTTAAAAGTCCCAAAACACACAGACCAAATAAAGTGACTTCCAGCTGCTGTGAAGGCATGACTGTCATGCCCTTCCTGGAGGAAGACAGAGGATGAGGAGGATGGACCTGAGCCTGCAGCTGTCGAGCCTCAGACTGGCCCAGAGGCCGTGGTCTCCCAGGAGGTGCCACAGCCAAGCCTCCCAGCAGTAGAACCTTCAGATGTTGAGGAGGATCAAGGGACAATACCTACCTTCAGCCAGCATCGAGCAGAAAGGGAGGGCCTTCAGCATTCGAGGAGACTTTATGAAAAGTGCCGGAGCAATCAGCCTCAACTGAGCTCCTGGAGCTTGGTAATTTAAGCAGGTGCAGAACATCTGCCTCGGTGCCAAAAATTATCTTAGCTTCCTAGTGAAACCCTCTTGCTCTGGCATTCCTTGGCCTGAAACTTTGACTCTTGGACTGCTGATTTATCTTGAACTTCTAGAATCCTTGACCTTCAGACTGCCTTGTCACTCTGCCTCTCTAGAATCCTAGACCTTTGGACTGCTTGACCATTCTCTGTCTGGACCTTTAGATTGGTAATACGAACCTTTGCTTTCTTGCTTTGCATTAGCAAAAAACTTTTGTTTGCCTTCAACCCTCACAAGAAGCTGCTATCAGCACTCTTGGCGGCTTTTCTGGACAATGAAATTCAAAAGGTTCATGCCCCCAAAGTGTCCAGAAGCTATTCTGATGCCATGACCCAGTCCTTTGGGCTGGATCAAAAAGGAGCCATTTAAATCTGCTTCCTGATGGCAACCAGCTTGGGACCATAGTGGTGGCCTGCTTTGGAGGTGGGCCATGTTGTTACCATGGTCCTGGAGTGATTTTGGATCTTTATCAGCCATATGCTTCATCCCTATAGGGCTAAAACTGTTTAGGGCATGTGTTCATAGCTCCAGACTTTTAACACTTTAAAAGTCTGGAGTAAGATGCAGAACAGATTCACAGTTACTCTACCATGAAAACCACAAGCCATCACTGCTTTGATTGGCCAATTCTATGTGAATTTCAAGCTTTTAACAAGCCATCTAAACTAGTGGCCTCTACCACTAAAGATGTTCTTTAAAGCATGTGAAGAATTACCAATCAGATCCTGTTCCACCTCCTTCATGAATTCAATTTAAAAATTATTCTTTAACTAATTAACTTTACATTTTATCAAAATTACTTCTCATATGTATCTCCTATCTTTTCTTTAGGCTTTTCTTCTTCTGAAATTATCCTTGATGTCTAATCCAGAGGCAAAAAAAAAAAAAAAAAAAAAAAAAAAAAAAAAAAAAAAAAAATCAGAAACACTAATCATTGTTCCATGAGGGGAATGAAGAAATCGTTATCTGAGTAACACTTTAAAAGATGATTCTGAAATTGCATTTAATTTACTTTTAATAGGAATACTTTGCATGGCAAATTAATTCCAATTGATTGTTTAAACTTATTCTGAAGATTAACAATTAAAAAATGGATACTGAATCCAGATTATTATATACACAGAGTGATTACACACCAAGTACACCAAGTACATTTGCATTTACAAATCAATTTTTATTTGTTTTTATTTGTCACATTGTCATTATTTTAATGAAAGCAAAAGGTAGGTTTAGCAAAAATAATTATCTGGACTATGTAAACTTGTGCTCATAAAAACTTTAAATATCACACATTCTCAGTATTATGAAATCTCTTTAGCATTAGCAAATTATTTAGCCTTGTTTTCTTTATTTAAACTCTGGCATGGCTGTTCATATGCTTTGGCAGGTTCTGCAATTTCAAACAAGAAATAGGGGAGCTAACAAGGGCATCACTTGACAAGTTTCCTCTTGGAGTACCACTCCTAAGAAGAAGGGGGATAAGGGAGCTCCTTCATCTATAGAATATCACCATCAAACAGTACACACACATTATTATCAGTGTGATTATGCCTTTACAGATTGCCAGAAATAGTGCAGCTTGAAGCCACTTGGAGAAGCTGCTGCTGTCACAGACAGTGTACCTGGGGGACAGTCGCACACACTTGTCATTTTTCCCTCCTGCACAGAATACATCATGACCTGACACACAGTGTGGCTGTCACTGTATAGCAGGGGTAGGCAACCTAAGGCCCGGGGGCCGGATGCGGCCCCCCCAAGGCCTTTGGACCGGCCCCAGGCCGGTCCTGCCGCCGCCGCCGCCGCCCGCCATGATGATATTGATTCTTGTTGTTATTACTTGTTCTTGGGGTTTTCTTGGCAAAATCTCCATAAGGGTTTTGCGATGGCTTTTCTGGGGCTGAGAGAGTGTGCATGCATATTTTTAAATTTTTTTTTTTTAAAAAAATTAATTTTTATATTTATTTATTTATTTATTTATTTATTTATTTTTGGTGCTTCGGCCCCCCAATTGTCTGAGGGACAGCAACCCGGCCCCCGGCTCAAAAAGGTTGCCTACCCCTGCTGTATAGCTTCGGCTGCTACGGCTGCTGAACCTGTGCAGGGACGCCTATTATGTCATGACTTGGCATACAGTGTGGCTCCTACTGTATAGATTCGGCTGCTAGGAACGTTGAACTTGCTCAGGAATGCCTATTATATCATGACCTGGCATACAGTGTGGCTCCTACTGTATATATTCAGCTGCTAGGGCCGTTGAACCTGTGCAGGGACACCTATTACATCATGACCTGGCATACAGTGTGGCTCCTACTGTATAGATTCAGCTGCTAGGGCCATTAAACCTGTGTAGGGACGCCTATTTTGTCATGACCTGGCATATAGTGTGGCTCCTACTGTATGGATTCAGCTGCTAGGGTGAATCTGAGCCTGAGCAGATATGCGGAAAACGTCATCAGTTGGCAAATGTCGTGACTTTTTCTCATTCATCCTCCACTTCTCCCCCTTCTTGTCACCCACAGATGATGCAAGGATTTGCTGACCTTGGCTTCTCCCAAGTAGTGGATGCCATAGACGGGTGCCATCCTTGGGGAGGAAGAACGAGTTTGCCAACTGAAAGGAAAGCTACTCTGTCATCCTCCAGGGGACATCAGATCATAGAGGACGCTTTGTTGATTTGGAATTGGGCTGGGCTGGATCGACTCACAACGTGAGGGTGGCAAGGAATTCCATCATCTTTCAGGCCATGGAGGCTGGCATCGATGTGCCAGGGAACCGCACCGTCACCCTGAGGGGGCCAGCAGATCAGCCCTCTCCTGCTTGCTGACAGCACCTACCCTGTTCGGAAGTGGCTCATGAAGCCCTACCAGGGCACCACCAATGTCATGCAGAAATGATTCAACAGGAAGCTGAATTGCACCAAGAATGTGGTGGAAAGGGCCTTCGAGCAGCTGAAGGCTCGGTGGAGGTGCCTCACTGCTCCACTCCTTGTGGCAGAGGAGAATGTCATCCCCATCATCGCCTCCTGTGTCATCCTCCACAACATCTGCAAGAACAAGGGAAGGGTCCTGGATGAGGGAAGGCACTTTGTGCTGCCCACCCTGGGGGCACCCATGGAGGACAATGACCTTGTGAGGCAGAAAGAAGAGGAGGCTAGGAGGGAGGCCCTGGCAGAGTTCTTTGAGACCAGGAGGATCTGAAGTATCCCCTCTCCTCCATCTGTGAGCCTAGGGTACTACTGCACTATGGCATGATAATAAGCACCTGAACACAACATTTCCTATTATCCACACTGTGTATGGCTAGCATTTATGTAGGACACTACTGCACTATGCCATGATAATAAGCCCTGAATAAACATTTCCTATTCTCCACACTCTGTGTATGGCTAGCATTTATGTAGGACACTACTGCACTATGCCATGATGAAATCCTATCATCCCCACTCTGTGTATGGATAGCAATCCTGCTTTTAGGCAGATATCCTTGAACATGAGCCTAAGGGAGGCACACACAGACACACACTGACACACACACAAAAGGGCATAGAGGGGTCACGTGGTGCCAGATTCCCTGGCAATAGAAAGATACAATGCAAAAACCACCAACTGAAAACTCTGACAATGTTGCAAAATTCCCAACAGTCCACTTTCCTAATGGCCCATTTGATTGTAACAATTGGTAGCCCAGAGGGCTACCATTGGGGCTCACATACAAACTGCTCTCATAAGGGTCTCCATTGGCTAGGAGCCAGGTAAGGCCATCTGCCCCCGCAACAATTGCCCATAAATGTTTCTTTGGACCTCTGTAGATCCCCAGGATGAAGATGGCGGCCAGGAGGAGAGTGCCCATCCACATCGCCTACTGGAGCAATGAGGAGGTGGACATTCTCCTTCATGCCTTCACCCCCAAGGCACGCCGCGAGAAGGGTGATGGTGAGCAGTGTTACCCATAGTCCCTTTCATATCCAAAATATTATGTTATCCTTGGATCCCTTGCTAGCAAAAATATGAAATTCCCAAATGACCTCCAGATGAACCCTGGCAGTAGAGTCAAGAGGCCAAAAGCCCTCTGCACCCATGGCATGGGTAGCCCACCCTTAATTCTTAAGGAATGCATTTCCTCCAGATAGTCAGGAGAGTTGCGAATGGGATTTTCCATGATGAGATCATCCAAACCATCAAGAGGTGTATTGTGTCATCCTTTCACAAGCACCCTCAGCCATCCAAGGTGTAATGTTTTTATTGTGCCACCCAGTCTAACACCCTCCCACCCATAGGAAGGTGCATTGTGTCACCTACCCACACATTTCCCCAGGATATTGACCCCTCGGATTAAGACCACTACATACAATGGAACCCTATACAGCAGGGTGCCATCATCGCAATTATCGCCTTCTGCCCCCAGGGCCCATTTGGCCCTATATAAGCCCCAGATTTTGGCCAGTCAGTGTGCTACCTTCTTGGTCTAAACGACTCCACGTCACTCTGACCTCTGAAGTTAGTTACCAGCAAGTCTGCTCAAACCCCAGGCTGCGGAGCTAGACTTGTCTTCCATCATCTCACATCCCATTCGCTTCCCAGAGGCTACATTTTGGTAAGCATCACCCTTAGTAATGCCTGCATTTCTGTTCCAAACTCCAACCTTGATCTTCCTGAGCCTTGTGTGTGTGTGTGTGAGTGCATGTTCTGTGAGTGAGTTTTCCCCTATTTTAATAAATTAGACATCTAGTGGTTAACCAATATCTGTCTCAGCTCCATTTCTTGGGATTCTCTGGTCTCTTGGTATAAACACCGGGAGAGCGGTCTCATTGGGCTGTTGTAGCAAGCCTACTCTCGCATATTTGAGCTAATAATAAAATTCCCCTAAGGATTCGTTGCTACAAGCAGAACCACCCAAACCGGGGGTACTTCGCCCAGGCCTCCCAGGCCCTCCACCAGCAAGGCTTCAGGAGGAGCCCTCAACAGTGCCAGACAAAGTTTAAGACACTGAAGGGGGTCTTCTATGAAGCCCTTGAGGATTGTGGTGAGTACCCTCTGGTTCGTACACCCTTCTATGACCAGCTGCAGGACCTGTTGGTGAGGGCAGGCCATCCTAGATGGCAGGATCGACGTTCTCCAGGTAAGTGTTGGGCCCCTGCCATGGTCCCTTATGCCCGTTCCTCCCTTCTCCTCATCGTTCCCTGTCCCTCCCCTCCCTCCTTTCCCAGTCCCATGGGTGCTCATGGTGTCCATCTTCTCCCCGAATGCAGGCGTGCAGCGGAGGTGATGACAGGGACAGAGGAGGGACCCTGCCAGTTCCTCCTCCTCCTCCTCCTCCTCCTCCGACAGGGAAGCCAGGCCAGACAGGGAGGCCCAAGCAGAGGGAGCCCATGCCATTTCTCTGCAGCCACACCAGCCTCCCATGGCAGAAGATAGGTCCCTGAGGGGAGGAGTAATGGCTGCATAACTTCAGCCTCCATGGCATTCCTGTCCCTCCCCTCCCCCACCACTTTCCATGCTGCATTCCTAAATGGTGTTTCCCCCCCCCCCCCACAGGCAGACCTGATGAAGAGGAGGTGGCAGTATGAGCCATCAGCCGCCAGGCAGAGAACACCAGGGGCTCCTTGGTGTTGCCCACCTGGCGGTCATCCAGACCACCAGGGAGCAGGACCGTGAGTGGAGTAAGAGTGGCAGAGACACAGAGGGAGGGAGTTGCCCCCCCCAGAAACCCTGGCTGTAGCAATGGATGATGGGGTGGAGAGCAACCTCCTAGCCACACTTTTTTCTTTTCCCTTGCAGATCGATGGATGGAACAAAGGATGGCTGCCATGGAGGAGCAGATATTACATCTCAACAACTCCATGGCAGCCATCATGGACTACCTTGGTTTTCCCTGACCCCCGACCCCCCCTCCCCATCCCTGAAGCACCTTCCCCTCCCCTTCCCCTTGTACAGGCTTCCAACCTCCTCCCTCCCCTTCTTCCCCAGTTGTAACTTCTCCTCCCCTTTGTAAATACTCCCCTCCCCTCCCCATCCCCCATTTGTACATCATTCTAAATAGTTATGTCATTGTTGTTTTATTCCAAAGGGATTTTTTTTAAATTTATGCTACAATCTGCGCACGTACACAGGTTTGGCAATAACCGGTTTTTATGAATATACTTTCCATTTTTAAACAGCTTCTGACATTTTATGCGAAGGTGTGTAGGTTCATCGCAGGATCTCTGCAGGAAACCAGTGAGCAGCATCAGTGAGGCGGGCATAGTGTGCGGTGGTGGTGACAATCAGTGAGGTGAGCATAGTGTCCTGTGGCAAGCAGTGAGGTGGGCATAGTTGGGGGGTGGTAGTTGGTGATGGCTGCCTGGATACTTAGTGGTGATCGTCGCAACATCTCCATCCCCCTCTACTTGATCTTTGACTTTGTGGGCGGCGGCACTGCCACATCACTGCTGAAAAGGCTGGCAGACCCGTTTACGGGGTATTGCTCAATGATCTCCACCTCCATAGCAGCCTCCTCCGCCATGGGTGGACACCTCTCCCTCCTCCCTCTGCCTCCCCCACAGCTTCATCCTCCATGGGTGATCACCTCTCCCCCCTCCCTCTGCCCACAGCACCCTCAACATCCATGGGTGGAGAGTGACCCCTCCTCCCTCTGTGTACCACCACAACCACCTCCTGCTGGCCCTGGGAGATACCCCTCCCTCTTCCACCCTCCTGCACACCCTCCCTGCTGCCACCAATGGCCCTCTGGGGCCCCTCTATGACATCCACAATGCAGGCCAGCAGACTGGTCTGCACTTGTAGGGAGTCAGCAACACGCCGGTGCTCATGGGCGATGCGTTGCTGATGATGGATGCATTCGTGCTGGAACTCCCTCCGGTCCTCTGTCTCGCTCTGCCTCAGCTGATAGGAACATTCAGCAAGCTAATACGAATGTTCAGCGAGTTGATAGGAACGTTTGTCCTGTTCTAGAGATTTTCCATTTGTTCTATGCAGCGTTCCACGAACTGCTGCTGGGCACTCGTATTTGCTGCAGCTGCTGAGTGACTTGTCCTCTTCCCTCTGATGTCAGCCAAGTGGGCTGCCGGTGGAATTGCAGCTCTGGCATTAGCTGTTTCATCCTTCCTCCTCTCTCTCTCATGCTACTTCTCATTCTAGAGACATATATGGCAGAGGACACCATTTGCACACATCTCCAGCACATATCAGGGGGGAGGGGAGAGGTACATGCCAGGGAGGTTTGTGTAGACAAACTGGATACATGCAGGTGGTGGTCATGCAAGGGACATGGTGAATGGGGCACACATACAAACGTTCCTCCAGCCGCCCCCCTGCTTGGGTGCGAAAGCAGCATGCCGGGGGAGGGGATTCTGCAAACCTGTGAACCTACTCAAAAAATGTCACAAAAGCCATACAAATTGCTTTGCTTTTTGGGGTGCAGGCATACATGTGACGGAATGCATATTTTGTCATAACAGGGAATTTACCATGTGCAGCCTGGAGCTTCTGTATCAGCTGGGTGAATTGTCCAGGACCTGCCCTCTCCTTGCCCTTGCTCTCATTGTCGCTGATCACTGTACTTGTCCATGGGACAGGTGAGCAGTCACGGTGGCTACTGATCCTGGAAGATACAGTGCTCCACTCTGAAGTACGAGATGGTGGCCTACTGGTGGAAGATGTAGAGGCACGGGACGGTGGTCTCATGGCAGAGATGTCCATAGCCCTCTGACTGCAGGATTTCTCATATGAGTTGGGGTGTTTGTCCGGGTCATCTAAAAGTGACAAGGGATGGGGTCATTTTTGCCCTCTAGTGCTGTCCCCTGCACCCCTTCCCAGGGCCTCTGGCGCATCTTACCTTGAGGGGGCAAAAGCTCCTGGGTGCATTCTTTCTCAGAGATGTCCTCCACAGTTTCTGCTCTGGCTGGCTGGCACACTGGGACCCTCTGGACTTCACTGCTGGTGCATATTCTGCTGGGCCTTATGCTGCTGTCCCTGGTGAGGAAGACATGGAGTTCTTTGTAGAAGGGCATAGAGGAGGGACCCCATCCACTTCTGGCCTTGTGATCTCTAAACTTCCTGTAATCAGACCTGAGGTTTTTGGTCTTCTGATGACACTCCTCCCAAGTGTGTTGGTGGCCCTTTGCCCTCATGGCTTGTGCCAACTCCTTAAATGTGTCGGCATTCAAGTAGGAATTTCTCAATTTTTCCAAAATGTGTGGCTGCGACCACAGAGCTATGAGGTCGGCCATCTCCACATGGGACCATGACATCCCTCTCCCTCTTTTTGGCTCTCCACTTGTGGATGGCTCTGCCATTGTTCCTGCTGTGAACAAGAGAAGCCCCGATGTGGTCAGCTGTGGAGGTCTGCAGCTGGCAAAGTTGCACTGGCAAAATGCCGCTGGAATGTGTGTGGGGGTCCAGCTTAAAAGTGAAAATTTTCCTTTATCTCTTTCACACAATGTAACATCGGATAGCAACAGTTTCACCTTCCTGCTCTGGCGCATGCGCACTGTGAAAATTAGGGTTAGGGCTAGGGTTCTGATGCAGATGCAGCTGCGGCAGTTCACCCACAGCTGAACTCTAAAAACTCTTTAATTTAAAGCTTTTTTCAAAGGGTGCATCCTCCCCAGGAGCAGCTCAAACTGCGGCACACCTATTCAGGTGCATTTACACCGGTGTCTTTTGCTCTCGGGTGTCCTTATTTCTGCCATACCTCCATCACTGCATCCCGCCGTACCTTTGAAGGTGCGCATATTTTCAGAAGAAGCAAAAAAAATGTGGCTCCTTTTTGAAGCGCACTTTCACAGGAAGAGGCAAGTACGGGGCGCTTTTTTGGCGTGCATCATATAAAGACCATGCCTTCAGGTCACCCCCAAAATAACCCTTTTAGCCCATCTGCATCCCCCCTTAGTTTGTAGAATCAGTATTCAGAGAGATCTTGTAGCACCTTTGAGACTAACTGAAGAAAAGAAGTTAGCAGCATGAACTTTCATAGACTTCAGTCTACTTCCTCAGATTTTTTTTTTAAGTAGAATGGTCTACGAAAGCTCATGCTGCCAACTTCTTTCTTTCAGTTAGCCTCAAAGGTGCTATAAGATCTCTCTACACACCTATTTTAGTGATTGCTCTGATTATCAGTAGCCAAAATGTAGTAGTGGAGAATGAGTGATTTTCCTATTGGATCTCTGTGTGGAAGATGCAGAGCCTGATATCAGACTGAAAATAACAACTATCAATCAGGTCATTGTAGTAATTCCTGTTACTGAACTAAACATCTCTCCCCCCATCTCTATGAGACCTTTGCTCTTCATGAAATTGAAAGGATGATTTATCACATCCTGAAAGCCATGGTACTTGGGATTTGAATAATGTCCTTACTAATGCTATTATAATATAGTGGGGATTCCTAATGCCCCTCCCTGCCCATAAAATCCAAACAAGGGGATTTGTGACAAGTAATGGTCCTATGCAAAGTTGCTGTTCCTATGCATATATGCACTCCAGGAGAAGCACCAACAGCGTTTCTGCAGGGAAGACCATCATTTCTGCACAGGAAATCACCACCAAGATTCCTGAAGAAAAGAGACCTGTTCCATCTCCATTCCTATGGTCTCTCTTCTCCAAGGCTGACTGTCTGCCTGCTTTCTGTTGAGTAGCACCATCTAGATACTTGCAGAAGCAGGTTCCCAGTTCCTTCAGGCAGCATCTGGTGAGCATTACCTGCTCCCCTTCCTGAAAGGGATATAAGAGGCTGCCTGTTGGTGGGCCCACCACTAATAGTATGGTGCTTTGTGGGAGCTGTTTTATGGGTGGTGTGAGGGCCAGTTACTTTGCTGGGGAGTGGAATTAAAGTTTTTCCCCTTCTTTTAAAATAAAGGGTTTCCCTCCTCTCCTTTGTCTTTAGCAGCCCTCTTGACATAAAGTATGGATTCTCCAGAGAGCTTGAAAGGAGGAGCTAATAGGTAGAGGGAGATATGGGGTCCAGAGACAGAGACCCAAAACACATGTGCCAAATAAAGCGCCTTCTGGGAGCTTTGGGGGCATGGTGTTCAAATGATGCACCTCCCAAACCACCCAGACGTTGTTCCAAGACTGCCTAAGGGGGTGAAGCAGACGGGCGGCCATGGGCCACCCTGGGAAGCTGCGCTGAGGGGCCGAGATATCCCCACACCTCGGCCCCACTGCGCAGCTTCACCGCCCCTGGAAGGAGTGCTAAAATTGTGCTCCTTCCAGAAGTCGCTGAAGGTGTGCTGCAAAAGGCTGGCAGCGCACCTTCGGTGATTCTTCCGCCGCAGCATGTGCGGACCCTGTGGTGGGAAGGCATCATCGGAGCGCCAGCTGTGCGGAGGGGCCGGCGCTCCAACGATGCCTTTGGGAAGGGGTTGGGGTGCCCACCGTGCGGCTGCCCCTCCCCTTCCTTGCCCCCAAAATGGCCCTTTTAGCCATCTGCTTCCCCCATCAGGCAGCCTGCTCCTGATGGTGGCCCATTCAAAATGCTGCTCCTGATGGTGGCCCATTCAGGACCATGGGATTGGTTGGCTCCAGGACTGTGCCGTCCAGTCGCCATGGCCCCAGAGCAATTGTGGCAAGAGCAGCCAGAGCTGCTCCTTTTGCCCCATCTGTTTCACCCCAGAGTTATAAACAGAGAAGAGGGTAAAGTCAGGTGATCCTGTTGAAGTCTTGACTGATCTATAGAACAGGGAACTGCCCAGGTGGTGGACATCATTGCTTCTAAACATCCTCTCCCACAGAGTGGAGCCAAGTGAGTACCCTGGTTTATCAGAGAACTAGTTGTGATGAAATGGGTGGGATGAACACTAGAGCAAGTCCAACTGAACATGGGCTAGAGCTCATTGGAAAGTCTAAGCATGACAGTGGGGACAGTGAAGAAATCCATCTTCACTGGCACTACTGCAGCCACATAATGTTGTCCAGTAGTTCTGTTTTGAGTGGTCAGGGACATTTTGCATTCTGCCCTGCAACAGCAGTATATAAACCACTTGGTAGCCCATTGCAAAGAGTTTAAATAGTGCTTTGCATATAAAATTGCTTCAAACTATTCCAACTTGGATGCTGTAGTTGATGCAGGTCTGGTGGAAGTATCATGCTCCCTTCTTGTCCAGTGTTATTGGATATGTTTCAATTTGTGCAACCTGAGGATGTGGACAATCTTTGGAGAGGTGAGAGCCACCATATGCATACTGATCCATGCCCATCTTGGCTGTTGAAAGCAGTCCAAAAGGGACTGGCTGATTGGGTAAGGGAAATAGTTAATGCCTCACTACAACAAGGTAAGTTTCCAGCTTGTCTAAAAGAGTCTGTAGTGAGGCCACTAATCTTCCCTAGATCTCACCAGGTTGGAGAACTATCAGCTAGTCTCATATATCCCTCTTTTAGGCAATGTACTGGAGTGTGTGGTGGCTTCCCTGATCTAGGTGTTCCAGGATGAAATGGATTATCTATATTCATTTCAGTGTGGCTTCAGGCTGGGACAGAGGCAGTTTTAGGGCCAATGCAGGCTGGAAGAAAGGGCTGGCTTGGGAGTGAAATTGAGTGGGGCAGCTGCACGCCGGCCACCCTGACTCCACCTTGATGCCATCCTGATGCCGTGCACCTGTCCACACGGTGCACGGCACCAGGATGCCCTCTTGGTGCAGTGTGCACACACACTGCACCAAAAGGGTGCAAAAAAGCCATGGTGGCTGCTAAAAGGGCGGCCTTTTGCCACCCCCAAAAGGAGTGGCATTTTGCCACTCTTTTGGGGGTGGCAAAAAGGAGGATCGGGGCTAGGGCATGTGGTTGCTGCAGCCCTGATTTGCTGCTCCTGGGGGCAACTCTGTGCTGCCCCTTTCAGGCCATCTGTATCAGCCCTTAGTTATCTTTGGACCCATGCAGGGAATTGGACATGAGGAGTGTGTCCCTATTGTTTTTTGATACCATCAACCATTGTATCCTTCTGGGCAACCTCTCTGGGATGGGGCTTAGGGGCACAATTTTACAGTGATTCCAGGGATAGCAGGGGTAGACTCAGAAGGTGGTGCTGGGGACACTTTTGACATGCTGGCCAGTAGCCTATGATGTCCCTCAGGGTTCCGTTCTGTCCCCCATATTCTTTAATATCTGCATGCAATCACTGGAAGAAGTCATCTGGAGTTTTGAGGTTCAGTGTCATCCTAAGCTCTGGAATGGCCTGCCAGACGAGATCCGTCTCTTAACATCTTTAGACAGCTTTAAAAAGGCTATCAAGACGGATCTCTTCCGGCAGGCCTTTCCAGACTAGTTATACTAGATTGATCCTCCCAGCCTTAGATTACACCTATTATGAGATGATCCTCACGTGGCCCCATCAAGTGATGGGAGGATCGTTGAACCAGGCTTTTGGAGTCACTGGGCTGGATGGTTTATATTTTAATTTGAGTTATTGTTTTATACTGTTCTAATTTAATCCTGTTTTAAGGGGGGGACGGGTTTTGTTCATATTGTATGTTTTATTGTGAATTGTATGTTTTAACTGTAAGCCGCCCAGATTGGATTACCAATGGGCGGGATACAAATAATTATTATTATTATTATTATTATTATTATTATTATTATTATTATCCATATGGTGATAACACCCAACTCTATCTCTCTTTTCCATTGATTCCAAGGAAGCTATTTCTGCACTAAACCAGTGTCTGCTATCAGTAATAGGCTGGATGAGCGTGAACAAATTGAAACTTAATCCAGAGAAGACAAAGGTGCTCCTGGTCAATCGGAAGGCAGATCAGGGAATAGGAATTCAGCATGTGTTGGATGAGGTTACACTCCCTCTGAACACTCAGGTTCACAGCCTGGGTGTGTTCTTGGATTTGTATCTAATCCTGGTTGTGGCCAGGAGTGCATTTGTACAGTTAAAACTAGTGCACCAACTGTGCCCATTCCTTGAGAAGTCAGATCTGGCTACAGTGACACATGCCTTGATTACCTCCTGTTTGGACTATTGTATTGTGCTCTATATGGTGCTGCTTTTGGAAACTTCAGTGGATCCAAAATCCTGCAGCCAGGATTTTGATGGGGGTTGGTTACAGGGATCATGTGACCCCCGAAACAGCTGCACTGGCTACCAGTCCATTTGATATTTAAAGCCCTAAAGAGCTTGGATCCAGACTGTCTTATGGATCATATCTCCCTATACAAACCAGCCCAAGTGTTAAGATAGGCAGGGGAGAGGCTTTCTCTCAACCCAGCCACCTTCGCAGGTGTGGTTGGTGAAGACTCGGGAAAAATCCTTCTCTGTGGCTGCTCCCAGACTGTGGAACTCCCTTCCACGGGAGGTCAGGTCAGCCCCCTTCCTGCTCCTTTTTTCCTCCAACAGCTGAAGACAATTTTATTTATGCAGGCTTTTGGTGGGTGAATGTAGTGTGGTGTGCTGTTTTAATGCTTTAATGGTTTTTATGTTTTAAAATGCTTTTAACTATGGTGTTTTTTAACTGATGTTTTAATATTAGTATTATCTAATTAGTTTTTAACTTTAATAATTAATGTTTTAGTTTTATCCTTTTAAATTATTATAAGCCACCTTGAATCTCATTTTGGGAGAAAGGTGGGATATAAGTCCCATAAATACATGAATAAATAAACAAGTCATTCCTCGTCAGAACTCTCCAGCGCAGTGATGTGATGTAGCATAGCTCCCATATGTCACGGTGCCCTTACAAAGACGGCAGCAAACTATTTCTTTGTAACTCTTTCAAACAGGAGACCAAAACACATAAAAATTAAAATGATTTTTTTTAAAAGTACATTCACTTTCACCCTCCCCACCCCCAAACTCTTCCTGACTTATAGAAGAATGCCCCCCCTGCCATTCCTTGCAAATCTCCAAACATCTGCTGGACAAAATAATCATTTCTAGAAAAGTATTTCCAGTATTATGTGCATTTAGGTGAAGGCCTAGTGGAGACAGGGGCCACCTGTCCATGCTCCTGGGCACACATACCGAGTTACGTTCTCTGAGCAGGAAGATGATAGACCACAATGTTGAATTGCACTATGAAAAATGATAGGTATTTATGTTGTTCTTTTTTCAATTCAAGATTTAAGCTGACATTCTTGATTTCAACTGTGTTCAGGACAACTCCCCACACCCCCTGACATCCACAAATTATTCTGATAACATTAAAAAACAAGGCAAGAACTGAATGACCACCCAATCAAAGTATGAAATATTGAAAAGGTCAAAGGAGTGTAACTCACTACAAAGATTCATTGAATATAAATTAAGCATTAAACTCCTGATACCTCATTCTCATGACTGAGTTGTAATGAGAATAGAAGATGGCAGAAAATTAATCCCTTCTCATTAAAAAGGTTGTAATGAGAATGTGGAAATCAGTCCAAATGTAACCTATTCTCATTATCTTCTTCATGAAGGGTCTTTGTGGTCTTCTTCAGATGTCATAGCAATGAACATTTCTGTGCTAATAAGATACAACAGTGCAGAAAATGTAGTTATACTGAGTCAAATTTGCATGCTTATGTCTTAAGTTCTCCAATTAAAGCATCTGGAAGCCATGACCTTTTCAGTTCACTGTATAGTAGTTCTCCAGCTATATTTATATTTTAGTTTTTTCCATCTATCTTTAAATGCATTATGTGTTTGTGATGGTAATTGATTTCTCCTCCAGACTTCATGTATATATGGTAGGAATGTGCAAAGCTTTCAGTTATTTTCTATCTTAGCAAAAAGTAACAGTACAAGCATATTCTATTACCAGAATCCTTTTGAGGCATTACATTAGTATAACTCCAGATTATACATTCAGTGCCCCCTTACACAAGCAGTTCTCTGTTCCCCTGCAGTCCAAAGGACAGCCTAAGGACTGGTCCAACTCTGGCCCCTCATGACTAGAGTCACTGGGAGAGCCTGGAATGGCCTGCAGAATCTTGCCTATATTTTCATTGTTTTACATTCCACCAGCATAGTTCAGGATCTTGGCCAATATGTTCACATTCCTGACAAAGCTGATACATAAGTTTAGCAAAAATGGGATTTTAGTATGCACGTTCAGCATGACATGATCAATGTACAGAATGGTTAGATATTCAGCATGGACTATTTTATAGCCTTACTAAAATAAAAGTGCTGAACTGATTTAGATTATTTGTTTTCAATATCAAGAAGAAGCCCATAATAGTTACCCATCAAAATTCTGATCAAGTCTTTGACATTTTATGTAGAGCCGAGTTGATGCTTTTTGTTGTTTCATATCAAAGTGAGGATCAACTTGCCATTCTACATGCTGTGGTTTATCTTATTTTTCTTTTGGCCCTGTCCTGTTACAACAGGATTGGGCTAGTGTGCCAGGGACAAGAGCTAGTTTTTGCCCCCTTGCATTCCTGGCAAGCTATACCAATGCATTCTTGGTAACTTCTGGTTCCAGGTTTGGACCAGGTGACATGATATCCATCTGAAGGGATGCCTTGTAGAAGATGAAACAAGCTAGAGACTAGAGAGATAAAAACATGAACCAATGGATTCAAATTACAGAGAAGGAGCTGCCACCTAAACATTAGAAAGAACTTATTTACTGTAAGAGCTGTTTAACAGTGGAAAAGACTGCCTTAGAGGGTGGTGGAGTCTCTTTGTTTGAAGGTCTTTAAAAATAGGTTGGATGGCCATCTCTCAGTGCTTTAGTTGTGTATTTCTGCAAAGCAGGGAATTGGGCCTTGTAGTCCTTCCCAACTCTAAGATTCTATTATTCTATGAGGGTAAGACAGTTTTGGGGTTTGTAATGTAGATTAAGAGACAACTTTATAATTTCAGGTGTTTTAAAAATATGTTTGGGGCTATTTTCACAAACAAAATACCCTGAAAAAAATGAGGGCCCAGTGGCTTTCAGGGTTTTCTGGAGGCTCAGTATGTGTGTGTACAAAAATCAGACTGTGATTACTTTTTTCAGCCTTGTATTACTAGGATGGGGTTGACTTTGCCTCAGTCACCATGAAGAAATGGATTCCAACAATTGGGGCTTCTTGTGATGCCACAAAGGGATATGTGCATGTATTCCTGTTTAAGATGGCACTGTCTAATCTCAAAAAAATCCAATAGTGGTAGGAACTCAGCATCTCTCAGCCATATTTACATGCTTTATTGTAGAGCCATAGATAGGAAGGGACCTTGAAAGTCATTTAATCTAACCTGCTGTGAGTGCAGGAGTCCACCGCTAAAACATCACTGAGAGGTGGCCAGTGCTTCTGCTTAACCCCTCCAAAAAAAAAAAAAAAGCAGAATCAACCACCATCAAAGGTAGACTATTCTACTACTGAACAACTTTTAATGTCAGAAAGTTTTTCCTAATGTTTAACCAATTATTTCGGATTAGCCAAACAAGGTTGAGATGCAACTAGGATTGCTTCTGCTCTTCCTGCATTGGCTCAAGGAATGAGGCTCTTCATCCCCCTCCTATTGTTCACTGCAGAAATAGCAAGATAATTGTTTTGGACAAATTGGTATTAATCTAATCAATTATCTTATTAATTGCATAATTAAGCCACAGTTAGTTTCAGTGAGGTTGGAGAAAGAAGTTACAGACTATTAGTATATATTTGAAAGAACTGGACTGGATTAGAGAAGATTAGTCTAGAAAGAATTAGATATTGCAATGCTGGGAGGCAATTTATCCTGCCTAATGCATCACACTTTATTTATCTAAGGAGAGATGGGATACTGAATAAACTTCTTAGTGAACTGATTTCCAAGGACCACAGGTAGGGAGAAGGTAAAATGTGACATTAAAGTATTTGGTTGATGAAGCACAAAATGGATGTTTTAACTCCTGGAGCCCTGGTGGTGCAGTGGTTAAAGACACTCCCCCGACTTGTCGGGAGGGGCTTCTAGTTGCGCCAGCCATTTTAGGGCAACAGATGCCTAATTGGTTAAGCATGCAGGAAGTCCCGCACCTTCCCTGCACGCTTGGCCAATTGGGTTTGTTATTGATGGGTCCAATGCACGCTGGGAAATCTCATAAGACACTAGGTCTCGCGAGATTTCTGGTGAGACTGTGAGACTATATAGTCCCACACTGCCACATAGCGGCAGCCATTTTAGAGCAGCAGCCGAGCAAGTCACTTCACGTTGGCTGTGTTCTGTTGTCTGCACGGCTTTCAGGCCTAGCAATTTCATATAGTTGCTTGTTGACTCATTGCTTCTGTTTATTCTTGGGAGCGCAGCTTAAGTGAGATTGGTCTGCGGATCCCTTTCTTCGATTCGGTGGGCCTGGGCAAGGCCTGTCTGGCCGGTCACCACAAGGCCTGGAGAGTAGCCTTACGGCACCTGGGACACTTGGCTGGCGTGAATGCCAGACCGAGAGCAGTGCTGCAGAGGGCGGTTCTCCACTGGGTGCGCAGACCACTTGGCTTGGTTTACCAGGCCGGGTGGCGCCCCAGTAATTCCTGACTTGAGGTAAGTCAGGACTGTGCTATTGCTGTGGGGGTGGGGACATGCCTGGCTTCGTGTACAGGCTAGGTGCTTTCACCCCGCAGTCGGTGGTTTAGGGATGACTCCGTGTTGTTCCCTTGTGGGGGTGCCTTATTTAGGACCCAGCTGAACACCCTCCCCCCTTGGTGGTGTTGTGCTGGTGAGGCTGCCTGGCATTTGGCATCCCTTGGTGGACTTGGGGGAGAGCGGCCTTTGGAGGCCCAGTGGTGTCATCTCCCACGGAGGGTGACACTGGTGGAGGACCCATGCTTGGAGGAACTTAATTGTTTGTCTTCATCTCTGTGCAAGACAATGCCCCGCAGCAAGGCACAATCAAAAAGGCGTGCATCTCTGGCTGCGTCAGGCTCTGGCCATTCTGCGCCTAAGAAGTCTTCTCATTTGGCCATTAGGGGTGAAAAGATAGTTGCGCAATTGGCGCAGCTAGGCAAAACTGTGCAGGCATGCGTGGCAGTATGCGAACAGCTTGCCCAGAAGGGGCTACAGGCTACAGCAGCTAACCCCAATGCCAGCACTTCTGATTTTCCACAGGACACAGGAGTGCTGCCCACTCAGGTACAACCTGAAATGCAAGTGGTGGATACAGCACATGGTTCTTCAGCTACATCTGCTATGGAGGTTGGGCAGCCAATCATAGCTGATGTATGAGAACTTTTGAAAAAAGTTCCTGGTGTGGGATAACAGGGTGCGGCTGCCCCTGTGTCTGATCAACCCACTTTGGCAGACCTATATAACATTCTCCAAGGAGTGGTTATTACAGGTGAAGGCGGTGTGATGGAGCAAACCTCTGAGGTTTCCAGAAGGGACCAGGCATGTGCATCCTGTCTCATTCTGACACCCGAGCTGCTGCTGGGCCATACTTCGGGAGAACTTTGCAGGCCGCTGGTGATGCTTCCCAGCAAGCTTTGAGCTCAGGTTTGTCTCTTCCTGTTTCTTCACAAGCTGCTTGGACCACCTCGGTATGGGCTCCAGGAGGCAAGTTGGGCAGAGCTCTGGAGCTGAACTCCCCATCTCTGCATCGCTGGGAGCACTTGCGATGGCCCCTGGGCTTTCCCAGGTTCTGGACTCGAGGGTGCAGGCTGGCCAGCCTGTACTTCCCTTGATAGGTGATGCTTCAAGAGTGACCACCTTGGGAACGGCTGGCTTGGTTGGAGTGGACAGAGTGGCTGATTGCAACCCATATGCTGGGATGTCCACTCCCCTTGGTTTGCATCTCCCACTGACTACCAAGGAGCGATTTTGGAAGGGGGAATATATTGATTTATTCTCACTCACATTTCGTGATCCTTTGCCAAGGATCATGGTGAAGGATCGGATAGTGTTTAGCCTCCCTAAGGAGTTCCAGACGCATAAACGCCCTAAATTGGAATGGAATTTCGTAAATTGAATAATGGGCTTCACTATCTATAGGGGAATTATTGAAGAGAGGGAACCCCATAGATCTACTGATTTCTCTAAGTACCAGGAGATTATGATTAAGGCTTATACTAACTGCCACCATAATGCAAGGGGTGCAGCATGGTTACAATATGACAAGCAGTTCAGGATGAGGGCCACCCAGGATCGAGCACTGTCATGGAGGCATGTTCAGTCAGAGCTGTGGGCAGATGTAATGGTGGGGGCCTCCCCTTCGAGCCAATGTGACAATGGGTTTGTGCCCATGGTTACGCAGCCGAAAGGGCAGAATATGAAGCCTAGCATGGGGAAAAGGAGATAATCTGGCCTTTGCTGGGATGTCAATGCAGGTAACTGCAGGAGACAACCATGCAGGTACGACCATAGGTGTAACACCTGTGGGGGGAATCACTCCGGCGCTTCCTGTCTTAGAAGTAAGAAGTCGGGAACAGGGGCCACACCTCAGACACCTCCACTTGGAGGAAAAGGCACCAACTCCAATTAAATTGGAGGTACTGGCTGCTTGGTTGTGAATTTACCAAAATAGGGACTCCATTTTGTATATATTTGGTGGTTTTTCTAGAGGTTTTCGTATCCCTTACTCAGGTCCCAGGGTTCACCGTTACGTGCCTAATGCTCGTTCAGTTAAGGACTTACCAGGGATGGTGAGGGTCAAGCTGGCCAAAGAAATTGTGGCAGGAAGGATATCAGCCCTGCATGATCATTCTCCTATTCCTACACTGTGTTTGTCACCTCGGGGCATAGTCCCCAAGAAGGCACCAGGGGAATATAGGCTAATCCATAATCTGTCATATCCAAAGGGTGATTCGGTTAATGATGCTATAGACCCTAAGCTGACATCGGTCAAATATGCTTCCTTTGACTCTGCTGTCAAAATGGTTAAGGCCTTGGGGAAGGGAGCTTTGTTAGCAAGTGCAATATAAAATCAGCCTTTAGGTTACTTCCTGTGCACCCAGATGACTTTGACCTTTTGGGATTTCAATTTGAAGGGAAGTATTATTTTGACAAAGCCATGCCGATGGGGTGTTCAATTTTTTGTTCAGCCTTTGAAACATTTAGCACCTTTCTGCATTGCTGTGCCGTCAAGAGGTCAGGTAATTCTGCAATCACCCACTATTTGGATGATTTCTTTCTGGCTGGGGCTCCTAATTCTTCTGAGTGTAGTGACACTTTAGCTGCCTTCCAGGTCTTAATGGCTGAACTAGGAGTCTCTTTAGCCAAGGAAAAGACGGAGGGTCCCAACACCCGGCTTACATTTTTGGGAATCGAGATGGACACTGTTGCCGGACTATCTTGTTTACCAATTGACAAGCTGGTGGCTATGAGGGAGCAGTTTAGGTTAATGAGGGGAAAAAATAAGACCATACTTCAAGAGTTTCAATCCCTCTCAGGCTTGTTAAATTTTGCTTGTACGGTAATAGTCCCTGGAAGGGCATTTTGTGCATGCCTTTACAGGGCCACAAAGGGGGTGATGGCCCCACATCATCACATAAGGATCACTAATGGGATTTGGGAGGACCTGAAGGTCTGGGAGTCTTTCTTGGACCAATTTAATGGCAATTCACTTTGGAGGTCTGAAATGCTGCTGAGGGCAGATTTTCAGGTACACTCCGATGCTGCTGGTGCCCACGGGTTTGTTCTTTATTGGAATGGCCAGTGGGCTGCTGAGGCTTGGCCTCAATCCTGGGTGGAAAAAGGTTGGACTCGGGACTTAACGATTTTGGAACTTTTTTCCATAGTGGTGGCTGTTCACTTATGGACAAATCCATTTGCAAACAAAACGGTATGGTTTTGATGCGACAACTAGGCAGTTGTCCACGTGGTAAACTCCCAGTCTTCCAAATCCACCAGGGTCAGGGCTATGGTGACACAATGTTTGAAGTTTAATGTTTTGTTTCAAGCTCACCATGTGCCCAGTTTACTTAATCCTTTGGCGGACGCCCTCTCTCTTTTTCAGTTTTCCAGGTTCCGTCAGCTGGCTCCCAAGGCTACGGCACACCCATTGGAGATACCAGCACTGATTTGAGGCCTTGGAGGCTAGAAATTGACAGGGTGATCCTTCAGTCTATTGCCCTATCAACATGCAAGTCTTATCAGCTAGCTCTGAGTGCTTTCAGACACTTCTTGTGTGGTGTGGGGAGGTTGAAGTCTAGCCCATTAGGGTGGACATGGTTCTTCATTTTATAGTTCACTTTAGACAAATGGGTTTATCACCTGTTACCATTAGGGGTAGGTTGGCTGCTCTGGCTTTCTACTCTAGGACCAGCGGCCTTCCAGATACTACTGTCGATTTTAGGGTTCAGAGAGCTCTAGACGGTTGGGCCAGGGAGTCTCCCGTGGCCAGAGATACTTGCTTGCCCATTACAGGGCCAGTTTTGGTGAAATTATGGCAACACCTGGCTAATACATGCTTTACACCCGAAGAGGTGACTTTGTTTAGGGCCGTATTTGAAAATTAGTGAGATCATCCCTGGCTCGCACCACGATGAATCTGGCAGGGTGCTCCTTGTTTCAGATGTTAATTTTTTGGATCAAGGGATTCAAATATCTATCAGACTGTCTAAGACGGATCAGTTAGCCAGGGGCCAATCTATCACCTTGTCTAGGGTGCCCGAGGGTCAGATTTGCCCAGTGTTAGCATTGTCAGACTACATGAAGGTCCGGCCAAAAGTTGCAGGTTATTTATTTTTGCATGTGTTGGGTGTTCCTTTGACACAGTTTCAGTTTAGGGCTCTTCTTAAGGAGACTTTGAGGCATGCCAGTTTGCCTGCAGCCCAATTTTCATCTCATTCTTTTCGAATTGGGGTGGCAATGGCAGCGGCTGCTCACAGGCTAAGTGATGCTGATATTCACTGAATTGGCCACTGGCATTCTAAGGTGTTTATGGCATATATATGCACCTGAGGGTATTGCTGTTAATTGTCAGTTGATTCTTATTTGACAGTTGTCTTTTAATTTCAAGCAGGTTTTGTCCAAGGGAAAATTTGGATTATGGGCCACAGCCTTGTTTTTTGGGTGGAGTGCCACATACTGGAACAATGACATGACTTGAACTTGGATTTGTCGAACGTTGGTAATTTCCAGTGGTTCGGTTGCAGAGGCATGCAATGGGGGGGGGGGGGCTTGCTTCCCTGGCTTATTGAACTCTCAGTGGCTCATCCGCATCCACGGATATTGGTGATACACCTTGGTGAGAACGACCTCGTCAAGGTCCCTTGCCTGCAGCTGGCAAAAAGGATTGTAAGAGACATGCAGGAAATTAGGAGGCAACTGCCTGGTGCAATCTTGATGTGGACTAAGTTGTTGCTGAGGCGCACCTGGCCTGGGGCGCATAAGGATGCTGCCATTAATGGAGCCCTATGGTGGCTTAACAGAACTGTTGCTAAGCAGCTGGATAAACTCGGTGTTTTTGTTATTGACCATAGGGGTATTCAAGTTTCATTGCCACAGCTGTACATGGGGGATGGAGTACATCTCTCTGCCGAAGGATTGGATGTATACTTAACATCTCTTTCCGACCACATCACGAGAGCGATTTGTGGGGGAGGGGATGCCAAGCTAGGCTGGCCCCCTCCTGTGGCAGACAAAGACAGGGGGATAATTTGGCTAATTAAAAATTAATTGGGGCTAATTGGATTTAAATTGAAAAAAATTGGGTAATGACATCATTTAACATCACTATGACGTCACTTGAAATTTACCTCATAAGCTTGAATATGACATCTGTTCTGGTAGGGGGGGCTAAAGTTAAATTGTTTGTAATTAATTTGCATGCTTTGTCACATGATATGAGGACCACCCACATGGAATGGATACACCTTCAGATACACATGTGGCAAAGCAATAACAGTTTGTTATAATTGTTTGCCATTAACAGACCCTGTACAGCAAAATAAAGTTGTGGCCTGTTTATACCCAAGAAAGAGGAATCTGTTGTCCTTTGTGCCAGTGCAAATGCCTGTACTGCAGCCACTCAATCACAGACCACAAGGTTGCAAGTTCACTACTAGCCAGGGCTCAGGCTAGACTCAGGCCTGCATCCTTCCATGGTCGCTAAAATGAGTACCCAGCTGTTGGGGGGCAATGAGCTTACAGTTGTAAACCGCTTAGACATCCCATAGAGCAATATGAAGTGGTATATAAATGAAGCTGCTTTGCTTTGCTTTAACTGCTAATGATAAGAGCCAGGGTGGGATCATCAATATAAACAGAATACTCGTACACTATTGTTTCTGCAGTTGTACTTCTCAGCACAGATAGGAATATTCTTCCATTGATTAAGGAGGGAGATTCACCTGAATTGTTAATTTCTTTTCAGATCAGTCAAGGTAGATTATAAAAATAGTGGTTTTTAATTCAGTCTTATTTGTCATATAATCACAGAGTTGAAACGATGCAAAGGGCCATCTAGTTCAACCCCTTGCTATGCAGGTATATGCTGCCAAAACACCCTTGAGAAGTGGCCATCCAACCTCTGTTTAGAAACTTTAAATGAAGGAGTGTCCATTATCTTCTGTTTACTCCAAATCTTTTTCTGGAATCCAGTGGTTCAGGTTCTATCCTGCAGAGCAGCAGCAAATACATTTGTTCCATCTTTTACAGGACAGCTTTTCAGATAGTTAAAGATGGCTGATGTATCAAATCATCTTTTCCTGTTCAGACTGAACAAATACAGCTGCTTAAGGTGTTCTTCTTAGGGGCTGGTTTCCAGACCTTTTACCGTCTTTATCAACCTCTGGGCATGTTTTGGCTCAGACTCTTGGTGAAATGGCTTTGGATCAGGAGGATGTAACCTCTAGCAAACATCACCACTGGCTGCTGGGTGCCAAAGAATTTCTATCCCCTGCCTTCTTTTTTGTTCTTTTCCTTGGATCCTGAAATGGGAGGTGCAGGCAGAAATGCCTGGCTTGCTGCTAGAGAAAGGACGTGTGCCCCCCCCCCCCAGTGTCAGGCCCAGCCTGGCTGAGGACTCAGGGGAGGACTCTGAGGCTGAGCTGGAGTCTCAGCTTGAACCTGAGCCTGGCCCTAGCTCTGCCCTGAGAGCTCCAGCAGAGCCTGTGACTTTAGAAGACAACCAGAAGCCAAACCTCCTGGTAGCAGGGCCTTCTAGTACTGTGGACATGGAGGAGGATACCTACTTTCAGCCACAGAAGATCAGAAAGGGCATGCCTCTGGTGCTCAAGAAGGCTTTATGGAAAAATGCCAGCTCATCAAAAACCACCTGCATTAATGAGGGCGATGATAAAAGTCTGGGAAGGATGCCAGAGCTTTCATCAGAAGTTATCTGAGTTCCCTGGAGAAAGCACCTTGCTTCCTGGCTCGGTACTGGTTTCTCAGCTTGATCCTTGACCCACACTGCTCTTCTGGAACCATTGACCTAGACTGCCTGACTTTGCTCTTAGCTTGACCCTTTGGCTTATACTTGGGCTGATTCCTGACTTCATCTGTCTTTGCCTGTAAGTCTGTCTTTCAAGACTTATCTTGATCCACAAATTCTGCGTGGAGTCTTTTTGTGTTTGTTTGGACTCACTATCAGCTGTTGGCTGCTTTCCTGGACAGAATAACTTCTGAACACCTCAGCTGATAAAAACAGTAACCATGGAGAAGCTCAAGTAGCAAAATCAGCAGCTTTCAGCTCACGTTACGCAACTCACCTAAGCTGTAGCATCTTTACAAGCTCAATTTAACCCTGAATCTCCTGTTCGCAGAAGCAAATACTTTGCATCCCCATTTGATAAATTCCGGGGAGAGAGAGAGATGCTGGACAGTTTTTTGGCAAGCTGCAAGCTGCATTTTAGAGTCAGACCAGAAGACTTCCCCACAGACTCTCACAGGGTGGCTTTCATTATCAGTTTGCTGTCCAGACCTGCAAGTAAATGGGCTGCTCCTTACCTCAGCCAGGACAGCCACCTTCTCAACAACTTGCAGGACTTCATCCAGGAAATGATTGCTACTTGGGGGGACCCTGTGAATGCAGAGACAGCAGAGAGCCAAATCGGAACCCTCCACAAGGGCAAGGGGTCTGTAGCAGAGTACTCCATGGCATTCTATCTGATAGCCCAGAACCTGACATGGAATGACAGTGCCCTATAAGCCCAGTTCTGCTATGGACTCTCAGACCTTGTGCTGGATGAACTGGCTCACTCTGCACCCCCTGCTTCCCTTGCCTTGCTAATTAGGCAGGCCACCAGGATGGAATGCAGGTTAACAGCTCACAGGCAGGTCTGATGGGGTGCCCTTCTACTACCTTCAGTCCTGCTCACCTGGCTCCTGCAGCCCCACCTGAGGCAGCTTCTCCCAGGTCTGCTGAAGAACCTATGCAAGTGGGAAGGGCTCAGCCTTGGATCTCTGGTGCCAAGAAGTATCTCAGGAGGAGAGAAGGCCTCTGACTGTACTGTGGTCTCAAGGGACATTTTGCCCAGACTGTCCTGCCAAGGAATGAAGGACTTCACCACAGGGAAATGGGCACTCTCAAGTGTAGAACAGCTTCACTGTCTGGTAGAGCCACTACCTCCAGTTTGGCTTCCAGAAAGGACCCTTTGTTGGTGGCTGCCAATGTTAGGCTCCACAGCATGGAGCTCCTCCCAATAGGAGCCATGATAGATTCTGGAGCCTCAAGTAACTTTATGGACCTGGGGTTCACTGCCCACCACCAGATCCCTTTGGAGGACAAGGCCAAGCCAAGACCAATGGAGACCATTAATGTTTGGCTCTTATGGTCTGATCCAGTGACGCACCAAATTGCAGTGATCTACCTGGAGATCCAGGGCCACATGAAGGAGATACTGTTTTTCCTAGCTGCTGTACCTCACTTCCCATTGGTCTTGGGCATGCCCTAGCTGTCCAAGCAGACTCTCACATCTCTTGGACATGTCAGGAAGTCCTATTCACCTCAGAGTTGTGCCAAGAGCATTGTTGGCTGGAGCGGATCCCAGCAGCTGTGGCAGCGGAAACCAAAGACTGCTCTGTCACTTTGCCTGCGAAATATCAGGACTTCACCTTCATGTTTGACAAAAAGGAGGCTGATCAGCTGCCACTGCACCGACCCTATGACTATGCCATCTACCTGGTACCAGGGTGTTGGAATAATGTTCCAGGGAAAATGCACAATGTGGTGAATGGCAGCAGCCATGATGACTAAGCATTTGGCCACTGCTGAGTCATGCAGCATCAAGGCTGATGAAACAGGAGGTGACATAATGACAGGGAGTCACCTGGTGCTGTAAAGCACAGTAAGTGCTGCAAAAGGGCTGCAAACATGTTGAGTCATGCTTATGATTGACAGGTGTCCAAAAGGAAGAGACAGGGCTAGAAAGCCATGTGGAGCACTGGCTATATAAGGGACAAGCCTCTGGACACATACGTGGGTTGATGTGGGTTGATTGTGGAAGGTGGAGATTGTTGGAGAGTGTGTTGGTGTATCATTGTACATAGCCTTTGTATATAGAACATCTGAAGATTAAAGACATCTTAGTGAGACATCTGCTGAGTCTCTCTGCTCTGTCTGGAGGGGAAAGGAGTTTTCCTGTAACTGACAACATTGCTTGCTTCATTGAAGACAGTCTGGATCTTGGTGCTTCACGTTACGTGGTTCCCACGTGCTGCATCACCACGCTAACACTGGGTCCCCTATACCGGCAGGCTGGTTGTACTCTATCCAAGCCCAAATTGGCTGTACTGTGGGACTTTTTGGAGAAGAACCTCCAGAAGGTCTTTATTTGTTTCTCCAATTCCCCACAGGCATGGCCATCCTCTTTGTGCATAAGAAGTGCAGGGAATTGCATCTGTGCAACAGTTATCAGGGACTCAATCGGATCACAATCTGGAACCAGTATCTGTTGCCTTTGATCCCAAAGTTACTGGAGTGATTCTGACACACCCAAGTTTTCACTAAGTTGGTCCTCCAGGGGGCCTACAATTTGGTCAGGATTTGGGTGGGGGACAAATGGAAATTGGCATTCCAGACAAGGTACAGGCATTACGAGTATACCATGATGTCTTTTGGACTTTGTAATGCTCCAGTCATCTTTCAACATTTTGTGACTGATGTCTTCTGGGACTATCTGGACCATTTTGTTATAATTTATATGGATGATTTTTTGATTTATTCTCCAAGACAGGCTGTTCATGATGCCCATGTCCTTGCCTTGTTTCAAAGGTTCTGAGAGCACCAGCTGTATGCCAAGCTTGAGAAGTGTGCCTTTGATCTCCAGGAGTTGGACTTCTTTGGCTACTATGTCTCTGCCCAAGGAGCGACCATGGATAACTCCAAGGTGGAATCGGTGTTGTCCTGGCAACCCGCTCACAGCAGGAAGGATGTCCAGAGGTTCCTAGGTTTTACGAACTTTTATAGGCAGTTCATCTCGGACTTCGACACCCTAGCAGTCCCCATCTCCCCAGCTGTTGTTAGGAAAGGTGTGGTTCTAGCAGACAACAGCCGAGGCACAGCAGTCCTTCGACATCTTGAAAGCTCAGTTCACCTCTGCCCCAATCCTGCAACATCTGGAACCGAGTACGCCTTTGTGGTGGAGGCGGACACCTCAGACATCATCATTGGGATTATGCTGCTTCAGCCAACTGGAGCCAACTCTCACCTTTTGCCATTTGCCTTTTCCCCTGACAGCTGACTCCTCCAGAGTGAAATTATACAATTTGGAAGAAGGAGCTGTTAGCAATTAAGGTGGCTTTTGAGAACTGGAGGCATTTGCTTGAGGGAGCAGAACATCCTGTCCAGGTGCATACTGACCACCGTAACCTTGAGCACCTTCACACAGTGCAGAAATCACCCAGCAGCAGAAGTGGTGGTCTCTGTTCTTTGCCCACTTCAATTTCCAGCTCTGGTACATCCCAGAATTGGCAGGCTGATGCCCTTTCCCAGAAGCCAGAGTATATCACAGATCCACAGGGGAGCTCCGATCCACCATCCTGAGCCCTGAGCACTTTGCTGCTACTTGGAGGGATTCCACCTTGCTAGACCAGATTTGAGACCTCCAGAGCCAGGACCTGTTCATGACACAGCATTGCAGCAGAGGGAAATGCCTCTCCCTTTGCTCTCTGTGATGGCCTTCTCTACCACTGTGGCCATCTCTATGTGCTGGCTGGTCCCTGTCTGGAGGAGGTCTTGCAGCTGTGTCATGACAACAAACCATCAGGACACTTTGGCTTCTGTAAGACTCTGCATCTCCTCACATGGGAGTTTTGGTAGCCTCGAGTCCAGGCAGAAGTGGCCAAGTGGAAGGACTGGAAGCTGTGAGGAAGATTAGTGCATGATCTGTCTCTATCTCTCTGCTTTTTCATGCCCTTCATTCCATTCCACTCACCCTCTTCTTCCTTTCTGGAAACTAAAATAAAATAGGATGTCTTGAATCCATTCAGCCAAGGTGCATTTTCCCCCTCTTTTGTAGAAGCTGATGCACTTTGGACATCGGGAGACAAGAGTGTTAAATGGAGCTCTGGAGTGGCAAATCTCTCCCTGGAGAAATGAATGTGGGATGAGGGCTGCAATTTCCTTGAGATCAGGTCCAGACAATTGATCTGCACTGTTTTCTAACAAAGTATCCGCCGGTGGTTTGGAAGACACAGACTTTTTTATTTGATGTATGTCACTTTCCATTAATGTAATAACAGACTATCTGGACCATCTCCTCCTCTTCAGTAGGAAAAAGAATTCCTGAAGACTTTCTTGCTGCCATCACCACTATTTTACCCCTTATGACTCAATAACCTAGTAGGAGTTATTGAGGAGTTTTAGTTGAATAAAAGTAAAACCTCTGACTCTGCAAAGATTTCCCCTCCCCTTCCCATGAGATACACACAAACACTGGGGTTTATCACATGGGGGAAACTGGGACTTTAAACCATGATTAACCCATGAAAATTGTGCAACTGATATTAAAACATGCTTAAAATGACATTAACATAAGTACCATTATCCCGTGAAGAACCAGAAAATAACTAGGCAAGAAACAGCAAAAAGTCATTCACAGGAAAATTCTGTGAATGAGTTACTTTTGTTTCTTGCCTGGTTCTTCACAAGATAATGGCACTTTAATCATATTTTGTCTCAATGCCATGTGAAAAACATTTGCACATTTGCATGCAAGTACAGGTTAATCACAGATTCTGCATGGGATAACAGCACTTTGTGTGTGAAAAACACTTGTGCAATTGCAGGTTAATCATGGGTTAATCACTGTTTATACTTCCAATTTCCCTGTGTAATAAACTCCACTGATCAAAGGCACATGAAGAATGCATGGAAAAGAGGAAAGCTTTTATTCTACACCTGTAATCTTACATTAGCAAAAGGTTATCTTATACATGAAGGCACCTTGCTTCAGGCATTACTCAGGAGTAGTTACAAAGTTATAAAACAGTCTAGATCATATTCAACCAAGGTTTAAAGAATCATAAGTCCTAATATGAATAGATGAACATTCCTATTCTACTCATGATACAGATGGTATTCTGAGTTTTGGATGGGCACTGGAAGTCTGGACCCCTGTCTAAGGCATATCTCTCCATCCATCCCAAAGTTTTTGTTGGTTAGTCTCTTTGTCTATCTCGATGCCTCATGGCACCTGAGTGTCTCTCACTTGGAAGCATCCCAGAGCTTCCACAATTCTCCACGAGCTGGTCATATTCACTGGGCAATTGTCTCTCCTGATCTCTGTTGTTCCTTCCATGATGCTAACCACCAATAAATGTAACTTAAAACCATCACATCATTAACCCTATATTTACCTGGAGGAGAGATTATACCCCTCAGATGTGTTGCCTAGATAATGGGAGAACCATAGCGACACACTCTCCTCTTTGAACTGTGTTTCCCTGAATGATATATACCTTTTCAGGTGAGTTCTGACCAAATAAGAATAGAGTAGGTCTTCAATTGGGTCGGACATTATAGTTGTTTATAGTTGCTCATGCAGCCTAGAATGGCATTGGCCTTTTTGTTGTAGATAACACTGTTGTTTTCTGTTGTGCTTGTGGTTTACCAAGGCCTCTCGTTTATTTTTACATTTATACAATTAAGCAAAGTGTTCCTGATCTCATGATATGTGCTGATTTTTCCTGCTCAAATGTAATACTTTACATTTATTTTTGCTGAAATTAATTTTGTTATGTATAGGTGGGAGCAGGTTAAATGGATTAGTTTGCTTTTATATTAATGCTAAAATAGTTTTTAATTTGCATCCTTCTCATTCTGTTATTCTGGCTTAATCATTATTTAGTGATTACTCAACAATGTCTTGTTTTGTTTTGGATTCCCCCCTCCCCCGTCTGTAAGGTAAAGGTTTCCTGTTTGGCATGATTGTCTAGTCATATCTGACTGTAGGGGACAGTGGTTATCTCCATTACTAAGCTGAGGGACCCAATGTTGTCAAAGAGGACTCTGTGGTCATGTGGCCAGCATGACTAAATGCCAAAGTGCATGGAATGCTGTTACCTTCCCACCAAATTTACATGTGTATATGCTTTGAACTCCATGGTTGGCAGAAGCTGGCACAAGTGATGGGAGCTCACTCTGTTATGTGGCACTTAGGTCTCAAACTGCTGATCAGCCAACTTTGCTATCATCAGAGTCAGTGTCTGAACTGTTAAGCCACCATGTCCCCCTCCCATATGTACTGATTCCAAAAACCATGTCCCTTTCTTATAGCTTTGTTACAGTTTACAGTGTGGTACCCAAACTGCACACAGGCAGGTGTGTGCAAACACATGCCCCATACACATGTGGGAAAGAGGGTTTGAGTGGGTATATTAGACCCATTGGTAAAGCTGGGCTTTTCATCTTGGGAAAGATTGAAAAGTCCTCTGAGAACTTTACAGCCCAGGTTTTACTGCTGCTGTCCTATGCTATATGCACACTTGCTTGGGAGTGATTCCCAATGAATTTATTTTTTTGATATATATGTACCAGTTAGTTTATCATACTGATGTTACACAGCACATACAAAGAAAACACAGTCTTGCTCACATTCCAGAATTTCAGGGTACATTTGATGCTTCATAGTGCCACATTGAGTTCCTTAGCTTTGTACTTTCTGTAAGTTTACTGCTTTAGCAGAAAGCAGAACACTCATTTGAAGATTTATAAAAGCATAAGATTGCAGGTTTGCATTCATAACTCTCAGACACAAATCCTATTAAACAAGAGGTGGTCAAACTACAGCTTATGATCTATATGTGCACCCAGGCTGTTTTTGTGGTGGTCCAAGGCATTACTTCTCCACCCTCAATTTTCTTTGCCCCAGAATGCCACCAAACGTGCTACATTTGGAGGCCCCCTGGACCCCCAAGTGGTCAAAAACTTTTTTTTTTTTGCAAAAACGTTTTTAAAGGTTTTTTTTTTTTTTTTTTTGCCCCCATTTTGAGGGACCCCTGGGCCAATTTAGGACCAGAAGTGGTCTTTTTTGAATCCCTAATCATGGTAAAATGCTCCATAGAGGCCTTTGGGGCAATAATACTTGGAGTTTTTCTCCCAGGCACATGTGCAACCTGTAAGGTCTCCTTGGATAATAATAAAGCCCCTCACTTTCCACAGCTGCCCATTCCAGTTCTAAAGCTATTCTGAATACTTACCAAGGTCTACTTCTGCATTACTTGTATGTTCATTGATGTTGCTTGAAAAGAATACATACATGTGTGTGCGCACACATACACACAAGGTGGGCCACCTGGGAGAGGAGAGGAAATCTAACCATAAAGACATGTAGCACCGAAAATCATGAACATATCTGTCTGAAATGTAGCAGGCATCAACTCACCACAAATGGTTATTATATCTGCACATTTTATCCTGTTTAGATTTTTTAATAAAGTGTCTGCTGTTTTACTCAACAGGGAAGACATACAAGGCTTCAGAAAAAGCCATTGCCCATCTTGAAAATGTACCAAAATATGATGTCAGTTCAATGCTTACTGAATTGACTCCTACCTGAGCCAAGCAGGTGGATTTTGAGGTGTTGGAGTTTTTTATTTGGTTTGGTTAGAGTCTTTTTTCCTTTAGGCACCACTTGTCCAGTTCATGTCTCTAATCCTTACAACAACTCTGAATAATAAATCAATAATATTGTACCGACATTCTCAAGGCATGTTGCGACTGTTGCCAAGATAATAAATGGGGAATAAGAGGTGAGATTTCATGTTCTCATGGGTCCTTAAAAGCATTTGTCCTGCTGTGTTGTACTGAAATGTTTTTGTAACCACCAGAATTGTTTTTTTAATTGGCAGCTCTTTTCTTGAGAGATCAACAGGCACTGCGCCCAGACCTACTTCTCTCTTGGTGGCAATGTTCCAATCAGTGTCCATCTTTTTCCATTTTAATCTCCCAAATTGCCATAACAACACTACTGGGGGAACAGTAGGACTACCTGGAAGAACTAGGCAATATTGCCACTGTATTAAATAAGAGCACACTTTTATTTAACATGCACACAGTTCTGCAACAGTTACAACAATATGAGGAATATTTCACAAAGTCACCTTGTGGACTACATCTCCCAGAATCTCCCAGCCATATTGTCCAAAAAAGTATTTGTTTCTAAGTTCATCACTCTTGCTGTCTCATATTAGGATGAATCATACCCAACCATGATTTAGAGGTGGTATAAGAACTCCCCCTTCCCCACTGGATTCTTCAAGGGCTGTGGGATTCCTTCCTGAGTTACTTCTCACTTTTGGAGTCTTACATGTCTGAATGGGTAAAAGAAGTTGGCCTCAAAGGAATCCCATCCTCTGCCTCATGAATCCCACAGCCCTCAGTGCCAAGTCTTGGGAAGCCTTGTCACCATTGTTCTTATCTGAATGTGTTACTTTCTCTTTTCAGGACAGCCACTGTATTGCTTAAAGAGAAGTAAACAACCATCAGGTACTAACTGCCACCAATCAGCCAGGAGGGGAAGCCCAGCACATCAAGATATGAAGCTACATTCTGGGAAGTGCAGTTAGTGAAAAAACTGATTTTGAGTGCTCTTCCAGTGTTTCCAGGATAGAATGGAACAATTTGTGGGCCACCCATTGAGGCACACAGTGAATCAACTGCATTCTTTCTGATACTCAGCAACAGTACTGAGGATTCTGTGTTGTGTTCTCAGTTTACTTGCAAATAAAGTTTTACAGAGATCTTGAGGCTGGAGAGAGGGCAGATCCATTCCCAACCTCTACCTAGTTTGAGAGTGAATAACTGAATGTTTTATAATTTAATGACACATTAGTTAAGGAACAGAAGAAATCCTCCATCAGTGTACAGGGAGAGAAACAGGAATATGACTGCTTATGTTTGGAGCTCCTAGTTCAGGAGTACAGACAGTGGAGACAGTATGAAAGTTGTCTAGAGACCAGACTGGATCATTTTGCAATTATATATGTTATCTGCACACTTCATAAACCACCTGAAGACTATCTAGATTCATATTTAAAATTAACCAGCCTTTTATGTGTTCAGATCTTAGAGACAAACTATGAAGTATCTGATTTTTCTAGCAGCAAGAACTGAAAAGTGGTTGCAGGATTCTATTGCTTGTCTGGGCTTGAAAACAACAAAAACATGCTTCTGGGCACCAGGATTACTGACCTGTACACATCAGCTGCTCTATTCAGGAACATATTCAAAGCATATGGCTTGTTTATTAACCTCAAAGGAAAAATATATGTGATGCCTTCAAAGGATACCACAGTTATGTTTTTGTGGTGCTGTGAATACTACAAAAACATTTTTCTGAAACTGAATAGATTAGAATGTGAGGTTATCTATTGTGTATGAACACAGAAATGAAAAGAAGATACCTAAAATATTGTTAAACAATGGGTTGCAACTCAATAAATCTGGTAGAAGCTAACCAAATTTAAACATCCACTTTTGTGACAATGTAACCCACATGAGCTGAAAGATGGTGAGACAACTACAAGCCTTTTCATCAGATCACTTAAAACAGCCTCTGTGACTGTTCCTGATTTTGCATCGCCTTACGCATTCAGAGCTCATTCACACTAGCAAAACATTTGGTTTTGGAGTCAAATAGATCTGGAATTGCAGAATTGATGCAAAGTTCAACTACATTTTCCATTACTGAATGCCTCCTTGTCTATTTAATAGGGTTCTCATTCACACTCACTTTTGCACTGGAACAAAATGGATACTCAATCTCAGAGGTGTTCGATCCATCCTGGTTCTTTTTAAAAAACAATGTCAATCATTTGAAGCACATGGGCATGTTTCCGGTTGCACAAGCAATCAGAGGTGTGGCCACGTGCATCAGCTGTCACTATTTCCAAGGGTCTCTCTCTCTCTCTCTCTCTCTCTCTCTGCCTGTGTGTGTACGTACTCCTCCTCTTCACCCACTTATCCACTGATCCAGTCCGAACACATGCACCTTCCTCCCCACTCCCTCTCATGCCTGGAAATGAGCTGCTGGAAGCAGAGAGAATGCAGGGTGATTTTTTTTCTATGGGTGCAACAGCTGATGGAGTTGGAAAACCACACACACACACCTTCCTCCATAGGGTGGCTTTTATTTATATGGGTGCAACAGCCAATGGAGTCAGAAACCACACACACACCTTCCTCCCCAGAATGACTTTTATTTCTATGGGTGCAACAGCTGATGGTCAGAAAAACACATGCACACATTCCTCCCCAGCAGGACTTTTATCTCTATGGGAGCAAGAGCTGATGGAGGGCATAATCCCCCATGCACCCCACAGATGCAACCATCCGTGGGATCAATCCCTCATCACACCCATGGGAGCACCCATGCCAGGGGAGAATTCCCACCACGGCACCCATGACTTGTTCCTGTGAACCCACACAAGTATGACAGTGTGCAGATAATGTCAAATTATTTTTTTAAAAAAACACCTCATCATGATCCCATAGGACTTCCCCCTGGCTTCCCTGACATCTGGGACAGGCACCCACGGATCAATGCATGCTAGGGCAGGCAGGAATTCCTGTCATGGGACCCATTGCTCACTCTTGTGTTCCCACAAAAATGTGGCCAATCGCAGAAACTGTCATTTATTTTTTGAAAAATCCATGCTACAGCATGTCCCCACAAGGAACACCCCCTACTTGCCCTACCTCTTGAAAAAAAATCTGACAGAACTGAAAAAACAGCAGCGCAGTTTGATTGGAACCACAGTGTATTTAAAGGGACCACTTGGCTGTGATGGAAATTGAAATCCACAGTCCCACAGAAGCCCAACAACATTCCCACAGCATCACTGAAAGGGGAAAAAGTTTGGTTTTCCCAAGACCTGTGGTGGGATGGGCACCACCCCTCTACCCAACCTCTCAGCCCATTGTCCCTCCCCTCCAGTGTGCCCCAATGTGATCAGAAATGCATTCACATTTGTTCAACATGTTGCAATCCAATTATTTCAGAAACTCAGTTCTTTTCAAACGAAATGGCAAAAGATTCATTTCCAAAAGAACTGATTCTTTTGTACTTGCACCAATTCACCACAATTAAGACCAAATACATTTGGGTCTGAAATCAAATCAAGCATGAATGAGGCACATATAAACTGGTTGAAGCCGATCTGCAAAACAGTTTAAATCACAGTGTGAAGGAGGCCTCAATTTGTGCCAAAAGAAGCATCCTGTAATCACTTCTCCCAAGTGAATTAACTGTGAGTGAACAAGGTAGGCAGGCCTTAAAGGGGTACTTGTTCCTGATCAGCTCAAGTCAAAGAAAACAGAGCAGAATCTGTGGAAAAAAATTGGCAAATGGTGGTTCACATTTTTCACCAATGTATGCTTCACTCACTTTGCTCCAAGAGGTACTTTGTGAATTGAATTTCTATCTTTTGCCTCTCCAATGTTCATTGTACAGATTACCTTGCATACAGTCCCATTCTGTATTCCATGCAGCATGGTTGGGCAAATTATTGGCCCTTGGGACACTTACAAGTATGGCCCTTAAATCCCCTTAAAGCCCTTAGACACCATAAGAATTTTTAAACCTATTTTAGGTGATTTTTCATTGATTTAAAATTGGTCAAAAGCCCCCTCCCCAAACTGCCTGCAAATGTGGCAGTGTGCTTCCTCAACTTCTTAGAGCAACACACCCACTCCAAAATGAAAAATGAAAATGAAAAACCTACACTGGTGTAGGTTTTCTCACAGACAATGCCAATGGGATGATAGCTAACTCTTGTAGTACTGTGTAGAAGGAGGAACAATAAAGCCCTTTTGAATGTCTTTACCCCAAAAACTGCAATGATGAGACAATTCTAAATGGAATAAGAGATAGTGCTAGAAGATGAGACTCCCAGGACAGAAGGCACTCAACAAGCTATTGGGGATACTGCAGAGGACAACTATGAATAGCACTGTGGCTAATGGTTACAGGAAGTACACAACTCCCTTTTTGCAACAGCTCCACTGGCTGCTGGTCCATTTCCAGGCACAATTCTAAGTTCTGATTATGATGTTTATAAAGTCCTACAAAACTCAGGTCCAGGTTATTTGATGTACTGGATTCTCCCTTACAAACCAGCCTGTGTTCTGACATCTGGGGAGCCCCTTCTCTCTGTCCCACCTCCCTCACAGATACATTTGGTGGAAACATAGGAGAGGGCCTTCTCAATGGCTGCCTCAAAGCTCTGGAACTCTATCCCAAGAGAAGTTAGACTTTCACCCTCCCTATTTCCTTTTCGGAAGAGCCAGCATGGAGTAGTGGTTTGAATCCCATTTTGGGAGAAAGCCAGGATATAAATTCATGAAATAAATAAATAAATAAATAAAAACTTGAGCATTGTACTATGACTCTGGAGACCAGGATTCAATTCCTGCTCAGTCATGAAACCCACTAAGTGACCTTGAGTAAGTCACATGCTCTCAACCTTGGGGGAAGGCAATAGCAAATCTACTCTGAACAAATTGTGCAAAAAAAAACCAACAAAAAAACAAAACAAAACCATAATAAGGTGGCCTTAGGGGCACCCTAGGTTAGAAATGACTGAAATAATTAATTCCATGTTAAAGATGAAAAATCGGATGCAACCTGGGATTTTTTTATTGAATATGTGGGAAAGAGAGTGGGATAAAGATTATGGGAAAATTCTTTTATATCTAACTACTACAGCTAGAATAGTTTTGGTTCAAAAATGGAAATTAAAATATGTACCAAGCATTAGAGAATGGATATTGAAATTATATGATATAATTGAAATGGACAGACTTAACAATTATTTAAAAAATACTCTGATTGAAAACTCCAATGAAGAATGGACGTCAATATTAAATTATATAAAAATGAATGGGGGAATGTGGGAATAATAGCTTTCTAAACTATAGGAACATAGATTTAATCAACATAATTTTAGATATGGTTCAGATCGTAGTTTAAATTTAAAGAATGAATAAGAAGTTATGTATTACTCAAAAAAGCAAACACTTAGACAAAATCACTAACAATACAAATGATAACTTTATTGTTAATTTTCAAGACAAACATAATAGGATGATATGGTACAAAGATACAATATTTAGAGAAAATTTATATTTATGAATAAGATATTATAGAAGATAGGGAAACACAAATGGTTCAAAACTAGTTGAGCTGCAATATAAAGAACACTATATAAGGAGGGAATTTAGGACAAAGAAGTGCAAATAACATTTTCTCCATTAACCCAAGGAAGATAAGTAGGAGGTCAGAGAGGTAGTGAAAGATTGAACGAATGAATGAAGGGGAAAATAAGATGAGATATAATTAGAAGGTTAAGCAAGTTGAAGAAGGATAAGTAAGTTGAAGGTAAGAGTAAGTAGTATAGGTGAAGGATAGAATGAGTGATGAGGGAGGATGTTAATAAAGGAAATTAAGAAGGAATAAAGGATAGAGAAGTAATAGGATGAATAGTTAAGGAAAGAGAGAAGAATGAAAGAAAGAAAGGGAATTGAGAGTGAGGGGGAAGTTAGTGAAGGAAACAAGTGAGAATAAGGAAGAAGAATGGACAAACAAAGAAAAAATTTAGTGGTTTTTTTCCTTTTTTCCTTTTCATGAGAAATGTATTCTTTCTTTAAGAGATTAAAGGAATAGAGAAATATGATTGTATGTATTATAGATGTTACAATTGTTAAAATGAAGTAAATTAAGTAAGTATAAATAAGTCTGTATGTATAAGTATGAAAGGTTTTAGATGTATTGTTTTGTAATATTAATCAATAAATATATTTAAAAAAGAAAAAAGAAAAAAAGAAATGACTTGAAGGCACACAACACACACACAACATACACACACACACACACAAACTTTCTTTGCATAGACAAGCAAAGAGTTTTCTATTTCAACAGGCATTTGAGGAGTGATTATATAAGGCACATTTTACACAATACACTGGATATTGTTAATTGTTGTGTTAGTGTGTGTCTGTGTTTTAATGATGTATGTTTTAACCTGGTTTTAATTTTTTCTAATGGTTTAATTGTGTCTTGACTTTTTTAAAAATAATTTTGGCCTCTTTGACTGGGGAAAGGTGGTATATGTTTTAACCTGGTTTTAATTTTTTCTAATGGTTTAATTATGTCTTAACTTTTTTTTAAAAAAAAATCATCGTAGGCCACTTTGACCGGGACAACAACAACAACAACAACAACTGGACTCAAGTTGAAGGGATATTCAGTTGTGTACGTGTTCAGTGGTGAATTTGTTGTTGTGTGCCTTCTAGTTGTTTTCAACTTATGGTGACCCTAAGATGAACCTATTATGGGGGTTTCTTGGCAAGTTTCTTCAGTGGGGATTTGCCATTCCAAAGCTGCACAACACTTATTATAGGAACTTGGAAGAAGCATTAATCAGAGGAAGCTAGACATAGTAAAACAAGACATGGAACATATAAACATTACAATACTTGCAGTAAGCAAGCTGAAGTGGACAGGAATGGGACATTTTGTGTCAGATAATTACACACTGTTTTACTTAGGAAATGAAAATATAAGAAATGGAATGACATTAATAATGAGGAGAGATGTACCAAAACAGTTAACAGATATAACACAAAGTCTTACTGAATATTACAAGTATCAATATGATTTTAGGGAAAGTTATGTCTATCAACATAATGTTAATTCAAGCTTATATTCCAACTACATAGGCAGAAAAAGACACGGATAGATTCTGTAGTGGAGTGCAGGATGAAATTGACCACACACCAAAACAGAACCTCTTGTTAATCATAGGTGACAGGAATGCAAAAGTAAGAAACCAAGCAGAATATGTGAAAGCTGGACCTAGAAGAAAGCTGATAGGAAGAAAATCAACTCAATTGAAATATGGTGTTGAAAAAGTGTTTTACAGATATCACAGACTGCTAAAAAGACAAATAAATGGGTTCTGGATCAAATAAAGCCTGAACTTTCCCTAGAAACTATGCTGACTGAATGGAAATTGTTGTACTTTGGCCATATCATGAAAATACATGATTGCATATATAGAAAAGTACATGCTAATACAGAATATAAAGTAAAGACAATAATGCTTGGACAGTAGAAAAAGAGGAAAATTGCATTACAGATGAATGGATTCAATCAAGGAAGTCACAGCTCTGAGTCTGCATGACCTGAGTGGGACTGTTAATAATAGGATAAGTTTGAGGTCTCTCATTCATAGGTTCACCATAAATTGAAGTCAACTTGATGGTATTTAACAACAACAACAATAAGGACAAAAAGAATGTTGAGAGGATATTGCTACCATGATCTTCAAAGAATAAAAAGATTAAGTTTTTCAGAAAAAAAAAATTCTCATCTAAGAGAAGGACAAGAGGGGAAATGTTGTGCAGAAACAGGCATACATATGGGCATGTAGATGTAGATGTGTGTGTGTGTGTATAGACATAAATAAAAGTTTGAGTAACAGAGTCATGTATTATACACACACACACACACACACACCTTATAAATGTGTATAGGTGAAGCATTTTCTTTTATATGATATTATAATCAAACAATTTGAAGTCAAAATGAGATTAGACAGATATTCTGTGGTTAAAACAAGAATGGTGGAAAGGAGTTCAATATGTGTATGTTATGTTATTTGTATATTTTATTATATAGGGATGCAGTGGCTCAAGTGGTTAAGATGCTGACTCTGTTGATTGCAAGATTGGCAGATTGTTCAAGACCCAGGAGCTACATGACAGGGTGAGCTCCTGTCACTAATCCCAGCTTCTGCCAACCTAGCAGTCTGAAAGCATGCAAGTGCAAGTAGATAAATAGGTACCACTTTGGTGGGAAAGTAAACAGCATTCTGTGCAATCATGCCGGCTACACGATCACAGAATAGTCTCTGACAACGCTAGTGCTTTGGCCTAGTAATGGAGATGAGCACCACCTCCTATTGTCCAGGAAAGCAGCCAACAGAGTAGCTGATAAGAACAATGTCAGGCTCAAGCACAAAAGCAGTTGCAAAGTACAGTACCAGTCCGAATATTCCAAGAAGCCAAAACAGGGATTCGAGAGTCCACAAAGCAAATCAATGAATACGGTTCGAGATCCAGGGTTCCAGCAAGCAGGTCATCCAATTCAGTCCAAAGGACATGAATTCCAAGTCAGTCCAAAGTCAGTCAGGGAGTCAAGAGTCCAAAGCTTCCACTAGTATACTCAGATAAGCTCTGACAAAGAGCTCGGCTTCTCCCAGCTGTTTATATGGCCCAGCTCCCACTCACAGCTCTTTGGACTTAGCTGCGCGTTTCTCATATAACCTGAGAGAACACCAGAGGCACATCCTTTCCGTCCTTCTCTGATTAAAGGTAGGTACCTCCATGTCCTGCTCTTCTATATCTCCCAGGCCTGGAACCTCTGCTGGGGGGGGAGCTTTCTGCTGGGGAGAGGCTAGGCTGCTGAGGCAGGGGCTGTGGTTCAGTGGGTCCCACAGAGCTAGGTCCAGGTTTATCTAAGTCCACTGGAGCTGGTAGAGCCAAGCTAGAACCTGGCTCAGCATCCTCATCCTCTGAGTCCTCCATGTCCTCAGCCTGGCTGGCCCTGACACCTATGGTCGGACACGACTTGACAACCTTGTCAATGAGGAATACCTTTACCTTTACCTTTATGTTTTAATATATATTGATTTTTTATTTTGTTCTTTGTGATCTTTGTAATCTTGTGTGATTTAGATATTAGTTGTTGGTAATTATCTGTTCTGATATTTGTTAATCATAATAAAACCCCTAAATACCCTAAAGGCACCAGACCCTATCTGATCTTGGAAGCTAAGCAGGACCAGCTCTTTTTAGTACTTGGATGAGAGACCATGGGGGGAAGCAGACGGGTGGCCCTGGGCCACCCCAGGAAGCTGTGCTGCAGGGCCGAGGTATTCCCACACCTTGGCCCCGTGGCGCAGCTTCGCCGCCCCTGGAAGTAGCCGAAGGTGCGCCCCAAAAGGCTGGTGGCGCACCTTTGCTGACTTTTCTGCCGCAGCGTGTGCGGACGCTGCGGCGGGAAGGCATCGTCGGAGCGCTGGCCGTGCGGAGGGGCTGGCACTCTGATGATGCCTTCGGGAAGGTGTTGGGGTGCCCACCGTGTGGCTGTCTCTCCCCTTCCTTGCCCCCAAAATGGCCCTTTGTGCAGTCTGCTTCCCCCCATCTCTGAGTATTCTTTGCCTGTACAAATCTCTATGAAATTTACCAAAAGTCAACAAGTGACTTGAAGGCACACACACACACACACACAATTTCTACTAGCCTTGTTAACTCCCTATGAAAGTTTGGTTGTCATCAGAGAAGATGTGAAAAACAGTGTCCACTGTTATTTACTCTAAAAACTTCCTGAGACCAAGCACCTGCTGTTTAAATTCAAGACTTCCTGAGATCAAGCACTTACTTTTTAAGCTACTAGTTCATGAGAAGATATTCAAAGTGAAGAGCAAGGACAATACAGTTGTTTGGCCTGACTTTATGTTTGAGGATCAAGGCATTGTTCCCAGCAGACAGTGGATTACCAATTAAACAGACACAAATCCCCCTTGCATATCCCCCCAAAACACACCTCCAGGCTGTGCCATTCAACACAGAACAATGCACAAACTAACTGCAACATTAACATGTAAACCACTTCCTCCCAAACAATGGTTTCCACAGGTATACATACTCCACACACTTCCATGCCACCATCTTATAAAGATGCGAGCCACAGATCAAGGCACTGCTTTCAAGTATAGTTTAAATCAGGGATAGGCAACCTTTCCCCTTTAAGGGCCGAGGGACTTCAGCTCCCAGAAACCTCAGCCATGTTGGCCAATAGTCCCATGTTGGCCAATAGCTCCTGGGATTCTGGGAACTGAAGTCCCTCGGCCCTTAAAGGGGAAAGGTTGCCTACCCCTGGTTTAAATTGTCTGGATGTGAATAATATAATATGGCAACATTGCAAAAACTATTTTCAGTGAATTTTAATTGGCTCAGATCCAGACAGAATTAGCTGCACTTTGTTCCAACTAACATTAATAGCACAAACTAAGGGGGAGAGTAGACGGGTGGCTGTGGGCCCCCCTGAGAAGCGGAGTATTGGGGCTGCTGCTAATACACGCAGCAGCCCCAATACACCTTTCTGCTGGCCCTAGAAGGAGTGCTAAAATGCCGCTCCTCTCAGAGTGGGCAGAAGGGGTGCCGGAAGAGATGCCGCACGCCTCTTCTGTGCTCTTTCCAACTTAGCCCGTGAGAAGGCTGCGCTGGAAGGACGTCATTGGAGCACTCACCATGTGAAATGGTATGCACTCCGATGACGTCCTCAGGTAGGGGTTGGGGCGGCCGGCGGCCAGTTGCCCCTCCCCTCCCCTGGCTCGAAGATGGGGCTTTGTGCCATCTGCAGAGCCCCAAAGATACAACTAATTTCTCTCATTAATTTGAATAGGAATTAAACAAAATGAATTCAGACTACATCCATTTGAAACAATCTTATAACATTAGATAAAGTGCACACACAAAGAGAGGAACACATTTTCAGGACTTTATCACACAAGATAGTATAGATCAAAGGAAAATTCAAACCAAGGACTAGGATGATCTGTGACAATAAAAATAACATAATTCAAGACCAGGTAGGAATAAAAAGATGTTGAATGCAATACACAAAAGAATTATACAAAAGAGATGACAAAATGAAGGACACATGGAATGAAGAGCCATATGAAGATAAACTTTGAATTCTAAAAAGTGAGAAAAAAAAGTGTGGTAGAAACTGCATTAAGAGATGTAGCCAAAAAAAAAAAAAAAATCACAAGGAACAGATGATATTCCAATTGAACTGCTGCAATCCACACTGACAGAGTGAACTCTAGTGCTAACCAACATATGTCAACAGATATGGAAAACAAAACAATGGTCAACAGATTGGAAGCAATCAATATACATCCCATCCACAAAAAAGGAAACACAAGAGACTGCAGCAACTATAGAACCATAGTACTAATATCCCATGCAAGCAAAATCATACTTAAATTTCTGCAACATAGGCTCCAGAGGTCCAAGCGGGGGTTCAGGAAAGGAAGAGGCATGAGGTACCACATTGCAAACATACAATGGATAATGGAGCACACCAAGAAATTCCAAAAGGAAATCAGCATGTGCTTTATAGACTATAGCAAAGCCTTTGACTGCATAGGCCATGAAAGGCTATGGAATGCCCTTAAAGATATGAGAGTTCCAACACATCTGATAGTCCTCCCAGCATCCTCTCATCACCACCACCACCACCACCATCACCATCACTTCTAGCAGTCACAGCAGCAGGGGACAAGTGATGGAAGCATTCTGGAAGCCCTCCTTTCCCTGCTCCCCCTCGGCGGCAGCAGCAGCAACAACAGCAGCAGCAGCAACAGAGGCCAGCGAAGCTGGGACCCAGAGGTAGCACCCATAAAAGCCAACCTCCTCCCCCTTCACCTTGCTCCCAGAATCCTCTCACCACCACCACCACCACCACAACCTCCAGCAGCCACAGCAGCAGGAGACAAGTGGTGGAGGCATTCTGGATGTTCTCCTTTCCCTGCTCCCCCTCAGCAGCAGCAGCAGCAAAAACAACAACACAGCAGCAGCAACAGAGGCCAGTGGCACTGGAACCCAGAGGCTAACAGCGGCACCCATAAAAGTTGACCTCCTGCCTTTCCACCTTGCTCCCGGCATCCTCTCACCATCACCATCACCACCTCCAGCAGCCACAGCAGCAAGAGACAAGTGGCAGAGGCATTCTGGATGCCTCCCTACTCCCCCTCGGCAGCAGCAGCAACAACAACAACAGCAGCAGCAGCAGCAGCAGCAGCAACAGAGGCCAGTGGCGCTGGGACCCAGAGGCCAGCGGCAGCACCCATAAAAGCCGACGTCCTCCCACTCCCCCTTGCTCCTGGCATCCTCTCACCACCACCACCTCCAGCAGCCACAGCAGCAGGGGACAAGCAGCGGAGGCATTCTGGACCACCCCTTCCTGGTTTCTTCTTCTTCTTCTTCTTCTTCTTCTTCTTCTTCTTCTTCTTCTTCCTGGAGATAGGGGGTTAACTAATATATCCCTTTATTACTTTGACAATGGTGGGACAGGGTGGATGTTTAGATAATTTGTGAAGTAATGGGGTGTTAGGGGGTGCGGCCATAGTTTAGACCTGGTACATGATTAACGTCTATGTACTCTTTGTATGTTGGGAAATTTGCTGGCTTGATATTGGGGAAATTAGTGATTGATTAGTATTCCATTGTTGAATAAGTTTTTGTGAATCCCAGTGAAGAAGTCGATTAAAATGGTGACGACCAGGAAAGACTATAAAAAGCTGGGAATTTCTCCTCTTGAAGAACTTTCCCCTAAGAAGGATAAAGGGCACTTAAAGATCACTCAGTTTTATGTTCAAAGCAGACATGAATTATCTGATAGCTGTACTGAATCTAAACATAGAGCCTAACAACAATGAAGTTAAGGATGTAACTCCTCCTAATGCTGTAGCAGATTGGATAATATAGGCTCCTGTGAACCTATTCTTAGAAGTTCCTCTCTCCCAAACCTTGCTCTTGAACTAGCCAATGCTGAGCAAGCTGAATTATTTAGTATTATTGATTCACAAAATCAGCCTTCCCTAGATTTTTTAATAATGCAAAACAACAACTATTTGAAACTGAATTGAGACAAATAGATCCAATCTCTGGAAGTGACATTAGGCTACGAAAGATGATAACTGAAACAGTAGACCAGGATTGGATTTCTTCATTGATAGAAGATATAACAACAATAAAAATATTCTTAACTGAATGTAATGCATTGTTGACCACCTTGGTGAATATGCATTTAAAATGGAATCCTTTTACTATCAATGAACAGGTAGGAAAAGATAGGAAAGATTGCTTTCAATCATCTTTGTTAATTTCTGCTCCACAGAAAGATGCTGCCAAAAGAAGTGTCTAATTCAAGAGAAGTATACCGAGGAAATAGATGGGAATTGCAGGAGATCTTATAATGTAGAAAAGCATTCTAATCTGCAAAAACATAAAAATATCTCGGCAAAGGAGAAACCTAAAGTCAAAGAAATTGCCCCAACAAATATTTTCCTTGCAGGTTCTATAAAACCATGCTAAGACGATGGAATTAAAATCTTCAGAGCAGCAGATAATTTCCTCTTCATATGCAATGAAGAAAGAGATTCCAACAAATGATGTAAATAAAAAAAAATGGAAATGAGTTCTTTTGCATCATAAATTAATAAAGTCTAACTTCCCTAAACCTCCTGGTGTGCTTACTCAAACTGAATGAAAGCTTCACTTTCTGACCCTTCTAAATGAAATGTGTCCTTATCAGATTACTTTGATGATATTATTTATATAGAATACTTATATTACAACAACATGAGAGTGTGTGCATTAACCACATTTAGAGAATCAAGGTTTGCTACGGTGTTGTTTAGATATAAACCTACCTTTGCAGCTAAGGATATATTTACTTCAAGATTTTTCATCAATACAGCACTTCCACAGCGGCTTTTCCAGATACCAACTCGTTCCCTCAAATCAACTTCTACCAAAAATGGAATATGAAATATCAACCATTTAGGGAAGATAAGAATCAAGCTTCTGTGGCGTCTAGTGTTAGCAGAAAATGTGATTCTATGAATGAGTATATGAATGATCTCCAAGCAAGGACATTAACTAACCTTCCCTTTTTGGAGGAAGAAAAATCCTCGAACTTGGATTGAAATGCGATACCTGGAAGATTCAGAAAGTGACCTTCTACAACAAGATATCCCTCAAATAGTAGGCTATTAAGCATATGTGATCTCACTCCTATGAACATTGCTGGTGCTATTACATCATTAGAAATTACTGAGGAGATGGTAACCAGTATTTGTGATGTCCAGAAATCAAAGAGAAAACAACAGTAATCCTGTTTATCCCCCAAAAGTCACAATCTCTAAAATAGTCAATCAACTCAGCAGCCATTAGATCTCAAGGCCCATTACATAACAGAGTGGTGAGTTTATGACAGCAGACAAAATCTAATTTAGGAAAATTAAAACTCCTATCATGAAACATTGCTGGATGGAGAAGAAATTTAGGTGATCCATCTTTTTTGGAATTTATTGCCTCTTTTGATATAATTCTTCTCCAAGAAACTTGGCTCACAGAAGATTTATCTATAAATGGCTACACTGCACTCTCCCTTTTGGCCCGTGCCTTGAAAATTGGTGGTGGCCCAAATGGTGGACTGACGATACTGGTTTCTACTAAACTTAAACATTCTCAATCTTTTATTGCTCCTTTTACAAACTTGGCAGTCTCCTTACTAATTAAATTTAGGTCCATCTGGTTATTAGTTATAAATGTTTATATCCCCCTCTTGCTCAAAAGAAAACTAAAAGAAATTTGGGATAAGCTGCAACAATACATAGCCAAATTAATGACCTTATATCCAAACGCATATGTGATATTAGCAGGAGATTACAATGCAAGAATTGGTCCAAACGAGGCAGATTTATATTCTCATTTTCACTTCTTACAACCTGATTCAGACTCTGGTCTGGATCTGCCAGTTAGATAATCCAAGGATAAGGGATTTAACAAGGCTTGTCTCAGTTTCACTTGAATGACAAACATCCTGAATTTAATTATTGTAAATGGTTCGATTAATGGAGACATCGAGGGTGAGTACACATTCGTAACAAAGCGAGGATCTTCTACAATTGACTACTTTGTTACTTCATACGATCTGTTCCCTTTGTTGAATAGTTGTATAGTTGAACAGCGAGTAGAAAGTAATAATTTTCTGTTAACATTAACCTTAAACTGTGTTGATTGGGTAGACCTCATGGAACAAACTGAACCACCAATGAGTAATCTAGAAGTGAGATCCTATAGAACCAAATGGACCCTAAAAACAGAAAGTACTATAAATGCTTCTTTGAACACGGAGAACTGTTTTACCATACACAACATTTTACTAACAACAAACTCATCAAAAGTGGTTTTTGAATCTTTCCATAATTTAATTGCTTCAGTCAAGACCTTGCTATACCAACCGACTCCCCCTAAAAAAAGAGAAAAAGTCATTACCTCTACAAAAGCTACAAAAGACTGATAAATGAAAAGAAAAAAACTACAAGCTCAAAAAGATTCTTGAGTTAGTCTGACAAAAGCTACAAGAGATAAGGATAGAGCCAGATTTTGGAAATTGGTATCAAGAGGATGGCCAAACTGCTTAAACAGCATAAACTATCATATTTCTGCCCCTTGCTGGGAACATTATTTTTTGAAATTGTATGATCAATCTCAGGCTAGTTGTCATCTTTACATCCCTGATGAAAATTTACCATACTGGCCCCCTGTTACAGTTTAGGAAACAAAAAAAAAAATTGATCTCCAGATTAAAAATAGGAAATGCTCCTGGCAATGACAATATACCTGTTGAGGTATTCAAATCTAATATTGACTGGTGGGCTCCTGTTTTAACTGCTTTATTTTCTTTCTTTTTAAAAAAATAAATTTATTTAATAAGTGTACTTTAAAACATCCAATCCAACAAACAGTCACACATAACTAACAACACAGATATAAAATAGACAAATATATTACATAATAATACATAATACATAAACAGATAAAACAAAAACTTATGTTACTTCCTCTTGCTGATTTTCTTTTTCTTTCTTCTTTCCTTTTCATGAATTTAATCTTGTACTATCAGAATTAAAACAAGTTATACTCATTTAACTTTGCTTCCCCTTTATCTCTCGTTTGAGATACCTTCAAGTTACTACCAATTATAACTGATTATATCAACACTAAATATCTACCATTTATAGATACTCAACCTTCCATCTTTATTATATACAGTATACCATTCCACCTTTTTTTCAGATAATCATATACTTTCTTCCACATCTTTATTCTATCCTCTGTCTTTTTTTCTATTACATGGGCTAAGAAATCCATTTCCATTATATCCATAAGCTTCAATAACCATTCATCTATTTGAATTTCCTTATTAAATTTCCTTATTAATTGTGGTGGATTCACCTCTTTGTAAATATCAGTATTTTAGTCTTATCATAGTTGATCTTCAGCGAGTCTTTCACATAATGGATAGCAAGGGCTTTCAAAAGGCTATTTAGCCCCACTCTAGTAAGAGACAAAAGAACAACATCATCAGCATATATTAGTCTAGTGGCCATAAGCATATAAAATATGACTTTTGTTGGAATAATGTTCCAGGGAAAATGCACAATGTGGTGAATGGCAACAGCCATGATGACTAAGCATTTGGCCACTGCTGAGTCATGCAGCATCAAGGCTGATGAAACAGGAGGTGACATAATGACAGGGAGTCACCTGGTGCTGTAAAGCACAGTAAGTGCTGCAAAAGGGCTGCAAACATGCTGTGTCATACTTATGATTGACAGGTGTCCAAAAGGAAGAGGCAGGGCTAGAAAACCATGTGGAGCACTGGCTATATAAGGGACAAGCCTCTGGACACACATGTGGGTTGATGTGGGTTGATAGTGGAAGGTGGAGATTGTTGGAGAGTGTGTTGGTGTATTATTGTACATAGCCTTTGTACATAGAACTTCTGAAGATTAAAAGCCTCTTAGTGAGACATCTGCTGAGTCTCTCTGCTCTGTCTGGAGGGGAAAGGAGTTTTCCTGTAACTGACAACGTTGCTTGCTTCATTGAAGACAGTCTGGATCGTGGTGCTTCACGTTACCTGGTTGCCACATGCTGCGTCACCACGCTAACAACTTTACCATATTTCTTTTCTATCTTGTTATCTAACATACACAATAGCATCACTTCTGGCTTCCTATCTAATTCTATTTCTACTATTTCAGCAATATTCTTTTGGATATTTCTCCAAAATCTTTTGGCATATATGCATTCCCACCACAGATGAAAGTAAGTACCCTTTATCTTCTCACATTTCAGGCTAGTTGTCATCTTTACATCCCTGATGAAAATTTACCATACTGGCCCCCTGTTACAGCTTAAGAAACAAAAAATTTGATCTCCAGATTAAAAATAGGAAGCGCTCCTGGCAATGACAATATACCTGTTGATATATTCAAATCTAATATTGACTGGTGGGCTCCTGTTTTAGCCGCTTTATTTTCAACCATTGATCAAACAACATCTATCCCTGATGACTGGGCATTGGCGATTATTGTTCCAATTTACAAGAAGGGTGATAAATCTGAACCAGGCAATTATAGGCCCATCAGCTTGTTAATCATCATAAGTAAGCTATATGCTCCACATTTGTTGGACAAATTACAAGACTAGCTGGCTGAAGAAGAGATTATTAAGGATGAACAAGGTGGCTTCAGGAGTGATCATTTTGCTATTGATCATGCTTTGGTTCTCCAACATCTAGCTGAAAAATATTCATCTTCAGATAAGGGATCATTATATACCACTTTTGTAGACTTTAAATCTGCTTTTGATCTTTTTCCAAGAAATAAGCTTTGGAAGAAGTTTGATAAATCATTGATAAATGCCTGCTGTTTCTAATCTGTAAACTTCATGAGAACCCCCATATAGCTGTACATTGTAATAGACAGGGTAGTATAACAAGATCTATCCCGACTTACAATGGAGTAAGACAAGGCTGTGTATTAGCACCAACTCTTTTCAATTTTTATATCACAGAGATGCTTTGATTGAGAGTTCCTGCATGGCAAGGGGTTGGACTGGATGGTCCAACTCTTGGTCTCTTCCAACTCTATGATTCTATGATCAATTTGGTAATTGCATCTTTGTCAGATATATTGTCTCATCATCCATCAATTTAAAAAAAAAACCCCTTATCAATATTATTATATGCTGATGATGTTGTTCTTTTGTCTCTTACTAGAGTGGGGCTAAATAGAATTTTGAAAGCCCTTGCTATCCATTATGTGAAAGACTTGCTGAAGATCAACTATGATAAGACTAAAATAACGATATTTACAAAGAGGCAAATCCACCACAAATGGAAAATCAGTAATAACTGCATCAAACAGGTATCATCTTATAAATATCTTGGAATACTTTTTTATGCAAGGAATTCTGCTAATTCACATCAAAGAAATGTGATATCAAATGTACAAAGAAGTATTAATTTATTTTTTATTATTATTAAAGTTCATTTCTAGAACGCTGTCAGTGTACACAGTGCTGTACAAAAGACAATCAAGGATAAAACAGAACAAAACCTGCCAGAGGTGTACAATCTAAGTAAAACAATGGGCAAAATAATAAAAGTCAATTAAAACAAAGACAATTACAACAATTAATAACAACATCCACTGTAAACCCAAGTGACAGAACAAGTAAATATATATCAAACAATGCCAGGGAATGCCTCCCTGAACAAGGTGGTCTTTAATTCGGATTTAAAAGTGGACAAAGAAGTAATGGCCCATGTTTGAGGGGGAAGAAGGTTCCAGGAGTGAGGAGCGGTGAGCGAGAAGGGGTGAATCCAAGATGGAGCAGTGGAGATCCCAGGTTGGAACAGCAAGCCTTGAGTACTAGAATGAAGGGTACGGGTGGAAGTGTAGGGAGAGAGAAGGTCAGATAAGTAAGAGGGGCTAGCCCATGCTGGGCTTTGAAAGTTAGCAACAAAAGCTTATATTGAATGCGGAAAGGGAAAGGAAGCCAATGAACAGAAGACAGCAAAGGGGAAACATGATCAAAGCGGCGAGCAAAAGTAATGATGCGAGTGGCTGAATGTTGGACAGAAATTAAAGGGTGAAGATGTGAAAGAGGAAGCCCAGCTAAAAGGAGATTACAATAATCTAGTCGGGAGACCACCAAAGTGTGGACCAAAGTCTTGGCAGTGGAGGCTGAAAGAAAAGGACGGATTTTGGCAATGTTGTAAAGGAAAAATCTGCAGGCTTTTGCTGTGGCCTGAATATGGGGAATAAAAGACAATGAGGAATCAAAAATTAAACCGAGACTGCGGGCTTCCTGGACCGGATAAATAGAAGTGTTGTCAACAAAAACAGAAAAAGAGAATTGAAGGGAGGACTTAGGTAGAAAGACAAGAAGCTCCATCTTGGAGATATTGAGCTTCAAATGCTGGTGACGCATCCAGAGAGAGACAGCTGAAAGACATGATGAAACTTGCTGTTCAAGCTCTTGAGAGAGATCAGGAGTGGAAAGATACAGTTGGGTGTCATCGGCGTACAGATGATAGGAAAAACCAAAAGAACTAATAAGTTTTCCTAGGGACAAGGTGTAAAGAGAGAACAATAAGGGACCCAAAATGGAATCCTGAGGAACTCCAACAGATAGGGGAATGGGGGATGAAGTCTGGCCACCTGTGACCACTGCAAAAGATCTATCTGACAGATAAAATTTAAACCAGTTAAGAACTGAGTTCGAGAACCCAATGTCAGAAAGTATATCAGCTAGTAGACAGTGATCCATGGTGTCAAATGCCGCAGATAAATCGAGAAGGATAAGCACAGAATAGAGATCTTTGTGAGGGCCATTTCAGTGGAGTGCTGTGGGCGAAAACCAGACTGAAAGGGATTGGGGATGGAGTTGGCTTTGAGAAACTCAAGGCAGCGGGAATAAACGACCTGCACTTTCTTTTACAACAAGGGTGAACAATTTGTTCCTGCAGCACTACAAGTGTTTGAAGCCAAAATTCTCGCACAACTTTTGTATGGTTTGGAGATCCATTCAGTTAGCAATTTTGTGTTGTTTGAAGCCATTCAAACCAAGTTCCTGAGATCGATTCTTGGAGTTCCTAATTGTATAACAAATGCTATTCTTCATCTGGAAGCCGGTTTGCTATCAGTAGAGGCCCATATCTGGATTCATAAACATATGGCTTAAAATGATTTTCAACCCAGTGGGCTTGGTACCATTAATTCTAACAGATTCTTTTTTCATCAATCTGGAAAAAAAATCTTTAAATGTGAAAATTGCCACCATTGGGTTTTCAATATCACAAGTGTTACTGTTAGTTTATAATAAAGCAAAAACTGCTATTATCCAATGAATCAAAGATATGGATATACAAAACCACAAAAGCCAATTAACCTTATATCTCATAATTCAGGAAACAAACAGAATATCCCTCCATGCAAGGTACTTTGATAACTTGAACATCCCTAAATTTAGGTGGGCATTTATGCTCGCGAGATTGAATATTCTTCCATCAGCTGTCATTGAAGGAAGATATAAAAAGATACCCTATCATTGTCATTTCTGCCCTTTTGGATCAGAGGAAGTTGAGTCAATTGCACATGTTTTCTTCTGTTTCTCCCTTTATTTAGAAATTTGTACTACATATATTTTTCCACTTCTTCAAAGTATGCCTGGTAGACAGGAAAAAATATATGTAAATTACCTCCTTTCTGATTGTACAGAACTGGTTACCATGAATGTTGCTAAATTCCTTGCTGCCGAAATGGTTTCTTGGAAAAAAAATTCTGAAACAGATCCACTAAATTATAAGAATTGTAAAATAGGAGAGTGTTAGAGGGTATGGCTGTAGTATAGACCTGGTTAGTGTCTATCAGTTTTATCTAATGGTGTCTTTTTTGCTGAAACGGTTATATTCTATACATGTTACTACTTTTCTTACTATGTATTATAAAATGTTTATTAATATATTCTAAATACTATCACCTTAGTGTTCAGAGTATAGTAAAGTAGGGGAGTGTTAGGGGGTACAGCTGTAGTTTAGGCTGGGTTAGTGTCTATCTATTTTATTCAACTGCACCTCTTTTTACTGTGATTTTTTTTACACTATACATATTATCGCCTCTTTACATCATGCTGTCAATAATAATCGGGCCTGTTACTTTATAGCCCTTATAATATATAATGGGCTAAAGAGATTTTATAATATCTAGAATACAATATTGAGAATCGACTGATAACTAAGGGCCTAAGCAGACGACTAAAACAGTCGTCTTGGAGGCCCGGAAGAGGAGGAGCCACCGCACGCGCGGCGGCCCTTCCTCTTCCTGAGGTTGCCCTGAGCGCTTCCGGGCCACCGCACGCCGGACGCGTTCAGGGCGACCTCCCTCCACAGCGTCCGGACGTGCTGTGGAGGATAAGTCGCAAAAAGGGCGCCCGCCGCTTTTAGGGCGCTCTTTTTGCGACTTATGAAAGGAGTGCCTTTTTGGCGCTCCTTTCAGGGTCGCCGGGGAGGCGCCGCGGTGAGGCTGCCATAGCCCCGCGGCGCTCCGGACCAGGGCGCTCCAAACGCCCTGGTCTGCATCCCCCCTAAGTTACAACATTGACTAATATTCTAAAATGTTAATGTTATTCTGTAAGCAAATGCCTTCCTGAGGTAGTCTAAGTCTGGAAAGCAGGGTAATGCCAAGCTAATACATTCTCTATAGAGGGCAATCTATTGTTTTATCCTTGACTGATTTTGTAATTGGTCTAAATGATGGATTGTTAGTTTCCATCTTTAATAGGAATCTGAAATCCATCCAAAGAAAATTTGTTGTTCTTGCTGAGCTTGGACTCAACATATCACAACTAGCCTAATTGAGGAGAAAGAGTGTGATGTGTTATTTTAACTAATTAAGGTTTTCTTATTATTAGGTTAGATTGGAATCTATTTTATTGATTTGATTGTATAATAGATCAAAAATATTGATTTATATAATAGATTATATTTAATATATCTTCAAAATCATGATATTGTACAATATTTTCAATTAATCCATTGGAACTTTTATCTGAACATCATTGTGACCAGATAACTATATGGTTATGTTATATAGACTAACTGCATAAATTGAGAGGCTGGAGCGATCTGTTTGCAGTTACTGGTGTGCTCTTGTAAGAAGTTATTGTATATTATTATTTATAGAATTTCTTTTTAAGTTGTGTTTTCTATTTATTTTATTTTTATTTTATGCTGGCCAAATGGCCGTAATAAAGAATTGATTGATCTGATAGTCCTGATGAGGAATCTGTACTCTGGACAAGAGACTACTGTTGGAACAGAACTTGGAGAAATAGAATGGTTCCCAATTGGCAAAGGAGTCAGACAAGGCTGCATCCTTTCACCCAATCTGTTTAACTTATATGCAAAACATATTATAAGAAAAGCAAGTTTGGGCACAGAAGAAGGAGGAGTGAAAATAGGAGGAAAGAATATCAACAATCTAAGATATGCAGATGACACCATAGTACTAGCAGAAAACATCACAGACCTGGAACACCTACTAAGGAAGATCAAAGAAGAAAGTGCAAAGGCAGGCTTCCTATTGAATATAAAGAAAACAAAAATAATGACCACCGAGGATCTTCACAAGTTCAACCTAGACAATGAAGAAATAGAAATAGCAAAAGAATTCCCATACCTGGGATCAAACTTTGATAAAAATGGGGACTGCAGTCAGGAAATCTGAAGAAGACTAAGAATGGGAAGGGTGGCTATGAAAGAACTAAAAAAGATTCTCAAATGCAAAGATATACAACTCAGCACAAAATTTAGAATCATACAAGCCATTGTATTCCCTATTACCAGGTATGGATGTGAGAGCTGGACAGTCAAGAAAGATGATAGGAAGAAAATCAATGCATTTGAGATGTGCTGCTGGAGAACAGTGCTGAGGATCCCATGGACAGCCAAAAGGACAAACAAGTGGGTCCTAGAGCAGATCAAGCCGGAAGCCTCCCTGGAAGCCAAGATGACCAAGCTGAGGCTGTCATACTTTGGACAAATAATGAGAAGGGAGGACTCTTTGGAGAGAAAAAAAACATTAATACTGGGAAAGGTGGAGAGAAGTAGGAAGAGAGGAAGGCCACATGCTAGATGGATGGACTCTATTAAGGAGGTCACGGGTATTAAGGGGTTGTAGGAATTAAGCAGAGCAATGAAGGACAGAGGGTCTTGGAGATGTCTCATCCATAGGGCTGTTATAGCAAAGTGAGTGCGCAGATTAAATCTTCTGGAAGCCTGCCCCTCTCTGCTCCAGAGAATCTTCAAGCCGTCTGTCCTCAAAGCTGTTTCTTGCTGTGGAATGTAATCACCCAGCTCCCCAGAAACAAGTCATAGACAGCAATTAACTCCAAAGAGGCATTTATTCTTTAGTTGCAGTAGTAACAAAGAAAAAAACTATTTACACTCTCATGTAGATGTGGTACATATAAACAAAGAACAAAGAGAGAGAGCAGAAGAGGAAGAGACACATGTTGTATGCTCAGATTATTTATAGACACTTTCCATGCGGCTTCAAAACCCAGCCTCTTCCTGTGATTCCTTCCTGTGTCTCATGTCACATGAACAGTAGTTCCCAACAAACATTATGATCGAATATGTTTGCATCTTATCTTCATTTTCTCAGACACAATATGACCTTGACTATCTCCTGCTCTGTTATTTTGTATTCCAGCTCCAAACAACTTTCCCAGCTAGCAATAGAAGTGACATATTGTCATTTCCCCACATCTATACATTTTCACACAAGTTACATTTTCCAACATTCCCTTCCAAATGTATAGATGTGTGTCATGTTGCTTGTTTGTATTATGTATTTTTGTCATTCTCTTGATTTTGCACTTTAGCTCAACAGCTAAAATTGTGCATTTAAGGTGCCATTCCCATCAGGCGTGATAGCTGTTCATGTTTTTCAATTGGCAATGCTTTTGTAAAAACATCACCTATAATATTATCCCTGGTGTCAATGTACTCCAGACGTACAATTTTGTTCTGGATCATTTCTCTAACATTCTGATATCTCACACCTATGTATTTTGTTCTACACTTCAAATTCTCAGCCTCTAACATTGCAATGTACGATTGTGAATTCTCATGAACCACAGTTGGTTTGACATATCTTTCCCCTAAGTCTTCAAGCAATTGTCTCATCCATTGTACTTCTGCAACCATTTCTGACAATGCTGCAAACTCAGCCTCAGTTGTACTCAAAGCTACACAGTTCTGCTTCCTGATGCGCCAAACTATTGGACTTTCTCCAAACTTTATTAATAAGCCAGGCACTGACTTTCTGTCATATAACTCTGAAACAAATGAACTGTCCACAAAACAATCAAGCTGAACCATGCTGTCCTGTATTACAAACTTTCTGTCTTTGCTATCTTTCAGGTACCTTAGCACATGTTTCACTGCAGTCGAGTCCTCAACTTTTGGATTGCTCACCTTCCAGTTAAGCACTCCCACTGCCAAAGAAATATCTGGCCTTGTGTTGTTTGCAATGAACATCAAGCTCCTAACAATGCTTCTAAACAATTCTGGTTTGTCAAACTCCTTTGTTGATTCACTACTGGCATAACCAGGAGTCATAGGACTTTTCACTACTTTAGCACTTTGTAGTCCACATTTCTCAATCAGCCTTTCTATCTTCTTCAGCTGACTCAGCAATCATCTTCCATCCTCAGTCCACTCTACCTCAATCCCTAGGTAATTCTTCAGACTCCTTAAATCTTTAAGCACAAATTTCTTGGCCAATTTTCTCTGTACTGCCTGAATTTCCCACTCTGACTTAGCTACAATACACAAGTCATCAAAATAAATCACCAATGTGCCATCTCCCTTGGTGTAAACACGCGCATCAGCAATGTTGCATTTGTATCCTAGTTTCACCAGCTCCTCATGAATGCAAAGAATCTAACTCCGGGCACTCTGTTTCAAACCATACAAAGCCTTTTTCAGCTTGTACACTCTCCTATCACGGTCCTGTTCAAAACCCAAAGGTTGTTCCATGAACACGTTTTCTTCAAGATTAGCATTCAAATAGGCAATTTCAAAATCAAAATGTTTTACCACTTGGCCCTTCCTTGCTGCTAATGCCAAAACCAACCTCAGGCTTTCTGGCTTAGCTGTAGGAGAAAACGTTTTGTCAAAATTCTCAAACTTCTGCTGTGCAAAACCTTTTGCCACCAACCTGGCCTTATATCTATGGGTACCGTCTGGAATCTCCTTCCTTTTGAAAACCTATCCACAACCTATCACCTTGTGATCCTTAGGCCTCTCAACAACCTCAAAAACTTCCTTATCTACCAATGACATGTACTCCTGATCCATAGCAGAAAACCACTTCTCCTTCTCCTCCTCAGGACAACTCTGCAAATCCTTAAAATTCTCAGGCTCATCAGCCACCACTGTACAGGCTCTTGCACTCTACACTACAAAACTTTCTGGAGGCTTTCTCACTCTCTGAGTCCTCCTTAGTAGGATTACTTTGTTCTGCCTCTTTCATCTTAACTCTCAGAACTCATCTGAACCTCTGTATCTCTTTTTCTCTTTGTCTCAAACTTACTAGTTGTGGTTGGTAACTGAAGTGTTGGTTGTGTCTGCGTAGGCTGTTCTGAAGTACTAGGCTCACTGTCTGATGATGCTGTTTCTTGTTTTACCACCCCTCCCTTTCTAGTACTCATGTCCTTTAGTCCTAATCTGAGAAAAACTTCTTTGTTGGAATGCAGCTTTTCTCAACCTGAGTGCTTTTCAAAGTTGGCACTTCTGGATAGCAAGATCTCCCCATGACCAAGATGGAATCTATAGCTATTCCCAGAATATCCCACAAACATCAACCTGCACCATTTAGGTTCACCCTTTTTTTCTGAAACTGGGAGGTACATACACATTTGCATATTGTCTAAACACTCTCAAGTATTTCAAGTTAGGTGGTTTACCATACAGCATATGAAATGGGATTTTATTTACAGCAGAATTTCAAACATGATTTGCAAGGTGATTTGATGTCAGAATAGCCTCCCCCCACAACTGGTCAGATGCTTCTGCATCTAACATCATGCAGTCTTTCATTTGTTTTAAGACACCTATTCATCTTTCTGCCAAACCATCCTCCTGTGGAACTGCAGGGTTTGTGGTGTTGTGGCGAATTCCCTTCTTTCTCAAGCAATTTTTTAAATAATCTGACAAGAATTCTCCACCTCTGTCTGTGATGAAAGACCCCACTTTTAATTCAAACCCCCTTTCAGTCATGTTAAACCAATCTTTGAAATGCTCTGCTGCTTCATTCTTTTCCTTTAAGAGCATCACATAAGAGTACCTGGTAAAATCCACAATTACCATAAAATATTTGTTGTTTTCCAGGCTTTTTAGGAAAGGCCCCGCTAAATCTGTGTGGACAAATTCAAAAGGTCTTTTTGTTGTGTGTTTGATGCATTTGGCAACAGGAAAAGCTTTCAACTTTATTCTGCTGTAAACTGAACATTCCAAATGATTTGAACAAGGAGACATTTTGAATTCTGGACCCACCTCCCCCAGTTTCCCAAGACTGGTAAAGCTTGAATGTCCCAACACCCAGTGGTAGTAATGCACACAGTCTAAATGTAAAGGCACATTATTGACTATTGCACATTCTGCCCTATCCACCAGAAATACATTTTGTCCCTGTTCATAGCTTTTGCACAAACCTCATCATTCATGGTAATTACACACTCATCCCCCTTAAAATTCAATGCATACCCATCAGAGGGATACCCATCAGTTGTCAATGTAGGCACACTAACTAAACAGCTTTGCAATTTAGGTACACACAATACATTATCAAAGCCTTTAGCAAACTCTGGGATGAACACAGTTCCCATGTCTTTGATTTTCCTTGGTGTTCCATCAGCCAAAGCTACTGAAGCCACATTGGGAGGTTTCTTACTTTTCAGGAGCTTAGGAGTGTTTACCATATGTCCTGTGGATCCTGAATCAAGAATCCAGTCCAGATTGGGCTTGACGTTTTGGTGGGTCACATAGCCACTGCCTTTTGCCACAGCCACAACACCTCTCCTGGTCCTAGAGTCTTTGGTTAGTTGTTTCTTTGCCACTGCAAATTTTCTGTAATCCTTCTTCTGATGACCTGGTTTCCCACAATAAAAACATTTTCTCTCCTTGGACACTGCCGCCTTCTCTAGTTGCAGCTCCTTCGAAGCTACCTCTGGTGTGTGCATGGGCCTAGGCACGGCTTGCTGCTGCTTCTGAAGTCCTGCCTTGAACCGGCGATGCTAGCTTTCTTCCAAAACCCAAGAAGCAACCAGCTCCATTGTAATTTGTGCCTCAGGAACTTCCTGAAGACCATGCAGCATATGTTCATAGTCCCTTGAGAGACTCCCCAGCAAAATATATGTCTTTCATTTTCTTGGGAGCTGAACACGTCTCATTTGGACTTCATTAAACAAGTCTTGGATGATTTCCAGATGCTTCTTGGGAGACTGACCATGCTGCATCTTGCACACATATAGTCGCCTGCACCAAATCATCCTTGACAAAGCTGCGCTGAATTTATTAATATCTTTAAGAGTATCTCACACCTCCTTTGCAGTTGTCTTGTCTCTGACATAATTGACTTGAGAGGGAGAGATCGAAAGGAGGATACTAGCTTTTGCTTTTTTTATCATTGTCCTGAATTGCTGTAGCAGCCCCAGCAGGAACATCAGTCTAAACCATGCTCCACAGGTTCTCTCTCACTAACAATGACTCAGTATATGTACTCCAGGCATTATAATTTGGTTCATCCAATTTGGGAAATTTCACAGTTTCTATAGTTAGCACTTAAGAGTTCTGACTGCTTTCCCTGACTCTACTGTCTATCGTATTAAGAAACAAAGCATTGTCCATTAATCTTAACACTTTTACCTTTCTTGCACAGACAGCTTAGGGAGGATCTTAAAAAAAAACTGCCCAGCATCAAAATTAATGCTTCTTACTCACGACTTAAAGAACTCCTATCCTCCGCAGCACAGATGAAGCAGCCTGGGCCCCCATAACCCTTTGTTATAGCAAAGTGAATATGCAGATTAAATTTTCTCGAAGCCTGCCCTCTCCACTCCAGAGAATCTTCAAGCCATCTGTCCTCGAAGCTGTTTCTTGCTCTGGAATATAATCATCCAGATCCCCAGAAACAAGCCCACATTTATACATTTTCACACAAGTTACATTTTCCAAGAAGGGCCACCATGAGTCGAGATCAACTCAAGGGCAGTTAAAAACAAACAAAACACAGATCCTTGGGAGATGTGTCCCTTGCATATACAGAAATCAAGCATGAAGCCAAATTCTGTAGATTAAGGGTGCTATTACATATACCTGGAATAACATGGGAACAATCACATGTATCACACCAAAACATGTGCACCGAAAGGTATGTGGACCAGTTCTTCTCAGATGAGCAGACTGGCAATTATTTTATTTTATTTTATTTTATTTTATTTTATTTTTGCAGTCTGCCAGGAACTGCCATGATATATGTGTCCATTGACTTCAATTGTTTCTTTCTTTCTTGAAAACTTGCCAGAGTCCAATGGCTAGTGGCTCATAGACTGGCACTGGTTTTGAGAACAGCACTTTGAGTAGCACTGGTCTAGAGATAGCATGTGATGCATATGATGCACACTGCTGAGAGGATTCCCCCCCCCCCCATAGATATACAAGTAGTAAAATTCATTTCTAATGGTCTATTCCCTTGCTTATTTTTGTTAGATAAACTGCACATATGTGCCACTGAAGTATTCTTTAGAATAGATGCTATCTAGGACTGAAACTAAATAAAACAAAGAACAGGAAAACAGCATAAGAAACACATTCTATTAAGTACCAGCCATTCTCAAATCACTTGCAGCAATAGTGAAATACATTTATATCTTGAAATAAGGTCACACAGTTTAATGCAGATAGGTTAATGCAAAAACCTACAAAAAGAAAGAAAGGGAAAAATGTTTTGAATATTCTGATTTCCTTGCTAATGCAGCTTTCTGATTCTGTACACAAAATACAAAATAACCAAACAAGCAGAACACTGTCCTTACAATGTCATTCTAAATTCTGAGCACAAATGGGACAATGGGCTAGGCCAGTTTCATTAGTAGAAGCTTTGCTCATGCACAGAACAGGACTGACTCTGTCATTACCCTCAATGGTCACCTCAGGCAGTAGGGTAAAAAAGGAGGAAGGAATGTGATACTCTCCATTGCACTCTGGCAGTCCTCTCACTATTCTGGAGAATTGCCACTGATCTGCACAGCTACCTACAGCAGAAGTTTACTGTTCCTGAACAGGTAGGAGAAAAAGCAATGACTGCCATTACCCTATTGCCATTGCTCTAAACAGCCAGATCTGCTTAATAGAGTAAGCTGCTTCCTGAGTTGCAGGAGAGGGCTTTTATTTAAAAAGTTGCTCCTGCCCTTCTCATAGAGGGTTCACTAAACATGAGCCCTGAAGCATCGGTGTGTATTTGTGAGCACATGCACAACATCACCATTTGTGTGATGTTCTGGTGGTGTTTCACTCCCTGAACTAGACAGCAAAAAAGTTTGGGCTGTTGTGGCACAGACATGCTTGTGAATCAAAGCTACATGCTTGCATTTTGCTTATTTCATATTGAACAGCTGAAAAATGACCCATATAGATGGGAGAAACTTGGCAGTCATATCTGCATCATTCAGCAAACATCTGGCAAGATCAGTGTGAGTAGAAGGTGAAAGAGAGGCAAACAATGTTGCTGGGCTTTAAAAAGTATGTTTTTGGAGGGTGAAGACCAGTGATTCCAAAAGTGGGTGGTACGTCCTCTGGGGGTGGTGAAAAGATCCATAGGCAGTGAGGGGAAAGAAGGCTAGCAGGGGGGCAATGTGGGAAAAGGGGCGGCAGGGGGGCTTCAGTCAAAGTATTGATGCATAAGAAAGAAAGGAGAACTAGCTGACTTTAGGATGATGCTGGAGATCAGGGCTGCATGAACTTCTTTTCAGGGTCCCTTAAAACCACAGTGAAGCCTCACTGATTGCTTTGTATGATGGATGTCCCACTTTTCACCTGCCTGGTGAGTTCACTCCCTTAGCTGCATCTTTTGTTAGTAGTGGCAGTAGCAGTGGCAGTTAGGAAACTCCAGAGATGCTTGGGTACAGGGAATCACTTCTGTGACTGAATGGCAGGATCACATGGCAGATTTAGAGCATGTGACACTGGAAGAGAAGTGGTGGAAGAAAGGAGCTTTTAAATGTGGTACACTGCTTAAGGTTTGTGACCTTTGCCAGGACTTGGTTGGCAGGCTAGAGTTGTGCTGCTGATCATGCTTTTGTCAAACAGGCTGAAAGTAGAGGTAGCACTTGTGGTGTCCCTCAGGGAGCTATTTTATCCCCGATGTTGTTCAACATCTATATGAAGCCACTGGGTGAGATCATACGGAGTTATGGTGCTGGGTGTTATCAGTACTCTGATGACACCCAAATCTATTTCTCCATATCTTGTTCGTCGGCCTCGAACTCCAATGGCATCTCTTCTCTCAATGAATGTCTTGGGGCGGTAATGGGCTGTATGAGGAAAAACAGATTGAAACTAAATCCAGACAAGATGGAGGTGCTCATGGTAGCGGCCCCGAAACCAGGAATTGGGTTGCAACCTCCAGTCCTGGATGGGTCACGCTCTCCTTCAGTGACTGTGTTCGCAGCTTGGGGGTGCTCCTTGACTCGTCGCTCCTGATGACTAATCAGGTTAATGCGACGGTCAGGAGCGCCTGTTATCAGCTTCGGCTGATACGCCAGCTGCGCCCGTTTCTGGAAGTAAGGGATCTTGAGACTGTGGTGCACGCGTTGGTAACCTCACGCCTCAACTTCTGCAATGCACTCTACATGGGGCTATCCTCGTCCCTGGTTTGGAAATTACAGCTGGTACAGAATATGGCAGCCAGACTTGTTTCAAGAACATCTCGGAGGGATCATATTACTCCGGTTTTGAAGTCCCTCCACTGGCTGCCTATCAGCTTCCGAGCCAGGTACAAGGTGTTGGTTATCACCTTTAAGGCCCTAAATGGCTTGGGTCCAAGCTATCTCAGGGACCGTCTGCTCCCGTACAATCCTCCCCACGCTCTTCTATCCTCCGGGAGAAATTTGCTTCAGCCACAGAAATCAAGGCTTGTGGCTACCTCCTGGGGGGCGTTCTCTGTTATTGCACCTAAGCTCTGGAACGGCCTGCCGGACGAGATCCATCTTTTAACATCTTTAGACAGCTTTAAAAAGGCTGTCAAGACAGATCTCTTCCGGCAGGCCTTTCCGGACTAGTTATACCAGATACATCCTCCCAGCCTTAGATTAACAATCCTCCATGAGACGATCCTCACGTGGCCCCATCATATGATGGGAGGATCGTCGAGCCAAGCTTCTGAATTCATTGGGCAGGATGGTTATATTTTTAATATTATTTTTATTCTGTAATTGTTTAATACTGTTTTAAGGGTGGGAGGGACATATTTTGTATTGAATTTTATGCTGTTAACCGCCCGGATTGGGAAACCATTGGGCGGTATACAAATAAATTTTGCAAATTTTTTATTTATTATTATTATTATTATTATTATTATTATTATTATTATTATTATATATTTTAATTGAATTATTGTTTTATATTGTTCTAATTTAATCCTGTTTTAAGGGGGGGAGGGGGTCTGTGCATATTGTATGTTTTATTGTGAACTCCATGTTTTAACTGTTAGCCGCCCGGATTGGATTACCAATGGGCGGGATACAAATAAATTTTATTATTGTTATTATTATTATTAGCAGAAGAAACCATGTGTGTGTGTGTGTGTGTGTGTGTGTTTGGCACTTGAAGCTTTGTGCAGAATGTACACCACTGAGGAAGGAGGGGGGAAGTATCTGGAATCAATTCTTAGAAGAATCCTTCACCTTGGATGGGCTCTTGTGGTTAAAATTTCTCTCTTTGCATGCCCATACCAATTTCCAGACCAGGGCACATGGTCTCTGTATATCCCCTACACACATATCAGTGTACCCCTCTCCACCCTAGTGAAGGATTGAGACTCTTTGCTTGCCCTTCTCACTCTGCACCTGGCCACTTTGGGAGCAGCAACTGAGCAGCTGGCTGAGTAGCAATTGAGAGGCCTCTTACCTGCACTGGCCTTTCCCACAAGGCTGTGTTGGAAAACCAAGACCTGATTTTGGGGAATTTATAATTAGCTCAAATGTGAGAGGGAAGCGCCCAACTTCGCTTCTAAGACCTTATCCAATTGTCTACAGGAGAAGTAAGAATTCTGGCTAGAAAAGACGCTGAAACGGAGCAAGCTCCAATTAATGTCTAAAATATTTATTTGACAAAATAGGCAAACATCCAAATGCAGCACACACACACACACTAGTCTTCTCCTCAGCCCTACAGCTGGTGTTGCTGCTGTGCTGCTGAGGGTTGCCTTTTTTAAAGGCACTAGGAGATGGAGGGCGGTCCCAAGGGTCCCTGGAGTCTTCTCCTCAGCCCTACAGCTGGTGTTGCTGCTGTGCTGCTGAGGGTTGCCTTTTTTAAAGGCACCAGGAGATGGAGGGTGGTCCCAAGGGTCCCTGGAGTCTTCTCCTCAGCCCTACAGCTGGTGTTGCTGCTGTGCTGCTGAGGGTTGCCTTTTTTAAAGGCACCAGGAGATGGAGGGCGGTCCCAAGGGTCCCTGGAGTCTTCTCCTCAGCCCTACAGCTGGTGTTGCTGCTGTGCTGCTGAGGGTTGCCTGGAGTCTAAACAATGCATTTGGTTTCAAAACTATCAAGGAAAGGAAGCTAGAGAAAAGGGGTGCAATCAAATCTAATCACTGTCTCATCAAGTGTGAGACAATGGGCCTTTGCAGACTGCCAGAAATAGTGCAAATTGAGTCCACTTTAAATTGAGGCACTGCCCTGGCTCAGTGCTAGGGAATTATGGGAACTGTAATTTATTGTGGCACCAGAGCTCTCTGACAGAGAAGGCTCAATGTCTTAGAAAAAAATACAGTTCCCATGATTCCCTAGCACTGAGCCAGGGCAGTGCCTCAATTTAAAGTGGACTCAATTTGCACTATTTCTGGCAGTCTGCAAAGGCCCTAAGACAAACAAACACCATTAGGTATCTTTTCTAACGTAATGGTATATTCCCCAAGGCAACTCCCAAAACCTGCCTGTTCTGGTGGTCTTTTGTAACATTACCTTGCTTACATGACCTCACATCTAGGGGATTATGGCTGCCATCTCCCAAGGGTCAGGCTGGGGTCATAGGGAACTCCACAAGGCTAAAATATATAATAAAAATGGAGGACATAACAGCTGGCACAGGTGAGAGACTCCCAGGGGCTGAACAGACCACCCAATAGGGGTAGTGGCAAGCTGCCCCTTTGTTTGCCAGATCGGGGGCATAGCAACTGCACATTGTGGCCCTGATCCAGTGCTTTGCTGCTCTAAAAAAATGGCAAAATGTCACTCCTTTTTAGGGCAGCAAAAAGCCTCCCTTGCAGCGGCAGTGGCAGCTTTTTAGTGTTTCTTTGTTGCAGCGCATCTAAATGCTGCACCAAAGGCACACCCTTTCGCCACCTGCCATTTGGTTGGCTGGGTGGTGTGATGATGGCATTGAGGCAGACTCAGGCATGCAGTAGCCATGCCCTCACTCCATCCCGAGGCTGGCCTAAAGTGGTGATCTGTACAGCCCCACAATAAATGCTTAACCAGATGCTTGGTTGCTAGTTCCAGGGTAACTGGGTGCAAAAGGAACAGCAATCAAACAGCCAGTCAAGCAGCAACTGAGAAGCCTGTCACATATGCTGGCCTTTTCCACAAGCCTGGCAGAGATGAGAGACTTCTCAGTCACTATTCATCAAGCTGTTCAGTTTATGCTTTCAAGGTGACTGAGTGCAGAAGGAGCAGTGATCGAGATTGGTTGTTTTGAATTTGCAGTAGAACAGTAGCCCTAATATGAAGAAATAGGTTTTGAGGGGCACTAGGGTTGTTGTGCAACAGGAAAGGGGGCAGAGCCCAAAAGGTTTGGGGACCACTGCTCTAATCGCTAGAAGAATTAGAGGAAATTGGGAGCAGAATCTTCCTGATATTGATCACCATAACACCATAAAACCAAAATCTAGTAGAATCCATGTGGTGTGGTTTATCCAGATATTACACCTACACATAGAATCATAGAATCATAGAGTTGAAAGAGACCACAAGGGCCATTCAGTCCAACCCCCCTGCCATGCAGGAACTCACAATAAAAGCACCCCTGAGAGATAGCCATCCAGACCCTGTTTAAAGATCTCTAAAGAAGGAGACTCCACTACACTTCAAGGGAGTGTGTTCCACTGTCGAACAGCTCTTACTATCAGGAAGTTCCTCCTAATATTTAGGTGGAATATCTTTTCCTGCAGCTTGCATCCATTGTTCTGTGTTCTAGTCTCTGGAGCAGCAGAAAACAAGCTTGCTGTATCCTCAACATGCCATCCCTTCAAATAGTTAAATAGGGCTATCATATCACCTTTTAACCTTCTCTTCTCCATACTAAACATACCCATCTCCCTGCAGACATCACTGCAGACCATGTGAAACTACCTGTTATTTAAGAACAGATGATGTGGCCTCCCTGACTCTAAAGGTCCTCACACCTTAATCTAAGATAGTTTCAGCTGTGTAGTGTGAAATAAGCAAATACAACTTTGGCAAGCATGGCTTGGCATAGGCAGCCCAAGCTCTCCTGCTGCCTGGGTCAGGGAATGAAATACCACCTGAACATGTCACAGATGGTGGTGATGTGCATGTGTGCACACATATATGTCCATACTGCATTAGGAAGAGGAAGAGGAAGAGATCTGGCTCTGTTGGATCACAGTGTCACTGTCAGTTGGAAGGACTCTATTGCCTCACCTCAAAAATATTAATTCCCAGACTGGAAAGTGGTGGTGAAAGTAGAAGGTTGAATAGAATTCTACTGTAGGCCATTTTAATAGTTAATAAAGTTGAATCCTTTATTTAACCTCAAATCTTGTGTATCCTTTATTCTTCTGTCTGCCTGTGATCAAGTCAATCATGCATGGGATTCACATCAGACATTCAAACCTTTGCTCAGTTTTGCAGCTGTTGGTGCTTTTAAACTAGGAACATGATGCACAAATACAAATAACTAATAAAAAAATGATGTGCAGTAATGAATCAGAATCACATCTGTTATTGTAAGTAAAGCCCCCAAACATGTAGCACTATTGTAGAATAATGCAAGAAGGCACAAATATAACTGGAGTGGAGGAAGAAACAGGTTGTGAACAGCCTGAACTTATCTTTACAAGCTTGGGACCTCAAGTGAACAAAATAAGAAACTCTAAGAAAGTCTAGCTAGATGTAGATTGATGGACATAAAACAAAGAAACTTTAATCCTTAAAATAAAGAGATAAATGTGAAAAAACACACTTGTTTCAATATACATATCTGACAAGAGATGCTTGTGAATGCTTTAGTTCTTTTGTCATTAAAAAAATAGTGCAGGGCTGAATTTTGTGGGGAAGCAACTGTTAGACTGTTTTATCTGAGAAAGCCTTCAGCGGTCCAGTTTTGCTGTAATTGTGGCAGAGTAAGACCTCTAGATGTAGTAAAAAAATATTCTTGGATCTTGGAATGTTTTGTTTGGAACATGTGGATATATGTTCATAGACATTTGTTTGTTTGTATATGTGTCTTCAATTCACCTCTCATCTTATGGTGACCCCATGAATTTTATTGGGTTTTCTCAGGCAAAGACTATTCAGATATGGTTTTGCCAATTCTTTCCTCTGAAATATAGCCTACAGCATCTGATCTTCCTTGATGTTCTCCCATCCAAGTAGTAACCAGAGCTTACCAGTAGCATCACCAGAAAAGGTGTCACTTGGTGCCCCCTCCTCCTGCTAACTTGCTCTCTTGTCCTCCTCTCTCTAGCTGCTTTGTCACCTCCTGCCAGGCCAGACCCTGGAAGGATTGCCATGTAGCAACAGACTCCCTTGTCTTTCCTCCACAGCTACTGCATCACCCTGGCTGGGCAAGTGAGGCAGTGGGAAGGGACAGAAGGACCACGTTTACCCCTCCTCTCCTCTGTCACTCCCCAGGGAGAAAGCGTGGCAATGGAGCAACTGGGAAGAGCAAGTATTCACCCCTCCTTTCCTCTGTCACTGGGCTGCTGCTTCAAGGAGAAAGTCCCATGATGGAATAGCCAGGAAGGGTGCACATTTGCCCCTCTTCTCCTCCATTGTTGGGCTTCCTGCCCCTGGAAAATGCCTGGCAATGGAGCAGCTGGGAAGGGCATGCATTCACCCCTCCTCTCCTCTGTCACTGGGCTGCCTTCCCATAGAGAAAGTGCAGCAACAGAGTAGCTGGGAAGAGAATGCATTTGTCCCAAAGGGGAAGGAGGGCCCAACTGGGTGTCACTTCTCCTCTGGGATGTCACCTGGTGTGATCCGCATCCCCCAGTGATGCTATTGGGGATTACCCTGCTTAGCCTCCAAGATAACACTGGTTCTGGTGACTTTAGGACAGGGGTAGGCAACCTTTCCCCTTTAAGAGCCGAGGGACTTCAGCTCCCATAATCCCAGGAGCTATTGGCCAATATGGGACTATTGGCCAACATGGCTGAGGCTTCTGGGAGCTGAAGTCCCTTGGCCCTTAAAGGGGAAAGGTTGCCTACCCCTGCTTTAGGATATTTATCCCCCTCTGCTATTTGTTTACATGGTTTTAAAATTGACAGGAGACATTTGTTAAAGAGTAATCTGACACACAGAGATAAGGAGTAATACTACAATGACCAATGCAGAGAAATAGGAGGCAACAACAAAAGGGGAAGAACAAGAGACCTCTATCAAAAAAATCCAAGAAATTAAAGCCAAGTTCAAACCATGGGCAAGGATACTCTATGGAGAAAAAAGGAACATAATACAGGAACACAAAGAAATAAAAAGACGCTGGAGGCAATACACAGAAGAGTTATACAAAAGAGATGAGGGAATGAATGATATTTGGAATGAGGAGCCATATGAAGACTAACCCCAAATTCTAGTGAAGTGGAATCTGCAATAAAGGAAATAGGGAAAAATAAATCACTGGGAACAGATGATATCCCAATTCAACTGCTACGGTGCCTACAGGCAGATGCAACTTTAGTGCTAACTGAAATATGCCAACAAATATGGAAAACAAAATGGTGGCCAACAGTCTGGAAACGCTTGATATACATGACAATCCACAAGAAAGGAGATACAAAAGAATGCAGCAATTATAGGACAATAGCACTAAGCTCACATGCAAGCAAAATGATGCTCAAGGTTCTGCAGGATAGACTCCAACTATACATAGAGAGAGAAATTCCAGGATTCAGAAAAGGGACCACATTGCAAACATACGATGGCTAATGGAACACATCAAAGAATTCCAAAAAAAGAATCAGCATGTGTTTCATAGACTACAGCAAGGTATTTTATTGTATAGATCACAAAAAACATGTGGAATGTACTCAAAGACACGGACATCTAATAGTCCTGATGAGGAATCTGTACCAAGGACAAGAGACCACCATCAAAACAGAATTCGGGGAAATAAAGTGGTTCCCAATAGGCAAAGGGGTCAGGCAAGGCTGCATCCTATCAACCTACTTGTTTAACTTATATGCTGAAAACGTCATAAGAAAAGCAGAATTAGAATCAGAAAAAGGAGGAGTTAAGATAGGAGGAAGCAACATTAACAACTTAAGATATGCGGATGACACCATAATATATAGCAGAAGATGTTCAGGAATTGGAACAGTTAATAAGGGGAAGGTCAAAGATGAAAGTGCAAAAGCAGGTCTGGTGCTGAACATGAAGAAAACAAAAATAATGACCACAGAAGAAATACACAAATTCAATCTAGACAATGAGGACATTGAAATAGTTAAAGAATTCCCATATCAAACATTGACCAGAATGGAGACTGCAGTCAAGAAATAAGAAGAAGACTAGGAATGGGAAGGGTAGGTATGAAAGAACTGGAAAAGATACTGAAGAGCAAAGGCATACAACTGAGCACTAAAGTCAGAATCATTCAGGCCATTGTATTCCCAATTACTATGCATGGATGTGAGAGCTGGACAGTGAAGGAAGCAGACAGAAAGAAAATCAACTCATGTGGTGCTGGAAAAGAGTACTTAGGATACCATGGACAGCCAAGAAGACAAACAAATGGGTTCTTGAACAGTTCAGACCAGGGGTCTGCTTGGAAGCAAAGATAATCAAGTTGAGACTATCGTACTTTGGCCACATAATGAGAAGGCACAGATCACTAGAAAAAACAATAATGCTAGGAAAAGTAGAGGGTAGAAGAAAGAGAGGAGGACCACAGACCAGATGGATCGCCTCAATCAGGGGGGTTATGAGGAAGGGCTTGAAGAATCTGGTCAAGGCAGTGGAAGACAGGGATTCTTGGAGATGTCTCATCCACAGTTTCGCCATGAGTCGGAACTGACTCGAGGGCAACTAACAACAACAATCTATTGCTGACAATTACTTTTACATGATAGCTCCATTCAGGAATGTGAAATCATTCTTGAGAATTTTTTCATGTCTTATTAAATATTTTTTGCCCTCCTCAGAATGTCCTTAGATATTTTACATGAGGAGAAACCTGCACTTCTAACTTGGAGATCTGTATAATCTTCAAAAGAAATATTATCATCTCATATCGGCTTATTTTAGATTTCATCAACCAATTTGCCCAAGGAAGAATTATTTTGCTCTGGTCAAAATTTCAATAGCATTTTTTTAGCTAAATGGAGTCTCCATGTTCAGAGTCAATGGTGTAAATCCAATGTTTAGTCCCATTTATTGCAGACCCATTCAATCAATAGGATTTACATATATTTTGGCTCACCATACATTAACTGAGTTAATGATTGTATTCTAGTAGGGTGTAGTCACTAGATTTACAGCAATATACCTATGGGAATATTAGGTATTAGGGACATCAAGCCATCTGGAGAGCCAAAAGGCATTCATTTAACAGCTGTTGGAATGCTTTGGATCCCATATGGGGGAAAAGCAGGATATAATTTAAAATACATAAATAAAACAAGACTAGAAGGATGGATGTTACCAACCCTTGGTTCATCCAGCAGAATAGTTCTCATGATCTTGTTCAACTCAGTGAGCTGCAGACTGAACACTCTAATTTAAAATTAGTGTAGTATTATCTACTTATCCACTCCACTTCATTTATGGAACTAGATCAGGGGTTGGCAACCTACGGCCCGCGGGATGCACCCAGCCCGCCAACCGGCCCCCGCTGACCCCCACTGCCTCCGCCACTGACCTCCGCCACTGCCACCGTGTGTGTTGTGGCCGCCATTTTGTTTTCCAAAATGCACTCCTGCATGGGTGGAATCTGGCCTTACCAAGGACCTTACTTTTTTGGAATTGTTTCCAATCGTTGTTGCTGTACACTTATGAGGAAGCCACTTCGCTAATAAGTCCATTTGGTTTTGGTGTGACAACCAAGCGGTAGTGCTTGTGGTGAATTCGCAGTCCTCCAAATCTCCTAAGGTGATGGGTTTGGTGAGGGCAATGGTTTTACAATGTTTAAAATTTAATATATTGTTTAGAGCTCACCATGTTCCTGGTTTGCTTAACTCTTTGGAAGACACCCTTTCTCATTTTCAGCTTACCAGGTTCCGGCAGTTAGCGCCCCAGGCTACTTTACACCCACTGGAGGTACCGACGTTTCTCTGGAACCTTGGAGATTAGAAGTTCACAGGGCAATGTTGAATTCCATTACCCTGTCAACACGCAAGTCTTATCAAACAGCCCTAAATTCTTTTAGCCAATTCATGTGTTAAATTGGGGAAGTAATAACTTCCCCAATTTGGATTAATGTGGATTTGGTATTAATGTGGATTTGGTACTTCATTTTATTGTTGCACTCAGATAATTGGGACTATCACCTGTCACCATCAGGGGCAGGTTGGCCTCCTTGGCCTTTTTCTCCAAGGCTAATGGTTATTTTGACCCAACTGTTGACTTTAGAGTCAAAAGGGTGGTAGAAGGATGGTCCAGAGAGTCTATTATCTCAAAGGACGCCAGAAGACCAATAAATGGCCCTGTCCTGGCTTTGTTATGGGAGCAACTGGCTGTAGTATGCTATTCACATGAGGAATTGGCTTTATTTAGGGCAGTGTTTGCTACTGCATTTTTTGCTACCCCGAGAATCAGTGAGATGGTTCCTGGTTCAAGGAATGATACATCAGGCAGGGCACTTCTAATTTCTGATATTAATTTAACTGATCATGGTATTCAGATATGCATTAGGCAGTCTAAGACTGACCAGTTTGGCAAGGGTCAGTCTTTATTCTTAGCTATGGCCCAATGGGGCCAAATCTGCCCTGTAGTGGCAATGGATAACTATTTAAGAATCAGGCCTAAGGTCCCTGGATATCTCTTTCTTCATCTATCAGGTTTGCCCCTGACATAATTTCAATTCAGGGCAGTGCTTAAGGAAGCGGTTAAGAAGGCTGGGCTGCCTATTGATTCCTTTTCTTCGCACTCCTTTCGTATAGGAGCTGCAATGGTTGCTGCCACTCATGGCATGATTGAAACTGATATTTGTTGGATTGGCAGGTGGCACTCACACATTTTTAAATCTTATGTTAGACAATCGGGCACTGGAACTCTTGATAAGTCTTGCTAACTGTTTTATTTTATTTCAGCTTTTTTCAGCCCGGGCGATATTTGGATCATCAGGCATAGCCCGGTGGCTCAGGCTGAGCATTTCCTGAAGGAGCATTGTTCCAACCCTTCTTTGGGCTTGTCCAACCTTGGTCGTACAATTTGGTTTGATGACAGAGGCATGAAGTGGCCGTCTCTCGTGCCTTACATGAAGGTGTTGATTCGGTCCCGTCCTCCCCCCCCGGGCAGTGGTTGTTCACCTGGGGGGAAATGATTTGGCATGTGTTCCATGTCTACAGCTGGTCAAACAAATTGTTAAAGATTTGGAAGAATTACAAGCAAGGCTGCCTTGCGCGAACATAATTTGGACCAAATTGGTGCCTAGACGATCTTGGTCTGGTGCACAAAAAGATTCTGCCATCAATAATGCTTGGCAGTGGCTTAATCGCTTTGTGACTAAACAACTGTTAAAGAGAGGCATGTCTGTTATTTAGCATTCTATTAAGCTGGATAAGCCAAAACTGTTTTGTGATGATGGGATACACCTCTCCAAGGAAGGGCAGTGGTTATATATTGGTGCTCTTAGTGACCAGATTTATGAAATTATCTGTGGGGGGGGGGGGAGAGGGGATGCCTAGCTTTGCTGCCCCTCCCTCTTGTGGTGGGAAATGATCCCATCCCACAGATAAAATTAATTCAGCTACTTAAATTGGGAATAGAAATAATTTGGCTCTAAACAAATGAACAGGAAATGACGTAAATAAATAAAATTACATAATAGCAAATTGTGACACCATATGACGTAATATGGCATCATTTCTGGGGAGGGGTTTGGTTATTTGATTAATTACTTGCTTAGTTATTTATTGCTATTATTGTTAATTATTGTTTTGCCACGGGCAGTGAGTGACCACCCTTGGATGGGTTTACCTTCACTTACACCTGTGGCAAAGCTGATTTATTATTATATTTAATTATATAATTTGACCCTGTACTATTTAATAAAGTTGTGGCCTGATTTAAACCCAAGAAAGGAGTCTTGTGTCCTTTGTGTCAGTGCAAAGACACCCCCCAACTTGTCGGGAGGAGTATCTTGTTGTACTGACCAAATAAGGACATAGACTCCTTATTGGTCAGGGCACGGGGGTGAAGATCTCACCACCGCATCCAGGCCAACAGGCTGTGGCTTATAATTCTCGCATGGAGGCTGTTATGCGAGATTTGGATGAGAGTTTGTTCTTATAACTCAGCGCAGACACGTGGAGGCAGCCATTTTTATAGTCTAGATGGGGTGATTACATCAAACCGTTCTCAACTTTTGGCGACACATCCCTCCCACCCTTGTTTTAGATTACTCTCAGGCCTTGGCTGGTCGCCTTCGGGGGCCAGGAGGGATTTTTTCCCCCAAGATTTACTTGAGTTTTTTTCACCCTCCCTGAGAATTTCTATTGGTTAATGTATGGGTCTTGTTTATTGCTTAGTTTGTCGCAACTGTGGGGTACAGGGTCTTTGTTCAATATGTGTACTTGATTGGTTGGGCGGGGAATGACCCCATCCCATAGATAAAATTAATTTGGTTACTTAAATTGGGAATAGAAATAATTTGGCTCTAAACAAATAAACAGGAAATGATGTAAATAAATAAAATTATGTCATAGCAAATTGTGACATCATATTGCGTAATATGATGTCATTTCCGGGGAGAGGTTTGGTTATTTGATTAATTACTTGGTTATTTATTTATTGCTATTATTCTTGTTAATTATTGTTTTGCCACGGGCAGTGGGGGACCACCCTTGGGTGGGTTTACCTTCACTTACACCTGTGGTAAAGCTGATTTATTATTATATTTAATTATATAATTTGACCCTGTACTATTTAATAAAGTTGTGGCCTGATTTAAACCCAAGAAAGGAGTCTTGTGTCCTTTGTGCCAGTGCAAATGGACCAAAGCTGTATGGTAGATTTTGTGATATCCTCTTACCTTATTTGAAGCCTGAGGTGAAACTGCCCATTTCATTCCTACTTATTAAAACTCAGCCCAAGTTTTACAAAAGGAATGAGGCCACAGTGTCTGCCTATGCCATCTGCCTTCCCAGGCACTGCATTTGATGATGAGCATTTTTCAGGCATTGCTTCTTCCTAATAACAAAGAGATCTGTGTGAGTGTGAAACTCCCTTTCAACTAAAATTTCAAACAGCCCTTATTATCTGAAAACTTCTTCCAGGTTCCACTGTTGTCTTTTCTTCTTAATTATGTTTTATTTCTAGCCCAATTGTTTATGTCTTATTGGTGGCACCTATAATGGTGCTCTTATTTGTGGCTCTTCCTATAATGAATAATTGGGGTTCTGATGGTGCTAATCAGCAACTGGGGTGGAGGATGAAGACCACTGTGGAAACCATTAAAAAAAAGCAACACCTTAACTCAACTGACAATTGGTCAGGAAAATTTGGCACATGTTGCTTTAGAGTAAAACAGTATATTGCAAAAAATAATAATCCTGAAGCCAAAAATTAAAATTGTTGTGAACCCTTTTTTCTAATGTGTGGCAAGTGTTTAATGTTGAAATGCAATTAAAGTAAAAATGAAACACATTCTAGATATTGACTAAATATCAAGTTTCAGTTCCTGATAGATATTATTTCTGTTCTGTCTTCTGCTGTTTATAACTGTCTGCTCTATTTATGTGGTGTAAATTTAATTGAATGATCTCTAATACAGATTTGTCTTGATCAATAGAACACTTGTGTGTTATTTTTCATAATATTTTAAAGGGATCATAGGAGAAAGTATTACTTTCAATTTTTATAGCTCATGCCAGATACAGGACCTAAGGTTTGTTTTTTTAAACCTAAAACCAGCATTTCTTGGCTTTCTTAGATGCATACTTTTCATTTTCATTCTTTTACCACTATACTACTATAATAACACACTGCTCTAAGGAATATCATTTATTTACAACATGAATCATAATGTTTAGCAATAGCCAATAAGTAAACTGAGCAAATTCAAGGTGTATTGTGTGGGAAATGACTATTTATGTTTAAAATCTGTCTACTGTAAAGAGTTCAGTGTTATTTGCAGTGGATATAAATAGACAGTAGATAAGTACTCCAACTGAAGAACTTAAATTACCTCAAACATACCTTGCAATTTAATTATTTGTATAGTGACCAGAAAAATCACTCTCCTTATTATATATCTATAACATTGCTGAAGGGCTAGCATTCATGATGTATCAGCTGTTATTAATGATCATCTGCTTTCTGCTTGCTTTCTACTGGAAAGATAGGCAGATATGATTGCCAAACTGTGGGTTCAAAGAGGTTCAGAAGGCTGGTCAATAATGGATTAGTAGATGGCAGCAGTTTTGACCAGCCACTGTGTAAAATGTTTTATAAGTTGTGTAAACAAGCAAACACACAAAAAATCCTCTTTCTCTGAGTGATTTTAATTAAACCAAAGAACACTTCATATTGAATGCAAGATATTAAATGGGCTATAAAAATGCCCCATGCCTGATAATTTGCATGGAATAGAATAATGTACTCAAATCTACATAGATTTAAGATAGATAGATAGATAGATAGATAGATAGATAGATAGATAGAAAGAAAACTTCTTGCGGAGCACACTCCAAAATGGTTTGCAGTATTTTCTTTTCTTTTTTCATACTGCCTTCTAAGAAGCCTTGGAAGTCTACAATACTTTTAAGTATCAAAGTGTGCATTTGATTTAATTCTATATATATCATATATTTTTGCTCATGGAAGTGAAGCACAAACATTATACAGATATTAGATAAGTTCTGAACTTGAAATCATAAATCTATTAATGAAGTTCCATTGGATGCCTCTCTTGAAACTAGTATATAGGTAGCGGATCTAACAAAGTACATAAATGATGAAATGTGAATCTGATAGAACTTCAGCAATGATTTCATATAGTTTACATTGAGAATATAGATTTGGCAAACATATTAGCATCTTCATCTGAGTAACTGATATAAGATTACTCAAGAACATGTCACAAGATTGTATCATTTGATTGAAAGTATGGGATCACATCATTTCAGTGCTCTACCATTTTGAAAAAAAACTATATACAGAAATCTAGGTAAGAGGGTTTTGGCCAAGCCTTTTCCTTGATGTGTTTTTTTTAAAATAAAAGTATTGCTATCCCTCCCCACCCCCACCAGGAAACAGCATTTCATTGTATGAGTTCCCATATTCATTCTGAGGTTGTACAGGCCAATACAGATTCAGTGACAATTAGGTAGCACTGTAGTGGTTACTGTGAGAGTGATCTGTATGTCAGGGAATTGCTGGATGATCACACTCTAAATCAAGGTTCTCAAATGTTTTGTTAGCAGGGCTCCCTTGAGATAGCTGAAATTGTGTGATATTCACAAGAAACACTGGGGGGGAGCTTGTCTCAAAATAGCTGACTGCAATTTCTGTCATCTTCAGTCTGCAACTATTCCAATGGATGAGTGGCAGGTGGGCCATCCAGCAAAGGGGACAGAAACCCTTTCTGGAATTTATTCAGTGCTCTTCCAGTACCTCCTCCAAGCTGAACAAAAACTCATCTGATGTCATACTGGTGTCCAGAACTGCCAAAGCACCCATTCAACACAGGAGTGAGGGTAAATTCACAAGAGGATTTGTCATCCCTATGGCAGAAAACTCAATGCCATCCCTGTTCCAAAGCTACTATTACTTTGTGATTGTTGTTGTTAGCTGCCCTCAAGTCAACACCAAACTATGGTGGCCCTATGGATGAGACATCTCCAAGACTCCCTGTCCTTCACTGCTCTGTTCAGTCCCCGCAACCCCATGCTTGTGGCCCCCCTGATTGAATCCATTCATCTGGAATGTGGTCTTCCCCTCTTTCTTCGTTTCTCTGCCTTTTCTAGCATTATTGTTTTTTCTAGTGATCCACGCCTTCTCATTGTGTGGCCAAAGTATGACAACCTCAATTTTATCATCTTGGCTTCCAAGGAGATTTCTGGTTTCAGCTGTTCAAGGTATCCTAAGCACCATTTGCTTGTCATTTTGGCTGTCCACGGTATCCTAAGCACTCTTCTCCAGCACCACATCTCAAATGTGTTAATTTTCTTTCTGTCTGCTTTACCATCCAGCTCTCACATCCATACATGTTATGTGTACAAGGGAACTATTGGGATGAAGGGAGGGAGGGAGAGGGGTTTTCTATCCTTGATTGATGAGGAACCAATTTGAGCAAGTGAGAAACAGTTTGCTGCAAGAATTAAACACCTCTTCCTACTATAATTTATGCATCCATATCACCAAAGTTGCTTTTCTGGCAGTAGAAGCAGGGAAAATGCCACATGCATTTACTTTTAACATCCAGTCCATTCCTGCATTCATATCCTTGCCATTTGTTTGTTTGTTTGTTTAACTATCACAAGAGCATAATTCCAAAACCTATTTTCCAAGGATTATTCTTTAGTCATTTTAATACATACTCATCACTACATATCCAAACCCATTGCACATACTATGGAAAATGTCAGGAGAATGTTTTCTAATCTGTGAAGCTAGCTAGCAAATAGATGAGATGCTGTCTTCAAAAGTATCTGACAGATGGCTGATAACACTGTATGGCTCCAGGGGTCGATAGCCTCAAGCAATCACTCGATCATCTGTTGTTTTTAACAACCAGTTGTTATCAGTGGTGGCCCTCAAAATATAAATTACCTTGGCTTTGGGCAGAATCAGCAAGACAGGGAAAAACAACAACCCCAAACATTATTTTTAAAGGCCACTAATTGCTATTCTTGTTATCATTGCCTTCCCTGTAATCACAGGTTTCCCAGTGTTAATCTTCACATACCCTTTCCTTCAAGTACCTTATACAGCACTTACTGACTTAAGGAAGGGGTCAATATGCTGACCATAGAGCCAGTAGTATCCAACATTATCACGGATGATCATTCACACCTCCAGCCAAGAGGATTATTGAATCAGTAGCTGAAAACAGAAATAGTAATTTCTATTAACTACTATAAATATAATTAGTAGTTCTACTACTAGCAGAAAACATCACAGACTTAGAGCAATCACTAAAAAAGTGAAAGAAGAAAGTGTAAAGGTAGGCCTAATGTTAAATTAAAACAAACAAACAAAAATAATGACGACAGAGGATTTATATAAATTCAACCTCAATGATGAAGAAATTGAAATAGTTAATAATTTTCCATACTTTGGATCAAACATTGATCAGAATGGAGATGGCAATCAAGAAATCAAAAGAAGATTAGGAATGGGAAGGGCAGCTATGAAAGAACTACATAAAATCCTAAAGTGTAAAGATATACAGCTGAACACTAAAGTTAGAATCATTAGAGCCATTGTATTTCCTGTTACCATGTACATCTGTGAAAGCTGGACAGTGAAGAAAGCAAATAGGAAGAAAATTAATTCCTTTGAGATATGGCACTGGAGAAGAGTGCTAAGGATTTAATGGACAGCCAAAAAGACAAACTAATGGGTCTTAGAACAGATCAAGTCAGAACTCTCCCTTGAAACCGATGACTAAATTGAGTCTGTCATATGTTGGCCACATAATGAGTAGGCAAAACTGACTCATTAGAAAAGACAAAGATTCTGGGGAAGGTGGAGGGAAGGAGAAAGAGAGGAAGACCACATGCCAGATGGATAGACTCAATCAGGGAGACCATGAGCCTGAGCCCCCCAGGACCTGAGCAGGGAGGCAGAGGATAGGGGGGCTTGGCGAAATCTCATTCACAGGGTCACCATGAGCCAAGATTGACTCAAAAACAGCTAACAACAATAAGCCACAAACAGTAGCTGAAGATGGCAGCAATTGCTTCCAGAGTAACCAATATAAGCTGAAGAGGGTCAGAATGGCTCCATAATGAAACACTGAAGCTTGAAAGATCAGAGTGTCTCATAGAATTTCCTCATGAGGTGAACAGTGTTAGCCTATGTTGGCCTGTTTAGGACCAGCACACCACAAACCTTGACTCAGGAACAGCAAGAGAGCAAATTCAGAACACAAGACTAGGCCTAGGCCTGACAGCACTTGACTTTTCCCTGATAGGCCTGAAAATACCAGTGTGGGCCCCACAAAGGATGTTATCACATTCCAATCTCTCTCCAATCAAGGATTATGTTCTGAGGTGATAGTTCCTCTCTCTTTTGTAAATTTAAAATCAGCACAACTCAGACCCTGATCTGCCTCTATGATGCACCTGTTTCCAGTGCAGTCAGATTTTTATGGGCAGTTTATAATACCTTTCTACATCTACATCTAACAAATAGAATTTTTGAAGTAATACTGAGATATCCATATGAAATTAACATCTGAAGTGCAAATCCAGTAAACAGACAGAGTGACCGATGCTGTGTTCTCCCTTAGCTGTAAAAGAAAGAGTATTCTGTTTTGAGTAGACATGTAGATAGAAGAGCAGAGAGGTAGAATGACAGCAAAAAACAAATCTTATCTTTTCAAAGAAAAATGTATACTTCAGAAAACTGGCTGACCTCCTGCAGCTCATGTATGAGACTCTGACCTGGGAGCATTAGCAGGATGGATCTCTGCCAAAGAGAAAAGCAACAAAGGAGGAAGAAAGCTCCCTTGATACTGCCTCTTACATTTTTTCCAGTTGGGGGAAAATGATACATGAATTCAAAACAAATTTATACTTTCTATTCACTTAAGAGTGGGACAGATTCATTCTACACTTTCAGGTTTACAGAAATACTCAGTAAAAGCCCTTCATCTATGAAGATAGTTACTGGGTTCCAGAATAGACTTTGTCAGTAACGTTCTTTTATTTCTGTGTATGCTCTAGCAAGAATTGCATATGAAATCTATCCTGAAATCTGAATGCCTTCAGAACTGAATTTCTGTGAGGGTCTTTGTAATGGTTGCACTATGATTCCCAAGATGGAATTTTTACTTAATGTTGGCGTGGACAGGGCGGTGGACACTTTTTCCACTACCAATGCAAAATACCAGGTTTGCTTTTAGGGTCAAATGTCCCAGAGAGCCAGAAACACTGATGGGCTGCAGGTGCAAAAGACCATTACAAATAAAACTGAATGCATTTTTAAAAAGTGGAGTTCACACAAGTTTCTAAGTAAAAGGGAAACAACTTCTGAAAATAGTGAATGACATGGAAATAAAAAGCAGAGTTCAGAAGATTTTTTTTTCTTCACTGCCTTGATGGTTATTATTCCAGCTTACATTGATGTAAGGCTCATACTAAAAGATGGAGGGCAAAAGTGAACAGAGGGTAATTTTGCCATTTCTAATCAGGCAGAACTACCTCTTTACTTGGTTGTTCTTCCCCTCTCACCCATCCTCACTCCCGTATGTTTCAGTTCCTCTGGCCAGCCTCACAGCAGCATCCAGCTTCATGCCAGAGCTTTGTCCTGTATTCAGTGGTGTCCCCACTCCTGGTGTCACTTGGTGCTGGTGCGTGGGAGACTGTTAGGGACAAGGGGGCTGCTTGCCCCTCTCCTTTGCTGTGGTGGCACTGGCTTCTCATGATGAGACTGATGCCATCATAGGAAAGCCAGGAGGGGACAGGTATCACTCCCTTTCTGGGTTGTCACCTGTTGAAGGCTGCAGCCCCCTAGTGATGCCATTGCCTGTAGTTAGTGTTTCACATATACTCTATATTTCGTTTCAGGGCCTAGTATTCCACCTCCTGATTTGGTCTAGACTGATTAATGTATCCAATCTGACTTAATCTGGAGCCCACATCCGAAGTGAGATTCAGAATCTGAATCCTTATGCCTTCCATTGACTTACAGTGAGGGGGGGGGGGAACCTTTCCCTGAACATACATTTGTAGACATTGCTGCTGCTTCAGAGCAGATTAAACTTGCTAAATTGCTGACAGGTTGCTCTACGGGTTTTAATGCTATCCACCATTAATATTTGCTTCTCACTCCTCCCCAGCCCCTTGTAAAATGACATTTAATGTTTAAAAAGCAACCGCAGCAGTGGAGGGCAATATGTGGAATCATCCTCCCAGATACCTATGGGAAGAACCATTCTACCAATAAATAAATAAATAAATAAATATGGGAGGGGGGAGAGAATGCTTTCCTTACATGTCTTGTTTCAGCCAAATAAAAATAAAAATGTTGTTTGGGTAAGCTGAATAGAGGAGTTTTCTGCTTCTAGTTGATTTGTGTGTCAAATTTCAATAGTTTGTGTGGTGGCAATCTGTGTATATGTGGGGGAGGGGGCGGATCCAAGGCAAAACCTGGATCCCTGTGATATGAGCACAGAGTCCTACCAGATCAGATTGCTTTGGTACAGCTGCAGCCCCCTCATATTGGAAATAATGAGATAAAGAAAGTCCCTAGAACTGTTAATACTACTGTAATGAACAGTAAAACTGAAGTGCAAATGTTATGGTCAATGTAAGCACTGGGTGGGTGGGCAGGCAGCAGCAGTTGGCAGAAGGAGACAGACAGACAAAAAGACCAGAGCAGCAGGTGGATAATAATCCAGGTAGTTCCTAGAGCACACTCAAACTACAAATCAATTTCTTTGGGGGGCATGTAGCTCAGTCCAACATCAGGTGAATCTCTATTCCCTGATTTATGTTTCAGGCACCTCTGTCTTGTCTGATTTAAGCTTAATTTTGTTCATCCTCATCCTATTTCTTACTGACATAAGCCACTGGCTCAGAGCTGACTAACTTCCTTGGGTTAAATGGATGTGAGAAAAAGTGCTGTAGGGGATTTGTTAAAATGTAAGCATGGCATCTTCTTTCCAAAAGCAGCTTCGATAGAAAAATTCTTTGTTGTTGTGTATCAGCATTTGTAAAAAGATGCAGGTAATACCAAGAGGTTCCAGACTTCCCTACTTGAATAAAGGGTTGTTGTTTTATTTTTAAAAGTCTGGAGCCTTTTGGTATTGCTAGTATCATTTGAAAAAATGGTTTTAAAAACAAAGCCTTCAAAGAAGTGGTTTCTTTTTTCAGTGAAAACCTGAAGGATTCCTTTATAATAATGAAGGAAACCAAGTTATGTGTTGTCATCATAGTGGACTGTAGTTGCTCTGTCTATGTGTGTGTGTGTTAGCTTTGTCTCCAATCCATGTAACTACCAACCAAATGCCATCATAGTTTTTCCTGGGCTTGCTAGAATAACATCTTGTCACTGGTGAATACTGCCTGTCTCCTGCAATACTGTCTCAACAATTTTCAGTTATCTCATCTTCACCTAATTTGCCTGCATCAGAAAACATTTGGCCACACCTGCTCATCTCATAACTCCTACTACTAATTACTCACTTCTATTACTAATTACTATTATAACTCCTATTGCTCTTTAGTAATGATGGGAGAAGAGACAGTAATCTGCTTGTGGAAGTGAGGTCTCAGATGGTTATAGAACAGAACATTCATGGACATTCCAACTATTGGTGGAAGGAAGCAGAATAATATTTTAGACCTCATTTCTGTCAGGGGAAAATATCAATCTAGTTTCAAAATTCAGGTATTCTAGGGCAGACTAGGGATGGTTGTAATACCATCAGGTGAAGAAACAGCCATGAGGCATCCTTGCACTCTCTATGGATCCAGATTTTTTCTGTTTTCAGCTAGTCATGACCACTGCTGAGATATCAGAGGAAAAAGGAACAGGTCCTCCATGATCCACTTCCATTAGTTACTTAATCACTCCCTGCAGGTGTGGAGAGCTTTTCAAAATGGAAAGTAAAGTCTAAAGTCTATTTCAAATTCCAATGGGCAACACAATTGGATTGGGATTGGGAAATTGTAAAAGGGTGGCTGAGAGGACTCTCTACCGGTCAACAGAATGTATGAAAAACATTTTGTAGAAGTGACAGATGACATTTTTATGCAGCTACTATTTTTTTGCTGCAGCTACTGATATTTAATGAATATTAATGTAATTTATTCTTGAAATGATGTATGCTTGCTCTGCCTTAACTATGTAAAAGCACAGGAAGGTGGGGTGTGCTGTTATATAAAATGAACAAACACATAAGGATTGGAAATATTCCTAGGAAGTAGAGAAACTATGGGCTAAGGTGCCCAAAAACAAGAGAGAAAGACCACAGTGTCTATTGAAGTCAGTGGGCACCTTTTGGTTGGCCTAATAAAGGGATCACCACAATGTGTGCAGAGAAGCAGCTTGCTTTTGCATCTGAAATGAATCAACAAAACAAGTTTTTGAATGTATGCTGCTATGGGTTTTATTTCAAATCTTTCCTTCAAACCAATGTGTAACAAGAAATGTCTTTACAACAACAATTGTGGAGAGATTTTTAAAAGATAAATTAGAACTGTAGAACAATAAAAAGAGTGGAGGCTGTCAGTTCAAGCTGTATAACCAAGTATAAGGGCCTGTACAGACTGCCAGAAGTAATCAATCTTGAGACCACTTTAATGGCCCTGGCTCAGTTCTAGGGAATCATGGGAACTGTAGTTTATTGTGGCACCAGAGCTCTCTGACAGAGAAGGCTAAATGTCTCAGAAAAAAACTACAATTCCCATGATTCCCTAGCATTGAGCCAAGGCACTTAAAGTGGTCTCAAGATGGATTATTTCTGGTAGTCTGTACAGGCCCTGTGATACTTATCTTTCATTGTTTAATATTCCTTACTATATGGTAATAACATTTAAGATGATGGAAAAGGATCAAATGGCAAAAAATAGTGTAAAACTGGTGAAATAATTTTGCTGACATGCCTAGTCATCACAGAGAAGGAGTATTCAGTTTCCCTTAGCATGTTACTTTAAAGACGTTTTACTAGCATGCATGAGAACATAATTTTCAGTCTTGAAATTAAGTGTAGTTAAGCAGGACTAGGGGATGTATTTTAAGGAGGGGGCAGAGAAGAATCCATTATATATGTTAAATAGTATAGTACAAGTGTTAAACAGTATAGTACAATGCTGATTGTGTGGAAGAAAAGATTTACCTCTCTGAGAATAATGGAGATGTAGCAAAGGATCTCTGTAGGGGAATTTTTAATTAGCTCAATTTAATTAATGGGTTGCACTACAAAACAACCCTCCAAACCAGCTTCCCATATTTATATAGAGGTTGCTGAGATAGAGTGATGCAAATACAGAATTCTTCCAATGAATTGCATTTTATTAAGGGGAAATCACACAGCAAACAAACAGTCATTCACTCACACATACAAGAGCTATGGAAATGATAGGAAAGGCTTCATTAAGGGATGATTACCAAAACGAGGCTGCTCCTTTCATGATGAAGATATGCTGGGAGCTCTTGGAAGACAGCGCGAGTCATGGCAGCAGAACATAGGAAGACATAAAGTCTCACTGCTTTCTGGCTAGCTCACTCTCCTTCCTCCTTCTTCTCTTGAACAAAGAAATTTGGAGATCTTTATAAGCTGAAAGCTGCCTGAAGACAAAGGATTTTGTCCTACATCAAAGAGGCTGAATTTGCCTGGAAAAAGGATCACTCGAGCTGGCACTTTCTGAGGGGTGGTGGTGGTGGTAAGATTGGGTTGTAAATTAACCTTATCTTGTTTGTCTGGCAGAAACCTGAAATGTCTTCCTGCCTTGTAAATCACCGATCTTCCTGACTTTAGAGGTGTTAATGTCTTTCATTAACAACTCCCAAAACGCATCTATTTGAAATGTTTATGTTGATGCCTACCTGCTCCTTTGCCTTGAGAATAATGGAGTCTAGAGTCCAAGGTCTGTTTTAGGGTCATAAGAAAAGACAGGCACATCCATTTAAAATTAGGAAGAGTCCAGTGCTCATAATAAAGAACATCAGCTTTAATGCAATGATGTTGAAATTAATAATCTTACAGTTCTTACATGGGTAGAAGGGAGCAATAGATCAAGTAGCCTAGTGCTGGCCATTTTTACTTAATAGGTCACAAATCAAGTTCAAAAACAGTGCACTACTTCTATTGTACAGCATAAATTCATCCAGTCTAACCTCTCTAAGAAAAGCATTCCACAGTCTAGGAACAGCCATCTGGGAAGGCTCTTCTTTGTGTTCTCCCCAAATAGGCCTGTAAAAGTTGTTGGGCTGAGAGCAGGCCCACCCTTGAGGAACTTAAAATTCAGGCAGGCTCATAGAACCATAGAATCATAGAGTTTTTATGGAAAGATGTCTTTCATGATCTTTGAATGCACTTTTTGTCTATAGTTTTTAGGAAATTATTTGGGTTATTGTTTAATTTATGGGTTTTTTTGTGTGAAATAACCATATTGTTTTGAATTGTTATAGCTATTTTAACTATGTAAATTTCAAGTGATTTCTTTCTGAAATGTTGGTGGAGGGTTGTAATACGTAATTGATGACATATTCTGTATGTATTCTATCTTTTTATTGTAATCCACTTTTCCTTGTTCTCACCTCCAACCCACTTCCAAGGTTCTATTCAAGAAGAACTTTGTGTCATTGTAGGAATAAGTAGATTGCAGAACCCTGTACTCTCTTTTTATTTTGTACATTTTAGCTATGTTTTAAATGTACCAATAATTTAAAAATAAAGAATCATAGAGTTGGAAGGGATCCTTTGGGTCATCAGATCCAAACCCCTGTTCAGTACAGGATCTCCAGCTAGAAAATCCCTGGTGGGTAGCTATACTGCCGCTTTTGGAACACATCCACAAAAAGGGAACCCATCACCTCTCTAGGCAATTGGTTCCATGTCAAGAAGTTCCTTCTAATGCTCAGTTGAAACTGATCCTTCTATAACTTAAAACCATTAGACCTTGTTCTACTCTCTAAGGCAGCAGAAAACAAGCGTGCACCCTCCTGTCTGTGTCAGCCCTTAAGCTATTTATTTATAGCTATTTATACTTTGCCAGACATAACTTTTAACTAGGCTCTGAGTAGACTAAGAGAGGAGTGTGTAGACCAGGCAGGAAGTTGCTACTTCCCAAATGAAAGGGCTTCTGGCTCCAATTACATGGCAGCAACCTGAGGCAAGGGAAAAGCCACCCCCACTGGCCAATCAGACATTACTTGCTATAGATGGAATAAAAAGGGGCATATATCAAGGAATTGTACCCTCTCTAAAAATTCTCAAGCCAATGGGATATGTACCCAGAAAGGACAGGCTGCAGATTCCAAAAGACAAAGACAAAATGACTTATCCAAAAGGAATCAGCAGAGAGGGAATAATCATCTCATGAAAGCTCAAGTTTTGGCAACCAATGATAACAAAGATGATTCAAATATAGGGATCATAGACTGAGGTTACACAAATCATTCTACAAATTGTGTCTTATTTTGATGAAATTGATAGAAGTATGGGAGGTACCATACAGATTGCAGGCTCTGAGAATTTGCAGATTTCTGGTAAAGAAAAAATTAAGCTGCTTTGCAACAATATAATCATGGAAAATACTGTCAATGATGTACTATTTGTCCCTGGTCTATATAGCAACATGTGCAACATGTCAACACTAGATAAAAAAGGATATGAAATTACTTTCAAAGGAGGACAATGTACAGTTTCCAAAGACAATGTAACCTATGTACAAGCTTTTGAACATGATGGTATCTATGAGTTAAGTCTTTCAACTCCACAAGTAAATATGCTTCAAGGACATATGTATGAAGACAGCCTTCAACTATGGCACAGACACTTTGCTCATCATGATACCAAGGCAATTCTTCTGCTACAAAACCAGAATTTGGCTACTGGGATCAAGGTAAAGTCTCAAAACAGATTGCCAACCAAAGGCACCACACAGAACCATTTCAGTTGTGGCATAGCAAAGTGCCAAACATAAAACACATTAGAATTTTTGGCAGTCTTGCATATTCTTACATACCAGCATAGAAGAGGCACAAGTTAGATGCTAGACCAGGGCAAACCATTTTCATAGGTTATGCACCTGAAACCAAAGGACATACTTAAAGATTGGTGAAGTAAGCATTAGACATGTTGTTCATTTTGATCAACCAATTATTGCCCCGTCAGAGAAGACATACAAGCAGACTACACCATCAGAAGGGAATGCAGATAAAACTGATGTGATGCCTGCACTGGAGAATGCTGCAAAGACAAACCAGGTTCCAGAGCAGGCTTCCAGATACTCACTGCAACCCAACAGAGATGTACCACCTACACATTTTTCCTACTTTGCAAGGTCAGAGTTACCTAGAGAACTGTCAAATATAGAGGAAATTGAGCAGATGACTACTGATGAAGCAAATAAATGGAGTAAGTGGCAGAGGAAAAAAATAGATGCATTGTATAAGAATGGAACATGGACACTTACAAAACTCCCACCTAGAAAGAAAGCCACAGGATCCAAATTGGTGTTCAAATTAAAACAAGATGCAGAAGGAAAAATTGAATGCTACAAGGCAAGACTTGTTGCACAAGGTCTCTCACAGAAATATGGAGAATGCTTTGATGAAACCTTTTCACCGGTTGTGAAACACACCACTATAAGACTACTTCTTGGCTTAGCTGCTTCAAAACAGATGGATGTCTGCAATGCTGATGGGAAAACTACAGTTTAACATGGTGTGATTGCAGAAGATCTTTTTATGAAACAACTTCCAGGTTTTGTGTACAAGAAAAAGCCACACCTTGATTGCAAGCTCAATAAAGCACTATATGGACTTAAACAGGATGCTAGAGCTTGGAATGACAAACTAGATAAAATGCTGAAACAATTAGATTTTCAACAAGGAGAAGCAGATAAATGCCTATATACAAGGACCAAAAATGGACATTTAACTTACATTCTAACATATGTTGATGACCTGATCATAGTTACTCAAAGTGATACAGACTACACAGAAATTATAAATCACCTGAATAAAAAAGCTGAATTGAAGGAATTAGAAAATGCCACACACTACTTAGGCATACAAATTCAAAGAAAACAAAACAGATTTTTTTTCTACTATGTCCAAAGCAGAAGATTGCTGATTCTTGAAAACACTAGGACTTCAGGATGCCCATTCTATAGCAACACCCATGGTCACAGATTTTCATAAAAACAATGAACAATGAGACCTTCTACCAGACAATGGTTTGTACACAACAGCAATAGAAAAACTTCTGTACTTAACACAAACACCAGGCCTGATATTGCTGCTGCTGTAGGAATACTGTGCAGAAAGGTCAGTGCACCTACCCAGAAAGACTGGACTGCAGTAAAGAGAGTACAAAGATACTTAAAAGGAACCATGAATCTTCAATTAAAGTTACCTGCCAGCAGTAACCCAAGCTTTGTGTGTTACAGTGATGCAGACTGGGGTGGTAACATTAAAGATCTATTTAACGTAGACTGGGGTGATGACAGTGATCTATTTTTATATGGCAGTAGACCAATTTCTTGGGCAAGTCACAAACAAGAGATATTGGCTCTATCCTCCACAGAAACATGGAAGAGACGACAAGGGCCATCCAGTCCAACCCCCCTGGCACGCAAGAATTCAAAATCAAAGCATCCTTGAGAGATGGCCATCCAGCCTCTGTCTAAAGACCTCCAAAGAAGGAGACTCCACCACTCTCCAAGGGAGTGTGTTCCACTGTCAAACAGCTCTCACTGTCAGGAAGATCCTCCTAATATTGAGGTGGAATCTATTTTCCTGTAGCTTGCACCCATTGTTCTGGGTCCTATTCTCTGGAGCAGCAGAAAACAAGCTAGCTCCCTCCTCAATATGACATCCCTTCAAATATTTAAACAGGGCTATCATATTACCTCTTAACCATCTCTTCTTCAGGCTAAACATACCCAGTTCCCTAAGTTGTTCCACATAGGGCATGGTTTCCAGACCCTTCACCATTTTAGTCGCCCTCCTCTGGACACACTCCAGTTTTCAAAATACAAAGCTGCATCAGGAACAGCTGTAGGGAACTACAGTGGCTTGATCAACTGTTCATTGACTTTGGAATAAATGAAAAGAAACGAATTGAAATCTTTGAAGATAACCAAAGCTGCATTAGACTTTCTCAAACAGAAAACATAACTGGTTGGGTACATACTCAGTTTTGAAGGGTGTTGGGTATAGGAACTTCACATTATGAGACTTTCTGTAGATGCACATCTATGGTAGCTTATTGCTTTACTAACAGCCCTCCCCCATTTCCTGTTGATGAGCACACCTTCCCATATATCCCAAGAAGAATGGCTATTATCCTTCTCTGTTCTTTGGCTTGCCTACATGGTGAAGTATGACTTTTCTAGCATGTTGAAGAACTTTTCTTATGAAGCATGTAAACTTCTTCCTACCTCATTTTTTTTTTTTTTTGGCAACATCAAGCCAAGCCTGTATATGAATGTGCACACGATTTTGTGACTAAATTTACTTTTACAGTTGCCCCTCCAAGTCCATGGACTTGACGATCTGTGGATGGGCAACCACCATTGAAGTGAATGGGGCATACCCCATTCATCTCAATGGGGCTTTAATATACGTGAGTCTCCTAACTCATGAGGGTGGTGGTGGTCTGGAATGGATCCCTGCAAGTTAGGAGGGGTAACTGTATATTACTTTCAAGCCAAGATTCGTTCTTGATTGTTTTACTAGGGCATGTGGGAACCTTGGGAAGACAGTAAGTGGACCTAGTTGTCCTGCTCTCATATATTCAGCTGGGTTTACTCTGCTGATGAGATTAAATAATCTCTCCTATTTTGGGCTTTTTCACGAAAACCTAGAAATTTTAACACCCTTCAACTTCCCTGGTGTTTGGCTCGCTTGCCTCAGCAAGATAGGAAGAGCAAAGGGGCAGGAGGGGAGGGCATGTCTGCCCCCAAATTCCCTGTTGCTTGGCTTGCTTACATCAGCAAGCTGGGAAGAGCAATTGGAGAAGGAGGGGTAGGGCATGTCTGCCCTCCAAATTTCCTGTTGCTTGGCTCGCTTACTTGAGCAAGCTAGGAAGAGCAAAGGGGCAGGAGGGGGAGGGCACATCTTCCCCCCAACTTCCCTGTTTTTTGGCTCGCTTACCTGAACAAGCTAGGAAAAGCAATGGGGCAGGAGGGGGAGGTCACGTCTGCCCTCCAGCTTCCCTGCTGCTTGGCTCACTTCCTTGAGCTAGCTAGGAAGAGCAAGGGAGAGGAGAGGCTGGGTGCACTTGTCCCCTCACCTTCCCTGTTAGTCATCATATAATAAAGCTGGACGAGACCTCCATTGCCATCTAGTTCAACCCCATTCTGCCATGCAGGGATTCACAATCAAAGCACACCCAATAGATGGGCCTCCAGCTTCTGTTCCAAGAAGGAGACTCCGCACTGCACTGCACTGCTCTGTTCCTCCTCTTCCTCTTCTTCCTCCGTCCGTGGGTCAGGGCTCCCTATCCCTGCTCCTTGCTGTCTCCTCGTGAGTAGAGTGGCCCCTGGGACTGGCTGGGGGGGCACCCTCTTGGCCCCACCCCTTGGAAGCCCTCCCCCCACTGGGTGACCCCCTCCCACTCTGTCCAGCGAGGCCGGTGCCCCTCTGAGCCTTGAGAGGAGCTGGAGGGCTGCCTTGGAGGCTTCCCTTCTTGGGCGTCTTTCAGCACCCTGGACAGCAGGCGGCCTTCAAGGCGTCATCATCGCAGCAGCCGTTCCCAGCGAGAGAGAAAAAGAGAGGGAGGGAGGGGAGGAGGGGGGAGGCTCACAGAGAAGCCAAGCTCCTTTCTCCCTCCCTCCTTTCCCGATCGGGCTCAGCGTTTCGGGAGGGCGCTCCTCCCGCAGTCCGGAGCGGGCAGGACTGACGGAGCCCTCCAGCTGCCGCAGCCTCCAAGGAAGGGGCTTTCCCCGCTCGGCCAGGGCAGGATCTGCACTCCGGGTGGGTGGGTGAGTGTCGGAAGCGGATCGTGGCCCCGCCAGCCTTGCCAGGAGGATGCTGTCAGTGGTGCCAAGAAGGCTCCTCCAGTTCCAGGGGGCCCCGTGCTGAAACACCTCTACCCTTCCTTTCCTTTCCTTTCCTTTCCTTTCCTTTCCTTTCCTTGCGGAGGACGCGGATCTTCTTGGCATTAGCCTGATGTGACTTTTCCCAGCCAACCCCCCCGCCCCCCTGTCCTCCTCTCGCTCTGGAACCATGGGGCTCTTTTGGGTTTCTCTTGGATTCCTTTTCTTGCCGGTGTTATACATTCAGCAGGGACTTTCTACTCAAGGTAAGACCCGTGCCTGTTTTCATTATTTATTTATTTATTTATTTTCTTCTCTCTTTCTTTTTCTTTTGGCCAAAACTGGCGCCGGAGGGTTTGAGGGAGGGCAGAAGAAGACCTTCACAATGCTGGGGTGTGTGTGTGTGTGTGTGTGTGTGCGTGTGTGTGTAGGCGTATGGGATGTAGAGCTGAAGCATCCTCCTGTGTTTTTGCCTGTGCTTTCCATTCACCCCCACTGGTGAAGACGAGGAAGAAGTTTCCCCCGAAGTGAATATCAAAAACCCTCTGCACTGGGTTTTCAAACTCCAAGGCAGCCGGGCAGCCACAGGGTGCTTTGTGGTCCTGCAATGCATTTATGTATTTTTCCTTACAAAAATAGGCATGGCTTGGAGGGGAACAGATATCTGTCCAGTGTGTTTCTCTCTTGCAACCCTTGTTTCAGGATACAATACCATAAAGCCTATAGGAAGAGGGTTTACTTCTATCCTTTAAATAAGGTAGCCTTTTCAGGAATTCCTCCTTTTATCCTGTTCTCCCTCTGCACATCTCATGGCTTCCCTGTCCTCTTCTGCAAAGGCTGGCTCTTCATGGTCCCCAAGTGCCCTGGCAAAGCGCCTCTTGCATCCCAAGCAGCCCCCAGCTCTGCAGACTCAAGGCGGTGGTTTGAGACTTGGAGGGCTGGGAGTATTATTTCAGCACCAGGGACAGATCATATTGGACCCTATGTGAGCACTGCCCAGATCTCCTTCTCTTGTTTATTTAACTCTAGTGGGAGGGAGGGGTGGCTGAGATGTGGGAGAGGGGGTACAGGCTACGGATGATGTGAATGTTCATCACTGGAGAAAGGATACAAGAGAGTGTAAAAAATGGAAAACACATATTGACATTGATGAAAAAGAAACCATTTAAAAATGCCCTACATCTGCTTTAAGTACTTCTAACGTTCAGGCTGCTCTCTTTCGCTTCTCCAGTACCACAGCTATGAAGACCCAGGACATAACCTAGCATAGATGCATGACATATTTCTACAGCTTTCTCAATGTGCTCCTTGTCACCCTGTAACTGGTGGTAGAATTGAAAGGAGTGGATAAACTGGTGACTCCTTGCCGATTTCTCTGTCTTGTCTAATCACTGTTAACAAGTGAAAGGGCCATTATTATTGCCTGTCATTTCAATGAAGATTTCACATGGCTGGTGGATAGGATCACTGTCTTCAAGTTCCCTGTGTAAATGGAGAGAACATAAGGGAGACAAGTTATGAAGACTGTCTGCTGCTGGGATAGATCTTCAGGCTTTCTGAAATATGCCATCAAGGTTCATGGCTGGTATTATGAGAAACTGGAAGCGGTAGCCATACTGGAGTGCTAGGATTTCACGGAAGAGGCAAAGTGTTTCTAGTTTGTGAAACTCTTGGCTAAAATATGTTCTAAGTCTTTTCTTAGCTTGGCACTACAAGGGAAAGGAGGAAAGAGAATGACATAAAGAAGTAACTATAAGATAGAGTGAAACATGTACCTTATGACAAATATTTACTTTGATCTACCCTTTAGAGAGAAAAAATTCCCCAAAAAACAAGCCAAAGCCTCTATTTTAACAAGCTTTAACGTATTTTATAATTCACAGGCTAGAGTCTTATGTATGAAATACTGTAAATTCTCTGGGATCATTTTCCAAATGGATCCCAATCCAGGTTCTGGATCCCAGAGCTAGCATACTGGTAAAGAGCCTTCTAGAGAATATTGCTACTTTAATTAGCTTCAGCTAATTTCTCCCCAATCTCCCCCCCCCCCATTGTTGTGCTGGGGGTTCCATTCACTTACTAATATATGCATGCAACTGTGAAAAGAACAGGGGAGTATACATGAGGTGGGGGTACAACAGGACAAATCAATGAAAAAAACAAAAGCCTAAAGTAAAACCTGGAGATTAGAAGAGGCATGAAAATGAAAGGAGGGGCAGATGTGAAATGGGAAAAACAGACAAGGCTATAATCCCAGGCACACTTACCTGGTAGTAAGGTTCACTCAACAGATTAAGCATGTATATCCAGAAAGCACATGTGTAAACACATGTTTACTGGTCAATCAGCCCCTGTACATTTGATGAAACTGATCCCCTAGTAAGTGGGTACAATATTGAAATCTTAAGAGAAATGAAGAGGGTGAAAGGAAAGAGAAGACATATAAGAAATGGGAGAATGGAATTCCAATAAGATCTGCTTTTCTTTTGCAGCAAAATTTACTGAATTCCCTCGAAATATCACAGCAACTGAGGGGCAGAATGTGGAGATGTCTTGTGCATTCCAGAGTGGCTCTGCCTCAGTGTACCTGGAAATCCAATGGTGGTTTCTGCGGGCAGCTGAGGACCAGGAACCTGGAGCTGAGATGACAGGCACTCAGGTATCAGTTTACACCCCTGAAATCCTATGCAAGACAGTCATTCCCAAAAAGGATCTAAGGAACAATGAAATTGCTGCCCCCCTCCCCACTACTGATAGCAGTAGAAATCCAGCCTCCATTGTGGGATAGAACCTTGAATTCTTCACTTCGTTTTTGTTGAAAGGCCAGTAAATTTATGTGTATCTTTGATCTTAAGAAGCTGCTTTTCATCAATAAGGCACAATGCAGATAAAAATCATGGTAATAGCCTCAAATGAATTTGTAACCTTAGCTGTCACTGGAAAACAAGCCCTCCCATTAAGAAAAAGGCTTGCTGTAATTCTTCCACCTCAGGGAATCTCATTACCTATTCCATTGTTTGTTTCAGACTGATAAACACATAGAGCAGAATTTCTGTTACTAACACACCATGCAGCGATTTACTGCATATATGATTTCTGGAAACAACACTGACTTTCATTGACTCACTTTTATTAATCTTTTCTCACTTTCTTATCTGGCAAGAAAAGATGTTGGTGATTTCAGATTATGTTTGTTTTTCGTCTTCTCCCAGGGTGGAAATTTTCTCAATATCTCTGGTTTTAGTTCCATTTAGCTTTCTCACCCATCCTGCAAAGTTTTTATGCCATGAATTCCTATGATATCCAGGCAGCTTCACAATTTATTTATTTTTTAATAGCAACAAAAGTGTATAAAATTGTTATCTTGTTTGGAAAGGTCCTGCACTATTGTAAGACTCTCAGCAATGACAGTCATAGAGAGAATTTTAACTGATTAGCTCCTACTCAGGCTATATAGCAGCACACTGGCTAGCAGAAGTAGGAAGGGATGATTTTCTGCCTATAGATGGCAGGCTCAGCATGTGTGTTCATCTCCAAGGCAGAATCCTGGGATTATAACCAGCATTTCCATAACAATTTTCCTTGCAAGATTCACTGCTATGATTTCTGCACAGCTCTTCTTTTGTTGTTGGGTCAACAATGGCTACCCCTGATGTGCAAGTCTATTATTTTAAAAATAATAAGCAGGTGTGTGTTGGTGGGGGGGGGGGGGGGAGGACTGGTTCATGCATTGTGGGTATCACAGGAATGTGGTACTGTGTGGTATTACTGGAATGCCCTGTCTCCTATGTCTTCCATTTGCATTGCAAAACATCAAATAGCAGAATTTGACTGTCTGCAAAATTCCAATTGAGATTACATAGGAGGCAAAGGACCTCCACCCTCCACCCAATGCTATGGGCCTAATCTGGTTTCCCTGCCCACCAGCTAGGAGAAAGAGGAGGAGGATCATCACAACCATCAGGGCTAAGCATCTGGCATATAGTTTGACCCTCCATTCCTTCTGTTGAATTTCTCCAAGGAATGGGCTCCTCACCTTTTGTATATCATTCAGTGAGAGGGATTAAAGGGAGCCACATGCACCACAGAAATTCCATGACAGGGCCCATTTAGATCTATTCTGAGCAGGGCTGAAAGCCAGATAGTCTGGAGTTCATACAGTAATAGATGTAGGAAGAGGGAGTGCCTAAAATCAAGCAGCCAAATACATACCATTCAGAATTTTCTGCAACTTGGGACACTGCATCAGTTTAAAAATGGCTATTGGTATCTGCCCTCAATGAACTTACTGTTTCAAATAGGTATGGGTAAATGTATAAATATGGAGCCAGGTTTCTCCATCTTAACAAGTTATTCACACAGCCAGTTTCAGTGATAGCAAACATGTGATATGATTAGTCCCTTCCAGTGTACTAAGGATTAGATCATTATCCAAATTGCCTTTCATGATGAAATAGAACTCTCTGTGACAGGAGATTTATGAGGGTGATTCACATATTCAGGGACAATCAAGACATCATCATGTTCCTCTGCTCAGTTAATTCTCTCCCTCTTTCCTTCCCAAACACATATGACTACTCCCTCCCTCCCTGGAACACGGGCACTTTGGATCTGCTTGGCTGTATACAGAATATTTTTTGACAGGAAGGTGTTCTTGAGAATGGAATTGCTTTTGGTAGTGTTTTTACCTCTGTAAACAACAGGATTAGATTTTTCTTTCCTGCTGTGTTGCTGCTATTTTTTTCTCTGAAGGCTTTACTGGGAAAGCCTTCCATAGAAGCTAAAGGCTGACAGGAAATTAGGAAAGTCTTAAGCAGTGGTGGAGCCTACACCCTCTTTCATTTTGTGCCACCTAGTCCTCAAGTAATAAATGGGATTAATAGGTACAATTTTGACTTAATGGTATCACCATGCTGGCAGCTAATGATTATCTGAAGCCATCATGCTTCCATTTAACACTGAGATTTTGGGGATTAAAAAAACAACAACAACCACTTAATACAAACATGAAATACCTCCTGTTTTCTCTTGTCATTCACCCAACTGGCCTCAGGGCACAGTGCAGGACTAGCTGGCTGTGTATGAGCTAATTGGGATATAGATAGATAGATAGATAGTTATATGATATTGCTATATCTATATATAGATATAGTTGCAGAGGTATAGCTATATAGAGGTACAATTGTATGGGTATTGTTTCTTTCTATTTTCTTTCTACCAGATTTGCACAGCAAAGTACAGCTGTGCTGAGAATTAATAAAGTTGCTAAGTTTTGATTAGCTATGAATAGCACAGTCACTGTGGCAGCCTAGCCAATGGCTTCCAATTCAGTAGGGCAGTGACTATACTCCAGGTTTTCCTCTGAAATTTAAAGAAACTATCCAAGGTACTGAATCCAATCTGGGGGATGGTTCAGCACCTTGGAAAGCTTCTTACTTAATGCTCTGACTAAAACCTAGAGTGAATTCACCCATCTGCTGATATGGAAGCCATCAGCAGCCACTGCTTGTCACAATGGCAGTACTTTGCAGAAGGGAAAAAAAAGTAAAACAGATAGAAATGTAAGTAAAAAATTCTGAGGCACATCAAATGCAATGAAGGGTTGTCAGGACTTCTAGCCAGGGACACAGGACCTAAGCAAGTATTCTCTTTGGGCCAACCCAAAGAGTCATGGAGGCTTGTAGGCAAAGGGATTGACTAAGGAAAGCCCCCCTCAGCTCCTGAAAATTTATGTCCATGGGAAGGAACATAGGAATGGGCTAACCTCCAACTTGAACACTGGTCACTCTTAGCTTAAGTTATAGGAAGTATTTCATTCTCAAGTAGCTCCTGCCTATGAGTATGCAAGATTAGTGTTGCAGGATGTTGTTTTTGTTGATGTTAAAAATTAATGGAGTTAAATATGGTTCTGGTCCTACTTGCCCATCTTGTACATATCTCATTTCTTTATTCTAGTTGTAGGCACAACAGTATCTAATTTAATTTGGGGTGGAAGAATTGCATTATTTGGATTTTTTTCTTCAATCTAAGTTCAAAATATTTTTATTTTTTTCTAAAATAAAGATTGAAAAGAAAGACTGTATCAGGGAATATATAGGGTTCAATATATATACTCTAGGCTATTTAGAATGATGAATAGTCATACACCCCCCTAGTTTCAAAACTTCCAAATGAAGAAGCTTGACAAGCTTGCATATGAAGAAAGTTAAAAATCACCTTTCAAGGAAAACTGTAATGATGCTTTGGGAAGCCAAAAGGACTGTCTGGATGAGTGGATAAAGGGTACCCTTTGACTAAAAATACCTTATATTCATGTACAAAATCACATTTTTACAACCTATCCTGTAAACAATCAGGGTATTGATGTTTATAATATACTACTATAATAGAAGCTGGGCAAGTTCATATTTTAAACCAATGAATTATGAACAGCAGCAGCATGACTAAATTAGACCAAAATCTATCGACTTGAACACCCAAGAGTGACAACCCAGATCAATTAGGAAGTTCACAAGCAACATAAAACACTTTCCTGCTGTTTGTTCCAGACCCCTGAAAATCAAGCCATTTGAAAATGGAGATTCCACTTAACTGTCACTTCTATTAGCTATTAAAAAACCTATAGTATACACTCATCCCTCCACATTCCCTGTGGTTGAGGGAACTGGACCCCCATGAATGTGGGAAAAATAATAAAAACACTAGTGTGTTTTTACCTAAGTGAACACCTCTCTAGGAATCTCTAAGTCCTCCAGTGCAACTCTGTGGTCAACATCTGCCAGAGATTGGCAATAGAATTGCATTGGAAGAGCTCCAAATGCCTAGTGGAGTGTTCTTTCTAGGAATCTCAAGGTCCTTCAGTGTGACTTTGGTTTAAAGTTGACTGTACAGTTGCACTGGAGGACCTAGAGATTTCTAGAGAGGACATATTAATAAAATCTGTGAATAGTCAAATCCACAAAATTCAAAGCTGCAAATGTGGAGGGAGGAGTGTATAAGCCTGATTAATCCTAACTCAGAGGACAATTTGGGCTAGTGCACAATCAAAGTTTGTGATACATAAGCCAAAGATGCAATGGGAAGTATGACAGACATATATTAGTGTCAGAGGACTCTTAGAATGATTTCATTAGAAAACTGTTCATTAAGTAAGGGTCCTTTCATACAGCACAAGTATAGTGCTGGTTTCCACTTTAACTGCCACAGCTGCATCCTATGAAATTCTGGGTTTTGTAATTTGGTGGGGCATTAGAGATCTCTGTCTGAGAATTCTCAATATCCCTCCCTAAATTGTAGATCCCAGGATTCCACAAAATGTTGTCATGACAGACAATAACAATAACAATTATTATTATTATTATTATTATTATTATTATTATTATTAATACCCTGCCCCTCTGAGAGCAATCGGGGCAGCTAACAATATTAAAATACAAGATACAGTCAACCCCCCATACCCTCCCCCCTTAAAAAGGTATTAAATCAAATAAGATTAAAATCATACAAATTGAATTTGAAATTAAGATGCACAACACAAACATACACATAACACAACATTAATTAACAAGCGGGTTGATGGAAAAGCGGCAGTGTCATATTGAGGGAGTTCAGAACGAGTTCCTGGAGGACTCTCCTAAAAAAGAGGATTCCCAAGGCCGGGTAGCTATCCTGGAAAGGCCTGCCGGAAGAGATCCGTCTTGACAGCCTTTTTGAAACTGTCTAGAGATGAAGCAGATGGATCTCGTCTGGCAGGCCATTCCATAATCTGGCGGCGACCATAGAAAATGCCCTTTGGGAGGTAGCCGAAAGCCTAGATTTTTTTAGCTGAAGCAAGTTCCTTCCAGAGGAAAGGAGTGCACAGAGAGGATTGTAGGGGAGAAGGCAGTCCTAAAGATAGTTTGGACCCAAGCCATTTAGGGCTTTAAAGGTAATAACCAACACCTTATACTGGGCCTGGAAACTAATAGGCAGCCAGTGGAGGGACTTTAATACTGGAGTAATATGGTTCCTCCTAGATGTTCCAGAAACTACCTTGGCTGCCATGTTCTGAATTAACTGCAGTTTCCAGACCAAGCATGAGGGTAGCCCCATGTAGAGCACATTGCAGAAGTCTAGATGTGAGATTACCAGTGCGTGCACAACAGTCTTGAGATCCCTTACTTCCAGAAAAGGGCACAGCTGGCGTATCAGCCGAAGCTGATAACAGGCGCTCCTGACTGTCACATTTACCTGATTCCTCATCAGGAGTGACGAATCAAGGAGCACCCCCGGACTGTGAACGCAGTCCTTTATGGAGAGGACTGGAGAACGCAGTCCTTTATGGAGAGGTTCGGGGCTGCTACCGTGAGCACATCTGTTTTGTCTGGATTCAGTTTCAACCTGTTTTTCCTCATCCAGCCATTACTGCCCAAAGACATTCATTGAGAGAGGAGGCACTATCGGAATTCGAGGCCGACAAACAAGACATGGAGAAATAGATCTGGGTGTCATCAGCGTACTGATGACACCCAGCTCCATAACTTTGAATAATCTCACCCAGCGGCTTCATATAGATGTTAAATAGCATCAGGGACAGAATAGCACCTTGTGGAATGCCACAGGTGAGCTCCCTTTTACTGGAGCAGCTGTCCCCGAGCAGCACCCTCTGAGATCTACCCAAGGGGAAGGAATGGAACCACTGGAGTGCAGTGCCTCCAATTCCCAACCCCCTCAGGTGATCTAAAAGGATGTCATGATCTATCGTATCAAAAGCAGCTGAGAGGTCTAAGAGCACACTACCCCTGTCGATGCTCAGATGCAGATCATCAGTCAAGGCAACCATGGCAGCCTTAACCCCAAACCCTGTCCTGAAGCCAGTTTGAAATGGGTCTAGATAATCAATTTCATCCAATACAGCTTGGAGTTGAAGAGCAACTGCCCTCTTGATTACCTTACTCAAAATGGTAGTAAAGAGACTGGCCTGTAGTTGTTCCTATCCAGGGGGTCCAGAGAAGTTTTTTTCAGAAGCGGCCTAACAGCCGCTTCCTTCAAACAAGATGGAATATAACCTTCCCCCTGGATGGCCAGCCATGATGGGCAAGGATCAAGAGGGCAGGTTGTCTTCCTCACTCTACCAAGGAGCTTGTCCACATCATCAGTACTCACAGATTGAAACTGATCCAGGATAATCTCATTAACAAAGTCACTGGACACCTCGTCCATTATTTCTGTTGAAATACTGGCATCTAAGTCGGCTCTTATCTGAGTGATTTTATCTGCAAAGAAGTTATTAAATGCCTCACAGCAGGCTGTTGTTGGGTTAAGTAAAGGGTTCTGCACAGGGGGCACCTGCGTCAGTTCCCTTACCACCCTAAACAGCTCTGCTGGACAGGACTCTGCAGATGCAATACGTGCAGAGAAGAAAGATCTCTGAGCTGCACGTATTGCGTCCCGATAGGACCAAAGAAAGTTCCTATGGCAAGTTCGGTCAGATGAGAGTTGAGTTTTCCACCAGTTGCGCTCTAGTCGTTGTCCAGCCCTCTTCATTTTCCTAACCAAGGCTTATGATTTGGAGCGGGATGGCAAGGAAGTTTGGGAGCGATCATGTTGATAGCCTTGGTAAGATCGGTGTTCCAAGTATTAACCAAAGGTTCGACAGGATCACCGGCATTTCCAACCATTAAGCCCTCCAAGGCTTTCTGGAATCCAATTGGTTCCATTAGCCTTCGAGGGCAGACCATTCTAATAGGTCCACCACCCCTGGTGGGGCAGATAAAGGATCTTAGTTTCACTTTGACCAGGTAATGACAAGGCAGTAGTTTTGATAACCTCTGCCCACAGATATTCCTGCTCCGTACTGAAGACTGCATCGAGGGTATGACCCACACAATGTGTGGGCCCGACGACCAAGTGGGAGAGGCCCATGTTAGTCATGGTTTCCATGAACTCCTGAGCCGCACCTAGTAAGTTTGTCAAACTGGTCTCAAGAGGGATGTTGAAGTCACCCAGAACTAAAAGCCTGGGCGACTCCAGCAGCAACTCCAAGACCAGCTGTATCAGCTCGATTAGGGAATCTGCTAGACAATGGGGTGGTCGGTATACTAGCAGAATCCCCTGGTCCTCAGGCTAAGGTACATACACTCGAAGTGGGCTGTGTTCCAGATAGGTATCCTGGTCAAAATCAGGTTGTTCTTATAAACCAGAGCCACTCCCCCCCCGCCCACTTCCTCTCACCTACTCGCTAACAGAATATCCAGCTGGAAGGGGCTGCACCCATGTAACAGTGCTATCCTCTCCCAGCCAGGTCTCTGTAAAGCAAGCCAGGTTGGCATCCTCATCCAAAAGGAGATCATTGATGATATGTGTTTTATTTTTAACTAACCTGGCATTGCAAAGGAGCAGAGTGAGGTTCTGTGGAATGGTTGGTCTGCTCTCCAATCCATTCCAGGAAACAGAGGGAACTGAAGAAGTAGAATTATAATGCTATAATTCAGTAGTGTGAAAGCACCCTACCTGTAAGGACAATCAGCTTTTTTACCACTGACAAGAACACCTAGGCTTTTCAACAACAACCTCACCCTCACACTGTATACTCTATATTGTTTACATTCTACACCTGTGAACCCTCTTGGGCCAAACCATATCTCAGCTGTTTGCAGGTCAGTCCTTAGAAGGTATAGTTGACATTAGAGCTAATGAGAAATTAGATTAAACCAGATGGCATCCATGAGGAACTACAAGTGAACATCTGAAAAGAATGAGAGGAAGTACTGTGGTCTTTGTAATGGAAGTGTCTTACCTCTAGTATACAAAAACAACTGTCTGTTCTCCAACAGGTGGAGCTATTACCAGAAAGAGATTTGGACAATGATGGAACAAAGATAAGCGTAAGTATGTGTCAAAACATAGACTGCTGCTACAATCTAAATTGCTTTCCACTTGCTTCGTTCCTTTCAGTTATCAACCATCCAAAACCCATGAGCAATAAACTTACTAATGGCATCCACTCATTCTGCCTTTGCCTTTGAGATAAAATTTTGCACTATATGTAGATAAATAGTTTGCAGTATTCTGGAAGAGGCAATCTGTCTCTTGATTTTTTTTTCTGGGTTCTGCACACTCATGTGGATGAATGGCCAGTAAAGCTGTGTTTACCTTTCTCATGAAGTAAAATTTTGGAGCTCTCTTTTTGGGTGAAGCAAAGCATTTAAAAAAGTTTTCCTTAATTGATCAAGGGACTGTACACATCCCTGGGATATAAAACCAACATTTATACAGGGTGTTGATCGTCTAAGTCAGGGGTTGGCAAGGTTTACTTACCTGGGGCCGGTCACTGGTCCCCAGGTCTTCCGCTGGGCCCTCACCGACCCCCACCACCACTGCCACCCACCGCCGCCACACGCGCTGCCACCGCACCACCACCGCGTGCATTGCGGCCACCATTTTGTTTTCTAAAATGGCGGCCATGACTCGTTTGCGCATGCGCAGTACTCCTGCGCATGCGCAAATGAGTCACGGCTGCCATTTTGGCAAACAAAATGGCGTCCGTGACTCGCAGCCACCATTTTGTTTTCTAAAATGGCTCGTTCGCACATGTGCAGGAGTACTGCGCATGTGTAAACGAGTCGCTGCTGCCATTTTAGAAAACAAAATGGTGGCCGCGCGGCAGCGGCGCACATGGCGGTGGTCGGCGGCAGCGGTGGTGGGGGTCGGCGAGGGCTGGTCAGCAGGTGTCGATGGGCTGGGTGCGTCCCGCAGGCCGTAGGTGCCGACCCCTGGTCTAGGTGTATTGTATTTCTGTAGGTCTTGTTGATAATCCATCCTGGTTAATGAATTCTCCTTGTTGTGTCACAAAAGCTATGCACACAGGAATTTATCCACCCCACAATGTACTGAAAGCATTCCCATACACCATAATTCCTAGCACAGAAAGTGGTGTCTCCTGGGCTTACTACATCTCATGGCATATGCATAAAAGTTTCAGTGCCTTTATTTTGACTATGTGTTCCACTCCATAGTTTCTCATGATATTGTCAAAGTACGGCAATCTCAGTTTAGTCATCTTGGCTTCCAGGAAATGTTCAGGTGTGATTTGCTCTAGTACCCATTGATTCATATTTTTAGCAATCTATGGTATCTGTAGAATTATTCTCCCTATCAGGTTTCTTCATTCTCCAGCTGTCACAACCATACCTGGAAATAGGAAATGCTATGGACAATCATAACTTTAGTATTCAATTATATATCCTTATACTTCAGGATCTTATCTAGTTCCTTCAAAGCTGCCCTTCAAAGTCCTAGTCTTCCCTGAAATCATGACTACAGTCTCCATTCTTCTTATGGTAAGCTCTGTGTACAAGCTGGATAGAATGCAGCCTTGCCTTACCACCTCCCCAATTGGAAATCATGATGTTTCTTTGAATTCTGTCCAAACAGTAGCATCTTCTCTTGAGTACAGGTTATATATCAGGATATTCAAATGTTGTGGCACATCCATTTATTTAAGAGCAACCCATAACTTTTCATGGTCTACAGAATCAAAGAATTTGTTGTAATCTATAAAGCACAGGCTGATTTTCTTTTTGAAATTGTTTGGTGTGCTCCATTATCTAACATATGTCAACAATATGATCCTTTGTAATCTCTTCCTAAAACCAACTTGGGCATCTGGCATTTCTCACCCCATCTATGGTAAAAGACTTTGTTGCAGAATTTTGAGCATTATTTTGCTTGCATGGGAAATTAATGCAATGGTCCTGTGGTTACTCGAATCCCTGATATCCCCCCTTCTTCAGGACTGGAATCTATTTTGAGTATTTCCAATCTGTGGGACATTCATTAATTTTCCATATTACTTGACAAAAAGTTGTTAAAACTAGAGTAAATTCTGTATCTGCAGACTGAAGCAGCTTAATAATAATAATAATAATAATAATAATAATAATAATAATAATATTTTTACCCCGCCTTTTGCCGTAGCAATCAAGGCAGCTTACAGCTAAAACAGATATAAACCCAACAATGAACATAATACCCCCCATTAAAAATACATTAAATATAATCTCAATTAAAACAGTTTAAAACAATAGACAATTATTGGTATGCTATCTCTTCCTGGTGATTTAATCCTCTCCAGCACTCTGAGTGCAGCTTTCATTTACTTTACAAAAATGTAGGCTCATCTTCAAATGGTTCTTTCCTGAATGAATTTGTCATCCATACATCTCTTTTATATAGTTCTTCAGTGTATTGTTTCCATTGTCTTTTATGTTGATTAAGGGCCTTTACAGACTGCCAGAAATAGTGCAGCTTAAGGCCACTTCTGACTCAGTGCTAAGGAATTATGGGAACTGTAGTTTATTGTGGCACCAGAGCTCTCTGACAGAGAAGGCTCAATGTCCCAGAAAAAAATACAGTTCCCATGATTCCCTAGCACTGAGCCAGGACAGTTAAAGTGGCCTCAAGTTGCACAATTTCTGGCAGTCTGTAAAGACCCTTAGTCATGTAATATGTTCCCCTGCTGGTTATAGAGCATCCCCACTCTTGGTTTAAATTTCCCTTTGATTTCTCAGATCTTGTGGGAGAGTTCTCTTGTTCTTCCTTTTTTGTTGTTAACTTCAATTTGTTTACATTGACTATTATATTTCCCTTCACCAGCACACAAGTTCTGACTCTGTTTCTGTCTTCTTTTACTCTTGCTTCTCATGTATTCTTAACTGCCTGAAAAGTTACATCTGAGACTTCATTGAGGTTTCTATTTCTTTTTATCTACAGATAGTGTCTTTTTGCATCCCTCCCTTACAGTGTCCCTGGCTTCAGTCCAGAGTTCTGGCTATAGGTCAATTAGGCTTAATAGTGCAAATCTATTTTTTCTAGTATATTTAGTTTTACAGATTTGTTCTTTATGTTGTGCTTTGTCATGATGGCTAGTTTAGTGATCTTCTTTAGCTTTACTTTCATTTTTGATATTAGCAGTTCATGATCTGTACCACAATCTGCTTCTGGCCTTGTTTTTCAGAAGGAATGGACCTTCTCCATCTATTTGATTTCTATACAGGCCAGCAGATGTCAATGTATACAGTCACTTCTTTGTTTGCTTCAAAAATGTGTTTGTGATAAACAAACCTTTGGCCTCACAAAATTCAGTAAGTCATTCTCATGCTTTATTTCTTGATCCTAGGCCAAATCTTTCTAAGGGGCAATATAGACTATCCCATAGGAGCAGTTTCCTGCTGCCCCTTGGAGCACCAGATTGGGACCACGGCAACTGCATGCCACAGCCCTGATTTGGCTGTTTCCCAGTGCAAAAAGAAATAGCAGAAAGCCAGGAAAAGGATGCCTTTGCTGCTGTGGTGGTGGCTTTTTCCAATTCTGGTGGCATGCAGCATGTAGTTGCCATGCTGCTGGAGTGCTGAAATGCTGCCCGCCATCTGGTCGGGCAGGTGGCATGATGCTGGCTTAGGGGTGGAGTCAGGGCATGTGTCAACTAAACAGCATGCTCCCACACTGCCCCCAAGCTGGCATGTCATGCCAGTCTGTATAGCCCCAAAGTCTCTCATTCTGTTCTGTTTTGTACTTTTGCAATCCAATACCTTATGATTAACAGGAACAGTTTTTTTTGTGTGGTCAATTTCCTCCAGCACAGAATCTTTCCATTTCTCCTTCTTCTGCTTCTGTAGTTGAAGGATAAACTTGGATTATAGTTATATTCATGGGGTTCCCCTGAAGTCTTACTGATATTATTTGGTCAGACTTTGCATTATATCCTCTGAATGATTTTGCTGCATCTCTCCTCATTATTAATGCCACCTCATTTCTTTTTAGATTTTCATTTTCTGAGGGAAACACTGTAATTATCTGACTTGAAATGTTGTATTTCTGTGCACTTTTAGATGACTCAAAAGTATCTCAATGTTTATATGTTCCGGTCTTTGGTTTACAATATCTAGTTTCTCACACTCACTATTTTGTAATATGTGGTGTGCAGCTTCTGACATTCCTTTCACCTCTAAGCACATCAATAGCTGAACATTTTTTTGGCTTGAGTCCAGTTCTGTCATTATCAATTGTTCTAGTCATAGTTGTACCCTGCTGTATCCCAGTAGTTTGTTGAGTGCCTTCTGACCTGGGAGTCTCATCTTCTGACACTATCCCTTGTTTTGTTTTGAATTGTCTCATCATAGGGTTTGCATGGTAAAAAATATTCAAAATAGGTTTTCTATGCATCCTTCTGCACAGTACTAACAAGTTCTATGATGCCACTGCTGTCTCTGAGATATCTTCTGCCAGTGTGCCCTCCCCCAGTACTGTAATATCATTGGTGGGATGTTAATGTTAATCCCATCAGAATTCACTTGATAATAGATTTGGGATTTAATGTATATTTTCTATAATTAAGATATTTGAATCTGAATGATCATGTATACAACCAGAGCTTTAAAGAGTAGATTTTTGTACTACAGTCCCAGAATCCTCCAGCCATTGGGATTGTGGGAGCAGTAGTATAAAATTTAACTTTTCCAAGCTTTCTGTGCAACACACAGGGAGGCACATGCACATGTACACATGCACACACACATACACACACACACACACACACAGATCTACTGAACACTCAAAAATTATTCAGTACCCATGTGAATGGTTATATATGAAGCAAGAAGGTTTCTAGCATTTGGTACAATATTGATGATCTCATTGGCAGTGTGCTGGGCCCTAGAGGCTTCCAAATATTTCCCCCTTTTCATGTATCCCTGAAATGCACCCTCTTCACTGCTCCCAACTTCCCCACAGAGCCATCCAGGGGCTCAGGAGCCACAGAGAAAGCCTAATGGACTCTGAGTGATCCAGAGAGTACATGAATTTGCAACTTATTATCAGCTCTATCAAATAGTCCATAGTTTTCACAGTGGGGCCAAAAGTGCAGGCCAAAAATTCTAGTAAGCTATGATCATAGTAATGTGCATGATACTGACCATATGAGCCAGGTCAATATTTGTAAGCCATCAGTCAAAAGCTGAGAATTGGGAATTTCCATTAAGCAAAGTCAGTGTGGTATAGAAATTTGAGCACTGGACTATGACTCTGGAGACCAGGGTTTGAATCCTCACTCAGCCACTGGAACCCATTGGGTGACCATGGGCAAGTTACATTTCCTTAGCCTCAGAGGGAGGCAAAGGCAAATCCCCTGCAGAACAAATTGTGCTAACAAATCCCTATGATAGTTTGCCTTAGGGTCACCATAAAGAGGAAATTACTTGAAGGCATCCATCGACACTACCAACACCAATTCTATACAGTATGGCAGCATCAGCATTGCAGAAATAATTCAGGTTGACACCACTTTAACAGTCTTGGCTCAATACTATGGAATTTTGGGAACTGTAATTTTGTGAGATATTTAGCTTTCTCTATGAGAGAATTTCAGTGCCACAACAAACTACAATTCCCAGAATTCCATAGCACTGAGCCATAGTACTTAACAGTGGTATCAGCCTGGATTATTTCTGCGGTGTGAATGCAGCCTAAATTCACTAGAATAAAGAGGTTTTGCTTTTTGGATTCACACATCAAACTTTCATTAACCTTAATGGGTTTTTTGCCCCCATGAAAAAATAAACCCTTCAGAATATTTTCAATTTTGTCTTTTTGTTTGTACAGCATGAAATTGAAAACATACAAAGGTTATGTTTGCTTTTGATATTCTTTTATTACTTGGTCCAATGCAGTTAAAATTACATAGCAGCACTATTTTCAAAATTACATGGAACTCTATGAAAAACACATGGTACAAATGAATAAAGGAAAGAGGTAGAAATGTCAAGGTCAGAACATAGGATGACAACTTTATTACAGATGTTCTTTTACTAGCTCGAAGATGCAAAATTTGAACCATAAAAAGAAACACAGCCCACCAGCCATGTATTATGGATTGCCAAGCATTCTATTAATCCTTCTCTTCTTAGAATTCCAGGCATGCAAGTTATGTGAAATCCTCCTCCGCAAATTTCACCATGCTGGATTCTAAATTCAAAGCTTAGAAAAAAATCTTTTTTGGGATTACAACTCTTAGAATCACCAGCCAGCATGGCATTTGGCCATGATAGCTAGGAGACTCTGGAAGTTGTACTAAAAAGAAAATGTGTGCAAGCTCTTGCTAAAATAGCTTGCATTTGCATAAAATAGTTGCATTTTGGTGATTTATGTAAAGACAAGGAGCAGAAATGTGGGTCACTGCCAAAAAACAAGACAAGAATGTCAGCCTTTCCTCAATATTTTTACAGCTGTATTTTGATATACACACAACATTCCCCAATACACTCTTATAGTCTCTCATATCCCATTCCCTCTCACACATTCACTGTCATACACAGTATTCTTACACACATACACACACACACATACTTTTTAAGCCCTGCTTTTCAGCTGATCCATGCAGATCAACTGTGTGTCTATGTGTAGGGAATTCATTATCATTGTGTTAGATCAACTGTGAGAGTTAAACCTACCTGCCCCATGTACCACAGTTGACATAAAGCAGAGCTGGGCATGCTTTGGAGCAAGTTGATTTCTGGTTTTTCTAAATCTTTGGAAGACTGCATCCCCACTATCATGGGTACCAGTTGGGGTGAACTAGAAGACATAAGGAAGGCAAGAGAAACTGATTTGGATGTAAAAGCTTTATGGGACCAAAAAATCAGAGAAAAATGTGGTAAGATTAGAGGTGTAGTTGCAGATAAAAAAGAAAATTAAATAGATTTTTTGGTTTTACATTTAGCTAAATTTTTAAATAAGGATCCACAACAATTTCATTTTGAAATTGATCGGGCTTTTCAACTTAATTCTAGTGTGACAAAACAAAAAAATGTACCCCGTGACATTGTGATATATTTTGTGCACAGGCAAACTTGAGATTCACTGCTTAAAACCCATAATGAAACACCTCTAGAGATTGAGGGTAAAGAGATTCAGATACTGAAAGACATTCCTGCAAGGATTTTGAAAAAAAGAAAGGAGTACGCCTTTCTTACATCATTCTTGAGGCAAGAAGGAATTTCTTATAGGTGGGGTTCTCCAGACAGCCTGATTTTTTGGTGGAAAAAAAGGAGGGTAGTATTAAGATCATTGATGAAGACAAGAGATTTTGGGATAGGGAGGGGGAAAAAAGAGAAGCAAAGGATAGACAGCGGGAAGTTTCAAAAAAAGATACTGACAATTCCAATAGGGAGACAACTAAAAAAACTGTGACAAAAGAAAGAGGTACTCAGGAAAGTGATAGTCAAGAAGAAGTTGGGGCAGCTAATTGGAGATATGGTAGAGAGGAAGATATTTCCGATGATGATATAGAAGAAAGTTCTGCAGTGGGTGGACATATAGAAGAACGAGAATCTATTGACTATTGATTGATACACTGTATATGTTTTTGGTTCTTTGTATAGTTGAAGATTTTGCACCGGTGTTAAAAATGTTAAATGATGGATCAGCTTAAATTAATTTCTTGGAATGTAAAAGGGCTCAATACCTCCCAGAAAAGAAAAAAGATCTTTCACTATGTACAGAAATTAAAAGCTGATATTCTGTGTCTACAAGAAACGCATATAAGAGAAAAGGACATTTCTTAATTAAAAAATAGAAAATTAGGGAAAGAATATGTTGCGGCATCTAAAAAGAAAAAACAAGGGAGTAGTATTATATGTAACTGAGAATTTAGACTCTAAATTATTGATATCTGATCAGAATGGTCACTTTATAGTGGTGGAGGTTAACCTTAGAGGAGAAAAAATAATGATAATTGGATTATATGCACCTTTAACAAATAAAAGTCAATTTTATGATACTTTATTAAGTAAAATTGAGGATTTTAATTATGAGTCCATAATTGCCCTCGGGGATTGGAATGGGGTCATTGACCCTCAAATAGATAGAAGTTCTGGAAAAAAATAAAGTTACAGCAAGGTAAACTTCCAAGAAAGTTTTTTGAATTTCAAGAAAGACTTACTCTAAAAGATATCTGGAGAATACTGTATGGTGATGCGAGAGACTATACTTTCTTCTCACACTTCCATAATTCTTGGTCTAGAATAGACATGTTTTTTACTTTCTGCTCATTTATGTAACAGAATTTTGAAAGTTGATGTTCTCCAAGCCATTTGGTCTGACCATAATCCAATAGCGATGACAATAAAAATTAGAAAGAAAGACTTTATTTGGAAATTTAATGTTAACATATTGAGATCTGACAAGATTGTTAAAGAAGCCCAAAAGTCACTTCAACTCTTTTTTAAAGAAAATATGAATAATGAAACACCAATTGATATAGTATGGGACGCGTCTAAGGCATATATGAGGGGTTACTTTCTAAAGAAAGGAACAGAATTAAAGAAGAGAAGAGAAAAACAAATGAAAGATCTCAAAGGAGAAATTAAGTTGAAAGAAGACCAATTAAAATTAACCCCAAACGATAAGAAAATAAAATTGGATTTACAGAAATTGAAAAAACAATTATCAATAATTCTAACTACTGAAATGCACAGAAAGTTAAAGTTTATTCGGCAAAGATATTTTGAATCTTCAAATAAACCCAGGAAGATGTTAGCTTATAAATTGAAAAAGGAGCAGGGAAAAAGGACTATTACTGAAATGAAAGAGGGTGAAAATAAATTCACATCGCAAAAACAAATTAAATGAATTTTATTGGACTACTTTTCTAGACTATATAAAGAAGGACAAGAAAAAGTAGAGACAATTAATACATATTTTCAGAAACTGAACTTAAATATAATTAATGAAGATGACAAAAATGATCTCAATAAAAGGATAGACCTCCAGGAACTTAATGAATCAATAGTGGGTTTAAAATCTGGAAAAGCCCCTGGTCCAGACGGGTTTATTGCAGAATATTATAAAAAGTTCAAAGAGCATTTGGCAGAACCACTATTAGATACAATGAATGGCATCTTATCAGGTAATATTCCTTCTTCTTGGCTTCAGGCCAATATAACTTTAATCCCGGAAGAGAATAAAGACAGATCAGACCCTAAAAATCTTAGACCAATCTCGTTACTTAATACCGATTATAAGATCTTCACTAACATAATAGCAAATAGCTTGAAAAAATTGTTAACCACATGGATGAAGGATGATCAAGCAGGCTTCCTCCCAGATAGGATGATAAAGAATAACACGAGACACCTAATAAATGTGATTGAATATTATAATAAAAACATTGATAAAAGTGTAGTAATACTATTCTTTGATATCGAAAAAGCCTTCAATAATTTAAACTGGACATTTTTGCAGGTATTAATTGATAAATTGAAAATGGGAACTAATTTTGCTAAGTGGATTGGTGGTATTTATCATAATCAAGAAGCTAATTTGTTAATTAACTGAGAGCTTTCGACGAAATTTAATATACAGAAAGGAGTTAGACAAGGATGCCCTTTACCCCCCTTATTATTTATTATGTGTTTTGAAATATTATTGAATGAGATTAGAGAAAATAGTAGGATAAAAGGCATCAAATTAAAAGGTGAGGAGTTCAAAGTCAAAGCATTTGCTGATGACTTAATGGTAACCTTGACAAGCCCATGTGAAAGCATTAATAATCTATTAGATACTATTGGAAAATTTAGTCAAGTCACAGGTTTAAAAGTCAACAGAGAGAAAACAGCAATGCTCCCATTAAATTTAAATAAAGAAGATAGACTTCAGTTAATTGAAAAAAAAACTAATTTTCATGATGTTAAAATGGTAAAATATTTGGGAATAAATTTTACTTCTAAAAATTCGGACCTATTTAAAAACAAATACGAGAAGGTATGGGTGGATATTAAGAAAGATTTGAATAGATGGCAGAAGATGAAATTATCCTGGCTTGGCAAAATAGCATCAATTAAAATGAATGTGTTGCCCAAGATGATTTTTCTGTTCCAAAATATCCCTATTTTGATTAGTGATTCTCTGTTTAAATCATGGGACAAAGACATCTCCAACTTTATTTGAGAAGGTAAAAAACCTAGGGTTAAAATGAAATACCTATCTGATGCAGTGGAACGCGAAGGTATGGCTTTACCAAATTTAAAACTTTATTATTATGCATGTTCTCTATTTTGGCTTCTTGATTGGATGAATTTGGCAAATGAAAAAAAAAATTAAAATTACAAGGCTTTGACAATACTTATGGATGGCATGGATATATGATTTATGATAAAGTTAAAGTTCACAGAAACTTTTGTGATCATTTTCTGCGAAGGGCTCTATTAAGAATTTGGATCAAGTTAAAAAAAATTGGCCTGATATTATACCTAAATGGACTGCGGTTGGAGAAGTAATTGCTAAGGATAATAAATTCGGTATGAATAAATGGTTAACATATAATGATTTGATAGAAGATAAAGATGGTCAGATGTTTATTAAATCCCAGGAAGACCTTAATAAGATGGGATATCGATGTAATTGGTTTTCTTATCGATAGATAAAGAAAAGGTTTTGGCTGGATCAATAATATAGTAAAATAGGATCACTAAATAAGGAATTTGATGGCTTAATTAGATCAGATTGTAGTCATAAAATCTCAAAATTCTGTAAGATGCTATTAGCCTTAGATTTGGAAAAAGAAGTGATCAAACCTCAAATGGTAAAATGGGCCCAAGATTTTGGTCATAATATTAAATTAGAACAATGGGAGAAGTGTTGGTGTAAAAGATTAAAATTTACCTTGAGCAGTAATATTAAAGAAAATTTCTACAAAATGCAATATAGGTGGTATCTGTCTCCATATAGATTGGCTAAAATGAAAAATACTCAAGACTATCGCTGTTGGAAGTGTGAGAAGAAAAAAGGTTCACTCTACCATCTATGGTGGACCTGCGAAAAAGCTAAAGAGTTTTGGAACAATATAAAACAAAAGATGGAGGAAATATTAAAACTTAAGTTGAAAAAAGACCCACAGATGTTTTTATTGGGTATTATTGAGGATACAGATATGGAGAAAAAGTTTGGAAAAGTAATTTTCAATTTCACATCTGCTGCAAGATTAATCTATGTGCCAAGTGGAAAATGAAGGAAATACCCTCAATTCAAGACTGGACAATGAAAATTTTTGATATAATTGAAATGGATAAATTAACAGGTCTGATTAAAGGAGAAAACGAAGAAAAATTTAGAAAAGATTGGTGGGTTGTGATTGATCACTGGAAACAAACAGGAGAATTAGTTAATGGAATGGCTTTATAATGAGTATTAGATTAAGATCAAGGATGGATATTTCATAAGTATAAATAATGAGTGTTGTGATGAAATGTTAAATCGATGATTAAGTTATATCTGAATAATAGTTTATAATGGACAATAAATAAGAACAAGATGTACTTAATGTTTGGCATACAATGTTAAATCGTTAACATTTAACATTGTTAAATCATTATCATTGTGTTAGATCAACTGTGAGAGTTAAACCTACCTGCCCCATGTACCACAGTTGACATAAAGCAGAGCTGGGCATGCTTTGGAGCAAGTTGATTTCTGGTTTTTCTAAAGCTTTGGAAGACTGCATCCCCACTATCATGGATACCAGTTGGGGTGATCAGAAGTTGTCACATAACTTTTAGTTCCTTTCTGGGTTATATGTGAGGCAGTCTAGCTCTTTTAGATTGATGATCCCTTAAACAACTATGGGGCTTTGTAGATGGGCGGCCATGGGCCGCCCTGAGAAACAGAGGATTGGGGCCAAAGCTGCCCCACGGCTCAGCCCCAATCCACCCTTTGGGTGGTCCTGGAAGAAGCGCCAAAATGCCACTCCTTCCAGAGCCGTCGAAAAGGGCACCGGAAGAGCCTTCGCGCGACTCTTCCGCATCTCTTCCGGCATAGCACATGCAGAGGCTGCACTGGGAGGACATCATCAGGGTGCTCGCCGTGTGTAATGGCACACGCTCTGATGACGTCCTCAGGAAGAGGTTGAGGTGGCTGCCATGCGGCTGTCCCTTCCCTTCCCTGCCTCCATGACGACACTTTGTGCTGTCTGCATCCCCCCTTAGTCACATGTCCTGAAGACTTCTAAAGTGGATTTTTGGATAAAAAATAGAAATGTGAAGAAGATGCTGGGTCTTGGTGGTATCACTGGGGGTTTCCAGGGACACCTTGGACCCCACCCCTAGCCTCATATGGCCATGGACTGCATGATTCTTACACCTGAGAGAAAGAATGGAATTACTCCACAGTTTAGATGACCTAGAGAAAGGTTTCTCCTTATCCTCAACATTAGATGCTGTCAAGACAGGGACTTCTTAGCAACCCACCAGAGAAAGTGAGAAGACTCTGTCTTCATTCCAACTCCATGATGTTTCCTGTGCAAAATGCTATTCCTGTGCAAAGCAACCAAGTGCAAATTTTGTGCAGAATAAGTCCTGAACTGTGAATTCATGTCAGTTCAGGATTCTTCTCATTGGGGTTTCTCAACATTCAAAAACATGGGATATCTTGCTATTGTAATTTGTTTTAACTTGTAAACCGCCCGGATTGGGTAACCATTGGGTGGTATAGAAATAAATTTTATTATTATTATTATTATTATTATTATTATTATGTTTTTGACCATTTTAAAATATTTTTAATATTCTTTCCATTCCTATGCAAATCAGATTTAGCCACAACAGATGCTATTGTGCTTAATATGTATTTTAGTGTATCTAATGATACATCCCTCATTTCATAAGCAATTTGAAACTTAGTCACAATTAATTCTACCTGAACAAGGCTTTTGTGATTGAAATGCTCAATGGTCCAATACAGCCTCCTAATTAAAAGTAGGTTTAAATGAAGAAGTGGACTAATTTGTGAAGGGACCTCACAGGTCATATTTTTATTCTTAAAAAACTCATTAAAATTGTAAATTAGAACAAGGATGTGAATGAAAACTGTGAATGCTGTGCTGCCAAAGTTAATCAATGCTGATTCAAATGCTTTTAAAAAGTGATATTCTCTATACTCATATCTCTACCTAGGAATATATTACAAAGATCTGGTGCAGAACAGAGGCTATGGTCCAAAACAAACTGCAGAAATAAACCAGTTTGAGACTGCTTTAGCTGCTGGGGAATCCTGGGAATTGTAATTTATTGTGGCACCAGAGCACTCTGACAGAGAAGGATAAATGTCTTAAAAACTACAGTTCCCAGAATTCTCTAGCATTCAGCCAAGGCAATTAAAATGTTCTCAAACTGGATTATTTCTGCAGTGTGTTTTGGACCGATAAGTTTGAGTTATAGATTGGGACATTCATACTTCAGATCTGTGATATCCAGAGAATATAGTCATTGGCATGGTAGGATTCAGCTTGTTCCTGGATTCACTTATATAGGAATCATAATTTACTTGGGGGTAGGCTAAGACTGTTGATGGCCCAACAAAATATTGCTGCTAAAATCCAAAGTTGTCAGAGCTTGTCAGAAATAACTGCTCTTACTCAAAAGCTCTTATCCATAATTCCTGTTAGCTGCCACTATCCAGTCATCAGTAGTTATGGAGTTGGAATGACATGTATAATTTTTAATCTTCTCCACCAGAAGTTTTCAACTGCTAGATCTGATCTGCTGCATGGATTGCAGGCATGAAGCCAAGGAAAAACGGAACTTGCCTGGACTTCTGCCTGCACCAAATTGTTTTCACTCATTCCAGCCACCATTTTGACAACATGCACATTATCTTTACTGTCCATTTTATACTCTTTGCACTTTACAAGGCATCCTCTCTCAAAAGCCTCACCTCTACTTCTGCAAATTGGACTAATAATAGCAGACAAATTTACAAGCTGATGTAAGAATTACAAATATTGTAAGTAAAGTGCTTCTTTCCAGATTAATGGTCCATAAATTGGTCAAATGAATAATAAATAAAAATAAAATGTTTTATTATATTATATTTTATTATTATATTGTACTATCAAAATAATATTATATTGTCAGAATGGCTGGTTTGTTTTGTATATTTGTTAAATATTTATATCCAACTTTTGATTGCATGATACTCAAGTCAATTTAGAATAAATTGAAATAATGCCTCCACTATTCTATTCCATATCCCCCCAAGAAATCCCACATGACAAACCCACACACATACATACAGCCCAGTTGAACATAATCCTGTGGCCAGTGGATGGGTAGTTTGCTTCTTCTAGTAACCTCAAATCCCAGGTCAGTTGCTAGCTGACACAGAGTCTTCTTTCTGGCAGGGAAAAGGGAAACTCTGTGCAGATGGACCTTCTGCAAATGCAAATAGTTGGGACGTTTGCTGAATGTAATGCCTGATACCTTCTTTCTCAAACTTTTGCAGACAGTGAAAGTACAAGGGAATGACATCTCCCACAAACTTCAGATCTCAAAAGTCAGGAAAAAGGATGAAGGGTTGTATGAGTGCAGGGTGACTGATGCCAATTATGGAGACCTTCAGGAATACAAAGCCCAGGCCTATCTCAAAGTCAATGCAAACAGCCACTCCCGACGAATGCAGGCCTTCGAAGCATCCCCTATGTGGCTACAGGATAAGCCTCGCAAGAACATCTCAGCAGCCATTCCCAGTAGCGTCCATAACTCTGCCAGCCAGCGTATACGCCCCACCTCCAGCCCTCCAGCAGATGCCAAAATCCCCAAACAAAGCCTACAATCAGGTATGATAATGTATTTTGAACAGTTGAAGGATTTGTGTCTTAATCTTGGGACATGGTTCGAATTCAAAGTGAAAGGGGGAATAATGATGTTACCAGAGAGAGAGAGAGAGAAATACACATCATGCTCTGTGCTGTTTTACATCCAAAGTGACTTAAGGAAATATGCTAAATACAAGTCTATAGGTTTGCAATACATGGTTCTCTTTACTATCCAAAACAAAATCTAAAGCCCCATTGACTTTCCTATGTTAAGCATTTAAAACAAAGGCTTGTTATCCATCAAATGAAATGCACAAACCATGTATGGAAGCCAACACCAGCTTCAGGGCTTAATAATTTTCCTGTTTGTAGTGTTTTTCTAAGATTGCAAAAACAGACAAGAGTTATTCCCCTGCTATGCAGGGCATGCTGGACTAGACTGTATGTTATCTTAGGGGCAAGCCGTGGCCTCAATCCGGCACTTTGCCACTCCAAAAATAGCTGACAAATGCCTCTCCTTTTTGGAATGGCAAAAAGCTGCCTTACCACGGTGGTGGTGGCTCTTCTGCGCTCCTTTGGCACAGCGTGTCTAAATGCTGTGCCAAGGGAGCAACCTGATGCCACCCACCGTCTGTTGGCATCGGGGCAGAGTCAGAGTGGCCAGCGTGTAGTTGCCATGCCCTGACTCCACCCCCAGGCCAGCCCTTTTGGCTGGTCTGTACTGGCCCCTAGTTTGAATAAGTTGGAAGACAACACATCATAGAGTCCTAAACAAAGATTTTCATGGGTAATGTAAGAAAACATTGGGGCCCAAAATAAGAGGAATTATACCAGAACATGCTAATTTATGTTACTTATATTTTCTCCCTGCCCCATTCTTTTAAGGAGAACTAGATTTTCCTTGTTTCCGTTTCTTTCTAAAATCAAGCCTGAACATTATTGTGATCTACTAAACTAACTGTAAATAGGATAGTCATGGGGGGGGGGGGGGATATAACAGCAGACTTGATAAGTTATGTCCCACCCAGCCTAATGCAGCCTACCAACCTAATATTTGACAACCTTTGAGTTTGGGTTCAGCAATGCCCATACAGGCTACCATACATTGCTGGAGGCTGGATTAGGGTTGGTGTGTCACATGGTGTGAGGTTTGCTCCAAACCATTTCCCAATAACTATGTTATTTATTTTTAGATGAAAACTAGATACATTAGTTGCAGCACATCAGAAGAGAAAAGAGAAAAATGTTTTTGAAAGAATCAAAGAGGAAGAACATTGGGGCTTTGCAGATGGCACAAAGTACCATCTTGGAGCCAGGGAAGGGGAGGGGCAGCTGGACACTGGATGCCCCAACCCCTTCCCGAGGACATCATCAGAGCACCCACCGTTGCACACAGCGAAAGCTCACACTCACATCTGCACGAGCTTCTGCACGGGCTGAGCTGGAAGAGATGTGGAAGTGCCGCACGATGGCTCTTCCGGCGCCCTTTCTAGGGCTTGGGAAAGGAGCGCTATTTTAGCACACCTTTCCCAGTCACCGAAAGGGTGGATTGGGGCCAAGGCGTGAGGCAGCCTTGGCCTCAATCCTTGGCTTCTCCAGGCAGCCCATGGCCACCCATCTGTAGAGGCCCATTGTCCATGGAAGACCTTTACATTTTCAAATGTGTCAGGTTTTGAAGAACAGAGATGATTAGCCACATCATATTTTAAAATAATTTTTCTTCTTCTGATACTGGGTTAGACCAGATAGTCTGCTGGTTCATTTGCATATAGCTACTCAGTAAACCAGTCTTGTATATTATACTGCTATTTGGTGAGGATAATTTTACTATTCTCAAGCTTCCACAGATTTCTGGTTGGGAGCTGAGTTACAGTGAGCTGGTGAACTATCATGGATGTGAGTGTGAGTTAGGAATCATGATGAATTGACCATTAATTTAAATAGGCCACATTTTTTTAGCCTCTGCCCTCCACAACCAATTTGGTAATAATAATACTGACCTGTCTGACAGGATTGTTTAAAAGGCCACAACAAGAAAGTGCTTGAAATACTCAAAAAGGGCTGTATAACTGCAAAACATGTATTTAATCACTTGAAAGACCACATACACATCAAGTGGTTACATATGAAATTACACTTATTTACCCTACAATATTATACTTAAAAAATGGTTTTCTAACAGAAAACAAATAGTTTTCTTCTATAAATGACCTTATATAGTCCCCTTTAAAAATTCCTCCTGTGACCTTATTACTCATTAATTAATACTGTAGTGTAATACTGTAGTGTTGTTTTTTTTAAAAAAATTAAGTCAGGTATAAGTATTACATTCAATCAATCAAAAGTAATTCAACTTGGAAGTATCATTCAGTGTTAGATGAATAGCAAAGACTAAAATGTGGTTGTCTGTAAACTATTGACTGTGCAGTAGAAAAAACTGTGGAAGATATGAGTTCAAAACATACTGCAGAACTAATACTGGGGGCGGATATTCAGGTTGTGTGGGGGCGGGGAAGGTATGGCGGTAACAGAGTCAACAAATGTTACAAAAGAAGGAGGGATCGATGCTTAATACCTATCCCTCCTTCAGTTTGCTCTGTTTCCCAAAATAACTTGGAGAGCGTGCCAACCATTCCACTGACTCTAAACCTGCTCCTTTGCAATGCCAGGTTGGTCAAAAACAAGACCCATATCATCCACAACCTCTTAGTGGATGAGGCGGCCGACCTGGTATGCTTTATTGAGACCTGGCTGGGGGATGCCAGCTCTGCTATATGGGTGCAGGCTCTCCAAGCTGGGTACTCAGTTAGTGAGCAGGTGAGGGAAAGTGGGTGGGTGGGGGCGCGGCATAGCCTTGGTCCATAGGAACACCTTAACCTTGATCAGAAAGCCTATCCGGAAAACGACCGGAAAATGAGTGTATGTACCTTAGCCTGAAGACCAGGGATAGTTTAGGGATTCTATTTGGTATACCGGCCACCCCGTTGCTTAACAGACTCCCTAACCGAGCTGACCACTCTGGTTTCTGAGTTGTTGTTGGAGTCGCCTAGGCTATTGGTTCCAGGCGACTTCAATGTACCACTCGAAACCAGATTACAAGATCTGACTGGCGCAGCTCGGGAGTTCATGGATACCATGACAAACATGGGCCTATCCCAGCTGGTTGACGGGCCCACACATTGTGCTGGTCATACCCTCTATGTGGTCTTTAGTACGGAGCAGGAACATCCATGGGCGGAGGTCATAAAAACCTCTTTATTGTCATGGAAGGACCATTTTCTGATCAAGATGGAACTAAAGGCTAGTGTCCGCCCTCCCGGGGGTGGTGGACCTATTAGAATGGTCTGCCCTCGAAGGCTAATGGAACCTATTGGCTTCCAGAAAGCCTTAGAGGGTTTAATGGTTGGTAACGCCGGTGATTCTGTCAAAGCCTTGGTGGATATTTGGAACACCGATCTCTCCAGGGCTATTGACACAATTGCTCCCAAACGTCCTTTCCGGCCCGCTTCAAACCAGAGGAGCTTAGGAGGATGAACCAGGGTCGGACAATGACTAGAGTGCGAATGGTGAAAGACTCATCTCTTATCTGACAGAACTCGCCTTAGGAAGCATCTTGATTCCTATAGGGAGGCTTTACACGCAGTGCAGAAATCTTTCTGTTCTGCACGTATTGCGTCTGCAGAGTCCCACCCGGCAGAGCTGTTTAGGGTGGTGGGGGAGTTGACGAAGGTTTCCCCTGTGCCAAACCCACTACTTAACCCAACAGCCTGCTGTGAGGTATTTAATATCTACTTTGTGGATAAAATCTCTCGGATAAGAGCCGACTTGGACGCCAGTGTTTTGGCAGAATCCATAGACGAGGCATCCAGTAACTCTGTTGATGGTATTTTACTGGATCAATTACAATCTGTGAGTACCGATGACATGGACAAGTTGCTTGGAAGGGTGAGGAAGACAACTTGCCCCCTCGATCCTTGTCCATTGTGGCTGGTCATCCAGGGAGGGGACGCATTGAAAGTGTTCCACAATCAATGCGTCTTTCAGGGAAGGTAGTATACCATCTAGTTTAAAGGAGGAGGCAGTTAAGCCACTCCTGAAAAAAACTTCCCTGGACCCCCTGGATAAAAACAACTATAGACCAGTCTCCTTGCTACCTTTTTTAAGCAAGGTGATCGAGAGGGCAGTTGCTTCCCAACTCCAAGCAGTCTTGGATGAAACCGATTATCTTGATCCATTTCAAAACGGCTTCAGGACAGGATTTGGAGTTGAGACAGCCATGTTTGCTCTGACCGATGACCTCCGCCTGGGCATCGACAGGTGTAGTATGACCCTGTTGGTGCTCTTGGATCTCTCAGCGGCTTTTGACACAATAGATCGTGCCATCCTTTTGGATCGCCTGAGAGAGTTGGGAATCGGAGGCACTGCTCTACAGTGATTCCGTTCCTTCCTCTTGGGCAGATCCCAGAGGGTGAGGCTCGGGGACAGTTGCTCTTCTAAAATAGAGCTTAATTGCAGCATCCCCTAGGGCACCATCCTGTCCCTGATGTTATTTAATATTTATATGAAGCCGCTGGGTGAGATCATTCAGAGGCAGTACGCTGATGACACCCAGATATATCTTTCCATGACCAGATCATCAACTCATACTTTAGATGGTGTCTCTCCTCTTAATGACTGTCTTAGAGCGGCAATGGATTGGATGAGGAAAAACAGATTGAAATTGAATCCAGACAAAACAGAGGTACTCACAGTCACAGGCCCGAAACAAGATCTGGGAATACAGTCTCCAGTCCTGGATGGAGTCACACTCTCCTCCAAGGATTGTGTTCGCAGTTTGGGGGTACTCCTTGACTCTTCGCTTCACATGACTAGTCAGGTGAATGCGGCAGTCAGGAGTGCCTGCTATCAGCTTTGGCTGATAAGCCAACTGCGCCCTTATCTGGATATGAGGGACTTGGAAACTGTGGTACATGCTCTGGTAACCTCACATCTGGATTACTGCAATGCACTCTACATGGGGCTACCCTTGTGTTTAACCCAGAAACTTCAATTGGTGCAAAATATGGCAACCAGGTTAATCACCGGAACATTTAGGAGGGAGCACATAACACCTGTGCTTAAATCCCTCCACTGGCTGCCAATTAGTTTCTGGGCGCGATACAAGGTGTTGGTTTTGACCTTTAAAGCCCTACATGGCTTGGGTCCATCTTATCTTAGGGACCGCCTCTTCCCCTATGATCCCCCCCATGCCCTTCGGTCCTCTGGGAGGAATCTGCTGCAACCAATAAAGACTAAGCTTTCGCAGACCTCCCAGAGGGCCTTCTCTGCTACCGCCCCTAGACTTCGGAATGACCTACCGGATGAGATCCGTCTCATACCTACACTTGCTGCTTTTAAAAAAGCAGTAAAGACAGATCTCTTCCAGCAGGCCTTCCCGGAATAACGTTTAACTCAGAGGGATGAGTTTTAATGAGTTTTTATTCTGTCCCTACTTCTCGCTGATTTTAATATGAGTGTTTTATTGTTTTTATTATTGTTGCTTTTTAATTTCCTTTCAAGTTTAATTCGGTTTTAAGGGGTGGAGGGTTGGATTATGGATTGAAGGAATGTTTTAACTTTGTTTGTTTTAATATGTTGTAACCCGCCCCGATTGCCATGCAGAGGGGCAGGCTATAAATAAAATTTATTATTATTATTATTATTATTATTATTATTACAGTCTGAGACAGCTTTAACTGCCCTGGTTCAATGCTAGGGAATCGTGGGAACTGTATGTTTTTTTAGACATATGGGGCCTCTGCAGATGGGCTCTTTGTGGCGTATTGGAGGCAGGGGAGGGGCAGCCTCACGCCAGCTGCCCCAACCCCTCCCCGAAGATGTCCTGACGCCACGTGCACTTACGCACAGCACATGGCATCAGGACGTCCACCCGGCATAGCGTCCTCATGCACTATGCCAGAAAAGGCAGAGAAGAGCCGCATGGCAGCTCTTGGGACAGCCTTTGGCTGCCTCTAATAGAAGCAGCATTTTGCCGCTCTTTTAAGAGGCAGCAAATGAGAGAATTGGGGCTGCTGCTAGCACACACAGCAGCCCCGATTCTCTGCTTCCTGGGATGGCCCAGGGCTGCCCATCTGCATCCCCCTTAGTCTTCTCTGTCAGAGTGCTCTGGTGCCACAACAAACTACAATTCCCAGGATTCCCTACCACTGATCCAGGGCAGTTAAAGGGTCTCAAACTGGATTATTTCTGCAGTGTGTTTTGGACCATGGTTATACAGAAAAAAATAACTCAAGTCTGAGGCACTGCAGGAATTTTAAGATGGAATTTAACAGAGAATCTAGAAGTAATTTTAAAAATAAATAAATAAATACTGCTATGAAAGAATGAAAACAAGATTTTTTTTCTAACAAATATGTCAAATCTGCAAGTTCAAAATTTTCTTGGTTATTTTAAAAAAAAAACCCAACTAGACTAAATTCAGTTCATGGAGCTGTTTTTAATGTGTCTCTCAAACCTATAACATGATTTTTGCTGTTGATTTTTTAAAGAAAAAGAACATAAAATTACAATGCATTGAGAACTCAGAGTGGCAACTGAAATGAATTCCTCCCTACCGTGTTCTGAACAAACCTATTACATGACTGCATTGGCATCACTGAGAGTTGTGTTGTTGTTTTCACATCACTATTTGCCTTGTGAGGTCTTCCCCCCTCCCATGACTTCAGGAATAGGGAGAGAGAAAAGTTAAACCTCTTCTCCCTAAAGATTTTAGTCTTAATCTGAATCAGGTCTGCCTGTATTTGCTGTTAATAAAAAGCAACAACTGTGGGTTGCATCCACACTGTAGAAGTAATTCAGTTTGACAACACTTTAACTGCCATGGTTCAATCCTAGGGAATTCTTGGAATTGTAGTTTGTTGTGGACCCCAGCGCTCTCTAAAAGAGAAGTCTAAATGTCTCACAAGACTACAAATCCCAGAATTCGATAGTACTGAGACATGGCAGTTCAACTGGTGTCAAACCGGATTATTTTTGCAATGCAGATGTAGCCATGGTTTCACTTAAAAATACATTTAAAGTAACATTTTGCCAGTCCCTTATTTGAAGACTAGCTGTCCAGATGCTGATGGACAACTGCCAGCATCCCTCATCATTGGCTGTGATGGCTAGTGATGATAGAAATTGAAGGCCAACAACATCTGGAGGCCTTATAACTCCCATCCTTGTTTTTGTAGCCTGTGGTTTTCTTTTAACATCCACAGGGAAACTTAAAAGCTTCCTTGATCCAAGGCTTCACAGCAGATGCACTACTGTTATTTATTCATGTATTTATAAAGTGCTCCTATCCACTTTTCTGAGTGGTGAGAAATTTCAAGGGTAGCACTACAGGATTTCATTTCCTTTGATGGGAAAGCATCAGAGACTTATGCTATCTTTGCAATTCTCACTCTGCTTTCAAGTATGCATGTAGTATAGTGGAAGAAAATTGATACCTGTAAACAGCAACTGTCCCTGTGAAAGGTTTGTTTCAGCCAATTTACAACTCTCTCTGCCTCTTTCCAACTGCAAACAGGGTGTTTCACTTTTTTACACACACATAAAGAGTTGTAGAGCGTAGGTTCCAGACTCCACCCAGTAGGCAAATTATCAGGTGAGGCAAAATGAATACACTGCTTCTCCAAATTAAAAGTCTGTCCTGCAATGAAAATTTCCTTCATTACAAGGAGCTCAACTTTAAAAATTGTTCACAACTGGGACATTTAAAGAGAGCCAGCATAGTGTACTGGTTTGCATATTGGACTGGGAGACCAGGGTTCAGATCCCTGCTCAATCATGGAAACCCACTGGGTGATCTTGGGCAAGTCACACTCTTTCAGCCTGAGAGGAAAGTAATAGCAAACCCTCTCTGAAAAACCAAGAAAACCCCATGATAGGTTCACCTTAGGGGCTCCGTAATTCAAAATTGACTTGGAGGCATACAACAAGAACATTTGTATTTGCTGTGTTTTCATTCACTTGGTCATTTTACCTGTCCCTTTCCTTTGCATACCTAAACTATATTTCTGCAGTGTGTTTTGGACCATGTTTAAGTTACTGCAGTGCTATAAATTGGGGGACTGAAAGAAAATTTCTTCAGGTAGAGGCAATTCTAATTGGTGGTCATTGTATCTTGTCCATTGTTCACCTAGAGCCCATGAAAACCATTAATTTCTCTTGTCCTGACCCTGACCTTTATCAGTGTCAGGAAAAATCACAGATCCAGTCCAAGTAAAAAGAAACTAGACAATCACAACAATATATTGCTTTGAAAGATGGACCCAGGGAAAGGGGCTTATCCCTCAGCAGTGGTAGTAGCACTCTATGGAGTTGTAGAACTGAAGTTTGGTCATCAGATGATTTTACCAGAGTAAGAACAGATGGTCACTCCCCACCAAGGTCAAATCTAGGCATTTTTAAAAATTGCACAAGGGTACCCCAAAATGAATATAACTCTCAGAGGCCAGTGCAAGCTTGCCCCTGCTAGTATCAAGCTTCAGAGGCTAAATTAAGACATAACAAATATAAGACAGACATCTCACTCCAGTTGATAGGTAACTAGCATAGAACAGATTGGAACACAAAGAAAAACAATCATTTGCAAATCCTGGGTTGGATGAACAGCAGTGCTCAACCACATATGACTGCTGCTGTATGCTTCTGCTACCCTACACCCCACACCAACTACCAGGAAGCTATTGTGTGAAACCACTTGAAAAATGTAGTCTCATGTGAGTGGTTTGACAAATCTCCTTATTCATGGAAAAGGGAAAGCAGCAGCAGCAGCTGTTGAAGAGGAGGGAGAAGCATTTTGCTCCAAACCATCCATTCAATGGATGACTGAATTTGATGGAACTTTCCTCATGGCTCATGTCCTATTCTTTTTGGCTTGGTGAATTTTCTAAGCAGTGTCTCCTATAGTGCCTTGGTTTCAGGAACATTTGGTCAACCTCTCCAACCTACAGAACTAGGCATTTATGAAATATGGAACTCAGCCTTCTTCATCTTTCTATTGCAATTGCCTCCTCCCTTCTTTACCTCACCATTGCTTCTAGTGCCACTGCATAAAGCATAACTAAACCAGCAGAGCCACTAAATCTCAATTTTTGAGGCATAAAATCTTACTCATACACATCTGAACAATTGGTGGATGAAATGAAAAGAGAGAGGAACAGAAGTCACTGGAGTTTATTACATGGAGATCATATGTACTGCCATCCTAATAATGATTAAAATGTGTAATGTGTGAATTATTTTCACATGCAGAACACAATATGCATTAGAAGCTCATCTCACCTGCTTCATTCCTTTTGCCTATTCCAAATCTGCCAATTGTCTTTGATTCTTCTTTACTTCTAACCTTTGCATTGTTTTGGTGTCCGATAAAAATTCTTTTTTGGAACCTGAGTATGGGTGATCAAGTCAGAATTTTCCATGTAAGGTTGACTAGGGATTAGAAGCAGTTCAAGTTTACCCCCTCTCCCCAGTAAACAATTTAAAACAATGCATACTCACATACACACACACTTTATCCAGCTGAAACTTTCTAGCTTCAAAGGGATTCATTGTGTTGCACAAGCTTCACTGTAAGATTGTGGTCTAGACAGGGTGGCTTGACCTGCATAGATCTGGCATATGAATGGTGGTGCATTACATCAGCTCTAGAGTTATTTTGATTATTTCCAACCAGATGGATGTGTGGTGTTCCTCTCAAGAAAACAAATACATGTCTAAGGGGCTAAGTAGATGGCGCAAAGCGCCATCTTCAGAGCAAGGAAGGGGAGGGGCAGCCACATGCTGGGCGCCCCAACCCCTTCCCGAAGACGTCGGAGGAGGAGCCGGCCCTCCGCACTGCCGGCGCTCCGACGATGCCTTTCTGCTGCAGTGTCCGCACACGCTGCAGTGGGAAAGCTGCCAAAGGTGCGCCGGCAGCCTTTTGTGCCACACCTTCGGCAATTTGTGGAAGGAGCACTATTTTAGTGCTCCTTCCAGAGGCGGCGAAGCTGCGCCGCGGGGCCGAGGTGTGCAGATACCTCGGCCCCACAGTGCAGTTTCCTGGGGCGGCCCTGTGCCACCCGTCTGCTTCCCCCCTAAGATGAGAGACGGAGGGCCTCTGCAGATGGGCCCTTTGCGGCATGTTGGAGGCAAGGAAGGGGAGGGGCAGCCAGACGCTGGGCGCCCCATCCCCTTCCTGAGAACATCATCGAAGTGATGGCCCATCCACATGACGGGCACTTTGATGATATCCTTCCAGCTCAGTGTCCGCACACACTGAGCTGAAAGAGATACCAAAGAGGTGTGCCATGCCTTTTGCGTCACCCCTTTTGCGGCTTGCGGAAGGAGTGCTATTTTAGCACTCCTTTTGCAGGCGGCGAAAGGGAGGATCGGGACCGAGGTGTCCGGCAGCCTCAGCCTCGATCTTCCAATTCCCGAGGTGGCCTAGGGCCGCCCGTCTGCATCCCCCCTGAGTTTGGGTCTCATGCTATAATATACTCAGTATTATATGGACCCAGTTTGAGTGTTTATGAATGACGGTGATTCTCTGCATGATTGAGGCAAGTCTCAAGCAAGATCTTTTTAATATTCAGTCAGTGAGCTGAGTTCATGTGATAAATCTGAACTTGAAAAATTATATTTGAAAAGTAATCAATTATGTAACTCATTACGAAGCTCCATTCAGGTGACTTAAAATGGTAAAGATATTTTACTCCAGAGGTGGGAAAAATTAAATCTATGGGTCATAGGGCACTGGGATATTTTGAAGGTTTTTTTTTCCTGATTTTTTTTAAACAATTTTAAAACATTGTAAGAGGGGGATACAGTAAGAGACTATGGGCCTTGAAGTCCTGAAGGAGAATAATACACCCTCCAGGCATTTGTGCATCCCTGAATTATTCACTACCTTTAAGTTCTGGGTTTTTTTGGGGAAAGGGGTGTTAAAACTAAGAAGATGACTTAATATTTGGAGGAAACCCTCTCTAAATACCCCAGAAAGCCTTTTAGCTCTCCAGCGAGAAAAAGTAGCAAATAATGTTACTTGTTACTTGAAAAGACATGTGTTGAAGTTACAAATAATCACATTATTTGCAAAAGTAACATTATTTCCTGATTACCACATCCCAATAACACATTACACACTTTCTTGTAGTGTGTTACTTTCATGTACTGCTGATGTTTCCTGCAATTGTATCCAGTACATTTTTATTACCAGAATGGCCACCACAAGTCCTTTAAGTTTCCTTTCTTGATTTAGGAATCATTATCAGAAATTACTAGAATTGCTCTGGATTTTAGAAGAAACAAAATGTAAACCTGAGGCAAATTTGAAAGACTTTACTATCAGAAAATATCCTTGTTAATGCCAAGAGAAATTAAGAGTTATAATAAGATTTATTCAGTTTCTTTCTTCATTCATGCAACAAAAGCAGAACTCTGCCTTGGAAAATATTTGGGTAAATGCCAGCCAAATGGAAATTGTGCCAAGGTCAAGTGAATTACAGAGAAAAACTCACTGTGGACCCCCACCAAAATACAGAAAAAGGAAAGCAAACTTAATTTGCCACAAAGCAGAGCCATTATATAGATTAAAGTAGTAAAGTGGTTGTGTTGACCTTCCTGCAAGTAGTATTCTAAAATTCATTGAACAAATTTTAGAAGTTATATAGAACACATACACATTTCAGCAGTTGTTATTTTATTTTTCATATCCCAAATGTGCCTCAGGAGCTTCTGGCAAAGGACATGTGAATGAATTACTAACAAGTAGAAATGGAAGACAGTTCCCTCCACTATTTTATAAACATTCCTTGAGAATTCTTTGCAATTTTCTAGATCAATCTTTGTTCCTTCCAAAAAAGAAAATCATTATAAGGCACAAGCATTTAGATTGTTCACTAGATTGCCTTATACCTATGCAGCTGCAACTAATTTCCATGGGACTTATACAGGAGAACTGTGCACTGAGTTCTGGACCATTTTCGTTTCATACAGATTAGGGCCCTATATGGAAGGGCCAGCCCTCATCCCTATTTTGTCCCCATTTCCACTGCGATGAGTCTGGACAATGCAATGCCCAAACTCCAGTTCTGGTGAGAACCATCTAGACAACATCTGGCCAGTGCAGCACAGAACCTGATGTATACTCCCTCCCCCTTGAAACACATTTCAAAAACTCACCTCTTGTTTTGGATCTTCCTGGATGATCCAGAATCCTTCATTGCAAGGCAGGGAGGTTGTTTAGAATGCATCTCTCTGTGCCACCTCAGAGCAAGCGACTCTCAGCAGTGGCAGCAGCAATAGTGGAGTGGTGAGCAGCACAATGGGATGTATATGTGAACAGACTCACGACATCACAACAGGAGTGTCCAGGTAATGGGACATCAGGGCTGCTTCAGGGGACAGAATACTCTGGGTTGTTCCTGGAATATTCTGGCCAGTGCAAAGACCACCAGGGACAACATATACAGAATAATGAATGTCCCTAAATAGTTTTATATGTGTAAACCATCAATTCTTTGTTACCTTCTTGATGATAAGAAAGAAAAAATAAAGTCCAAATCTGAACATTTTTCATTCAAGGAATTTTAGAAATAATTTTTTTTTGAAATAATTTTTTTTCCACACAGTTTTTTCAGAATTGTGCATAGAATTTGGGACACTTAAATACTGTTAGTGGAAATGGAAATTCAATTTATCCTCCTAATAACCAGTTGTATTTATTTATTTATTTAGAGTATTTATACCATGCTCTTCAGCCACAAAAGCTCTCAGAGTGACTTACAAATTACAAATTGTTAATTAGATGGTTCCCTGCCCTCAAGCTTACAATCTAAAAATATGTGATACAAAAGGAGAAGGGAATGGCAGTGAGGAAGGGGATCAGATCCAGCAGTCCTTCTCTCCTTCTGAGGCCTGGACCATGGCAGATGGACTGGAGGGAGGGCTCCCCTTCTTAGTCTAGGGCCAATGGAGATTGATAGACCTCTCCTCTGCATGCTAATAGACATTTTTTTAAAAAATGATAAAGGGCTCCCCCACCCATTAATGCTTGGTTCTAGAACATCTGAGGTCAGATTTTAGCATGGTTTCATGTTACTTCTCTTGTGTGTGTTAACTACCCTTGACTCGGCCCTGACTCATGGCAACCCTGTAGATGAGATGTCACCAAGATCCCCTGTCCTCCCTTGTGCTCCACTTAGGTCCTGTAAATTCAGGCCAATGAGTTCCCTGATTGAGTCTATACATCTGGCATAGAGTTGTCCTTTCTTTCTGCTGCCCTCTATATTTCCTATCATTTTTTCTTATGAGTCTTTTGATGTAGCCAAAGTATGACAGCCTCAGTTTCATCATCTTGGCTTCCAGGGAGTATTCAGGCATGATCTGATCAAAGACCCATTTGTTTGTCTTTTGGGCTGTCCAGGTATCATCAGCACTCTTCTTTAGCAACATATCCCAAATGAGTTTTTTCTTTCTGTTGTCTTTCTTCAGTGTCCAGCTCTCACATCCCTACATGGTAATATGGAATATAAAGTCTTGGATGATTCTGACTTTAGTGTTCTGTTGTATATTATATTTCAGGATTGTATCTAGTTCTTTCATGGCTGCTCTTCCCATTCCTAGTCTTCTTCTTATTTCTTGACTGTAGTCTCTGTTCTTATCAATGTTTGATACAAGGTATGGGAAATCTTTAACTATTTGGATATCTTCATTGGCTAGGTTGAATTTATGTAGATCCTCCCTGATCATTATTTTTGTTTTCTTTATGTTCAGCAATAGGCCTGCCTTTGCACTTTCTTCCATAGTGATTATTCAAAATCCACAATGTTTTCCATTAGTAATATACATATCTTAGGGGCTATGCAGATGGGCAGGAAAAGGTGACCTGAAGTTGCCTTTTCCCTAGGCTGCAGCAACTGCACTGCCTATCCTGAGGTTGCCCTAAATGGGGACAGAGCAACTGCACTGGGGGGAGTCAATGCAGCTTTTCCAAGGATATATTGAAGCCCCAGCAACCACACCACCAGCCCCAAGGATGCTGCAAAGGGAGATGGAGCAACTGCATGGGCCGACAGGGGCTGCTTTAATTATTTTTGTTCTGAAATGCATGTGCACGTGCACAGGACAATCTCTACACATCTGTGCATCTGTGCAGGAAAACATCCCTGTGCACCTGCACAGGACCTGTCATAGGTTAGTATACAGTCTGTCACTCTCTGTGTACAAAGGTGACTAAAGTTTGGCATCCCTGTGCACCTGCACAGGATTTGTCATACACACACATATCATGCAAGGATTCACTGACCTCCACTTCCCCCCAAGGAGTGGGTGCAGTAGACAGGTGCCACTGTCTGATTGTGCCACCCTTGGGGTGAAGGAAAGACACTCCATCATCCTCCAAAAAACATGTCCCACACAGATCAGGGGGAAAGGGAGAGGTACATGCAAGGGAGGTTTGTGTGGACAGACTTGATACATGCAGCTCGTGGTCATGCAAGGGACATGGTCAACAGGACACACGGACAAATGTTACTCCAGGACCCACCCCTAATCATGCCAGGAAGTGGTGCGCAGGTCTTATGCACACCTGTACACCTCCACAGAAGAGGTCACAAAAGACTCTTTCATGCAAACTGTTGGGCATGCTGACAGCAAGCGTACATCCAACAGAATGCATTTATTGTCATAACAGAGGACAGTTGCTAGGGGGCATACATAGGTTTACAATTAGGGTTAGGATTAGGGTTAGGGCTCTAATATTAAAGCGCACCTGCACCAGTGCATCCACACCTGGGCACTTTAAATTAAAGCTTGCATCGTAGGGTGCATGCTCTGGATTGCCAAGTCAATTTCCACTGCACATGCGACAGTGCATTTATACGGCCGTTTTCTGGTGCATCAGTGTGGCTGCATGCATACACCACAGCGAAGGTGCGCATCTTCACCAAAGGAGCGGAAAAAGCGGCTCCTTTTTGGAGTGGCTTTTCTTGGCATATGACGGCTAGAGGGCACTTTCCTGGAGACTTTTAGGTGTGCGTCATCTAATGGCCACACCTACAAGTCACCCTCAAAGCACCCCTTTTTGCCCATCTGCATAGCCCCTTAGATTGTTAATGTTCCTACCTCCTATCTTCACTTCTCCCTTTTTTGAGCCTAATCCTGCTTTTCTTATGATATCTTATTCATACAAGTTGAGCAAGATGGGTGATAGAATTCAGGCTTTCCTGATTCCTTTGCCAATTTCTGTTCTGTTGGAGAACAGTTCTAACAGTATTCTGTCCTGTTCTAACAGTAGACTCTTGCTCTATCTACAAATTTCTCATCAGGACTGTCAGCTGTAATGGGACTCCCATGTCTTTAAGAGTGTTTCACAGCTTTTCATCATGTTCTGTAGATGCCCTATCTAAGTAGTAAGATGTTTGCTATAGTCTGCAAAGCACACATTGATTTTCTTTTTCAAATTCCTTTGTGTGCTTCATTAACCATTGTGTATTTGCAATGTAGTCCATAGTGCATCTTCCTACTATTATATTTTATAGGATTATATAGGATAGATAATGATTTTATAGGATAGATGAGGGCAAGCAGGAGATAAGGGATGAAATCATGTAGATGAAGACAGAAGAATAGCATGGAGAAAGGAAAGATAGCAATATAAAGGAAAGAGAACTGTTGGGAAAGGAGAATGGAATAAGAGATCAGAGCAGATGGCTTTGGAGAATGATTTTTAGAAGTGAAGAGGCAGAGAAAGTCTTGATGGAGTGGGAGGATGGGTCAGCCATGGAAGCTTTAGCAAAACATCAAAAACACTAAGGCCTGAAACAGATGGGCAGATGGAGGTGGCTTCTGGACACTCCAGGGGCAAGGTGTTTAGATGACACATGCCCCCGGATCAGCTGGAAGCTGCTCTGGGGCCATGCCGGGGCCACCTAAGGTGGTCAAAAACCAGCCCCAAAAGGAGTGAATCTTCCTGCTCCTTGCTGTAGTCCATAGCAGGAGGCACTCTTGGGGCCATGGTGTGTGTTCACCATAGCCCTAGGGAGATTGGGCCAGGAGGGGCTTCTGGCTGCTCCTTTCTGCCCATCTGTTTTGCCCCAAGAGGTAGGAATTGGGGTGTTTTTAGACAAACCCTTTACTGTTTATGCCTCACTCAGTTATACTGAAGAGTGCATCCAAATGGTGTTGTTCTCTTCCTGCAGCCCCTATGTGCTTTCCTAATGCTGCATCTGCTTTTATTTTTCTCCATTAAAGAAGAGAAGAGCAGAATAGAAGAAAGGGCACTATCAGTGCTGATATGGACAGAAAAATGAGGAATGGAAGTGGGATGGAACAGTTTTCCATTGGGAAGGTGGATGATCTTTCCAGTCCCACCATTCTATTTTATTCCGTTCCATTCTCATGGTGGTTTGAGGGGTTGTACTAAGGAAACTCAGCTCATTCAGGGAAGTTCACTGAGTGACCTTGGGCAGGTCCTGCTGTATCAACCTAAGAGAATGCTACTTCTTTGTAGATTCCTTCTTATTAATTTCCATTTGAATAGCCATTTAGTATCCTGTAGTTCAATTTCTTTCTTCTAAAATACCTTTTGTAATCTAACTATCTATGGGGGGCTGCAGACGGGTGGCACAGACCTGCCCTGGGAAGCGGCAGATTGGGCCATGGCTACCCCACACCGTGGCCCCAGTCCTCCCTTTTGCCACCCCAAAAAGAGCCATTGTTGTGGGGCTGGGGCGGCCAGCATGCGGCTGCCCTGCCCCATCTCTGCCTCCAGGCCAGCCCTTTGGGTTGTTCTGTAGATGCCCTATCTATCTATCTATCTATCTATCTATCTATCTATCCTTGCCCTTTAAAAAAAAATACATGCATCTTCATACATTTTGCTTCATTTCTGATTCTCTCTAGGCATAACAACCATTTAATTGCTTTAAAAAACTAGCTGTAGACACTCAAACCACTGAATTAAGTGCTTTGTTTTGTGTTATTCTTTGCAATTTCATTTTAGGAAGAAAGAAAGGTGTGTTACAGAATTCCGGAAACAAAATTGTGTGAGGACTCTAAAATAATAATTAATTGGAAATATCTTGAGGAGAAATTTTGGGGATAAGAACCTGGGGGTTCCTTCTCTCCCCTGAGCAAATATATGTAATTCTCTTCTCTTGAGCTTTCCCTGCCTCAGATAACTGCCTGCAAAACAATAAGAATTAGGCCTAAATCCTATTGTTAGTCCCAAATAATCTAGACCCATTGACTCAGTGGGATTTACCTATGTGTTCACTCAAAATGGGTTTACTCATGGTGTAGTGGCTTTGGGCACTAGGAACCATGGTTTGAACCTCCCCATTTACCCATGAAAACCCATTGGGTGACTTTGGGCAAGTCACATTCTCTCAGTCTTAGAAGAAGGCAATGGCAAGCCTCCTCTGAATGATGAATCTTCCCAATAAAACCCCAGGAGTGGGTCCATCTTATGTCAGAAAAGACTTGAAGGCAAGTAACAAGAAAACAACTGTAATTAGGACTAACCAGCAAGATGCCAACCGTAGTCTTGCAAAAGAGAAAGGGAAAGAAAACCTGGCAGTTTTTGAACATCTTAAGATGCTGATGCTATGGCTTTAACTTTTAAATGGCTCTGTTGCCCAGTGCTGTTCTGCTGTTTCTTGTGTAGTTGAAAATACCTCTGGGGAAAGGAAATGGACAGGATAATCTCTCTGCAATAGCACCAGCAGCTAGGTTTGCACTTGTTGCAGAAATAAGAAATTGTAGGTAGAGGAGTTGGTGAGGGAGAAAACTGCAGCTCAAAGCACTGAGCAAAACAAGGCAAGATGGGAGGCAGGGGACAATATTTTCTGTAAAGAATTAGAACGTTCAAGGCCTCTCTGAAGTATATTAGCAGAAAGAAAGAGAACAGTGAAAATCATATTTCCATTGACTGATCAGTATAAATGTATTGAATTGGTGGTCTGAGAGACTATGAACAAAACACATTGGATCTAGACATTTCATGCCATGAGAAGGAAATGACTGTGATATCTTCCCTTCCTCCCAACTTAAAATTATATACAATGAAATATGTGCACCAGAAAATGAATGTATTTGGGGATCACATAGAAATGCATCTTAATCAATGGGAAAATGTATAAAAACGTACAACAAAAATGTACAATGCATTAATTTCCATTTGGGAAGAAAAGGAAAAGTCTTACAATCCAACAGGATTTAAATGCTGGTAGGATTCTAATAAATGCCATGAAAATAAAACTGGCATATTTTCTTATCCCTGTCTTTTCCTCTCCCACAAGCCTCTGTTCATCCCATTGGTGTACATAAGCATAGCAGAAGATGCACCAAAATAGAAGAAAACCTCTGGAAAATTTAATTGCAATTGGAATTGCAATTAAATCAGGAAAGTACTGTAATTTAGTTATTCCAGGAGTGGAAGTGCTCTATCTGGAAGTGCTCTATTTGGATATTAGAGAGAGAAAAATAAATAAATAAATAGAACATGCATTTATAGGGTGAACTCAACCAGATCTTTTGGACCTAAATCCAGTTCTTGGTCCCCACTACAATTGATGCAGTGAATCAGTAGAATATATATAACCACTGACTTGCCAAGTTCCCTTTGATTCAGTAAGCCTACTTTAATTGGGCCTAATAATTGAATTTGGCATGGTTCTTTTGCAGAGGTGTTAAATTCATGACAAAATGAACATATAAAACAGAACAGCCTTTCAGCTATGTATAGCAATGTTCAGAAATGGATGTTCTTGCTGATTCATCACCACCACTACCAGTCAAGGCATACCACATATACGAAATGATGATGATTATTTCAGCAACCTTAGCAACTCTCAAAAATGTAAAAAATTCTATTATAAAATATCACTGGCAAAATCTCTAAGAGGAGTATAACCTTATAAATAAAGAAGAGATTATTTAATGGCATATCCTTTGGGATCTGTATATGTAGCAGCAGAATTTCTTCTGGAGGCTGTGTATTGAGCAGAAAAAAATATTCCCCTATCATTTTGATTGGGCCTCTCCCCTCTCTTGCAAACATTTGGCTGACTTGTACCTGGAAGATAACACTATAAACTAAGAAATTCTGGGATTTCAGTTTCTGACCTTACTCTCAGATAGCGATGTAAAATGTTCTCACAATCCTTCTTGTCCCTGAAGAAGGGTGGAAATTTTATTACTGTTCTCCCCGCATGTGATTTGCAAAATAATTTAAATGTCTTGTCCCCCACACAGGGCAGAGCTGACTCATTTCAATTGCAAATGAAGTAATGGGGCAGGCACTCTCTCACATAGGTCTAGCTCAGCCTGGTGTACTACTTTGCCTTTATCTGTGTATTATGATCTAAAATGGCCCCAAAAAGCACCAAGCTAAGCTAGACCCATGCAAGAGACAGACTCAGCTGCAAGCCAGCTGTTTATCTATTCATCTTACATATAGTACTGAAACAATAAAGGAATAAAAACATCTAGAACATAGAATTTCCACTGATTGTACCTACCCCATTAATTCATTTGCAAAAGAACCATCTCAAAATTCTCACATCTGGGCAAGCAGGTGGCAAATTTCTTGGCTCATAAATAGACTTTTAAGGGACCCGAGAAAACAAAATTCCGTGTTTAGCAAACTTCAACTAATGTTTCATTATCTACTCTCAGATATGAAAGACCTGTGGCTCAACTCATTTGACATTCCTTTTTAATGTAGAAGATTAATTCCATTTACTGAGAAAATAAATTGAAGATAGTCAAAGGGATGGTGAGGTTTTGTATTTGTTTTAACAATGCAGTGGCAGTTAAAGTCATAGTAAGTGCAGGGGTATGGGCCAAGGGACCCCCCCCTTTTTTTTTTTACATTACATTGTTTTAGGTTTGGTAAAATGTAGTCTGACAGCAATGGGAATGGGAAAGCCTGAAGCTAGAAAATTGGAATACTTCTTTCTTTTCTGGAGATTGACTGGAAACTGTCTCTCTCTCATCCCGCTCGCCTCCAGTTCAAAGAGAAATCTTAACGACAACCATAACCAAAATCTCATATTAGCCTCAGAGGGAAGAATGAAGGAAATGTTTGGTAGGTGAAAAGAGGATACATCATTCCTAGTAGTCACTGGCCATGTAAGCTGGGGAGTCTGGGAGTTATAGCCCAAACACATAACTTTTCCAACCTGAAGCCTACTGTGTTCTCTTCCAGAACATGCCCAAAATTTGTTTGTGTTTGTGTTCTGGAGAAGATTAGGAGTTATGAGCAAACCATATTTTCAGGAAGCTTCTCCATCATTACTGAACTTCTTGAAAAACCACTGATAAACTTCCAAGAATCCAGGATGGAACACTGGTATATCATATTTCATAATATTTGATATTTGACATGTAATGCTTTTATCTGAGATAAAAAGGTTTCATAATTAGTATTTGATAGCATTTGGCAGCTTATGAGGTGTTGTATTTGAAGCCTGTCAGTGGCAAAGCAGTCAACAAATGCAAACATTTTTTTCTCATTTAAATTATGCACTAGTTTCTGCAGTTTAGGATTTATTGATAGAACTAGAAATAGGCTTTAAACTTCAAATATTTGCCATTTCTTTTTTAAAAAAACTACAGTTATTCTTACTAACCTACAACGAGGATATGATGCACATAAGAATCCATACAAAATAACATATGCAACAATAATTGATCATTGAAAAGAAACAATTACTGTAATACGTAGGCTTAACTATATTCAGAAAAACACATTCTCTCTTGCAAATATGAGTTAGGGGGGAAGCACATCAGGGCATTGGGGACGTCCTGGGATGGAGCACCGCGGGACCGCAGCCTCCACACCGCGGCGCTCTGGTGGCGTCCCTGAAAGGAGCGCAAAAATAGCGCTCCTTTCAGAAATCAGGGAAAGTGCGCCCTAAACACGTAGAGCACACTTTTCCTGACTTTTCCACCGCAACGTGTCCGGACGCTGCGGCGGGAGGTTGCCCCCGGAGCGCCGGCCGTGCGGAGGGCTGGCTGCTCTGAGGGCAACCTCGGGAAGAGGAAGGGGCGCCGCTCGTGCAGCTGCCCCTCCTCTTCCCTGCCTCCAAGACGACCGTATTAGTTGTCTGCCGAGGCCCTTAGTTAGTCTTTTTTTACCAGGCTCAGTGCATCAATTGCTTTGTTATATCCGGTCATATTTTTGACAAATTGTTAGTGTTACTGTGCTACTAATATTTCATATTTTGCCCAGGAACTTGCAGGGATGGGAATAATTTGGTTCCTTTACCCTATATATATATGAGAGGTTTTTAGCTTATCAACGATTAACTGAATGCATTAACCCTTTTCTACTAACTTTTTAAACACTCCCTAAGCCTACCTGACTCTTTCATCTTGGCACTCATCATATACCATCAATAGTACTTCCCACTCTTATTCTGTCCACCAGTTACCATTGTCATGCAGATTCAGTCTTCTCAGAATTCTGCACCTTTTACTCAGTCTTACCTTACTGCCTATCTACCCTTACAATATAAAAACACAAACCATTTTTACAAACTATATATCATTACAGAAAAGCATTCCAAGTCCTCTCATATGTGTGATCCACACCCTTCACAAGTCAAATTAAGCTCATGGATTACAGGCTCCTTTGCCATGATCTACATAAGAAAATAGAGCTTTCCTGGGGGGGGGGGGGGAGGGATGAATATGTGCATAGGGGTGCAGTATATTTAGAAAACCAGGCAGCATGTAGGCAATTCCTCCCCCCAGTAGCTGAAAGTGCCTCTCATTCTATGATTTTTCAAAAATCCTTGAAAACATATTTTGATTTGATGATGTTCCTCTTAGTGCCCACTTCCTTTTCCCTTTGCCTGGAAAGAGCTGTGGAACTTGTTTTCCTGAATGTGGTTTTTTTCTTGTGGTGTTGGTGACTTGAAAGATTTTTAAATGACATCACAATGCTATGTCTGATATCAGAAATGTTATAAAAATCACATAATTTACTACAATAAAATTAAAAAATGATGCTGATGAGCATGAGACAAAGAAAGTAAAGGAAAATAGCACTAATGCTATTAATAATGCCTAATGACAGTGAAACAGCATGAATGTTTATCTACATATAATTTAATCCTTTCCTTATCTTTCCCTTCCTGAAAATATTAGAAAAATTGTAAATATATATATATGATTTGAGCATGTCAAGAAACCCTGATGAAAAGAGTTCTGAATTGATGAGAAGCTTCACAATCCAGGACTTGGTGCACCGGCACAAAGGACACAAGACACCTCTTTTTGGGTTTAAACAGGCCATAACTTTTATTTTCTGCTGTACAGGGTCTAATTACAAGATTTACAATTAAACTCCCAACACTTGGTCACATGTGTGTGTGAAGGTGTAGCCCACCCAAATGGGTGGTCCTTCACCACATGTGACAAAGTATGTAAACAAATAACAACAACAAATTTACAAACCCCTCCCCACCGGAAATGATGTCATATTATGTCATATGACGTCACTAGTTAATGACATCATGCATTTAATTGCATACATCACTTCCTTTAATTTAACCTTTGCCAAATTTTACCCCAATTAAATTTAATTAGCCAGATTAATTTTTCTGTGGGGTGGGGGTCATTACCCGCCACAAGAGGGGGCCAGCCCAGCTAGGCATCCCCTGCCCCCCCCAAACTACTTTTTTGATATGTTTTAAGAGTGCCTGAACATAAATCTCCAAATCTTCAGTGGAGAGGTGCTCCTCATCCCCCCTGTACAGCTGAGGCCTATCCAATTTAATTCCTGAATGTTCAATTATGAAAATGCCAAGTCTTAATAACTGCTTGGCCACAGAACAATTTAGCAACCATTGAGCACTGTTAATGGTGGCATCTTTGTGAGCTCCAGGCCAGCTATGCCTTGGCAGCAGCTTAGTCCATAGCAGTATAGTTCCAGGTGCAATTTTTCTAATTTCCTGCAGGTCTTTCACCATCTACTTCGCCAGCTGAAGGCAAGGAACTTTCACTAAGTCATTCTCCCCCAGGTGTATGACTAAAACCCGGGGCTGTGGGTAAGACCTTGACAGCTGGATGATCCAAGGAAGCAGCGCTCTCCACATCATACCTCTGTGCCCATACCATTGAATAGCACCGATGTTTGCCAGGCCCAAATTAGCATTACACCAGTGCTCAAGAAGGTGGTGTTCTGCCCAGAAGACTAGACTGTGGCCCACAATCCAAATCTTGCCATGGAAAAAGCCAGCTGAAATGCAAGTAAAGGAAATTAGTATAGTCAATCAGGGTTCTTGTTTCTAGAAGGCTTAACATAGGACTTAAATGCCCTGGAACGCCACCTGCCAATTCGGCAAATATCGGCTTCACTTAGACTGTGTGTGGCCACAGCTGTTACTGCACCGATGCGGAAGGAGTGAGAAGAAAAATAAGCTTGAGGCAACTTAGCTTGCCTTAGTGTCTCCTTCAACACTGCCCTAAATTGAAATTGAGTTAAGGACATGTCAGATAGGTGAAGAAAAAGATAACCTGCCACTTTTGGCCTAACCTTAAGGTAATTGGTCATTGCTAACACTGGGCAAATTTGCCCACTAGTCACTTTAGCTAAGGAGATAGACTGACCTTTTGCCAACTGATCAGTTTTGGAGCGCCTGATGCAAATTTGAATCCCCTGTTCTGTTACAATAACATCTGAAATTAAAAGTGCCCTACCAGCCTGATCATTGTGAGATCTGGGCACAATCTCACTAATTCGTAAAGCTGCAAAGAAAGCAATGGCAAATACTGCCTTGAATAAAGCCACATCCTCAGGTGAATAACATGTATCAGCTAGTTGTTCCTACAACTTATCCAGGACTGAGCCTGTTATAGGCCACCATGACCCCTTTACTATAGGGGATTCTCTAGACCAGGAGTAGGCAACCTTTCCCCTTTAAGGGCCGAGGGACTTCAGCTCCCAGAAGCCTCAGCCATGTTGGCCAATAGTCCCATGTTGGCCAATAGCTCCTGGGATTCTGGGAGCTGAAGTCCCTGGGCCCTTAAAGGGGAAAGGTTGTCTACCCCTGCTCTAGACCAACCTTCCACAACTCTTTTAACCCTAAAGGCTGTGGTAGGATCAAAACAACCTCTTGCCCTGGAGTGAAAAGCCAGGGCGGCCAGCCTGCCCCTAATAGTAACAGGTGACAGACCTGCATGCCTGAGGTGTACTATGAAAAGCAGGACCAGATCAACCCGCCAGTCTTCTACCTCCCCAATTTCCAATAAAAATTGGTTAAATGCATTCAAAGCTATCTGGTAGGACTTGCATGTAGATGGGGTGATGGAATGTAGGATCGCTCTGTGAATTTCTAGTCTCCAAGGCTCCATAGCAAAGCCGGTATCTCCATCGGGTGTTGTGACACCTCAGGAGCCAGCTGCCGGAACCTGGAGAACTGAAAATGAGAAAGGGCGTCCGTCAAAGGATTAAGCACACCAGGAAATGCTGAGCTTAGAATAAAACATTAGAGTTCAAACACTGCATGACCATCGCCCTCACCAAACACATGACTCTGGGGGACTTGGAAGACTGAGAACTTACCACCTGAATGACCGCCTGGTTGTCACACCAAAACCAGATGGTCTTGTTAGCAAATTTGCTTGCCCATAGGTGCACAGCCACTACAATTAGGAAAAAGTTCCAAAAACGTTAGGTCTCTAGTCAGACCACGTTCAATCCATGCAGAAGGCCATGCCTCTGCAGCCCACTGGCCATTCCAATAAACACCAAAGCCATGGGCACCAGCAGCATCAGAGTGTACCTGAAAGTCTGCCCTCAGCAGCATTTCAGGTCTCCAAAGTGAAGTCCCATTGAATTGCTCAAAGAAGGACTTCCAAACATTTAAGTCCTCGTGAATCCCCCTTGTGATCCTAATATGATGGTGTGGTGCAAACACCCCTATAGTAGCCCTATATAATCTTGCAGAGAATGCTCGTCCTGGAACTATTACCTTACAGGGGAAGTTTAGTAATCCTGTAAGAGATTGAAATTCATGAAGTGTAGCTTTTTGCTTCCCCAGCATCACACTAACCTGCTGCCTCATAGCAACCAATTTGTCAATCGGTAATCGAGATATACCGACTACGGTGTCTATTTTGATACCCAAAAAAGTAAGCCATGTGTCAGGCCCTTCAGTTTTTTTCTTCAGCTAGAGGAACACCCAACAAGTGTCCCTACATTGTGAGGAATTGGAATTTCCAGCAATCAAGAAGTCATCTAAATAGTAGGTTATAGCCCTGTTACCTGACCGCTTTACTGCACACCAATGAAGAAAGGTGCTGAAAGTTCTCAAAGGCTGAACAAGAAATCGAGCACCTCATTGGCATGGCTTTATCAAAATAATACTTTCCTTCAAACTGAAAACCCAGTAAGTAAAAATCATCTGGGTGCACAGGGAGCAGCCTGAAGGCAGATTTTATGTCGCACTTCGCTAAGAGTGCTCCCTTGCCTAAATTCCTAACCATCTTGACCGCTGAGTTGAAGGATGTATACTTAACAGACGTAAGCTCAGTATCTATGGCATCATTCACAGAGTCACCCTTCGGGTAGGATAAATTGTGAATCAACCTGAATTCCCCAGGGGCTTTCTTGGGAACCACACCCAAAGGGGATAAACGAAGAGTGGGAATTGGCAGCAGCTGATCATGAAGTCCTGAAATCTTCAAGCAGCTATCTGTTTCGCTAGCTTGTCCCTCACAATAGTTGGTAATTCCCTCACAGAACGAGCATTGGGCGCATAGCGATGTACCCTGGAACCTGTGTAAGGGATGTGAAAACCCAAGGAACAACCATGAAATAAATAAGATGCAGCCTCCTTGTTTGGGTACACCCTCAGCCAAGCCACCATTGCATCTAACTTAATTGGTGATGAAGTCTACCTCCTGGTGATACTGGCTGGGGAGCACCTCCCACTCCTGACTGCTTACCTCTGCTACAGGAAGCACCAGGGTGACCATCCCCACAGGTGTTACATTTGTGATCAAACCTGCAGGGCTACCTCTTGCACTTGCCTGTGTTAAAGTCCCAGTATATACCAAATTGCTTTCTCTCACCTGTGCCAGGCCTTGCATTCTGCTCTTTTGGCTGAGTAACCAAAGGGACAAACCCATTGTCACATCTGCTGAAAGGGGAGGCCCCTACCATTACATCTGCCCATAATTCAGACTGCACATGTCTCCAGGACAGGGAGCAATCTTGTGCAGATCTCATTCTAAACTGCTCATCGTATTGCAGCCAGGCTGCACCCCTACTGTTATGATGGCAGTTGGTGTAAGCTTTTATCATGATCTCCTGGTATTTAGAAAAGAAGGGGCTCTTTTTCCTCTATGACTTCCCTGTAAATAGTAAAACCCATAATCCAATTCACAAAAATACTTTCATGTCATCTTCCATCCTTTTATCTTTCCTAACCTTTCAAGTTCTTCCCAGGTGTCGTTGAAGTTTTTATTGTCACTTAACTTTACAGTAAGTTTATCCATAGCAACTACATCTAATAGTTTAAAATACCAATCTTCTTCTGTGGGTATAGTTTTTTGTTTCCACTTTTGTGCGTATGCAATTCTTGCCATTGTAATCATATACAGAAGTTTCTTAATGTCAATATTTTTAGTTGATTCTTCTAAGTTAGCTGTCATGTTTAATAGGAAAAGTTTTGGGTCACATGTTTTTATATGATAACATGTCTTCTATCATTGTCGCAATCATGTTCCAATATTGCTTAGCTTCTTGACAATTCCACCACACATGGATGAAATTTGCTTCTGGTTGCTGACATTTCCAACACTTAGTGTTGCCAGTCCTATAAATTCGGTGAAGCTTTGCTGGTGTCATATACCATTGATGGTACATTTTTAGATAATTTTCTTTGAGATTTTGACATAATGTAAATTTATTTGTTGCTTTCCAAGACTTCTCCCATAGTTCCATTTCAGTGGGCTCTCCTATGTCTAACACCCATTTTATCATGTTACTTTTAACTGTTTCTGATTCAAGATCTCTTTGTTTTAAAAGTTTATAATATTTCGCTATATGTTTATCTTCTTCTTTATACATAATTTTGTCCATTTCATTGTAATCTTTTTCTAATCCTATTTGCTTTTCATCTTCTCTAAGTTTACATTTAAGTTGATTATATAAGAACCAATTGATTTTTAGCCCTTTCTGTTGTAAAACTTCAATCGATCTAAACTGATATTGGTTTTGTTGTTTTGTATTCACTGTATCTTTATATGTTAACACTCTTCATCTTCATTTTTTGTTCTATGGTATAAAGCTTCTTGTGTCGATAACCACATTGGCAATTTCTTATAAAATTGTTTTTTGATTTTGTTCCATACTGTTGATAGTGGCTTTCTAAATATATGATAGTTGAAGTCCTTATTGACAGAGATCTTGTTATACCATAGATACGCATGGAAGCCAAACCTTATATTACTACCTTCTAATTCCAGTAATTTGTTATCATCTAGTTTTATCCAGTTCTCGAACCATGTTATACAACAAGCATAATAATAGATTTTAAGATTAGGTAATGCCATACCACCTCTTATTTTTTCTTCAGTTAAAATCTTCTGCCTAGTTCTAGTCTTTTTTTCCTCCCCAGAGGAATTTGGATAATTCTTTTTGCCAAATATAGAAACATTTTTCATTAGTTATTATAGGTTGCGTTTGGAACAAAAGCATGAACCTAAGTAGGATATTCATTTTAATAATTGCTGCCTTTCCTGACAATGATATTCGTAATTTCAACCATCTTACCATATCTTTTTTTATATTGTTCCACATCTTATCATAGTTATTCTGATAAAGATCAATATTTCTTTTCATTCATGTAATTCCCAAGTATTGCACTTTGCTTTTAACATTGAATCCAGATATGGTTTTCATTTCTTCTTTTTCTTCTAATGTAATGTTCTTTGTTAGTATGGTTGTTTTATCTTTGTTAATTTTAAATCCAGAATATCTTCCAAAATCTGTTATTGTCGTAATTAACTGATTTAGACTTTATTTTGGATCTTTTAGGATAAAAATCAAATCATCTGTGTACGCTTTTACTTTATGTTGTGTTGATCTTATTTTAAGTCCTCTGATGTTGTCATCTTCTCTTATTTTCGTTGTTAATATTTCTAATAATAATATGAACAAAAGCGGTGACATTGGGAAGCCTTGGCGAGTTCCTCTTTCGATCTTTATATAATTGGTTTTTCTTCGTTTATCAAAATTTGTGCTACTTGTTCCTTATATATAGCTTTTATCCATGCATTGAATCTTTCTCCTATTTTCATTTTTTCTATGATCTTAATTAAGAATTCCCAATTTACCCTGTCAAATGCTTTTTCGGCGTCAATCATGATTAGTGCCAATTTTTGGTCATTATTATATTCAAAATGTTCTAAGATATTAACTACTGTTTTTATATTGTTTCTCATATGTCGTTTAGGCAAAAAACCATTTTGATCTTCATGTATTACTTCTGACAAAATATTTTTGAGTCTTCCTGCAAGAATGGTGGTAAAAATTTTATAATCAGTATTGATTAAGGAAATTGGTCTGTAATTTTTCATATTTTTTGTATCTCAACCTTCTTTGGGGATTACAGTAATTAAAGCCTCTTTCCATGTATTTGGTATTCCCGTTTCTTGTATGTTATTAAAAAGTTCTAGTAAAGGTATAATCAGAATTTCCTCCATTTTTTTTATAATATAGTGCCGGGAATCCATCCGGTCCAGATGTTTTGCTATTTTTAAGTTGTTTTATAGCTTTAGATATTTCTTCTATTGTGATCTTCTGATTTAATTTTTCTTTCTGTATTTTGGTCAATTCTGGTATTTTCTGTCATTCAATATATTCATTTATTAGATTTTCTTTCCCTTCTATGTTTGCATCTTTCATATATAATTGTTCATAATATTTCTCAAATTCTTTTTTAATCTTGTCTTGATCTGTAATGTAGTCTCCATTTTGTCATAATTCAGTTATTAATTTTTTCTCTCTTTCTTGTTTCAGTTTATGGGCTAATAATTTCCCTGCTTTGTTTCCATATTCAAATTATTTTTGTTTAATACTTTGAAGTTTTATTTGTATTTCTTTAATATTAAGTAATTTCAGTTGTTGTTGTAAGGTTTGTACTTCTATTTTTAATCTTTTATTCCCAGTTTCTTTCCATTTTGATTCTTTAATCTTTAATAATTCTAGTAATTCTGATTTCTTTCGTGTTTCCAATCTTTTTTTCTCTGCTTGTATCTTCATTATCATACCTCTTATTACAACTTTACTCGCTTCCCATAATGTAGTTGGAGGAATTTCATAATCCATATTTTCCTTAAAGTAGTGTCTTAAATCGATTTTAATTTTCCCCACAACTTGGTCATCACACAGTAGGCTTTCTTGTAATTTCCATGAATATTCTTTCTTTCTGTCTTGTAATTTCAATATGATCATGTTATGATCTGAAAGATATTTAGGTTCTATACTGATCGATATAATTTTGGGTAGTACCGTTTTAGTTGTCAAGAACAGATCAATTCTAGAGAATGATTTATAAATCTCAGAATAAAAGGTGTAGTCTCTTGCTAATCCATATTTATATCTCCAAATATCTATAAACTCACCCTCTGTTTGTAATTTGAAAAAGCTTCTAGGAAGTTTCCCCTGATTTTTTCTTATATTTTTTTGGGTAGAGAATCTGTCCATCTCTGGCTGTATAACACCATTAAAGTCAACTAATAGTATTATTTCTTTGTATTCCGTTCTATTTATTTCTTTATACACATTTTCATAAAATTGTTCCTTGTTTTCCCTAGGTGCATATATTCCTACTATTAAGTATGTTACATCTTTGGATTTTATCTCGATACCTATTAGAAAACCTTCTTTATCTTTGAATACTTCTTTTGCTTTATATTTCTTCTTAACGTATATCACAATTCCTTGCTTTTTCTTTTCTGACAATGAATAGAAACATTCTTCCAATCTTGAATTTTTAAGATATTTCACTTCATCCTTTTTAATGTTAACTTCTTGTATGCATATTATGTCTCCATTTTGTTTAGCTATTCAATGGAATATTAAATTTCTTTTTTGTTTGTCATTTATCCCTTTGACATTCCAAGATATTATATTGAAAGTCATAATCTTATTTCTAATTTCCTTTTCCGTTTTATTTTACACCAAATATTATTATTATTATACTTGTTGTCATTCTTATTATTGTTATTATTGTTGTTCCACCCCTTCCACCCCTTATATTTTTATTTGGATTTTATAAAAGTTTTTTTTTTCTTCATTTATTTTAACAAAAAGAAATTGTCTGTAATTCAATAGCAGAGAATGGATTATTTCTTCTTCTTCTTCTCCTTCTTGTCTTAATTTTTCTTCCAAGTTAATTAACAAATCTGTATCTGATTCATCTGTATCATCTGCTTTCTTTTGTAATTCAAATCCTGATGTTTGATTTCTATTTTCTTCTTCCTTTCCTTCTTTTTTAGTGTTTTCGTCATTCTTTTTGTCTTCTTCCTTATTTCTTTTGCCTCTCCACTCTCTTTTTCGATAATACCTATCCGTACTTTCTTCATCTGTGTCTCTTCCTTTTTCATCTATAAATAAATATGGTTATAATGAAATCAAGATGTTAGGTAAAATTGAGTGTTATAATGAAATCAAGATGTTAGGTAAAACAGTGTAGTAGAAACTTATAGGGAAGGAAATAGAAAAAGAAATTCAAGAAACTTAAAAATTAGAAGATCTATGAAGGAAAAATACAATCTATAATATTTTTGGTGATCTATTTGTTATGTCTGGAAATGTAAGGATGAAATATATTTTAGAATGCATGTTGGGTTATGGGTGATGGGTTGATGATGAATGTTTATATTTGGTTGTTTAATTTTAGAATGTATGTGTATGTGTATAAATGCTTTTATATATGTTATTGTTTGTATTTGTAATTTCTAATAAAGTTTAAAAAAAACAATGCTCCAGCTTAGGGCATTTGAGCGCCTGAAACTCTTTTGGAAGGCTGAACAAAATCCCATCCTTTACCATGATCCTTGGTTCAGGATCCTTAAAAGTAAGAGAAAATAAATCAATATAATCTCCCTTGCATATTCTTTCTTTAGTGGAAAGAGGAAGGTGTGAACCAAGGGGAGTAGACATTCCAGCATAAGGAATGGATTCAGAATGCACAGTTACTCCTAATAGTACAGGAGCACCCAAAGGAGACACCGCAGGGGTGTCACTAGCCAAAGAAATTGGCTGACCAACCTGCACCCTAGAGTCAGGGACCTGTGAAACCACAGGTGCCTGCACAGGTGCACCCAAAGCTGCAGGGATGGGGCATTCCAAACCCACACCCTGGGTAACCTGGCCACCAGGAGCCCATACCGAGGTGGGCCAATTTGCCAGTGAAGGATTAGTAGGAGACAAACCTGAAATTGAAGCTTGCTGGGAAACATCACCAGCCGACTGCACAGGTCCCCCGAAGTGTGGCCCCGCAACAGTTCGTTTGCCGAGCAGAGACAAAGCAGCAGCTGCCTGATCTCTCCTCTGTGCATCACAGGTTTGCTCCACTGCACCAGCACCTGGAAGAACCACTCCTCGCAAGAGGTTATACAGATCTGCCACATTGGGCTTCTCAGAAACAGGGGCAGCAGCACGCTGAATCTCCACACATGGAACCCTTTTCAGGAGTTCCCACACATCGACTATAGTGGGTTGTCTCGCCTCTATAGCCGAAACCACTGAAGGACCCAGTGTAGCAGGAAGTATCTGAGAGTCAGGTACAGAAGGAGGGAGCAGCACTTCTGTGTCCAGGTTGCCAGAAGTGCTGGCAATAGGACTGGCGGCTGTAGCCTGTAGCCCCTTCTGGGCAAGCTGATTACAGACCACCACACAGGCCTGTACTGTCTTGCCCAGTTGTGCTAGCTGAGAAGCAATCTCATCATCTCTGCTGGTAGACTGGGAAGGCCTCTTCGAAGTAGAGTGACTAGAGCCAGGCATAGCCAGAGCTGTGCGCCTCTTAGATTGGGCCTTACTGTGTGACATCACTCCCCCTAGTAAGTGTAAACACGGGTCCTAAGCACAGTCACCCAACCTTGGATGACTACCACCAGTCCAAAGGCTGCCCTTCCCCAAGTCTCAACAAGAGATGCAGATAGCCAGGAAGCATTGCTGGCAACAACCAACCAGGGGGGAAGGTGTCCACCAAGGGCCCTATTAGGCACCCTGCCCGAAGACAAGTATTGCCTTCACACACTCACCGCTGGGGAGAGGTGTAAAAACCCTCCCGATCCAGCGATGGGGTCCCAACCTTACCAGTCCGAGGTAGCCAGGGTGCCGCTGGGACTGAGATCAAGCACCGGGTTCGCACACCCGGCGGAGAGAACGCCTGCCACAGCATCCACCTTGGGTGAGTGTGCAGCCCTCCGAGTGTTGGAGATGCAGAGGCCCTTTCAGGCCTGAGGGGACTGGCCCAAAGCCTTCACTCAGCCTATTCCTCAAAGTACGCAGGGCGACTCAAAATTCAGAACTCCCGCCTTGAAGAGGAATTAAGTAATTATCTTCAAAAACCAAGTTGCAGCAAGCCAAGAAGTTTGCTAGGCCAAAGCCAAGCAAACAGCCAGAGCACAGAGCAGAGCAATGTGACTCGCTCAGTTCAAGCTCTAAAATGGTTGCCGCCACATGGCAGTGCAGAGCTATGAAGAACAAACTCTCGTAGGAAGTCTCATGAGAATACAATCACCGTGAGACTTCCTTAACTCAAGCAAGCAACATGATTGGGCCAAGCGCACAGGTATCCAGAGGCCCCTGCCCGCTTATCTAATCAGGCCTCTCTTGTCCTTATATGGCCGGCGCAACAAGCAACCCCTCGCGACTCGTCGGGGGGTGTCTTTCTGTGCAAAATTTGCACATGGTGGTTTTTTTGTGGAAAACAATATTTTCAGTGCTGGAAACATTTCTTTTGTAGGGAAGATAATATTTCTGCACAGAAATATTATTTTGTATGCAGAAAAAACTTTCACATTTAGAAAATGCTGGAATTGGGGGTTTATTTTGCACAAACTTTTCAAGTGGTTGATTTGTGCAGTAATATTACTCTAGAAATCCACTGGGTGACCTTGGGCAAGTCACACTGTCCTAGTCTAAGAGGAAAGCACTGACAAACCACCTTTGAATAAACTTTCCCCATAAAACCATAGGATTGATTTCCAATAAGTCAAAATTAATATGAAGGCAGATAACACCAAGAGATATTCTTATTATTATTATTATTATTACTATTATTACTACTACTATAGTTAGTGGCACTGAAGAAGTTTCTTTCCCTCACTTTCCCCAGCTTCATCCAGCAAAACCACTTTTGATTCAGATTTAGTATAGCTAGTAATGTAGTTTTTAATGAGCACCTGTGAGGTCAATATGAGCAGAGTGATGTAATTGAATAATTCAAATGGGTCATCACATTCAAATGAATTCAAGGGCAATGTTTGGGAAAAGGAGGTCAGCTATCATGAGGATGCAAGGGCAATGTTTGGGAAAAGGAGGTCAGCTATCATGAGGATGCAAAAGAAAGAAAATGGTTCTATGGGAGTGACAATGAAGCAATGCAATTCTAGTCTCAGTGAGTTCAGAAAAATCACAGAAAATGAAAAGCTTTTCTACCACTCATAGAATAGAACAAATGTGTTCCAGTTTTGTGCTCAAATTATAACCTTATTATCCATGCATTCAAAGGACTGTGCTGCTGTACTGTGATGTACTCCATTGGCTTCAATCCCTTGATGGCATGCTTTTTTGCTAATATCTACCACAAAAGAAAGAAACTCAACTAAAATTCTGCTATGAAGCTGCTATCAAAACATCTATTATGGCATCCATATGCCCTGGGAGTGCTTTTTGTTCATGTTGTTGAATAAGCCAGGAGGAATTTTAGAAATAATATGCATGCTAATTTTAAACAGAGTTTTTGAATAGAGAGCTAAGTAACCAATCCATCTTTGATGCAGTTAGCCACTAGCTACAGTACTGTATGACTTTCTCAGCCTAAATGCTTAAACTCTACATAATAGAAATCTGTAATGAGAATCTTTTCTTAAAAAAATATTTCAGACATAATTTAGGCAAATCAGTTTATTGCATATAAAGGTGTTATTTTCCCCCTGGATTCACACCCTTTAAGAACAAGTGGATTTTTGAGGGCCAAATAGTTGTTGCTATGTGCCTTCAAGTCATTTCTGACTTATGGCAACCCTAAGGCAACCGTATCAAGGAATTTTCCTGGCAAAATTTGTTAAGAAGGGATTTGCCTTTGTCTTCCTTTGAGGCTGAAAGAGTATGACTTTCCAAGTTCACCAGAGGGTTTCCATGGCCAAGCAGGGATTCTCCAGAGTTGTAGTCTAATGCTCAAACCGCTATGCCATGCTGGCTCTCAGGCCAAATAGTACATTAACATTAACATATCAACACCTGTCAAGTCCCATATCTCCAAGTAATGTTCAGTCAAAGCAGGCACAAGTTGTCATGATGTCATGCTCAGCAATCCCCTATCCAATTCCACTTAATTGGTTTTACTCATAGTTTGTGAGGAAACATTTAAAGTGGTGATGTATCACATAAAGCTTGACAAGGAGATGAAGGGCAACTATAGATTTTAAGACATTTGTACATTGGCACAAAGTCTTTATAGAAACTGGATTTTTGTTATTGATGGCAGTAACTTAAAATCAATTGAACATTTAGAAATACAGTTTAGACATCCAAGGAAAAAGGGCAGGCAAAAATACCAAGGGAATGCAAAGATCAATATAAGAGTTTTTAAGTGCAAATGATTTACAGCATGCCACTCTCTACACTGCAAGAAATTTGAAGACTGAAGGAAAATTTCATGGGGGGCAGAATTCTTACGGGGAGATAATGTCCTAATTCCCACCCCCCCAGCTACACTCCTGTGATGAAAATGACTATGATTCTGAGCAAATGGAGGGCAAGAGAAGTACTGATATGTGAGAATCAGTTGGTGGGTAAAAATAATGGGATATGTGTGTAAGTCAAATTGAGAAGGAGAAATATCATCCTGAAAGGGACAGCAGTTTTGTCTCTGAACCATACATACACCCTTCTTAAGACATTGACTGGACTAAAGGGGCTCTTCTGAAAAAAGAAAAGGAATTCTGCACTAGTAGCTTGTTATTTTTTTTTATTGAGTCCAATGTCAAGGGGGCATTGAATCTGCTCTGAGAGTTTAACTTTTAAAGGAGTTATCCAAGGTGTTGAACCTTAAATGCCTCCTTTAGAATTCAGACTAAAATCCAGGACAGATTGACTTATTTACTGGCATGAAAGCTACCAATCACAATGGACACAGGTTTAGGGGAACTAGGCCCACATCTTTATTAAGGAAGAATTTGCAATGACTCCTAGTAGTAAAGGAATTCAGCAAGACAGAGGTAGCATCCTCACCACCTCTTTACAATCCCAGTCTCAAGCAAAACCATTTTCACTTTCCTTCATCCAGTCAATGATTTCTTAACCAAGGGAGGCTGACCCAGTTCACCATGATCAAAGCAGGGACTTTGTCTCCCACCCACACATGCAAACATTTTAAGATAAAGACAAAGTCTGAAAAAACTCTTTGACACAAAATATGCCTCAAATAGGCTATAAGTCAGCAACCCAATCCTACTTTCCCTTTTTCATTCATAGTTCCATCTGCAAAGGACTGTGCACTCACACAGTGCTCTAAGTTACAGCCATCTCAGAAAGAAAGAAAGAAAGAAAGAAAGAAAGAAAGAAAGAAAGAGGCTTAATGAATTTCCCCACACTTCAGATACTTTTTTTTATATTTAATATTTCTGTAATTACCCTTCCATTATGTCTTTTTATGATATCACATTACACATGCATATTTTTTGTGTACACAAAGTGCCCTGTACATTGTTATTTCAAAGTCATGCATGTAAATGCTTTTTGGAGATAGCAGATGATATTTTTATAAGCTACAAGTGGCTCTTAGACTTAGGGGTGATGCAGATGGTGAAAAGCGCCATCTTCAATCCCAGGAAGGGGAGGGGCAGCCTCATGCCGGGCTCCCCAACCCCTTCCTGAGGACATTATTGGAGCGCTTGCCATTCCACATGGTGGGCACTCCGATGACGTCCTTCCGGCTCAGCGTCCAGACACACTGAGCTGGAAGAGATGCCAAAGAGGTGCATGCTGCCTCTTCCAGCACCCTTTCCACACCTTCTGGAAGGAGTGCTATTTTAGCGCTCCTTCCAGGGCCGGAAAAGGAGTGGATTGGGATCAAGGCTGCCCCATGCCCCAGCCCCAATCCACTCCTTTTCCGTCCCTGGAAGGTCCCAATCCGTGGCTTCTAGGGGTGGCCCATGGCCACCCGTCTGCAGAGGGCCATTGTTATCTAAAAGATTATGAATGCAGTCCAAATTAGGTTCACTACCCCTACTAATTTCACCGGGGCAATTATCCTTTTGTTTTGGAATGTATATGAAAACTTTTCACTATATGCATATGGTGGCCTGCAATGGACTTGACAGCCTTTCAATTTTGCATTCTCAGGCAGACAGCAAAACCAATAATCATATTGGCTCATGTAGACCCAGTGTCAAAGTTACCTTTCTTTTTTTATAAACATTTGCAAGTCCCTAAAATCAACACAGGACATTTAGTTCAAGTATGTTTTTTCTGGCTTATAGTGGTTCTCCGCATCCTTGGGAATCTGGAGGTGTTTCCAGATCTTGTTACAAAAGAGCCTTTGACTTTATGTTGGCAGAGGTTTAATCTGGGATTCTCAGCATTCAAGGGAAGTGCTCAGGCAGTGAGAAATGGGCCCTTCCAAGTATTTCAAATGTTTGTTTTGTAGTCGTACAGATAATCATCTCATCAGCAATTTGCTTATGAGTAAATATACTACAGACAACCTTCTGTTGCCTGATTTTCTAACATTTTTAAAACAATAATTTTAGTCCTGGCACACCCTTGTATTCTACCTAGCTTAACACAGTTCACCTTCCACACATATTTTCTCAATAGTGGGGCTACATAAATTTTCTGTGTTTGCAGACTACCTGGGATAACAAAAAATAATGGTAGGGCTTTCAAGGCCACATCAATCCATCATATCACTCATGTGCTAGGCTCAGTTTTTTGGGTCCCGAGTTGCATAGTCCTACCACAGCATCTACTGAATTATTACAGTAAGTATTTTCTAGTTAACAATGGGATCTTGTCTTATGATGTTATCTTTATAAACAGATTATTTGGCTGGTTGATTTTGCTAACAAATGCTTTGAGGTGGAATGTGTTTCAATTTGTTCCTTTTGCCATAAGGTAATTGGACTACACTGTTGGGGGAGTCATACAAGACACCAAAGCAAAGCACCTCTGTGGGACTGAAATACTTTGTATGTGTTGTTATTTGCAGTGCATGCCAAGACAATGATGAGCACAAGAGCCAAGCTGGCGAGCTAATTAAGTATATAAATGTGTATGTTTAAACAGCCTTATAAAGGAGCATTGGAAATCTGCAAGATGAGCGAATATCTTATAACTTCTTCCGCAGGTGCGAGGATAGCTACAAGCCATGGACTTTCTGTCCTGCTTCTTGTTTGTGGCTTTGTGAAGGGTGCTTTGCTTTAATCTAAAAAGTGCTGACTTTTTCCAATATCACTTTCTCTTCTTAAAGCAAAGAGCAAATCGCCTGTAAAACCTACGGAGCGGACAGCAAAGTTGACCCTAACTTCCAACTACCACCCTGCACCCAATGTACTCTAAACTCTCTACACAAAGGAGCACCTTCTTCGGGACATACACACACAAAATAAACCACATATTAAACAAAATTTCAAAAAGGAGAGAAGAGGCTACCACATAGTTTCTTTATTTCTTACTTTCTTTGGAATGTATCACTGGTTTTCTCTTTGAGGGGAACTGGAATGGCGTGATAGAACATTGTTCAACTTGTTAGCAACCTTATCTCTTCCTTTCCTCAATTTTTGATTTGATAAAGGGAACTGCTGAAATTCCTTCACTATTCAGAGGTTGGCTACATATTTTTAGTACTTTCAAAATGGACATTTGTTATTGTACTTGGGGGGAAAAACTACCACTTGAATCAGAAGGAAGAAAAGAGCCCAAACTCTCCCTCTCCCAAATCTCAACTGAAGACCTGTCCAGCATACAGAAGATATACAACTTATCTATGACAATGGATGAAAACATATCTATGTTTTAAAAGTATTTATTTTCTAAAGGAGAAATCTATTAAAAAATCAAAGCTGCTTATTGTACAACAGAACTAAATTTCTGGAAGACATTCAAGATGTGTTGAAGCCTCTCCCAGGCATTCTTCTCTCATTTAATTTCCCCTGTCCCATTATTGTTTTCGGATTTCTTTTCTGTTGGATGGTGGCAAGTGATTGCTGGCCCTGCCCAACCCCTGTGGAGCACATGAAGGTTTCTATAAATACATATTTTCTTTGTGTGTGTTCTCTATTTTGCTGTGTTTTCTCTAATTTTGCAACTCCTGTGTATGCAAACTTAAATTCTGTAAATTGCTTACATGTGTGATATAACTTCAGAATAGACATTCTATGGTTCATCCTGCAAGCCAGTTCTGAATATTATCTCAGTGTGGTGCCACCAATGCACATCTGTTTCCTTTTGAACAAAGCATTCATTTTAATTTGTAATTCAGTACTATGTGGGATTTTGTAATTCATGCATTCACTTTTCACTGGTCTGAGCCCTTGCAGATGGCAATGTGACCCTCTGTTTACTCTGTAAAAATGCACATTAAAATTTGTTATGGTCTCCAAGCAGTGGATTATTTGGATTGTGCATATGTCAGGTTGGAATGATTTCTTGAAAGCTCTTTTAATTTATGATGTTTATTGGAGATGAAGCTATTTTGACCAGGAAAATGTAATTGTACAATCATCACTTTGTATGCAAAGAAAAAAGTATGCTTTGATTGGTTGGTTTTTCTTGAAGTGATCAAGGAAAGACAGTTTTCCTTATTAACACAATTCACTCAAAAATCTTTGATATTGCTCATTTCTTTATAGAGACTCAAATAGAATCATATTTTTCTGTCCCTAATGTAAAAAAAGAGGCATTTTCTGCATTTGCTATAGGAGTAGAATTTTATTAAAACGATATTTTGGCAGATTTTTTTAAATTGCCAAAGGCTTCACATTTCCTATCTAAATGAAAAGCATACCTAATAATGTGCTATTTTACAATAATTACCCCATTTTTTAAAAAACAAATGTGCCATTTTAACATTCAAATAATTAGCATTTATGCACTTGCCAAAATCCACCAGGTAGGACTGTGTCAGCTTCATTTATCCTATAGCTGACTATCTGAGGATTTATAGCAGTTGTATATAGATTTGCTTTACCAAAAAGAATTTGGAAGATTGTTGTCAGTTAAGACTATTGAGTGTTCTGTGGTATGCCTTGCAGGTTAATCTGAAATTTATTCTTCTGTGCAAACCAGAGGTGGCTATTACTTGAAGAAAGTGAAATTAAGTGGAAGTAATAACAGCCACAATGTATGCATATATCATATATTAAACATATTAGAGAAGTCCATAATACAAAACTGTTACAACAAATTTGTTGTAAGAACAAACTCCATTCAGGTCATTGAAAATTATTTTGAATTTGAAACACTTTAGAAATCCTTTTATGGCAGTCGGAGAGCAAAGTCCTGATGAGGATTCAGTTTTCTGACTGTGCTGTTGCTAGTTGCCATGTCATTTCCTTCATCTGACATTCCTTCTTCTAGGTGAGATACCCTCTCATTCTTTACTGCCAATTAAGCTGACCCTGGTCTGTGCCAGTCAGCAAGAGGATTACAAACTTGTGGGAGGTCTCTTATTTATGATCCCAGGAGAATCATTTGGGTTTTTGAGGAAAGATGTGTTCAGGTATGAATATGAGAAATCAACATATTAATTTCCTTCCGGCTTCCTAAAAACGTCCCCTGTAATTCTATCTTGTTTTGAAAGCCTTAGTTTGGGAACTGCCTGCCTGACCTAATCCAGAGTGTTTTAGTGTTACACACTGGCAGTGCAGGTGATATACAGGGAAGGAGAAAAGAAAATGTATTTTCTGCACCATTTCCTATCTTCTGAAATCTCCCTAGTTACCATGTTGAGGGGAAGTTTTTAAATGTAACACATTTAAATGTAGATGTTAGAAGTTCTTATGGGCTCAACCCAGCCAGGTCTATGTTCTTTTCCTTTCTTTTCATTTTCTCATTATTCTATCTCATACCCTTAACATTCCATAGATCATAGATCTTACAGTTACTTCAGGTCAGTTTGAATTCTTTTTTCCCCTTATTCTTATTTTCTTTTTTTTTTTCTTTCATTCTTTGCAGACTGCCAGAAATAGTGCACATTAAATTGAGGCACTGCCCTGGCTCAGTGCTAGGGAATCATGGGAACTGTAATTTATTGTAGCACCAGAGCTCTCTGACAGAGAAGACTCAATGTCCCAGAAAAAAATACAATTCCCATGACTCCCTAGCACTGAGCCAGGGCAGTGCCTCAATTTAATGTGCACTATTTCTGGCAGTCTGCAAAGGCCCTTTCTTTCTTTTTACACACTAATACTCTGTGATATTCCTGGGGTTTGTCAAGTATTCAGAAACTACTACTCATGACTGCTTCACTGTTAAATTGACAGGCATGGGATCTGCTCAACTTAGTATTAGATGTAATGATAAAAAGATATGCAAAATATTTAAGAATAGACATGTGCATTTGATAACAATATAACCCCTTCTTTCTTGTCTTTAGTTTATATTTCTTGTCTTTAGTTTGAAAAAGCCCATTTGATGCAGGCAGATGCTTGTATTCTGAGTTATACCCAGCAATGTTCTCACAGGGATTCAGTTCCACACTGAAATTGTATTGAAATTTCTGCATTGATCACTGAGATGAAGGGAGTGGCCACATATTTTCCTCTCAAGTGAAATTCTGAGGCAAAGTTCCCTGATGAAATGAAGCATCTGAAAAATTTCAGGAGAAACTCCAAGGACATTGATGAAGTTTCCCAGTGGGACAATCCACTGAGTTTCACTCTAGACTTACTCATTGCCGTAGCTGATTCATCTTCACTCCCTGCTTCTGGCCAGAGGTAAGTGTCAGCATAACTCCCTGGCTCACACATGAAAGATCAATTGTTGGTTTGTGTCATAAGAAACATTAAAACTGTAACTTTCTATTTTGTGTTTCTTGCATACATAACATATATACACAACTATTACACATGACAAACTGTCTAGACACAAAGTTTCTATGCTGACTCAGTAGAGGGACATTTACTGACTTTTATACATATTAAAACTTGCCATTTTTCCCTAGGTAATTTAAGGACCAAACTAGAAGTGACATTCATTGTGAAAAAATAATTAATTTATCATTGTAGCCACATGAAAACCTGACCCAAGTTAGGACTGCTGGGAAGGAAAGTTTAACTCCTTCTCACCTTGCCATTGTCCTATCAAAACTTTCACCTCTCCAAAACTGATATTTGAATTTCAGAGGAAGCCTCCATTGGTTCCAGTGGGGACTAGCTCGAAATATAACTAGCAGCTTCAGAGAAGGCATTTGTGTTGTCATCATGGTAAGGAGAAAACGTATTAAAACTTTCTCTTATGAATCCACTACAGGCCCAAGTCTGCTCAGATTTTCACAGAGCTGCTGCAGATCAGAAATGAGGCCATTCTCCTTGCAGCACAAATAAGAGTGCAGGGCATAAGGAAGAAGCTGGTGAGGCAGAAGAAAAGTCCTTTGGACCAGATATGTTCTGTGGGTCAAAGAGCCCCCATGCCTGCTTCAGGATTATTCTGAGAGCATGTATAACTTCCTTGCTGGTGTTCCCAGAATCTGCAAAATTCCGCACAAGGCCTTGTGTCTCTAGCTGGATGCCATAAATTACAGTGAGCTTGTGGGGAAGCCAAGTATAATGTAGGTCTCAGGTCCAGTGACAAACTGTCTGAGTAATTACAGTGGCATCACTAGGATTGGTGTCACGCAGGGTGGTAACTCATGGTGTCACCTTCCCCATTGGCCTCCTCCCATACCACACCATACAGAATCCTTAGTAATGTTTTTGTGCTAATGTTACACATACATTGTAATTCCCATATCACTGAATGTAATGGCAATAGTGGTGACATAAGCAAATAGCAAAATAAAAATTATACCTTTAAATTATAATATCATATGTGCAGTCTAAATATATTTGCATGTATACAATTTCATGTGGTTAAAGTGAAGATTTGTTGAGATGCGATGTTTTAAAAGAAACATTTTAAAATTATTTTACAAGAACTTTTAAGAACAAAACTGGGTGGAGCAAACCATGATCTCAACATGTCCCTGCAAAAGAATAGAGGTGATGTTCAGTTCCAATAATGTCTTTTTAAGTAATCTGACCAGTGGAGAGAATGGTTTGTGTACACCAGATAAATCCAATCAAATATAGATATTTATCCTGAAATCCAGATAGGTTTCTCAGCTTCTCTGAAGGCTGCAGGATACCTTACAATGGGAGGTGTACTAGTCTGAGCAAGTTCACCGGGTCTCTATTCTATGGAGGCAAACAAGACAGCTTGTTATCAATCAATGATTGCTGATTGCACACAGTGAATTAAACCATTTCCATGTCAGGAGGAGGGAAGAGTTTGGACACACATGTATTGAGCAGCAGGGTGGATGGTACACCAATAGAATTCCTAATCTGTTCCAGCAATCTGGACACAGTCACAGACACAGACGCTCACACAGACAAAAACATTTCTGATTGAAAATTAAAATTAAGTGTCTTTGCACACTGGTTTATATATTTGATTTATATATTTCATTTGATCTCTGTAAAATGCAGAAAACTGTACAGTCAGCCAGAATAAGAATGCCATGTTTCACTTCTCCAAATCTAGGGATACTATTCTGCATAATATGCAAATTATTTTGTATAATATGCAAATTGTGCACTTTAGTTGTGGGATTGCTTGTCTGTGCACTAGGTGCTTCCATTATGATGTTTCAGCCTTGGAACTATTTATATATCAAGCACTGATCTGAAAGGAAGACCATATAGTGTAATCATTAGAATGCTGGACTTGGAATAGGCAGCCCCCAGTTCAAATCCATATGACATGATGCTTACTTTGGCCTTAATAATAGGTATAAATGTAAACAGAAAACTGATGATTGTTATCTTTGCTGTGAAGTCATTGAATAATACAGTGAACCCCAGGTTGGTGAATGGGAAAACAGCTGCCATTCAGGACTTGATCTTGGATGAGCATCCCAAACTGGCATGTATCACAGAGACTTGGTTGAATGTGGCTGGTGTGTGTGTATGTTATTTTTTTCTTAGCTTTGTTCAGCAGCAGGCAAGATGTGGGGGGCGGGAAGGTGGAGTTACAGTAGTATGTCGAGATTCTATCCCCTTGATCAGGTGCACTATAACACAGTGGTTCAGGACTTCATGCCTTTCATGACAACTTTGGGTCTGTCCCAGGTCCTGCTCCTGCTGCTGGGAACAGTCTGGACTTCATCTTCTGTTTGAATGGAGAAATGGTGATCTGGAGGTGGAGGAACTGTCAATAGTTCTGTTGTCATGGATAGACCACTGCTTAGTGAGGTTTAGACTTGCTGGGACACATAACTTCTGCAGAGGTGGGAGACTTATTAAGATGGTCCACTACAAGAAACTTATGGGTCTGGATGGATTTCTGATAGCTCTTGTGGGTTTCCTGCTGCCATGGCAGATGATTCTGTCAAAAGCTTCAAAAGATGGAGAAATAGCCAGGTAAGTGGACATGATTCCCTTGAGCATCTCATCACATGGAGTGAAGCCAAACTGCCCTCCTAGTTTTCCAAAAAGCAGGTGGCAATGATACAAGTGAGAAGGAGACTAGAGTGATGTTGGCAGAAAACTCAGAGTGTGTCTGATTAAACACAGACTAGAACATATCTGAGGGCCTACTTTATGGTAATACAGATAGTAAAGGCAAATTTCTTCTCTACTTCTACTGTGTCTGCAAGTAGTCGGGCAGCTATTTTGAGTATTAAGGGGAATTTTACACACAAGCCCAAGAGAGGAAAATCCAGATTACTCAACAGCCCACTGTGAACAACTTGCCTGGCACTTTGCAGGTAAAATCACTCAGATCTATCCTGACTTGGATGCTATAACATATATAGATGCAGTGGATGTAACTTTGGTCCCTGATTATCCAGTGATAATAATACTTTTCAGTTTGTGTGGCAGGGTTCTTGGAGAAATGAGAGCATGACTTGTATGTAAGATCCTTACCCTTCATAGCTTATTAAAAAGCCAGAGGACGATTGTCTGAGTGGACAGAGGGAATGGTCAAGGCCTTGCTAAAACAATGCAGATTTTCAGTGTGCCTGAAGGAAGGAGATATAAAATCATTATTTAAAATAAGCCCTTCTTGCCCATCTGAGAACCAGGAACAAAGGACAATGAAATACAGGTAATGAAATGTTAACTCCATTATTTTATTGCCCTTTGCCTCTGGTCCTCAGATAGGTAAGAAGGGGAGTGGCCTCTGCCTGCACTGAAATCCCTCCAGACCATCTTAACTGACAACAGAGTAGCGTCTGAACAGAATATAGGTGTATGATGCTAACATCTTCACTTTTTTTTCTTCCTGTATAATCAGGGATTAAGAATTTAAATGTCAACAAAAGCAGCTTGAATTCAGAATGAAAGCAAACTGGCAGTCAGTACAGTATTGGATGCTTTGTATAAGATATTCCAGTCAGCAAGCTAGCGCCTCCATTTTTCACTAGCTGTGTCTTCCAACAGCAGTCCCATAGAAGGTGCATTGAAGTACTCTGATTGGGATGATACCTGCAGGTTATTTGTGTCTATGACAGACTTAGGGTGATAGTCAGTCAATACTGGCACCAGGCACTTTGAGCCACATCGGTCTCCAATGACTAGACATGCATCCATATGGACATAGCAGCCAGTAATTCACAGACCTTCCATCTTATCATGATTCAGTTTTTTGGTCCTCATCCAGCCCCTCAGAAAAACCAATCACTGGTCCAGCAGCTATACAGTTTCAGCTGATTCTGATGACAAGGTGAAGTAGAACCAAGTATCCCCAGCATACTGTAGCAATGTGTGAGTTCAGACAGCCACTTTGTAATGTTTACAATGCATAAGAAAAGGTGACAACCCAGCAACCAACCACACTGATTGCACTACTGCTCCTTCAACTAGCCTGACAGTAGTAGAAAAAAGAGTAGGAAAGGTTTCTGATGTTTGGGATTTAGCACAGAACAAATGTGAGATTCCCATCTCAAGGTGTGCAGCAGCCAAGCTGCTACTAGTGGCATCCCTGGGGTGGGGGTGGGGTGTGTGGACCACACCAGGTGACACCCTAAGGGAGGGTAAGACCATTGTGCCTCACACATTTGCCTTTGGACAGAAACAAGCTGTGGTGTTCACCTGAGTCCCTTTAAAATGCTGAAGAGATGGTGTGAATGAGGTGAGGCTTAATGGGAGGAGAAAGGAGATGCCCCAATTTTTAAATTTTGAATTTAAAAAACCAATTTACAAAAATTATTTTTTTCTTTAAAAACATCACATTTTGCCAAATTTCCACTTCAATCACATGAAAAGATGTATATATAAATGTATTTAGGCTGTGTATATGATATTGTAATTTAAAGGTATAATTTCAATTTTGCTAGTTGTTTATGTCACAACTATTACCATTACATTCAGTAATATACAGGAATTAAGATTAATGAGTAACATCAGTACAAAAACATTATTAAGGATTCTGTATGATATGGGGGGAGGGTGACACCATGAGTTATCACACTGGGTAATGCCAACCCTAGTGATGACACTGGCTGCTACCATGCATATAGCAAAGCTCTGCCCTGCCAGACAGACAGGACAAAATGCATTATTTGTGTGCAGTTTCTCCAGAAATACACTTTAGTATGAATTTATCCTTAATATGCAGATTTGGTGTCAGGATGTATTCTTTGGAAGATGGCATGAAGTATTGGAATGGTTAAGATATCAAGATATTTTGAACAAAAGAGGTGTTGGATGATATGAAATGAAACCTTTAGAAGATATGAAAGAGTTGGATGTATATGTTCATTGGTTTTCATATAAACAACTGGTAGACAGATCTAAAATAATTATAAAAAAGAAGGATTTGAAGAGTCTGAAAATGAGCTGGATAATGTGATAAAACAAAATGGTACAAAATTGACTTCAAAATTTTATAATTTATTGTTGAAAAGAGAATTAGAACAAAATGTGATGAAACAAACAATGATCAACTGGGCAATAGACATTGGAAGAGGTATCAACTTAGAAAGTTGGGAATGGACAAGAAAAAGAATGTAAAGATTTACTCGAAGCCAGGACTTAAAAGGAAATTATTTCAAAATGGAACATCGATGGCACTTAACACCTGTAAAATTGGCAAACATTTACAAAACAAACACTAACAAGTGCTGGAAATGTAATCATTCCATTGGAGGGTGGTTCCACATGTGGTGGAACTGTACTGTAATTAGATCATGTTGGAGAAATATGCATACAGTAATATGTCAGGTCCTCAAAATAAAGTATGATTTGCTACCTGAAATATACTTATTTATTATGATAAATAAGACATGAAAAGAGATAGAAAAGAACTGTGGAAGATTGTTACTATAGATGATAACAGCAGCGAGGTTAGTACTAGCAAAAAAAAAAAAAGGGGGGGGGGATTGACAGAGGTACCCTCAACCAGTGAGTGGCTCAGGAAACTCACAGAAAGGATGAGCATGGGTGTACTAACTGCTAGATACAAAATATAGAAGAAGTTGAACAGGATTACCTGAATACTGCAATATTGTAAGAAGGAAAGTTTTATTTTGAATTTTGTAATTCAAGAACTTAGTAGAAATGATCAAAAATAATATATATATTGTTAGTTTAACACACAGAGGATCTGACATAAATATTGCATTTGAAATGAAGACAATAAGATTTAAATTGTAAATATGTGTATTTGAAAAGTATGTGACATGGCTATTGATATTGTTTAGGATATTTTATGTATTAAGCATTCTATAAAATTATATATATACAATGGACTTCCTGTGTACATCCAGTTTGTATTAAACTATTCTCATTTAAATCTTATTGTCTTCACTTCAAATGCAATATTTATATCAGATATTCTGTGTGTCAAACCAACAATATATATATTATTTTGATCGTTTCTACTAAGTTCTTGAATATGTCATTACAAAATAAAACTATATATATATATATATATATATATATATATATATATATATATATATAATTATGTATGTTAATCTTTATAGGGTAGCACGGGAATATTTGTTTTGGCAATGAACTGGCATAGTTGTCTGTATGGATAGATATAACATATAAATAGTAATTGTGATCTACATAATTATTAAATTGTGTGAAGGGAGTTTGCATGCTTAAAAGCCTAGTTCCTGTTCTTTCCAAGCAGAACTTCTTTGTCAAATGCAATTGAGGAAATATTTCTACTTGGCCATGTTTTCTATAAAGGTCAGCTGTTATTTGCAGAGTGAAAAACATGATGATCAAGGAAGGAGATCAATTTACACATTTCAAAAGTTAATCTACCAGGATTATTTTAGCCAAGCAATGCTAAACATACAATAAATTGTTTAACATGAAATCACTATAAATTGCTTAAGGCATCTGGTCCACTATTTCTTCTATGGAATTTTTGCCTCATTTTATTTCCTATAGTTGAACATTAACCAATTCTCTTGTACTCATTGTTTAAATTCAACATCAAACAAAAAGTTAAATATTTGATGGTTTTCTTCAAGAACCATCTTGTTAATGTAAGGCAGGCCTACACAGTTTGTAATATATGAAGTCTCCAAACTCATTGGTCCAGCTATAAAACTACTGGTAGTGATTTTGCTTCAGCTTTTAAATATTTGATACCTTTTGAAGGACACATTTGTCCTATCTTGTTTATGATTATTTTATGATTTATTTATTTTTGGTAAACAGTCTGCCTAAACATTCATATATACTTTTTTTTTTACAGTTGCATATACTACACTACATGTTTATACAGAAATATTCCTACAGAAATGTATAATTAGGAGAAATGCATACAGAAATTGGTATAACTGGAGACATGCATACAAAAAAGTTCATATGCTCAGTGGAACAAATGTATTCAAAAAAGTATACCTTTGAAGAAAAATTAAAAATTGCATGCAGTTTTGACCATGTTTTTCAAGTTTACACATTTTGGGGGAAATTTCCTGAGCACAGGGACTGACTGAAAAGTCCGAATTTTTGTTTCTGTTCTTTCTGGTTTTATACTGGGCTAAAATAAACCAGCCTTGGGAACTGGTATATAATGTCTCTGATCATATCAGGAGCTGATAGAAAATATTCTGGGGTAAACAAAATATATATGGATCTCCAAAATTGAAAAGAAGAGAAACAAAATGTGGGACTATGGGCCTAAGCAGACGGCGCAAAGCGCCGTCTTCGAAGCAAGGAAGGGGAGGGGCAGCCTCACGCTGGGCGCCCCAACCCCTTCCCAAACACGTCATCGGAGCACCCAGCGCTCCGCATGACCAGCGCTCTGACGATGCACTTCCGCTGCAGCGTCTGCACACGCTGTGGCGGAAGGGGCGCCCAAGGTGCGCCCAAGGCCTCTTGAAGTGCACCTTCAGCGTCTTGTGGAAGGAGCGCTATTTTAGCGCTCCTTCCTGGGCCTCAGAAACTGCAGGTTGGGGCCGACAAGTGTGGCTACCTCAGCCCCAATCTGCAGCTTCCCGGGGCAGCCCACGGCCACCCGTCGGCTTAGCCCCTATATATAGACCATATACAGCAGGGGTAGGCAACCTTTCCCCTTTAAGGGTCAAGGGACTTCAACTCCCAGACTCCCAGGAGCTATTGGCCAACATGGGACTATTGGCCAACATGACTGAGGCTTCTGGGAGCTGAAGTCCCTTGGCCCTTAAAGGGGAAAGGTTGCCTACACCTGATATACAGTCTTTAAGATATGTGTGTGTGTGCGGGGGGAGGGGGGTCTGTGTGGTCTGTCTTAGAGGAAATTATACTCTACATCAATTTTGTTTACCATATGAACTTTTTTGGTGTGTGTATATATATATATATATATATATATATATGAGAACTTCATCAAAAAAATTGGAGAACTGTAACTCAGCATTTAACAGAGGAGGTGGACAGATGTGGACTCAGGGAGCTGGAGATGTCCGTTAAATGTAGATGCCACTTAGCTACAACCCCAACTGACACCAAGTGAGACACCATGAGGTGGTACAGACAGAATACAATGCCTTTAAGAAGGGGCTAGAAAGAAGGAAGGAGAAGGAAAACAGAGAGAAGATGACAGAGGGGGGAAAGACAAGCAACACAGATGGAGGGATAGGAAAGTGGAGGAGCAAAGTGAACAGTTATGCATGAGAGATGTGTGTTGGAACCCTGATTTGGTTCAGTCCCAGATTGAACACTTTGAAAAATGTACTACTTTTGCTCAGACTGATTTGGACCCAGTCCTCTTTGATTTGTAATTTCAAACTCTAGCTGAAATTCAAGAGTCTTCCACTCTATGTTTACCCCTGTTTCTTATGGTAAATACAGAAAATACTATAACTTTTTATTTCTTTGTTATAATTGGCATTGGCAGGCTTAGTAATCCTTTAAGAAGAGAACAAGTTTGATTAATTACATAGAAATAGATTCAGCACATAGGTTGTGCCATATGCCTTACAGTTATTTTTTAAAGAAACTGGCTCTAACATATTAATTTTTGTTAGCAAAACTAGAAGTAATCTGCACATTTAGTGGCCTCTTAAGAGGATAATTAATCCTACAAAAATTTAGACAAGGGCATAAAGTTTTGTTAGAACAGCCTTTCCATTAGGTGAGCATCCAAAAAAGGACACACATCATTTTCATATATTCTTTTTAGATTATGACTATGAAAATAGAAGCCAGCAGGAAGAATCTGTCAAGTTTCAGAAGGATTTCTGCAGTGATTCATGTGAAGGAAGTTTTCTAAGAATGGGGAGCGCATTATTTAATTTCTCTTTCCTTTCCCCTCTACATTGTTGCTTTTGGGGCTCTTTATATGAAAATGGGATAGGGGTATCCCCAGATGTAGAACAGAGGTGGTCAAATATGGAAGGTGGGAGACTTTAAAGTGATGGCACTAAAAAGCACTGAGCAATCCAGGGTAACAAACAGGAGGTGCTCCCACTTTCTCTTAGCAAAGGTAGTCTCTGCTCCAAAACCAGGTTTAACACAAAACTTGAATTGGTTCAGATACTATCATCCAGAAGTTCCAGAGGCTGGCCAGCAACCATCTCCTTGAAGACCCTCACCCCAAATGTGAGCTTGGGCACTGGTCTAAACTTATTAAGGCTTCTTGAATCCAGTCCTAGTTCTTAAACTTGGTATCTTAAAGATATTAGTAGTCCGCCATTCCTTGTGAAAGTGTTCATAATTTACTGGATGCAAACTGACAACCAGATTTACTAGCTGTAAATCAGCCAAGATGGGCAAGGTAAAGATTACAGTTGGATGTGAATAGCGTATATTTTTAAAAAAGTACTGCTTTGGTTTTTTGGTTTGTTTTTTTTTAACTTTTCACATGTATAGCATTACATACCAGCCTTCACTTCTGAGGGCATGGTGCTGTCACAGAGGGCAAAGCCTGGATCCCAGTGTGAATGGCATGGGAGCATCATCCCTCTCCAGCCTATGATAGGCTGAGAGCCATGAGTGTTGTCATGGAACTGGGGTGTGTGATTGTGATGTTGTTGTGTTAGGTACAGAGTAATGTGTTGCCTTCTTGTTCTGGTGAACAAGAGTATAGGGCATGTTGGTTGTACAGGTGGCAGCAGTGTACACCTACATCTCCTCCATCATAACTGGAGTAAAGAATTGTTTTGTCGGGTTGCAATCTAAGCATTCTTACTAGAAAATGAAACTTTACTAATTCACCTTACTTTACTTCCAAGTAACATCCACAGGACTGAACTGTTAAGGCTGATGCCCTACTATATTTATTTGCCAACTGATTTGGAATGGAGTGAAAAATGTGGGAGAGGGTGATTAATTTAGTCAAAGAAGATTTAACTTGGCAGCTTTAGGCCCATTTCAGTACTTGCTTGAGAAAAGATACAAAGATTTTCTTGAGGCAAAGATTTGCTTTTGTTGGTGATTGATGGATAATCCAGCTATATGCCAGCACTGCAACAGATAGTTAATTGCACACAGAGAATTACCTAACATCAGCACTTCAGTGTAGTGATTTTCCCTAGAAAAGGACACACAGCACAATCTATTTATCGAAAGCAATCAACATCAGCAGTCAATCTCCAGAGGTGCTTGGTATGCTTCTTCTGATACTCTTACTGTTTTCTTTATGAGACAGTATGGGCTACTTTACATGGATGGATGTAGCTGCTTACTCTCAGGTGTTGGTTTAAGTGCCATTTTGAGATAGTACTGCCACTGAAACTCAACCTAGAGTGAAATTAAGGCTAAGCTGGTAGTTATCATACAATAAATATAAAACTTGGTTGTGCTGCATATGGCAAGACAGAGAATCACTCATATTCAGAACAATAGGGAATTTTTAATTGTGGCATTATACAGAATGAACTAGAAGAAGAATTCTTCCCTTGATAAGATTGTCATATTCCATCTTCTTAAATTTGGTCAATCTAATTTTCATATTGAGAACCAGTGTGGTGCAGTAGTTTGAGTGATGGACCAGGACACTGAGAGACCAGGTTATGACTTCCTGCTCAGCCATCAAAACTGCTCAGCCATGGTGACCTTGTCCCTTCCTTTCCACCTCAGAGGAGGGCAAGGGCACTCCTACTTTGAACAAATTCTGCCAAGAATACCCTGTAATAAGATTTGCCTTAGGGTTGCCTGTGAAGGGTTATGCAACAATTTCTCTCTCCATTCACTGCCTTCAACATTTCTTTAAAGAAAGAAGAGATATATTGTTTGGCTTTTTATCTCTCTCTATATATATATCCAAATAAAAGGAATATAATTATATACTAAAAGAGGTGTCAGCATGGTATAGTGGTTCCAGTGCTGGACTAGGAGCCCAGAAGATCCACACTCAGCCATGGAAACCCACCACTACTTGGAATAATTGGAAATGATCAATATACATCCCCACCCACAAAAAAGGAGACATAAAGGACTGCAGCAACTATAGGACCATAGCATGAACCTCCCACACAAGCAAAATTATGCTCAAAATTCTTCAATATAGACTGTAACCATAGATGAAGAGAGAAATCCCAGAGGTTCAAGCAGGGTTTAGGAAAGGAAAAGGCACAAGGCAGCACATTGCAAACATATGATGGCTAATGGAGCATACCAGGGAATTCCAAAAGAAAATCAGCATGTGCTTTATAGACTATCCTGTTCGACTTATATGCAGAACATATGGTAAGAAAAGCTGGCTTGTACAAAGAAGGAGGAGTGAATATAGGAGAAAAGAATATCAACAATCTACGTTATGCAGATGACACCATAATATTAGCAGAAAATCTCCCAGTCCTGGAAGAACTACTAAGAAAGATCAAGGAAGAAAGTGCAAAGTTAAGCCTATTGTTAAACATAAAGAAAACAAAAATAATTACAATGGAGAATTTTGACATATTCAATCTAGGCAATGATCACTGGAAAGGAATGATATCAACAATAGCCCCTTGTGGAGTTTGACAACTGAGGAAAGGAGTTGGTTCAGATCTTGTCAGGGTGTTGTGGGATAAATGAAGCTACTATCAGTCAAATTAGCCTTTTTCATCTTTTGGATATCAAAGCATACCACCACTTCAGGAACCCTTTTGGTCCTTTCAAAGGGCTATCAAGTTTTTGTTTCACCTTGGCCTGGAGGTATTTTAAAAGTATAATATGACCAGGAAAACCTAGCCTCTTTGTTGAAGTTCCATTTCAATTATCTCTGTTTTCTGGGTGTTAGAATTAGTCCATCTTCTATGTGTATTCTTTCATAGTCTTCCCAAATAAAAGTTAATTAGCTCACTCATGCCTGGAGTCTTCATCAGTGAGTACTGGTATAGTTATTGATTTTCATCTTGACATTGCCTCCCTCTCACAAGCCAAGCTAAAATTTCCCACCTTATTAAAAATAGACTGCTACTAGTAGTGGAGGCTCTCCAAGCCTTACATCTTTGTAGGTAACACTGTGCCCCATCTAGAAAGAGATATACAGGTGTATACGCCACTTTGATGCATGGAAGAAAAGGATTCTGTCCTCAATAGGACACTCTTGAAATGTTAACTACCTTGGCATAGGAGCAACAGTCTCATGCAGGGGTAGGCAACCTTTCCCCTTTAAGGGCCAAGGGATTTCAGCTCCCAGAAGCCTCAGCCATGTTGGCCAATAGTCCCACATTGGCCAATAGCTCCTGGGATTCTGGGAGCTGAAGTCCCTCGGCCCTTAAAGGGGAAAGGTTGCCTACCCATGCCATGGGTTCCCCACACTGCTCAACTTCTTCTGTGTCACATAACAGTTTCCTAGGTGCAGAAAATGTTTCATATAAATTCTTACTCAGGCATGTCAGCCTCCATGCACGTACTTGCTGTTTAAAATGAGAGAGCTCAGACACAGGTTTAACTCTTCATGAGCAGTAAGATAGAATAATTAGCAGATCAGGGTTATGTTTATATATTTAACTTCCTTACTTGGATCATTACAATCAAACACTCAGTAGTTAGTTAGTTATGAGTTTCCTGGAATTTAACAAGCCCTCCACCCTTGAAATACTTGTACTCTGCCTTCTTGTAATTAGATAGTGTTCCAGGCTCTTAGGCCATTTGACATTACAAACAGGTGCATTGTTAGTACACCATCATTACAAGAACACTTTATCCTGTCTCCTTTGAGGATTATGAAAAGCTCTTGTGAACTTGTTGGGCAATACTAAGGATTGTGCATCAGAGGTGAAGTGGAACAATTATTTACTATAACTGCTAGCACTGATTACTGGAGTGGTGTGTATCAGATGATCACATTTTATGCTTGTATCTTCTGAGAGAATTGTAGTCATAAATGTTCATTTGAAATTTAAGGTGATAAAATAATCTCACTAAATGGAAGTCTAAAACAAGTCGGGCAAGATGTTATCTAATTGTATTTCCTTATATTAGATACTTCAGTATTGGAATTGAAGGGTATATTTCCATAAACCTTTGTAATATTTCTCAAATAAATTATTTTGCCTTTGTGTTTTTAATTTGCTTCTAAGTTTTTGAATCTTTTGTAAATATTTTTTTAACAATTTAAATTTCTTTTTAAAAATTACCCACTTTTCTGTACTATGATTTCTTTTTCATGTTTATCTTCACTCTGTTCCAAATTTCAAACAGCATGAAAAATTCTCAAATAGTCACCCACCCTGTTGGATGCCCTGTTTAGAGATACAGAGCAATTTAGAGACAGTTCAATTTTGGCTTTCATATCCCATAATGAAACACCCAGAAAACAGAGATAATTGAAATGGAACTTCAGCAAAGAGGCTAGGTTTTCCTGGTCATATTATACTTTTAAAATACCTCCAGGCTAAGGTGAAACAAAAACTTCATATCCCATATGAGGTGTGGATACAGTATATTAAAATCATTAAACATATGTTTCATTTCATACGTGTGAGAAGTGATAAGGATTACATTATCTAAGGAGCTGGATCAAAAATACGCAGGACCATTTTGAGTAACTGCCAATGCCCATGCTCCCAGTATTTCCACTGGGGATTGTCTCCAAGAAGACCCTGGTGAAATTTAGAATAATTTATCCTATACTAAAAGGAAGTCTGTGGATGGCAACATACCACTTTGGTTTTGCTCAGAGCATTGTGTATTTTTTGATAGCAAAGCAATGAGGATGAGAAATGTTTCAGAGCTTCTTCCTGGACTCTTTTTCTCAGTTATGCTTCAGAACAGTAGAATGTAGAGAAGTGGCTTTTAGACAGAGGTAAGAAAGATAATATATAGATATGTGAGGAAGGGGCAAAATCAATCCTTTGCTTCTAGAACATTTTAGGTAAGGGGCTACAATATACCTTTGTTTAGGGAATGTAGTGGTGTTTATGTCTTATTCATCTGCCACTGTAATATTCTTAGCATGACATAATAGTAGCTCAATCTATATAATTTATATGGTGATTGTGATGCAGTAAGGTGATGAGGTACATGTGCACAGCTATAGGAGAGTAATTACAGGAGACATTTCATAGAAGGACTATTTAAAAGCATAATTAGAACTCAAAGGTGCCTCTGTTAAGAGACATGAGTATACCTATTAAGAAACAGCCCCTGCATGAGTAAGAAGTAGCCATTCGTAATAAATATGCTACAGTTATATCCCTTAGGAGGTGTTCTGAATCATCACAATCTCTGATAAAAGGTCATGATTAAGTGGGTCTGATTATTTTCTCTTTAGAGTCTGCATAAAAATGACTGATGGTTTAACATTTCCATGTTTTTAGAACTAAAATATATGCTTTTACATTGTGGAAGTGACTACAGTTATATGATTCACCTACCTCTCTCTCAAAAGCTTAAGTCTAGGAGACAATGAAGGCCTCACTGGACCATAAGGATTGTAGATTATTATTGGATCCCATGACCTTTCTTGCCCTCTAAAGGAACATCTAGCCTTGCTGATATGACATTTGCATATGTCTTGTTTATTAATTGATGGGCATCTCCTTAGCCTCTGCTTATATAACACTGTTATGTGAATATATATTCAGATGTTTCACTTTTAAGTCTAGAAATTGCTGTGGATGAGGTCGTAGCAGCAATGAGAAAAATGCTGACATACTGCAATGGTTCCATCTCATCTTATTAATCAAATGCTTGTGATAATGTATGCAGAAGTCTGATGGAAACCTTCCATGAAGTGTGATGCCACTGTCAAAAGGAGCATATGGAACAGATCATACAGATCTGTACTGGTCACTCTACAGATCATATCAAGGTCACTCCTAAGAGGATGAAAGATAGTATGACAAATTTAAAGAGCTTCCTAGTCAAAACTGTTATGTAACCATAGCAGGAATGGGGGGAAATGAAAATATTCAAGAAATGGTAGAAAAAAAATGGTTTTGTGAATATTGGGACACCCAGATGAGGAGAAATCTAGGTGGGAGAAAATCTTTGTAGTTTGGGATTAATTTTGAGCCAAATTTGCATTTTTTTTTCATTTTTAATGCAGACAACATTTTCAGTTCAGAAAACATGTTTCATGCATAGTATTATTTTCTGGGCAGAAAATGCTATTTTCTAGGAAGGAAATGTTTCTGTGCAGGAAATGCAAAAATAAAACAAAACATTTTCCCCCAGAAAAAGTCTTGAACTGCAAGCAATCTTTTAAAACTATGTGGTTTTGATGACCTTTTCTTTTACAGTGAGGAGGAAAATGGTAAAATTATTTGTTCTTAACAACAATTAAATTTATGAAGATTTACATCCTTAAGTCATACCTATAATTGCCAAGTGGTGGTTAGCTCTACCCAGATCTCTACTTCTACATCAGTTGGAGCTTTATGCTAGTGTAACCAAAATTATTTTAACAGATCTACTTATTTTAGGATGTTCTATAAGGAGACATATGCAAGATATTTGTTCAGAAGTACAACACCATCTGTATGGTGCCCAGGCACAGTTCACCTGGCCCAAATAACCACTAATTGACCACAAGATGCATTGGAAAAACTCCCTTGGCTGGCTAGCTCCATCTTCCCTCCCCAGCCTGGATCATGTGAAAATATACTTGCAGAACTTTATAGTTTATCAGCTTTATATAGGATCTTGGCCTGAACTGGATGCTATTGTAGAAACCAAAAAATATTGTTTGGCTGACCAGGCAAAGGAAGAATGCTATATTTCTAGTATTAATACTTGGCCTTACCAGTCCAGTGGCTTTACTCTGCCTCCCCACTGCAAAGGTCATGAATAAAAGTTTCTCTTTCTCTTTTTCTCTGCTTCAAGAGGGTTCTGAGACCTAAGTATGCAAACACTGGGACAAATTGGTAGATTAAAGGATGCTGGGAAGGCAGGGACAGAAAGATAGCATTTTACAAGAAATACTTTAGTCATCAGAGTAAGTCTGTATCTTGGGTCAATATTAGTTCCCCTACATTCTGCAGTAAGAAAATTCAAATTTAAATTATATGACAAAATTCTTTGTCCTGTGATTTGCATATTTCATTTTATGTATTTGCCGTAATTTTGCTAGCCATATGGAAGACCACATTGTAAGCTTCATCTATCTTGAAGGTGACATGTCTTCCTACAAGTTTCACTTTCTTAGGCCTGACGCAGATGGGCCGAAAGGACTGCACTCAGACAGTGACGACTGCATGGGCCCAGGCTCAATCTAGGCCTCTGCTCTGGTCCTGAACCAGGCCACCAGAAGGAGCAGATAATATCCACTCCTTTGTGGCCCAGTTCTTCTTGCTTGGCATAGTGTAAGTGCAGTTTCCAGCCACATTCTGGGTGTGTACCATCTAAATGCCACACCTTCAATGCAGCCCAAAGCTGCATCATTTTGCTTGTGTGTTTTGGGCCTTAGTCAACCTACTGCTAGACTGTACATGTTCAACATTTCATTTCTCTTTTTAAATGGATTACATTTTATTATCAGAAACAAATCTGCTTATTTGCCATTATACATTAAGCAAAATTTGTCTCTTAATTTTGTCAGTAGGCATATTTATAGCCCGTCTAGGGAAACAGTATGTAAGCAACAGAAATTCCAGACCTATAAAAAAGGACACAAAGATTAAATATTATTTGCACATGTAACAAAATACTTCTTTGCCAGGCATTGCTCATATTGGTATACTGATGACATATACACTAATATGTCAATGAAATAACAAAATGTTGAAAATATTTGTAACCATTTCATAGAATATAGAATTATAGAGTTGAAAGAAACTACATGCAGCCTAACAGCCTGCCATGCAAGAATACACAATCAGAATACTCCTGACAGATGGCCATCCAGCCTCCACTTAAAAACCTCCAAAGAAGAAGACCCCACTACTCTCCAAGAAACCATATTCTACTGTCAAACAGTGTTTGCTGTCAGAAGGTTCTCCCCAACATTTAGGTGGAATCAGGGGCATCACTAGGGGGTGTGGGGATATGACCCACACCAGGTGACAACCTAATGCTTTTGGCAGAAATGGTCTGTGGTATTTGTCTGTGTTCTTTTACATTGCTGGAAGTCAGTGGAAGAGATGGTGTGAGTGGGGTGAAGGTCAGTGAGAGGAGAGAGGAGAGAACTCAATTTTTTAAAATATATATATTAAAAAATGATTATTCAAAAACATTACATCATACCAAATTTTTGCTTTAAGCACATGAAAGTTTGTTGTTGTGTGCCTTCAAGTCATTTCTGACTTATGGCATCCCTAAGGCAGATCTATCAAGGGAGCTTCGTGGTAATGGTTGTTCAGAGGAGGTTTACTAATGCCTTCCCCTGGGGCCGAGAAAGTGTGATATATATTATTTAATTCGAGTTTCATGGCTAAGCTGGGAATTGAACCTTGGTCTCCAGAGTCATAGACCAACATTCAAGCCACTACACCATGAATACATTTAGGCTTTAGAATTCAAAGACATAGAATTGTGAGTCTGGAAAATCAGTATGCACAGGGATCTTGTTGCGCCTTTGAGACTAACTGAAAGAAAGAAGCTGCAGCATGACTTGAGCCCACTTTAGGCTGTCTGTATGATAATGTAATTTAAAGGTATGATTTTAATTTTGCTAGTTGTTTGTATTATAACTATTGCACTGAAATAATATATACCACAATCAGTGGTATATGGGAATTACAATTTTGAGTAACGTTAGAACAAAAAATGTTACTAAGGATTCTGTGTGATGTGGTATGGGAGGAGGTCAATGGTGACACTATGGGTTACTGCAGCAGGTGACACCAACCCACAGGTGCACAACAGAGTAGTTAGGGCTCTCTTTAAACATCAAAGCCTCACTTTTGCAGATTGCAATGAAACAGGGGAAATAACCTGTTTTGTATGTCTTGGAGAGCTGGAATCTTGTTCTCAGGGAGTGGCGAAAGACCAGGCAGCCTCTGTGCTGGTCCATGGGACCCTTGAAAGTCAAGAAAGATCATCTGGGATTACAGAAGGGGACCCTCCAGTCCAGAAACAGGAAAAAAAGTCCAAGCAACCAAGCTTTTCAGTTTTTTTTTTTTGAGGGGGGGGGGCACACACTGCCTTCTCCTGTGCAGACCATCCTATTTCCCCACTCATGAGACTTAGAATCATAAAATCATAGCATGATAGAGTTATAAGAGACCCCAAGGGCCATCCAGTTCAACATCCTACCAGGCAAGAATACACAATCAAAGCACTCCTGACAAATGGCCATCAAGCCTCTGTTTAAAATCCTCCAAAGAAGGAGACTCTGGGGGGTTGCAGACTGCCAGAAATAGTGCAAATTGAGTCCACTTTTAAGGTTAGGGTTAATACTAGGGAATCATGGGAATTGTTTTTTTTTTTCTGAGACATTGAGCCTTTTCTGTCAGAGAGCTCTGGTGCCACAATAAAATACAGTTCCAATGATTCCCTAGCACTAACCCTAACCCTAAAAGTGGACTCAATTTGCACTATTTGTGGCAGTCTGCAACCCTCATTAACCACACTCTGAGGGAGCATGTTCCACTGTCAAACAGGTCTTACTTTCAGGAAGTTATTCTTAATGTTGATATGAAATATCTTTTTGTGTAGTTTGAATCCATTGCTATAGGTCCCATTCTCTGGATCTACCACAAACAAACTTGCTCAATCCTCAATATGACACCCCTTTAAATATTTAAACAGGGCTGTCATTATCACCTCTTAACCTTCTCCTCTCCAGTCTAAACATACCCATCTCCCTAAGTCTCACTTCGTAAAGCATGGTTTCCAGACCTTTCACCATTTTGGTCACCCTCCTCTGGACACACTTTTGTGGACTTTATGTGGATTCTGGACTTTATGCTCTTGTGACTGGTAATAAGGCACCACGTCTTGCTGCAAGTCCCAATTTCACCCCCAGAGGCCCACCTGCCCAGGCTGGTATCAGATAAGAAAACTTTATACGGTCTCAATTGACCTGTCTCTCCATGCCTGGCCCTTCTCAATTGATGTCTTTCAATAAAAACATTTTAGTCAGTTCTTTAAAGATTTGCCCAAGGGGTTGACCTGTATCCCCCAAATTGATTCAGAATCTTGGGTAGATTCCCTGGAGTTCTGACGAAGACTTGGAGTGGATCCACTCTTGCACACCCCAGCTTGGTTCTCCTTGGCTCTTAGAACTGCAACTGTTCTGTTCAGCAACCCTAACTATGAGAAAGTGCAGAAAAATGCCGCACCCCTGAAAGTCTGATGCCTTTGCTACCTCTCTCTTGTCCCCTCTCCTCTTTTCTGAAACCTGTTTCCCTTGGCTCAGGTGCTATTCCTTCCAGCCTTTCTTTCCAGCTTGAACTCTCCTCCTCCTTCCCCTTGCTGTGTCCACCAGTATTCTTGCACACTTCTCCTTGACCACATCCCTCCTTATACCTAAAACCTTCATTTTTATATTCATCTTTACTGGTAAACTGGTGCACATTCAAGGTTCATAAAAGGCTATTCTCCTCCAAGAAGATTTTTTTAAAGTGCATGGAATGCTATAATATGGTTGTTGTTGTTTTTTTAAAAAATCCATGAGATTGCCAGCATACTACAGGATACTAAAATTTCCTATGTCCAGAGGACAGTTAGTAAGAGGTGAATCAATGGCATTATTCCATATAGCTCCAACATCCAGAGGCAGCAAACATGAGTTCTTGTGCAGGAGAACATTCACTCTGCACATCTATCAGTGCATGAGCACACAGGCATGTTTTGCCAACAAAGGAAGTCACTAATTAAATGCAGCATATTTGGGGGACTTTTTGCCCAAGTTGCTTTTTGTATGTCAAAAGGAAGAAAGGGAGGGAGGGAGGGAGGGGCTATCCATGGCAAATTACTGAAACCTAGGAGCATGAGCCAGGACAACTTTGGTGGCTTAGGCTGGCCTAAACTAATCCCAACCTGTCCTTTGACCTGCAGTGGGGGGGGGGCGGGGGAATCTTCCATAATTGGAGGGGAGGGGATGGGTCTTTTTCTATCCCAGGAGGCTTTTTCTGAAGCTGAGTTCTCTCTGCCTTCCCAAGATAGGGAGAAGTCCCCTGTTTTGGATTCCAACATTCAGAATCTCCCCTGTAAGCAAGTTCTTAGGCCTTAGGTTTTTTAGAGGGAATGGCATGATGGCTATCCTTTAGGGGAGAAGTGAGAAAACCTGATGGGTGAGGCAATGGAATGGAATACAGGAGAGGAGGGTATGGCTGGCTGGAGCATCAACAGGGAGAATCTCCACTGCACTACTTCATTGTAGTACCCATTTGTACCTTGGAAACTCAGGGTAATTTTTCTATTCTGGACAAGCCCAAATTGAATGGCAATAGGTTACTGAAGGCGATATCCCTGAATTGAATTGAATTGATCATGAAAGGGCTAATTATTGTATTTAGTTACACTACAACCTAGCATACAGAAATGGTTTGCATGTGGTCTTACTTTGAAATCTCACTTACACCCCCCTGATATTCCTTTGATGCTTGGTACTCCATCCAAGATCTCATTAGGCCTGACCCTGCTTCGCTTCCAAGATCAGATGCAATCTGGTGCATTCAGTCCTATGATTTCCTTTTCAAAAATATCTATATGTGAAAACAGACCAACAAGGTATTAAGTGATGGCCATGGTTCCAATGGAAACATTCAGTAAACTCAAAATCCCAGTACATATTTCAAAACACAATTGCTTTTTATTGATGCTATAAACAATCACAGAAGTGTTTATTTCTCTATAATTCTACCAAATGTTCTCATCAAATGAATAAACAACAAGATCTGCTTTTTAATCTGTTCTCAATAGTTCTCCACATGTCGGTTCTCTGATGACTTGGTGACTCAGAGTTCTCTTTTTAAAAAAATTGATATCAAAGTGTAAACCAAAGAAAGCTGGTGAATCACCCTCAGGAATCCATAAACCAGAAATTGAAAATGCTTTGGGAAAGCAGTGATGTGACATCATAATATTTAGAAAAGTATATGTGAAATGTCCCAAGCTCCCCATCTCCATTTCTCCACACCTCTATAGCCAAGAACAAAGGAAGAAGAGTAGCCAAACATTGTAAACATTGTTCCTGGAGTCCAGGCTTGTTAGTGTGAATTTGCAAGGAGATCTTTTGGGTTTCTTCATCCTCCTGATCTCAGTATCTCCTTTCTCTGGGAAAACTAGAGGCAACCCCTAGTGAGGCCATGAAACATGCTTGCAAATAGGGATGTAATGATCATTTGTCATGGTTCACTAAACATATAAATTGTTGATTTCTTGGCCCCTTTAATTGTTTTATGCAAGAGACAAGAAATTTGCCACATGATCACCTAGATATAAGAATTTTCAGATTAGTCATTTGCAAATGAAGTAAATGGGTGTGAAATTCCTTTTGAAGTTAATACAGTGGGGGTGCATTTTCACATTGTAAGAAAGTCTAGCAAGTAACAGGGAAGCTGTCTTGCCAATCAGCTGTTGAAATTGTATGTTGTTTTTGCAATGATTGGATTCAGATTTGCCAAAACTAAAACAGAAAATGTCACACAAGGCAGGGGGAAGGGGAGGGGAAGGGAGGTAGTTTGGTATAGTTTATGAGGAAGATAGAATGGAGAAGACAACTGGGATCAGTTTTGACTACAAGCCTTATAGCTGGAAAGGGATTATGGGAGCTGTAGTCTAAAACTTTTCCAAGCTCTAATTCAATATGCACCCCACCTCCACCTCCCTTTTATTGTACTGATACAATAAACCAATAAACCATAAAACTTCCCAAACAATGAACTTCAAAAGAAATTTCTCACCCTAATTGGAATGGGTGAGCTCTGCTCATTGTGAGGGATGAGATACTGTAATTATCTCCCACTTCTCATGAGGGGAGAACAGTAATTTTATTGCCCACCATTCTTCAGGCATGAGAATAATTATTCTGTCATTTCACATTACTACTATCAAGGGGTGTTTGGAAATTGTACTCAGACATTGGCCAGTTTGTTAGTTTAAAATATATAGGATTCAAAGGACCTCAAATGTCAGAAATTTCAGAGAGACCTGAATGGAATGGATGCAGGTGATAGAATGCCTGACTGTTGGGGCCAATACCTCTGATATTCATTTGTGAATGATTCTGTTCTTTGCAGCTCTGCCTCTAAAAAGGAGGAATTTTCATTTGAGACCTTTCATCTTTGATGAGAGTGAGAAGTCTTGGCATGTTCAAGACCTTTTTCTCCTAGCCACTGACAAAGACACACTAGCCAAAAGGTGGTTGACCTTCTTAAAGCAACTCTTCTTTCAAGTTCTCCATTAGCCATTCATATTCTACAAGACATTTTGTCCCAACAGAAGAAATTCCCCATGTGATATCCAAACAGCACTGGAATGAAAGAAAAGTCTGTCAATGTTTTCCATGCTCTTGTCATCTTTATGCAGTTAATTATGTCACAACTGTTGCCATTACACTCAGTGACATATGGGAATTATGATTTATGAGTAACATTAGTAAAAAAAATTCCTAAGGACTTTGTGTGATGTGGTATTGGAGGAGGTTAATGAGAGGGTGATACCATGAATTACCATACCAAGTGAGGCATTTTTCTGTGTGTGTGGTGTAGACTAGCATTGAAACTCAGCATCTGTGCCAGACATGGAAGGCACCACACCCCCAATCAGTGGCTGCTGGTGTAGTGTGGTGCTGCTGCCTCCCAGCTGCCCATTTGGGGTATGGCACACATGACTTCTGGGCAACAAGAAAGTGAAACCTTTTTTGCTCACCCAGCGGCTATACCAGACCTGAAATGTGCTGCACTGAGGCACCCTGGTCTGCAAGGCAAGTAAGAAATTTGTTAGACCTTAAGTTTTGACAAAGGTCAACTTTTAACATATTTGTTAGAGGTCGACCTTTGTCAAAACTTTAAGGTCTAACAAATTTCTTACTTGCCTTGCAGACCAGGGTGCCTCTGTGCAGCACATTTCAGGTCTGGAATCCTGACATTTCAGGTCAGGATTGTTGAAATCTTCTATTACTACTACTACTCCTTTTCAAATGCTGGTAATCTGTTCCAGGAAGGCATCATTCATTTCAGACATTTGGACAGAAATTTCAAAACTATTTCAAAACGTAATGTACATTTTATGAGAGGGAAAAATATGTTCACACTATTTTCCCCTCTCATAAAATTTACATCAGGTTTTGAAATAGTTTTGAAATTTCTGCCCAAATATTGTGGTTGCTTCTATGGTTGCTGGAGAGATAAGTGATCTGGTAACTGTAAATAAGGGAAATAGAGGGAATTTTATGTGGATGTGAGCTAACTAATTTACTGACTGCAGTCTTCTGTAGTTTTCTATTTAAAAAATGACTTTGAAGACATGTAATTCAAGAAAAAAATGAAACACCAGAAAGAGTCATCCACTTCTAAATTCACTTTATCCTGAATCTCTGTGAAAGTCATAGTTCCAGTGCCATCACAGGGTTAACTTTCACAGAGATTTAAGATAAAGTGAATTTAGAAGTTGGCAACTCTTTCTGGTGTTTCATTTTCTTGTTAGTGGGAAAATGGCTTCATGAGAAAACTGCAATTCAATGACAGTGTCTCAGAAAACACCAACATATCTTCCATGTATACATACGGGATCCTTTACAACAACATTCAAAGATATAGCTCACAAAGTACCAGCAGTATCTACTCTGATGGTGGTATCAGAAATGAAGTGGCAAGACACAGGTAAACAGGTTGAATTGAGACCACATTTATTGAAAGAATCAATAAGATTTGTGAGGAATGTTTTTGTAGTCATGTAAATACTTATCTCCAGATAACTTGCCTGTGGTGATATTGAGTGGGAACATTGTTAATGATACTCTAGGCATCACTTAATCTCAGGGTCAGTGAGAAGGGAGGCCTCCCTGTGTACCTCCCTCATGTCACCTCACAGTAGATGAATGAGATTTTTTTCCAATGATGATCTATATCTTATCCATCCCACAGCTCTGAGCAGCAAGCCTTGGGAATTGCTGATCAACATAATGGTGCTTACTGTACTCTGCTTGAATTTCTCCACATATCTGCCACAGATGAATGAAAGCTTCTAGTTAGTCAACTTACCCCATCTGCTTCAACTGATCCCTAGAAGGCCTCTTTCAAGATCACCCCATGTCATTCTCTTGATCTGATATATAAACACCATCTACTCTATATATTTCAACCTATGAATGAATGATATTGGATAGTGTAATAACCCTTTCTCCTTGCTTCTCCAGTTCAGAATGAATTCCCCTGTTAATCTTGTTCCATGGCTGATTTAATTCATGAGGACCATACCCTCCAAACTACGTAGAAAATTACACTGGACTAGAGGATACTTACTGTTCAAGAAGCCCAGGTAATTCCTCTATAGATGACTCACCAGGATTGTGGGGAGGAGGAGAATGGTATAGCAAGGTGGGCATCTTATTTCACCTGCTCAAGACAAGCTAACTTTGTGGTCCTACAGGACCAAGCCACTTCACTATGCCTACAAATGAGCACTGTCACTGGTTATTTTTGTCTCTAATGAGCCACATGAAATAAACATGAGGACCATAATGGACCTATACAAAACAATTCATATAATTTACCCTTGAATGAATGCTGGTCAGGCATCAGACCACCAACAACCAACAGTTTGAATTGTTTACTTTTTTAAAAAAATGTAAAGAGGAAACTTTCTATTAAATAGCAGTCCTAGTGACTCCTCCAGCAAGGATTACTGTGTGATTTTTCTTATCACACAAATCTGCTGCTTTGGTAGAGGTTGTCCATCTTTGTGGCAGAAGAAGATGTACCCCTGATCTTAGTGAATGCCTGAAAGGCTAACTTACCAAAACTTCTTTGTGATTATTACAGACAAAGATGCTACCTGTTATAGACCACCTTTTAATTTTTTTCAAATGACATGGGGCCTAAGCAGACGGCGCTTTGCGCCGTCTTTAAGGCAAGGAAGGGGAGGGGCAGCCTCATGCTGGGCACCCCAACCCCTTCCTGAACACGTCATCGGAGTGCATACGCTGCGGCGGAAGAGGCGCCGAAGATGCGCCGAAGGCCTTTTGCGGTGCACCTTCGGCGTCTTGCGGAAGGAGTGCTATTTTAGCGCTCCTTCCAGGGCCTCAGAAGCTGCGGGTTGGGGCCGAGGAGTGCGGCTACCTCAGTCCCAATCTGCAGCTTACCGGGGCGGCCCACAGCCACCCGTCTGCTTAGGCCCATGGAGAAGTCTCAGGATTTAACTTAAATAAAGATAAAACTGTAATGTTATCAATGAACATATCGAATAAGGAAAGAAAGCAATTAAGTGAGAAATCATGGTTTCAGGGGAGGAAAGATGATTAATATTTAGGAATTAACTTTACGATAAAAAATTCAGATTTGTTTTAAAATAACTATGATAAAACCTGGAATGAAATAAAGAGAGACCTGGACAGTTGGAAAAAATTAAATCTATCATGGATCAGGAAAATATCTACTATAAAAATGAATGTCTTGCCAAAGATGATGTTTTTGTTTTCTAATATACCCACAATTATAAATGACCAATCATTTGCAAAATGGCAGAAAGATTTGGCCAGATTCATATGGAATGGAAAAAAAAAAAAAAACAAGGGTAAGAATGAAACTAATGCAAGATGAGCAGGGGTGGATTGGCATTACCAAATCTGAAGCTATATTACTATGCCAACTGCCTTAATTGGATTATGAATTGGATGAAATTAGACAAGAGAAGGAATCTGCAACTAGAAGGATGTGATAATAGATATGGGTGGCATGGTTATTTATTTTATGAGAAAGTTAAGGTACATAAAGAAATTAATGAACATTATATTCAACGTTCATTATTAAGGATTTGGTTGAAGGTGAAAACAATTTGGCGAGATGTTAACCCAATGTGGACATCGGTAAATGAAGCTTTCTTGAAGAGATAGCTAATTGACAAAAAAATAGGTAACATATGAGGATCACATGGTTAGATGAAAAAGGAATTAAAATGAAAACCCTAGAACAATTGATAGAAAATGGATATAATTGTAACTGATTTACATATAGACAATTCCGAGAAAGATTTCAGTTTGATATAAAAACAAAAGAAATAGGAATTATTGATAGTGAATTTGAAATAATACTAAGGTCTAGGGATAAACATATTATTATTATTATTATTATTATTATCATATCCAAATTTTATAAGATGTTGTTAAACATAGATATGGAAGAAGAAGTTATTAAAGTTTCTATGATAAGATGGTCCCAAGATTTAAGACAGACTATAAATTTGGAACAATGGGAAAAGATATGGAACATAAAATTAAAATATACTTTGAATTATGGGCTAAAAGAAAACTTTTATAAAATGCAATACCACTGGTATCTCACCCCCTTTAAATTGTCTAAAATGAACAAGAACTCTAGTTGTAAATGTTGGAAATGTGGAAAATCAGTGGGTATGGTTTAACACATGTGGTGGGTCTGCAAAAATGCAAAAATGTATTGGCAAGCTATACATATAAAAGTAAAATAAATATTAAATATAAAAATACCACTAGACCCTAAAATGTATTTATTAGGAATTATTACAGACACAAAAATAGAAAAGGAGTATGGAAAACTCTTATTTCTTATAACAACAGAAGCAAGGTTAGTTTATGCAGCCAACTGGAAAAATAAATATTCCCCAATGGTTAGAACCTGGATGGTGAAATTATATCACCTCATGGAAATTGACAAGTTAACTTATTTGTTAAAGAAAAAGATCTTAGATGACTTTAATAAGGAATGAAAACCATTGATAATATACTTGCAATGAGACTGGGGGACAAGTTTTGTAATAGGATGTAATAGTTTATTAATGGTATACACATATATCTTTATAGAAGACTAAGGAAAAAATGGATGATATAATTTTTAACAAATAGTATTAATAAGGCATAATAAGTCAAGAAGTATGAGGACAAAAGTATATACATACTTTTCTGAGGTAGAATGAGAAGCAATGGTGAAATGAAGACTTGAAAGACATGGAAGTATGTTACGTTAGGAACGTTAGTGGAAATGTTTGTCTAGTATGGGTTAGTTTTGTGATGTGTGTTCTTTTTCTTTTTTGTCTTTTTTACTTTTTGGTCTTTTTAATTTTGTGTTAGATGTAATTAGTTATTTATGATTATTAATGTCAATGTTATATTGTATATGTGCTTTAATCAATAAAATTTATATAATTTAAAAATATTAATAATAAAAATATGCTATTTGTGTACACCTCAGTTTTTGAAGCATTTTATATTTAATTGTATGAAAATCCTGCAACTGAAGTGCTTGATATGATCTATACATCTTGGAACCCACATTAACTCAGAGACCCTAAAAGCTTTAAAGGCTGAAGCATAGAAGAGCAAAGCCTTGAAATAAAGACCCACTTCTGTCTCATGCCCATATAAGGAGAAATAGATTAAAGCTCACTAGGCATTGATCACTGCATCTTGAACCATTTTTTGAGCTTTTTTCTAGATGTGAAATGGAAAGAGTTTTCTGATTTGCCACTCATTTTTGTCCAAAAGGTTAAACCAATAGACTTAACTAATACCTTGCTTTGATACCCTTCCAGTTACCACTCCTACCAAACCTGAGTTCCCTGTCTGTCTTGTCATAGTTTGTTTTGGTACTAGGTCAATAGAATAGAATAGAAGGCAGTGCATTCTGCTGAACTCCCATAATTTGTCCAACATGAACACTGGTTCAGTCTGTAGCCCCAGATAAAGGGCTAGCTGGTAATGTGATAAAGTCATGTGAGTGCCATTGTCCTGTCCTGGAACATATCCTGTCAAAGAGATGTTAAAAATAAGAAAATATTGAGAGCAATTTTTGAATTCCGGCTCAGCCATGTAAACCCACTGGGTGACCGTGGGCATGTCACACTCTCTTAGCCTCAGGATGGCAATGGCAAACCTCCCCTGAAGAAACTTGGCAAAAAAAACCTCCATGATAGGTTCATCCTAGGGTCCCCATAAGTCAGAAACAACTTGAAGACACACAACAATCATTCTTCACTAAGTAGGGTTTCTGGAGGACATATGACCAGAAATGTGTAACAAAACAGTTATCCAGGAGTTAAATCCAAGTGTGGTCAGCATACAGAATGGGAAATATCTCAATAAATATAAGATCTTTATGTAACCACTTGGTATAGTGAAATTCCAGACCACTGCTCAGTGCACCAGCTACAGTGGAGCAAGACCCCCAAACATAGGATCTCAGACAATCTGAATAACAACTCCACATCCAGAAGAAATTCCTTCCTCCAATGAGAGAGAGAGAGAAAGAGAGAGAGAAAAGCCACCTCCTTAAATTGAGGAATTCCCACCATACTCCCATGCCCTCCCTCATTTCCATGAACAATGTACAACTTATAATGACATATTGTACATTCATGTTTTTGCCCTCTGTGAGCTAGATGGTCATTTCCAGGGTTAGCTGGGGATTGCACCTTTTAGTTAGCGGTGACAGTTTGGAGACAACTTGCAAACTTACATCTAAGCAGACAACTTGCAAACTTAGCATTTATGTTACCTGTTATAATATGTAAATCAGTAAAGATTTTTTATTAATACTCCAGCTGAGTTTCATGTTGCTTGACTACACACTTATCAGAAAGGTGCTGAAGAAATGCATTTGGTGCCACACCAGTTCCTTGTCTATTTCAAGGGCCCCAAAAGATTTGGGCAATGTAATAATTTTTTTGTGTAACTCCACATACCTCCATTTCTCCACTTCCTGGTTTTGTTTGTTGATTTTCCCATGATAATTCATGCAAAGACACAGATTTTTTTTTTCTCTAAAGCAAGCTTGGCTTCTATCTTGAGTCTGAGTTCAAGCCCCAAAATCTATATCATTTTTTTTCTTTATCATACATTGTTAATATACCTGATAGTTCAGAAACTAACATCCCATGAAAGAACTGGACTCAAGAACAGTTCATCTATTTAGTTCTGCCTAAAGTCACTTGAGACTTTTGATTATCCTTAAACCCCAGAGTGCTGATTTTCCTGCTTTGGATAAGATTGTTTTAGAAATATATAATAAGTATGACTTGCACTGTAACTTCCCAATGTGTAAACAAAAATAAAGGGTGAAAGAACAGAAGCCATATTAAAAATAATGAGTCAGTTGAGGGTTATCTATTATTTCTTCCACTCTATTTTGATTAAGTTATCTGTGTCTATAAGGAAACCTGTTCCTAAGGGACAAAAAAAATCTAATTTTCCAAACTATATGATGAGAGCCAGTCTGACTAATGAGTGCTTTTTCTTCTTCAGTGCATAGCAGAATCTGTAATTTAATAATTTATTTTAGATATTTAAAAAGTTCAAATGAGTCCCTTGGGTCATCTCTTCGAATGTAACAAAATTGTTAGGTGTAATGTACTATCAGCATGGCATCTCAGTAGGACTGATGGGAAATGAAGAATAACCAATTGTCCTGCGAAACCTTGAAAATGTAACTCTCAGATGTCCTCATGATTTGGAAGGAGTGCCTACATGAATGCATCATTTCTTTTTCTTCTGGCATTTAAAAAATCTGTGCTGTCTTGTTTGATTAAGTACCCTACTAATGTTCAAGTTAATTATCAATTTATCATAAAGTATTGTAAACAAACATATTCCTATTTATATATAGTTTTGCAAGAGCTCCAACATCTGCACTGGCTTCCTATTTTTTTCTAGGTACTAGTTATAGCTAGTTAGCTACAGATAGACAAAATTGCTTCATATTTGCTTGTGTATTAGAAAACAAAGAGGGGCTCCTTGTTAGGCCTGTCCATTCCCCCCATCCCCCCACATTCTTGTCTGAAAGTTGCTTTTCACTGAAGGCTAAGGATGCATCTACACTAGACTTCTTAATCTGGAGCATTATATCTGGAGTTGCCCCAAGTTGACACAATGCTTGTCAAACATGTCCAAACTGGCTGCTGGGCAACTCCACATTGTACTGCTGACCCACCCCCACTCCCTTAGTGCCACCACCACTACTGTGGCTTCAATGTCCAAGTACTTCCCTGTGAGAGCCTAGTTGTCACTGCCACCCGATGAAGGCCAAACAAGACACTCATCTGATCAAAGAGGAGGAGTAGAGTGACCCCCCTCCTCGTTGAGCACACAGGTGCCTCATTCTGACCTTAGCAGAAGTGAAAGCTCTCATAGGGAGCTTATTGGCCTACAAAGCTATAGCAGTGGCAGCAGCAACACTGAGGGGGATGGGACAGTTGGATGATGTGGTGGGTATGTAGGGGTAGGTATATATATACACACTCCTTTCCACCAACTTCCATCCAACTCTCCAAACTAACCCAACTAACCCACATATGACCAGTTTCTTGGTCTACTTATATAGGAGGGTGGTTCTGAGTCATCATTCTGTGCCACACAGCATGATACAAGCTTGCTGCAACTTTGCCTCATGCCATGTGTTCATGACTCAGCAGTTTGTGGTTGTCACACAGAATACATGTCACTTGTAAATAAAAATATTTTCTTTTCTATTTCATGTACAATTACTCCAACAGTTTCATACTTGTTTTAGTAACCTTATTGACTTATGGACATTATCACACAGGGGATGGGACATCATTGCCTGTCCCTGTCCCGAGCTTCTCACGTAATCACAAGAAGGACTTGCACACTAAATCGTGTTTATCCAGACATTGTCCCATCCAAAAAGTGGGAGTGAAAGTGATTGCATGAAAGGCTTTCTCATTACATCACTGTGATCCCATGAATAAAGTGAAATTGTTTTGTGAATGAAGTGGAATTGTTCCCTCATTTTCCATAATTTTGTATGAACGGAAGATTCTGTTAATACAATTTCACTTCACTGATGGGACATGATAGGATCAGTGTGATGTAGTGAAAAAGCCTTTTGCGCAATCACTTTCACTCATGCTTTCCACACAGGATAAGGACACCCATCCTTGTGTGATAATGTCCTTAGAATATAATTATTTGCAGCTTCATTTTTATATACTGCTTCATATTGCACTATGCAGTGTCTAAGCTAGTACTGAACTTGCAACCTTGTGGTTTATGATTGAGTGGCTGCAGTACAGGCATTTAACCACTGCACCAAATTTGTAATTCTTTGTTAGATAGAAATACACCTCTGCCAAAGAAATAATCTATTGCAAAAGGTACTTTATAGGCATATATGAATGAATATGGTTTTATTCATGTGTGGAGAACTATACACCCAGGGAATACATTATTATCTTTCTGGTCCACCATAATTGCTTCAGATTAGATTATTTCATTTCTGCATCTTTGGTTAAAAATAGAAACACATGCAAAAATGAATCCTTTGTAAGATCAGACCATACCCTGGTTTGTCGAGAACTGCACTTTTTCAATGTTCCTAAACCCTTTGATGATCTAATATTTTGCTTCTCAATGATAAAGTGTTTAGGGCAATAATTTAGATACATTGCCCACAAATATCAGCAGATCTGATGGGATATTTTAAATTGAATGAAGGCTCTGTGACTTCATACACTATTATATGGGAATCATATAAAACCTACATTTGGGATAGAATCATTGCTTGTTCTTCTTGTTTGAAAAAAGACTTTAAAACAAAAAGGAATTATTAAACAATTAGATGAAAGCTCTTGCATCTCAATTTGCTATTTCTTTATCAAGAACTGCAAAAGGTTAAATATGAAATGAATAATATTCCTTTGCAACAAACTGAGTTTGCTTAGACATGTCTATGGCAAGTATATTGGAAAAATGAGGAACATCCTAATAAGATTCTGGTGCATCATCTTAAGCATTATACAAATAACACAATGTTATTTTAGGTATCAATGATGAAAGCAATAATTTAAATACATTTCCCACAGATATTAATCTATGATTTTTGAGGTTTTATGCAGATTTGTATAGCTTTGATAAAGGAATTCACCAACAGGATATGGAGACTTTCTTTTATCATATTCCCCATCTTAGCATACCATAGCATCAATTTCTTTTGGAACCTTAATACCTAGAGGAAGTTATCAATGTTATAGCAAGTAGGAGAAATACTGCCAGAGGGAGACAAGATGGACTCTAGTGTTTTTAAAGCATGGCAGTTTTCATATTACCCATATTTTGTTACTTATTGGGGTATAATGACCCCTTAGGACTTACCTCAGATGATTAAACTTAATATAAGTAAACTGATAAAAGATATTGAAAAAGATTTAGAGAGGCAGATGGGCTTAAAGATGAGTATGTAAGGTAAGGTGAACACTATTAAAAGGAATTTTATACTCAGAATTGTTAATTCATAGAATTCCTCTACTTATACCTTGCAATTATTTTGAAAAACTGAATGCATTGTGTCAGGAGGACTCTCTGAAACTGCTTACTTATTTGTTAAAGTCACTTTTACTTTTATCTAGGGATTTACTCCCAAACTTGGCTTTTGATTGTTAGTAGTGTGGATAAGCATTCCAGGTGCAGACAAGCTTTTAGTTAACAATAAATAAACTTTATTGGAACAATGGTTTAAGCAAGTTTTTATTTATTCATATGCTTTATACTTGTTACAGTTATGATTAACTTTGGGCCTTGGCAGACGGCTAATTGAGCCATCTTCCGGGCCCGTAAGAGGAGGGGCAGCCGCACGAGCGGCGCCCCTTCCTCTTCCTGAGGTCGCCCTCGGAGTCGGCGGCCCTCCGCACGGCCGGTGCGCCGGGGATGGCCTCACGCTGCAGCAACCGGATGCGCCGCGGCGTTTGAGTCAGGGAAAGTGCGCCCGCTGCTTTTAGGGTGCACTTTCCCTGACATCTAAAAGGAGCACCAATTTGGTGCTCCTTTTAGAGTCGCCGGAGGAGCGACCCGGTGTGGAGGCTGAGCTCCGCTGGTGCTCCGGACCTGGGCGTCCCCGACGCCCTGGTCTGCAGAGGGGGTTGTAACAGAGGGAACAGATGTTACAAAAGAAGACGGGATCGCTGTTTGAAAGCTATCCCGCCTTCAGTTCCCCCTGTTTCCCAGAATGGCTTGGAGAGCAGACCAACCATTCCACAGAACCTCACCTTGCTCCTCTGCAATGCCAGGTCGGTGAAAAATAAGACCCATATCATCCAGGACCTCCTCCTGGATGAGGATGCCGACCTGGCTTGCTTCACAGAGACCTGGCTGGGGGAGGATAGTGCTGCTATATGGGCGCAGGCCCTCCCAGCCGGGTACTCTGTCAGTGAGCAGGTGAGGGGAAGTGGGCGGGGGGGCGGAGTGGCTCTGGTTCATAAGAACACCTTGACCTTGACCAGGATACCTGTCCGGAACACAGTCCACTTCGAGTGTATGTACCTAAGCCTGAGGACCAGGGATAGTTTGGGGATTTTGCTAGTCTACCGACCACCCCGTTGTCTAGCAGACTCCCTGACCGAGCTGACGCAGCTGGTCTCTGAGCTGGTGTTGGAGACCCCCAGACTTTTAGTTTTGGGGGACTTCAACATTCCGCTCGAGACCAGTTTAACAGGTGCGGCTCGGGAGTTCATGGAGACCATGACAAACATGGGCCTATCCCAATTGGTCAACGGGCCTACACATTGTGCAGGTCATACACTCGATGCGGTCTTCTGTACCGAACAGGCATATCCGTGGGCGGAGGTGGTAAGCACCTCCGCATTGTCATGGACGGATCATTTCCTGGTCAAGACAGAACTCAGGGCCAATTTCTGCTCCTCTGGGGGTGGTGGACCCATTCGAATGGTCCGCCCTCGAAGGCTGATGGAGCCAATTGGATTCCAGAAAGCCTTAGAGGGTTTAATGGTTGGGAATGCCAGGGATCCTGTCGATGCTCTGGTAAATACCTGGAACACTGATCTCACCAGGGCTATCGACACGATCGCTCCCAAGCGCCCTTGCCATCCCGCTTCTAATCGGAGGCCTTGGTATACACCAGAGCTGAGGAGGATGAAGCGGTTTGGACAACGGCTAGAGCGCAGGTGGCGGAAGACTTGTCTCTTATCTGATAGAATAAGGGGGGGAGGGGGTTATATTTTATTGTTGTCAACCGCCCGGATTGGTTCGCCACAGGGCGGTATACAAATAAATATTATTATTATTATTATTATTATTATTATTATTATTATTTCTTCTCCAAAGACAATTAATCACTTTTACTTGGGACCTACTCAAGTTCCTTCCAAGCCTTTTTCTATACTAGCTACCAAGGCTAACTAAGGGGCTATGCAGATGGGCAATAAAAGGTGACCTGAAGTTACCTTTTCCCTAAGCTGCAGCAACCGCACCGCCTGCCTTGAGGTTGTCCTAAATGGGTACGAAGCAACTGCACTGGGGGGAGTCAATGCAGCTCTTCTGAGGCTGTATTGAAGTCCCAGCAACCACATCGCCAGCCCCAAGGATGCTGCAAAGGGAGATGAAGCAACCGCATGGGCAGGCAGCGGCTGCTTTAATTTTTTTCTTCTCTCAAATGCATGCGCACATGTGCAGGAATATCTCTCCACACCTGCGCATCTGTGCAGAAAAACATCCCTGCACACCTGCACAGAAGCTGTCATACACCCACAGATCATGCAAGGATTCGCTGACCTCTGCTTCCCCCCAAGGAGTGGGTGCAGTAGACAGGTGCCACTGTCTGATTGTGCCACCCTTGGGGTGAAGGAACAAGTTTGTCAACTGAAAAGGCACCTACTCCATTGTTCTCCACAAAACATGTCCCACACAGATCAGGGGAGAGGGGAGAGGTACATGCAAGAGAGGTTTGTGTGGACAGACTTGATACATACAGCTGGTGATCATGCAAGGGACAGGGTCAACAAGACACACTGACAAACGTTACTCCAGGAGGCCCCCCCATCATGGCATGTCTTATGCACACCTGCACACCTGCACAGAAGAAGTCACAAAAGCCTTTTTCATGCAAACTGCTGTGCATGCTGACAGCAAGCGTACAAGCAACAGAATGCATTTATTTCATAACAGAGGACAGTTGCTAGGGCACATGCATAGGGTTACAATTAGGGTTAGGGTTCTAATATTCAAGCGCACCTGCGCCAGTGCATCCACACCTGAAAGCATAGGGTGCTTTAAATTAAAGCTTGCATCATGGGGCGCATGCTCTGGATTGTCGATTCAATTTCCACCGCATGGGTGACGGTGCATTTATATGGCTGCGCATCTTCACCAAAGGAGCGGAAAAATGTGGCTCCTTTTGGAGCTCAGGGGCTAAGCAGACAGCTAATTGGGCCGTCTTGGGGGCAGGGAAGGGGAGGGGCAGCCGCACGATCGGCGCCCCAACCCCTTCCCCAGGTCGTCCTCGGAGCAGCCGGCCCTCCGCACGGCTGGCGCTCCGAGGAAGACCTCCTGCTGCAGTATTTGTACGCGCTGCGGCAGAAGAGTCGCCGAAGGTGTGCCGCAGCCTTTTGCGGCACACCTTCCGCAACTTGTGAAAGAAGCACCAATTTAGCGCTCCTTTCAGGGGCGGTGAAGGTGCGCTGTGGGACCGAGGTGTGGGGATGCCTCGGTCCTGCGGCGCAGCTTCCTGGGGCAGCCCAGGGTCGCCCGTCTGCAGTTTCAATCACTTTCACAGGAAGAGGCAGGTGGGGGCACTTTTTCAGTGTGCGTCATCTAAAGACCATGCCTTCAGGTCAACCCCAAAACAACCCTTTTAGCCCGTGTGCATCCTCCCTAAATCCTCATGGATATTCCAACACTACAACTCCTTCACTTGGAGTTCTATAAAATTCCTTTCTTCTGGACTTTTGCCCCAACAGTCCCTGTCTTGGGTCCCTCAAATCCTTTTAATTGCTATTCTTAGCAGTATAACTTAGGGGGACTGCAGACAGGCAGCTCTGGGCTGTCCCAGGAAGCGGCAGATTGGGACCACAGCAACCCCATGCTACACCCTCAATCCTCCCTTTTGTCACCTTTTAGAGACCGCAAAAGCCCCCCCTAAGAGCTGACGTGCAGCGTTTCAGCGCCCTTTTTGAACGCTGCACTGGAGGGATGTCACGACAGTGTCAGCATAGGGTTGGGGCGGCCAGCGTGTCCCCACCCCAACTCTGCCTCCAGGCCAGCCCTTTGAGCTGTCTCCAGAGGCCCTTAGTCCCTAAAACTCTTCACCCCTCAGGGCACTCTAAAAACATCAACACTAAAGGCCTAAGCAGACTGCCAGAAATAGTGCACATTAAATTGAGGCACTGCCCTGGCTCAGTGCTAGGGAATCATGGGAACTGTATTTTTTTTCTGGGACATTGTGCCTTCTCTGTCAGAGAGCTCTGGTGCCACAATAAATTACAGTTCCCATGATTCCCTAGCACTGAGCCAGGGCAGTGCCTCAATTTAATGTGCACTATTTCTGGCAGTCTGCTTAGGCCCTAACTTTCCCTATTTAACTCTCCATCTCAGTAACAGCCCTCTTTATCTTCTCCAGCCTTCACTTTGATTGGTTGTCACCAGCTCTCCTCCTACTGGTTGTTGCTAGGGCTGGCCCAACTCTGTCTTCTCCACACACCTCCCCCCTTAAAAAAAAAATCATTGATACATATAAGCTCCTTTTAAGCTTGTCTGGGTCAATGAGTACGGAAGGGTTTTATGAAAACAATATACAATTTCCAAGCATTTCTCTAGCTTTTATACTTACTATTACCAGTAACTCAATCATAACATTAGATATTACAGGGGTTCAGAAAGCTACTTAATTTACAGCTGTCTAGCTTTCAGTGGTGGTCTTTCTAGGAAGAAAGCAAAGTTGGGGCTCAGAGGAGGTGCAAGATAGACAAGATGAAGTCGGAGGTTATAAGACCATAGAGCAACCAAACCCTCTATAGTATATTGATTCAGACTGTAGTTTGTCTTAACAAGAAAGTAGGCCTCATGTGTCTTGTTGGAGGAATGAGTTAATGAATGTCCTCTTTGTCTGGGAAGGGAAAGAAGAAAAGGAGGAACCTCCCAAGATCAAGGATATATAAGCAGGTCTCAGCATATCCTCACACCTGGAATCAATTTGTTTATAGGGGACGAGATGCCTCCTTTTGGCACATACTTCATGAGATACATGGTGACGTCATGTATGTTGATATAAGATGTTTATTGGACTGAGAAAAGTTGCCTTGCAGATTCATGAGTGGAGGAATGCCTGGCCTGTGTGTATGTATCCATTGTCTTTGTTCTTTTCCTTGGAATCTCAGAACTATACTTTATCTCTGTTATTTTGTTGTCTAAATAAATAGCTTCTTGAGACTAAACTGGGCTGATCATTTCACCTATCTCAGGACCCTAGAACCCACATGCTTGACGACTAGAGGCTGTGAGAGTGTTCTCCTTGAGCTGGAGGGAAGCACTTCAGGCCAAGCCTGAGTTGTGAGCATTAATTCAATACACTTTCTTTATTGGTGTTCCCCAGCATTTTGCGGGAGAACACAAGCCGAAGCCATGGGAAAACTTCAAAGAAAAGCACATAAAGAAGCCATAAGGAGTGAATACAGCAAACTCTGTCCCTGTAAAGATACAGACAGGAAAAAAGAAGGACTTCAAAAGAAAAAAAGACAATTTACAGGCTTATGAGGTAAACATGACTCATGTTAAATTTTGAAGTGTTTGTTACTTAGAACAAATCCAAACTAAAATAATTAGTTTGGAGACAGCACCTGGAGGTGAAATACAAGGGTGTGGACTGTTAAACCTGAATTGTATAGCCTGAGTTAGAATAGTGCTTGATGGTAATGTGGAGGTACAGTGTAATTAATCTTCTATCAGAGGAAAGTGGGAAACATGAAGACACAGAAGGAGGACACTGTAAGATTTAATTTTAAAAAGTCTGGGAAACCATGGAGACCATAGAGTAAAGCAACTCAAAGCAACCTAAAAGAAATGTACTTAAAGCAAATCCCCTTCCTTCTCCAATATCGCTCTTTGGAAACAATGGGCCTTTGCAGACTGCCAGAAATAGTGCAAATTGAGTCCACTTTAAATTGAGGCACTGCCCTGGCTCAGTGCTAGGGAATCATGGGAACTGTAATTTATTGTGGCACCAGAGCTCTCTGACAGAGAAGGCTCAATGTGCCACTCGTCTGCTTAGCCCCTTAGTTGAATATATCTAACCCTAATAGAAAACTAGTAGCTTTATAACCAAAGTGAACTGCAACATAGGGGACCATAAATTCTAAAAGAGGCCAAAGATCAGAGATTAATGAATTGAGGAGGTGCAGCCATTTCTGTTATACTTAAATTTTAGAATATCTGATAAACATTTCTTTCTGCTATACAACTGAAGGTTCTACACAAAGTTAATAACATAGCATAGAGTGCAGCTAATTGTAGTAGCTATTTTTGAAAACTGTATCTATTCTGCAATATCTGCATTGTTGTATTCAATTGTAGTATCTATTTTGAGAATAAGTGAATAGACTAGATAGAATATTAATTTAATTCTAGAAAGTATTCTTAATTTCTTTACTTTTATTAAGATTACTAGTATAAATATCTGACAAATTGAATAATTCAGACTCTGTACAAAGAGAATTGACCAAGCAATATAGTAACAACTGTAATATGTTTAAGGACATTATGACATCTTAGTGCTAGATCACAAGCATCTAAAGCTCAAGGATACAACCCAAACAGGCATGCTCCATGGAAATGACAACTAGACAACAAGAATCTTTACAAATTCAAACACTTCTAGAAGAATTAAGAATTTTAAAAAAAGAAAGAAAGAAAGAAAGAAAGAAGGCAAGAGTTAAAGGAACATAGAAAAGAAGTAAATGACAACTTAAATAATGGCCTGGACAAATATGAAAAATCTCTAGAGGTAATGACAAATGAAATCACTATATTAAAAAGTGAAATAGCTATAACTAAAACCAAAACTCAAATGTTAGAAGAAAAAACTAATACTCTGGCAATAAAACAAACAAACAAAAAAAGGGAGAACACATTATTGTTACAAGTAGTAAGCAGCAGGGAGAATGTCTCAAATTAAGAGACATTTCAGAAACTGTTAATGAAAACGTATATAAAAAAATATTATTTCCACTGGCTAATTTACTGGAAATTTCTGTAGACATTCTAGAATTTGAAATTGACAAAATATTTAGGATTATTTAACTGATAGCCAAAGAGAAAACGCAAAGCCAAGCAGCTTCATTTATATACTGCTTCATACTGTGCTATGCAGTGTGTAAGTGGTTTACAACTGAAAGCTCATTACCCCCCAACAGCTGGGTACTCATTTTAGCGACCTCAGAAGGATGCAGGCCTGAGTCTAGCCTGAGCCCTGGCTAGTGCTGAACTTTCAACCTTTTGGTTTATGAGTGGGTGGCTGCAGTACAGACATTTAACTACTGTGCCACCAGGGCTCTTAGGGGACATGATTATTTGTTTAATGATATCTAAAATCAGATGTGATATAAAAAAAACTACATAAAAAACTACAAACAACAATTACAAATAGAAGGCAAGATGATAAGTGCATTTAAAGACATACCAATAATCATCTTGAAGAGAAGACAAGATTATAAACAACTCATCAAAAAATTAAAAATAACATTAGATATCTGTGGGATCATCTAGAAGGGATAATATTTAGCTCCCAACAAAAAAGATACAAAATAAACACAAGTATGAAAGCTGAAGAATTTTTAAAATACTTCAAAAAGGAAAAAGAGAAAGAGAAAGAACAGAAAGAACAGAACACTAATGAAAAAGAAACATCCAAACAAGACAAATACAAAAAAGGACAAGACAAAGAGAAAAAGAAAGATAAACAAATAAAATCAAACCCCAAGCAGATAAACAGAAAGGACAAGAAGACAAAGAGAATGAATCAGAAATATATGAAGAAGAAAATGAAATAGTTGAAATAAGAAAGGGAAAAGAACAAAAAAGTAGGAAGAAAAATGACTCAGGAGATACAGAAGACCTAATATCAGAAAATTAAGAGGAAAATATAGATTAAAAGAGATGAAAAATATTAAATTTCTATTCTTGGAATGTTAAAGGAATAAAATCAGTTCATAAAAGAAAAAAAGATTTAGTATTATTTTTGAAAAAAATTGTGATTTACTTTGTTTACAAGAAATTAAGATAAAGAAAAAAGATGCAGTTTATCTTAGAAATTCAAAACTAAGAGAACTTTTTTCCTTAAATGAAAAAAGAAAACAAGGGGAGTTACTAAATGTTAATTCAAAATTTGCACAGAAAGAAAGGTTTAAAGATAAAGAATTATATTGGAGTGGAAATCCAAATGGCAAATTATAAATTACTAGTAGTTGGAAAATAAACATATTTTTTAAATATATATATATATATAAAGAAATAGAAGAATGTAATAATGACAAAATTCTGATAATGAGAGATTGGAATGCAGTATAGAACCACAAGGAAAGTTTAGGGATTCTGCTAGTATACTGACCACCCTGGTGTCTAGCAGACTCCCTAACCGAGCTGATACAGCTGGTCTGAGTTGATGTTGGAGTCGCCCAAACTTTTGGTTCTGGCTGACTTCAACATCCCACTTGAGACCAGTTTGCCAAATGTAACAGGTGCAGCTCAGGAGTTCATGAAATCTATGACAAACATGAGCCTATCCCAGTTGGTTGTTGGGCCTACTCATTGTGCAGGTCATACCCTTGATGCGGTCTTTAGTACGGAACAGGAATATCAATGGATGGAAGTTATAAAAACCATTGCATTGTCATGGACGAATCATTTCTTAATCAAGGCTGAAGTAAGAACCACTGATCTTACCAAGGCTATCAACACAATTGCTCCCAAGCATCCTTTCCAACCAGCTTCTAACCATAAGCCATGGTATACGGAGGAGTGTATTCGACAAGACTCATCATAGGAACTTCCTTTGTTCCTATTGAGGGCAATACATGCAGCGCAGAAATCTTTCTCCTCTGCACGTATTGCATCTGCAGAGTCCCATCCACCACAGCTGTTTAGGGTAGTTTTACCTGCACAGAACCCTTTACTTAACCCAAAAACAGCCTGCTATGATGCATTTAACAACTTCTTTGCAGATAAAATCTCTCAGATAAGAGCCAACTTAGACACCAGTGTTGGGACAGAGTCAACTGAAGAGGTATCCAGCAACTCAGTTGATGAAATTATACTGGATCAGCTTCAACCTGTGAGTATGGATGACATGGACAAGCTCCTTGGTAGAGTGAGGAAAACAACCTGCCCTCTTGATCCTTGCCCATCATGACTGGCCATCGAGGGGGGAGATGCATTAAGGATGATCCTTAGGGACATTGTCAATGAGTCCCTTAGGAAAGGTTTCATTCCATCCTGTTTAAAGGAAGCGGTAGTTAGGCTGCTTCTGAAAAAACCCTTCCCTGGACCCCCTGGATATGAATAACTGTAGGCCAGTCTCTCTACTCCTTTTCTTCAGCAAAGTGATCGAGAGGGCATTTGCTCTTCAACTCCAAGCTGTCTTGGAAGAAACCGATTATCTAGATCCATTCCAAACTGGCTTTAGGACAGGATATGAAGTTGAGACTGCCATGGTTGCTCTGGCTGATGACCTTTGCCTGGGCATTGACAGAGGTAGTGTGACCCTGTTGGTGCTACTGGACCTCTCAGCAGCTTTTGATACAATAGATCATACCATCCTTTTGGATCACCTGAGAGGGCTAGGAATTGGAGGCACTGCATTGCAGTGGTTCTGTTCCTTCCTCTTGGGCAGATCTCAGAGGGTGACGCTTGAGGACAGTTGCTCTACAAGAATAGAGCTTAAATGTGGTATCCCTCAGGGCACCATCCTGTCCCCAATGCTATTTAGTATATATATAAAGCCGCTGGGAGAGATCATTCGAAGACATGGGGCGTGGTGTTATCAGTATGCTATGACACCCAGATATACTTCTCCATATCTCAGTCCTCAGCTTCAAATTCAGATGGCATCTCTCCTCTCAATGACTGTCTTAAGGCAGTAATGGACTGGATGAGGAAAAACAGATTGAGACTGAATCCAGATAAAACGGAGGTACTTACAGTTGTGGGCCCAAAACCAGGTATGGGAATACAACTTCAAGTCCTAGATGGAGTCACACTCTCCTCCAAGGACTGTGTCTACAGTCTGGGAGTGCTCCTGGATCCATCGCTCCAGATGTCAAATCAGGTAAATGCGACAGTTAGGAGTGCATGCTATCAGCTTCAGCTGATATGCCAGCTGCGCTCTTTCTTGGAAACTAGGGATCTTGAAACTGTGGTACATGTGCTGGTAACCTCTCATCCTGACTTCTGTAATGCACTCTACATGGGGCTACAGTTGTGCTTGACCCGGAAACTTCAACTAGTACAGAATATGGCAGCCAGGTTGGTCTCAGGAACAATAAGGAAAGACCACATTACATCTGTGTTAAAATCACTCCATTGGCTGCCTATTAGTTTCCGGGCACAGTACAAGGTGTTGGTTATTACCTTTAAAACCCTACATGGCTTGGATCCAACCTATCTCCGGGACCGCCTCCTTCCGTATGATCCACTGGGAGGAATTTGCTACAGCCTATTAAAACAAGGCTGTCTGAAACTGCCTAGAGGGCCTTTTCCACTAATGCTCCCAGATTATAGAACAGCCTGCCAGACGAGATCCATCTTTTTACCACCTTAAACAGTTTCAAAAAAGCTGTTAAGATGGCTCTTTTCCAGCAGGCCTTTCCTGAACAGTTATCCTGCCCCCAACAGTTAGTTATTCTCTCTCCCTTTTTGTGCTACTACTATTGCTATTGTGACTGCTTTTTATGCTGTGTTGTGATTTATTTTAATATGCTTTTAAATTGTCTAAATTTAATATCTTTTTAAGGGGGTGAGTGGGTTTTTGGGTTTGTATGTATTTTATTGTAGTTTTAATGTTGTAAGCCACCCCAATTGCATTGCAGAGGGGTGGGATATGAATTATTATTATTATTATTATTATTATTTTGTTGAATGTCAAATAAGAAAATCAAAAAGAATCAAGGAAAGTTACCCAACATGTTCTTTAAACTTAAAGAAGAACTAGATCTGAAAGATTCATGTTTGTGCAAAAGCTTTAAAGAAAGACAGGATGTATTACATGGTAGACAAGGCAGAATGTGTGATTGTACAAAATGTGCCTTTGCATTCAAACTGTATTCATTATTTTCACAGAGTAAGGGCCATGTTGGTTTTAATAGTCTTGTGAAACTGAAGGAAATTTGTCCAGATTTTAAAATGTCACCCTGTTCAAATAACCTAGAGTGCTTGGTTTGCTGCAGGATAAAGTTGAAAGCTTTTCCTGTGGCAAAGAGTAACAAACACATTGCAAGATATCCATTTGACACAGTGTATTGTGACATTTCTAGCCCTATGGTTGCGACACTAGGGGGCAGCAAATATTTCATGGTGATTGTGGATCACTTCACCAGGTTTTCTTATGTGAAGCTTCTGAAAGAAAAGAGTGAAGCAGAAGACAGATTTAAAGAATGGGTGAATACGATTGAAAGGGAATTTGATTAAAGTGGGGTCTTTGGTTACAGACTGGGGAGGTGAATTCTTATCTCACAATTTGGGAAACTGATTCAGAAAAAAAGGGATTAGACACCACACAACCAATCCTGGAGTTCCTCAAGAGGATGGATTGGCAGAGAGATGAATTGGTGTGCTAAAGCAGTTGAAAGATTGCATGATGTTAGATGCAAATGCACCTGAGAACCTTTGGGGTGAGGCAATTCTTACAGCTAATTTTCTGGCAAACCATACCTGGAACTCAGCTGTAAAGAACACACATTTTCACATGCTTTACAAAAGAGCACCTAATCTGAAATACCTTAGAGTGTTTGGGCAATGTGCAAATGTCTATGTGCCAGCAGCGTTCAGAAAGAAAAATCAGCCCAAATGAAGAAGGTTGATGTTTGTGGGATATTCTGGGAATAGCCACAGGTTTTACCTTGGGGGTAACGAGATATTGTTTTCGAGAAGCGCAAATTTTTTGAAACATTCAGGATGGGATAAAGTGCACTCCAACAAGGAAGTTTTTCTGAAATTGGGGGAGTTAGTAACACCTACCAGAAATGGAGAGGTGAGGAAAGAAGAGTCATCTTCTTAAGACAGTGAAGCAAGTACATCAGATCAGTCAACACAAATACAACCAAAGACATCCAGGATGTCTGAGACAAAGGAACACAGAGATAGGGATCCTCACACAAGTTCTGACACTGAAGATGAGAGAGGTAGAACAAAAATTTTCATTTCAAGATGAACAGAATGAGTCAGAAAACTACCAGATAGGTTTGTAGTACAGGAAGCTTGAGCTTGTACAGTTGTGGTTGATGAAGCAGAAAATTACAAAGATTTGCAGAGTTTTCCTGATGCGGAAAGGTTGAAATGGTTGTTTGCTATGGAGCAGGAATATAAGTCTTTGGCAGATAAAGAGGTGTTTGAGATTGTTGAAAGACCTGAAAATCACGAGGTGATTGGTTGCAAATGGGTTTACAAGAGAAAGGTGATGCCAGATAGTAGTCAGAGATACAAAGATAGGTTGGTAGCAAAGGGTTTTGCTCAACAGAGGTTTGACAATTTTGACAAGACATTTTCTCCAACAGCAAAGCCAGAGGGCCCGAGGTTGGTTTTGGCTTTAGCAGCAAGGACGGGTCAGTTGGTGCAACATTTTGATTTTGAGACTGCATACTTGAATGCTTGTCTTAAGGATACTGTGTTCACAGAACAACCTTTGGGTTTTGAACAAGACAGTGACAGAAAAGTATAAAAATTGAGAACGGCTTTGTATGGATTAAAACAGAGTGCTAGAAGTTGGAATCTTTGCATTCATGATGAGCTTGTGAAGCTTGGTTACAAATGCAGCATTGCTGATGTGTGTGTTTACACAAAGGGAGATGTTACATTAGTGATTTATGTTGATGACTTGTGCATGGCAGCTAAGTCTAAACAGGAGATTCAGACAGTAAGGAAGGAATTGTCAAAGAATTTTGTTGTTAAAGATCTAAGTCCTCTCAGATCCTATCTTGGAATTGAGGTACATTGGACTGAGGATAGCAGTTGTTTATTGAGTCAACAGAAAAAGATTGAAAAACTGATTAAGAAGTGTGGGTTGCAAAGTTCAAAAGTAGTAAAAAGTCCTATGTCTGTTGGATATGTGAATGGAGAAGGAACTAGAGAGTTTGAGAATCCAGAGTTGTTTCTTAATATTGTTGGTAGCCTAATGTTCTTAGCAAATAACAACAGGCCTGATATTGCATTTGCAGTTGGCATGCTTAGCAGAAAGGCAAATTGTCTGAAAGTTGAGGATTGGACAGAAGTTAAATATTTGTTGAGATACCTGAAGGGTAGCATGGACAGGAAACTGAAAATACAGAACAGCCAGGTTGGGCTAGAATATTTTGTGGATAGTTCATTTGCTTCAGAGCTGCATTACAGAAAGTCAGTTACAGGATTGTTGATCAAGTTTTGAGAGAGTGTGATAGTTTGGAGAAGTAGAAAGCAGGGATATGTAGCACAAAGTACAAGTGAAGCAGAGTTTGCAGCATTATCAGAAATAATCAAAGAGGTTCAGTGGATTAAACAGTTATTACAGGATTTGAATCAAGATTGTCCTGGGCCGGTTCTGATCAGTGAAGATTCTCAATCATGCATTGCCATGTCAGAGGCAGAAAACTTAAAATGCAGAACAAAGAACATTGGAGTAAGGTATCAAAATGTCAGAGAATTGGTACAGAAAGGAGTTGGGCGTCTACAGTATATAGAAATGAGGCATAATTTAGCAGACATTTTAACAAAACCATTGACAATTGACAGACATGACCAGATGTCACGTCTGCTCAGGATGTCGCCTTAAGTGTACAGGACTTTGTGCTAAGATAGTTTCACAACAGAAAATAGTGTGCTTCACATACACATCTGTACATTTCAGAGAGGATTGTTAGAATATGGATAGGTTATACAGTCAAAGGTGAAATGTAAAGATGTGTGTGTGGAATTTTCCTCATGGGAACAACATCTAGACAAACAAAGACAATTCGGTCCAGATGGCCAGAGAAGAGTCATAACATGAGCAGTTATAGCTGGGAACACAGATAGTGAAATTCAAACAATATGAGATCATGGGAAAGGAGTCACATGGGTGGATGATGGACAGCAAGGGGCTGGCTCAAAACACATCATAGAGGCAACATCCAATCAGCATAAAGTTAACACCCAGAAGGTGGAGTAAAGGCAGGACCGAGAAATCTCTTTGTCTAGAATTGTTTATATTTCATGCATTCTTCTTGTGTGTGTGTGTGTGTGTGTGTGTGTGATCACAATGGTTTTAACCATGGAGTTAATTTTTGGACTATAATATGCTTATATTGCTTTTACAATGTAACTTCTGGATCTGGAAACATGGATCTGTAATTTTTTCTTTCTTTCAACCACATCAGCATGATGTGATCCTATGATGGACTGTACATTTTTCTTTGCTTATTTTTATTTTATGGAACAATAAAGCTCTACTTTAAATCTACATGATTTGTCTGCATGCTTTCAGCATGAGAAGGCTGATGGAGGAAGTTGGTTTCCTAGCTCTGCTTAATTCCAAACACACCACAACAATTAATCAACACCATCTCCTCTCCTTGGAAATTGTTTACTTCAAAGAGTAGTAACCAGAATCCTTTGATATGCAATAGCAACTCTTCATGTCAGGCTGGGTTTAAGGGTAGAAAAGATCCCCAAAACCTCAAGCACATTAGGTCTGGATTGATTTTATGGTAACACTGTGCCACTGTGAACTCTGACTTGGGTCGTGGCTCTTTCTGTCGTCCTTTCCTTTTCCTAATGGTTGAGTCTATCCATATTCATTTATTGTTGAAGCAGCCTCCTTCAGGTAATTATCACCATTAGAAAGCCTTGTGTTTCCTCTCCAAGCTAACTACTATATTCATGAGTTCTTGTGTGTATGAATGTATGGTAGAGTGTCTTTGTATGTTTGAATCCCCAAATAAATTACAGTTCATTGTAAAGCTTTGTCTCTATCAGTCTTTTCCCTAGCCACATAGGATAAAAGATCCCATAGAAGACTTGGGCTTTAGTAATTCCACAAGTTCAAGTCCTTCTTTACACTAGTATGGCTATAGATCTGTGGCTATGTCTTATACAGCAGAAATTACTCTTTCAGACATATTGGTTGTCACAACCTCTATTAGTCATCAAAACCTTTTCCTTTATTCAGGAAAAGCCTTTCTAATTAGCCAATTGCTAGTGATGTAATACTGCTAGTGTCTCCTTAATGTATATCTTTTGGAGTTGTCCCATAGTAGCTACATTTTTTGAGGAAGTAATCACATGACTACATTTGATTTTGGAAAGTTCTTTGTATTTAGGGATGTGCATGTCCTTTTGTAATTGTAATAATTTTTATTCGGTCATTGACCAGTATAAAAGTATAAACAGATTAGTACAATACAATATCGTATCAAAATAATAACAGAGAAGTACAATACATTCAAATGCAGATATACTAATTCCACTTAATTTCCATTTACAGTATTGGGGCATCCATTTGCCATATGGGGACGCAATTTACAGACAATATAATAGAATTTAGCCACCTTGTGAATTGTTGTTGGATCAGTGCTGTTTAATAAAGATAGTAAATGGGAGGTATCGGACTTGTTGGGGGAAATACACAATATCGGGCTGATTAATTGATGTCGAATATCCCTGTAGAATTGACAATATAACAAAACATGTTCGTTAGTCTCCACAGCGCCCGAACCGCATGGACATAAGCGAGATTCTAAGGGGATTTTTTTAAATCTACCTTCCAGCATGGCCGTAGGCAGCATGTTGAACCGTGCCAAGGTTAAAGCCCTTCTAAACTTCGGAAGAGTAACATAAGTAAGATATGGTGCTAGGGAAGGGACCACAGTTTGATTGCTAGACAGAGCGTATTTAGATAGAGAAGCAAAATCCTTATGTCTTTCTACTTCTAAGATTTTTTGCTTAATAACAGACTTTGCTCTGTCAATATTGAGCTTTAAGATTTCATATTTATTAAGCCCCAACTCATCTATTTTCTTACAAATTGAGATTTCCCATGGAGAATTAAACGGATCTGAGAAAATTAGATTGGTTAAACCTCGGGGGGTTTTATGCAATTTTTGCCAGTACATGAGTATATTTATCCACAAACTAGATTCTAATTTGATAGCCCCAGCCTCCCTTCTGAGAACAGCATTCGGTACACAGGAGGCAACCTGAAAGATCTTCCTAAGGAATTTAGTTTGTACGGATTCAATTGCATTGATGTTACTGTACGGACCCAGTTGAGCTCCGTATAGAAGTTGAGGGCGAACCTTGGCATTGAATAGTTTGATAGCTGATGGAATATGCTGAGCTCCTTTATTAAAAAAGAATCTCAGGATAGCCATTGTGGTTCTTTGGGCATTGCTGATAACAAGTTCTGAATGTGCTGTTCTCCTACCTGAATTTTGAAAGACGATTCCTAAATAATTGTATGTCCTTACCTGCTCTATTTGAAATCTATTGAGTGTCCATTTCATTCGTTTAGGACGATGGGCAAAAATAAGGATCTTCATTTTCAATGGGTTAATTATCAATTTCTCCTCTTTACAGAACTGTACTAACGAATTTAAAGCTCTTTTAAGTCCAATAGGGGATAGCGAGAAAATAACGACATCATCGGCATAAAGCAATGAATTAATATGTTTGTTGGCCAATTTGGGAGGATGAAAAGAAAGATTACCCATAGTAGAGACAAGAGAATTGATGTAAAAATTAAATAAAGTGGGGGCCAAAACACAACCTTGTCTTACTCCCATCTTAACAGAAATTGTTTCAGAAACATGTCCTTGGGGACTGCATCTAACCTTGATATTAGAATTCTCATGAATCTTTATAAGGAGTAATAGAAGTCGTTTGTCTATATTAGTGCTCCCCAATTTCTCCCATAATCTAGATCTACTGACTGTATCAAAAGCGGACTTAAAGTCTATAAATGCCGCATATAATGGTTGTCCCTGATGTTGATATTTTTCAACAAGGTATTGTAATATCAGAGCATGGTCGATAGTAGATCGTCCAGGCCGAAAACCTGCCTGCTCTAGCGACAAAATATCCTCAGACTCCATCCAATCTAGAAACTTATTTAAAAGATGTTTTGCGTAAAGTTTACTCACAAGACTCAGAAGACTAATCGGACGAAAATTGGAGGGATCAGTTCTATTGCCTTTTTTATATATTGGAATGATAATGGCCAGACCCCAATCTTTTGGAATAATAGCAGATCTATCAATAGCCGTAAACAATTTAGAAAGGACCGGAACCCACCAATCAAGATTGTTTTTGAGTACTTCTCCAGTTATGCAATCGGCACCGGGGGCACGAGCAGGTTTAAGTTGAGTAATGAGACTTTTGATCTCTGAATGCGAAACTGGGGGCCAGCATGTCCTTTTGAATTATTTACCTGTTTCTTAGAAGTTAACAAATGGCCAATGGAAATGGATGTTTTGCACTATTGAGCGCTGAAAGATTGATACTTTGTTACTGGAAAGTTAATATTTCTCCATTTGTGATCCAATGGATAGAAGATCTAACTACACTTGTAACATTTGAAAAATAATAATGTATAGATGAAATTTCAAATGGACTTGTGTTTGGACATTCGGTTAGATTTGATAGAAAATTACAACAAATGTGTTTATTTTTCTTCTTTTTATATTTTTATTTTCCTGCTTTTTAAACACTAAAACATTATAGTATGTAGCTGAGATTCCTTTGGACCGTAAATAAAAATTTATAGTTTTGTTTGTTTGTTTGTTTGTTTTTAGAGAACGTAGCTACATTTTGAAGGAACTAATATAGAAAATATTTCTTCCTGATATGCTAGAAGGGGTTGTTTGTTTGGTTTATAAAGAAAAACATTCAGAAATAAACTCTGTGGTCTGACATCACTTAAATCCAAGATTCTACCACCTGCCTAGTAATAAATTGGCTCATTGGGCCAGAAATAGATGTCCTGTAGGAGCAGCCATGTTTTCTTTGTAGACATTTCTGCCTCATTCAGATTTCAAAAATGAGGTAAAAGTCTTTTTGTTTTGGTTTAAATTAAGGTGAGCTTGCTGCAGATGGAAGCTAGGTAGTGTAGTGTATGTTATTTGTATTGTATGTCATTTTAATCTATATGTTTTAACTAGTGTTTGGTTTAATACTTTTTTAAGGGGGGTGATTATTTGGTTTTTCTGGTTTTACATTGTCAGTAATTTTAATTGTTGTTAGCTGCCTCGATTGTTCACAGAGGGGCGGGGTCTAAATTATTATTATTATTATTATTATTATTATTATTATTTGGTCTTCCACATTTTCTCCCTGTGCTCTTTTACTTCAACTCTCAGTCTCTCAGATGAGAAAAGTCCTGACATTATGGAAGAGGGACTTGAGGAATATAAGATATGAAGAGGAATAGAAGGGTTATATATTCCTCATCTGGTATGCTCACCTGGATTGTCCCTATCTGTGCTTCTCCTTTGCTTACACCCCCTAGTGGACTGGGAGTAGGTAAGACAAAACCTGTCAGTGTATGGAGAAGATGAGTACAAAGAAGATGAGTACAAAGAAACAGGTGTGAATGGAAATTGTTTTGTGAGAGGAAGTGAACAGAACATTTGTTGTGTGTTTGAGAGAAAGTGCCAGCTTACCCAAGGCATCTGTAAAAAAAAAAAATTACAGATTTTTAAAAGTTAGGTCTTCCAGTTATGAGGCTGCTTTAAAATCAACAGACCACCCTATACTTTTCAAAGGTATGCATCTGAGATAATATTCAGAGTGCATCTTCATTGTATTTTACACTGCCTTCTAGTTCCCTTCAGCCATTTTCTTAGACTTATAAGCACTTTGAGAACTGGACTACTCTCAAGAGTCCTAATCTGGTTCTGAATGTGTGCCAAACAGTCCTGGATGTGGCTACATTCCTTTCAAAAGACTGTGTTCACAGCTTCTAGATCTGTTGCTCCAAATGACAACCCAGATAGTTGTGACAGCTAGGAGGGCTTACTATCAGCTTCATCTGTTATGTCAGATGTGCCCCTTCCTACAGCTAAAGTATATAAAGATGGTAGTGCATGCATTGGTAATCTCAAGCCTGGCCTTCTGAAATACACTGTAGATTGGGTTACTTCTATGCCAAGTTCAGAAATTTCAGTTAGTTCAAAACATAGCAACTAGATTGGTTACTGGTGCATCCAGGACTAATCAGATTGCATCAATATTGAGAAAACTCCACTTGCTGCCAATTAGTTTCTGGCCAATGTAAAATGTGTTGGTTGTTACCTTCAAAGATTTGCATGGTTTGGGTCCAGGTTACCTACAGAATGTGAAATCAAAGGATTTTACGGCTGGCATCCTTGGTTTTTTTGTGGGTTTTTCGGGTTATGTGGCCATGTTCTAGAACAGGGGTAGGCAACCTTTCCCTTTTAAGGGCCGAGGGACTTCAGCTCCCAGAAGCCTCAGCCATGTTGGCCAATAGTCCCATGTTGGCCAATAGCTCCTGGGATTCTGGGAGCTGAAGTCCCTCGGCCCTTAAAGGGGAAAGGTTGCCTACCCCTGTTCTAGAAGATTTTATTCTTGACGAATCTTCTTCTTCTGTATTATGTGCCATATACACTCAGGTCTTTTGGGGGACATTTACTTCAGTCAGCCTAAGACTAGGCTGGCAATTGTTACATAGAGGACTTTTTCTTCACCCCTCCCCCCTAAAAAAACTGTGGAATGACTTGTTAGAAGAGATTCAACAGCTGGATTTGTTCCCCCAGTTTAAAACAATACTGGAGTGGCCTTTTGCAGTAGGCTTATTCAGAAGATTTCTAATTATGAATTTTAAAATTTATATTGATTGTTTTTAATATGTATCAGTTGTATGTGCTCTTTAAACAGATTTATATGCTCATTTAACAGTCTTATGCATGTGATTTGTATTTGTTCCCTGACTTGATCAATGAGGGGAGGAGAGTAAAATAGTAGTAGTAGTAGCAGTAGTAGTATTGGAGTAAAACTAGGCAAAGCATGATTTACTGAAGTGCTGGCCTTGAAACACAGAATGCTCAACATCTGGAGTTTGGTTTGTCTGTCTAGATAAAAACTGGAATATCTGCATGGATTTGTGTGGGATTACAGTGGATGAATGGTAAGAGAATCAAGTGTATGACATTGTTCAGAATGTTATATATAGCCTCTTACCTTGTTCTCTGCTACCTCTTCTCAACCGTTTTGCTGATCACCTGACCTGCCCAGATATCTGACACCATACTCCTCTACCATGTTGGTAATATGCAGAATCAGAATCAAGCCAGCAAAACAGAATTTTTGGACTGTCCTTACATGTCATCTTGGAAAAGACTTGATTCTCATCACTGATGACCACACACTCAATTGGCACCTCTGCTGAGGATTATTAGTCATTTCATGGACAGTGTCTCTGGTATGTATTTTCTGTGCTGGCATATCAAAAGTTGTGCAATTATTTCAGCCAAGTGCTATTTGGGAACACATTTGGAACTTAACCAGGCCTTAGCTGGCTTGCATGCTCCTTATTCTGACACCTCTTTTGTTGCTGAATGTTTGTGGGACCTGTATGGTTATTATCTCTCAGCCAACTCTTAAGCATGTTATCTATGGCAAATATACATTTTAATATTCACTTTGTCTTGTACTTGTGAGAGCTCCCCTCAGATGCAATTTAGGCAAGAGGGCTTTCTTTGCTTTTCTTTAAATATTTTTTAAAGGGAAAAAACAAAAACTATGAATAATCTTGATTTTTGACTGGTCTCCATTTGTAATATTAAAAAAAACTGACATGTGTGCTATCATGTATAATAAGTTAGTGTTGCTTAGTTATAAATAAGATTTGAACTGCTACTTTGAAAGGACACAAAAAGTTTCTCCCTGCTTTGTTTCTAGCTGCATCAGGAATTGTTGTAGGATATTTGGAAGTCTTTTCTGGTGTTAATACGTGACTCATATTGAAGCATGCATACCATACAGCTGGTTCTCCAACTGCTGCAATCACTTCTAATTATTTCTATATTTAAAGCTAAATGTGACAGCTGTATTCACACACAGTTAGATTCAGTTGCTAAATTATTTTACATTTGTAATCAGGAAATGGCTCATTTGAAGGTACTTCTTTCTTATGAAAGGACCATTGATTCAATAGTACAGTGATACAGTATTCATAACTTCAACATATGAATCAAATTAGGAACCAGCAGATTTCTTCCCTTTATTTTTACTTATTTATCTGCAATATTTTTATGCTGTCTTACTGACAGAGCCACCAAGGCAGCGCACAATAATTATATATAGAGAGAGAGAGGGAGAGAGAGAGAGAGAACAAAATTAATATATTACAATGAATAAAAACAACAAAACAACAATAAAAATAATGAATAAAAACAACAAAAGTGCTAATTAAATACTTCAGAGATAAGGGTGAAGAAGTGTGTGTTGACACCTTTTTTTAAAAAAGCATATCCACTAGATCGCATGCAGCTCCAATGGGTGTACATTTCAAAATTTGAGATAGACAGTAGAAACCCTTTGTGTCCATCAGTTTAGCCTCTACAACTGAGAGCATCTTTCAAAGGGTCCTTCTATTATTAATCTCTTCCATTCTGTTACTGTTCTGTAGATTAGCTGTACTGTGCATTCTGTCCAGTATTCCTTCCAGTTTAACTAGTTCTTGAAATTAATTTGAGAACTGAATCATATGCAGTTCACTGTTTCTTTTTGGTTCCTTTTCCTCATGTGTTTCTTTTTAGTCTACCTAAATTACCAATATGGACTGTTGCTTGTGGGTATTAAACACACACACACACACAGACAGACATTTGTGTGCAACACTGCATCAAAATCCTGTGTCTCGCTGTGTGTATTAGAAACACAGATAGAGAGAAAGGAAAGAATGTGCAGAAGTGTTCATTTTCGTCCCTCGATTGCTCTATGATTTTCTGCTCCTACCACCTTCTTCTGAGAGATCTGCTTCCCATTGACGTGGAAAACACCAGGCACCACTGCTTTTGATTTCTGACCATTCTTAAGAAGATTGTTTAAGATCCTGGAATCACAGATAGATGAAGCCATCCCCACCTTCAGGGTGGTATTGCATGCTTCTCAGTTTGAGATACTGAAGGGGTATGAACAAATCTATATCCAGTCTGTATCAGTTTTGTATGTTTGCAATTATAAATTTTTCAGTCTCATTTCTATATTAGTCTATCATTTTTTGTAAGTAAAAGGAAAAATCAACATTCATTTTTATAGACAACTCTTCCTAGCATATCCATTGTGTATGCAAGGTTCCCTAATATATGCATTTTATACAAAATTTTAGAGCTGTGAACTGCTTTGCAAATTTCAAAGATTTCATAACATCATATTGTCCAGTGCAACAGAAATAACCTAGCCAAAGTTGTTCATGCACCAAAAACCAAAAAAATAGTTTGATTATAATGCTGTAAAAATGACAGAGAGGAAATAGACAGGACATGGCTACTGGGAGCACAGTTAAGGCATTGGCTGCCTTTGGTGGAAATTTAATGAAGAAGTAGACTTTGGCTGGCTGTTGGAGGGTTCAGGCTATGTCTCCTCACCTTGTGCTCAAGTTTATTTTTAAACAAGCACACATGTTACAAAATTATGGTAAACCTTCAGGACCCCTTACTACCAAATGTGCAGTATTATGTTCTTGGAACTTGACACAACTCAAATGTGCATCACTATATATATGCATGCTTGTGTGAGCTAGCAACAGTATGTGTTAAAGAGAACAAATATATTCTGATGGTGAAATGTAACAGGAGGATTTAAGATCATGGTTATACTTTAGCATCTTGATCAATGGCACCATGTTTTAGTTTTGTGTAAAGCAGTAAGTGGTTGATGTATTCCAGCATCAGTAATTTGATTTAGCAGCAAAACAGTTGTCAACCTGGATTGTCAAGATTTACTGTAAGTACTCAAACAAATTAATGCAAAATTATTTTGATAGCTATAGTTGCCTCTATGACAGTCTCTCTGAACATAGTTAATTTGCTGCCAACTATATTATTTGGTTTAAACTATATTATTTCAGAACTTTGCAAGAGATTTTACATAATCTTTTTTGAAACATGTTTGTTCTCTGATGCTAGATTGCTTGTCTTTACTAAAGCATGTCATTGCAATCCAACTCAACAGGAAGGCATTTGTTTAAAATTCAGGTTTGTTAACTTTTTGAAATTCAAAATTGTGGCGATGACAGGTTTCCAGTGGCTCTAGCTTGTATCTCAGCTCTTCTAATCCTTTTGATTTAGAAATGGGAACAGTGGACTGAAATAGGAATGTTGAAATCAAAAATATGTGTGTTTTCCTGTAAGCAAAAGAGTAATATGTCATCTATTGTAGAGAACTCAAATACAAACAAAAACTCACATGCTTATATCACATCCTCTTTTACAATATATAGGATGCAAACCAAGGAAACAGAGAAGAAATCTTACACAAATACATGATCATAAGAGACACACAGACTGACTTGGGAGGGATGCAGACGGCGAAAATCATCGTCTTCAAGCCCAGGAAGGGGAGAGGCAGCCAAACACCAGGCACCCCAACCCCTTCCTGAAGATGTCATCAGAGTGCCCGCCGTTGCACATGGCGGGCGCTCCGATGACATCCTTCCTGCTCAGCGTCCGGACACACTGAGCCAGAAGGAATGCAGAAGAGGATATTTATTTTATAGACACTCCTGGAGATCAAATGTGAAAATTGACAGCACCTCCAAAAAAGCATATTAGAAATGTGAAACTGAAAATGGCATCTGCTTTTATCTGCTTTTTCTACCCATCTTTTATACATTTACCTACTCCAAATCTTCTTCTGCACATTCACCTACTCCATCTTCTGCACATTTACCTACTCCAAAAACTTTTATTCATTGTACAACTCTGTATCAATGGGATTTTACCCCATGGAAATGTATTTAAAATTATAACCTTTCAGTGGAAACCAGGGCAAACTAAGGGCCTCTACAGACGGCCGGCTGTGGGCCACCCCGAAAAGCTGCAGATTGGGACTGAGGCTGTCCCATGCCTCAGCCCCGATCCATCCTTATGGTGCCTCTGAAAAGGAGCGCTAAAATAGTGCTTCTTTCAGAGGAGCCGAAAGGGGCACCGGAAGAGGCGCCAGGTGCCTCTTCTGCACTCCTTCTGGCTCAGCGTGTCTGGATGATGAGCTGGAAGGACGTCGTCAGAGCACTCACCATGTTCAATGGCAAGCGCTCTGATGACATCCTTGAGAAGGGATTGGAACGCCTGGCATCCGGCTGTCCCTCCCCTTCTCGCCCTCCAAGATGGTGCTTTGCGCCATCTGCATCCCACCAAACTCAGAGAAAGTTAGCTGTATTCAATAAGCAGACCCATGGGCTCCTTAAAACTTTGGACAGACAGTCAAAAAGGCAGAGAGTCACTTTATATGGTCTTAAGGCCTTTTAAAGACAAAATTGTAGACTCTTTTTTATCTAAATCTTATTTTTTTCAGCTGCATAGCAACTTTGTACATTCAAAAAAAATTATTAAGCAACTTCTCCATTGTTCCTTTTCTTGCAACAGCTGACAAAAAAATGAGGTGGAGGCTTACTAGTTGAAAACTGAGAATAAGTTATTAAGTGACAATATTGCTATAATGGGCTACACATTCCTCCCTGATGAACTGTTTTTCCTCCTCCCCAGCATGTAACAACCTATCAGCCAATAGCTCATATTGTTTCCCTATCAATCTGTTGGATACACTCTGATTGGATGCCTCCCTATCCAATTCCCTTCCCCCCTTTGCTGCCCCTAATGAGTGAGCAAGGGAGGGGATTTTAAATGTACACATAAATACACACATATACACACAATGGAGAAAGAACAAAATAACATTGTATTTTATTCATCTGTTGTTTTTGAAAATGTTCAGCCATTTGGAAATACAAAGAACAATCAGGAACTTTCTATCACTGTTGGTGGTCATGTAAAAGAGTAAGGAAATACTGGGATATGGTTAATTATACAATATGTAAAATGTTAGATATTAGACTACAAAGTCAACCCAAAATGTATTTGTTAAACATGTTTAAGGATGAGTTAGAGAATGAATATGGCAACATTCTCTTTTACACGACAACAATGGCAAGGATAACTCTGGCTCAAAAATGGAAGTCTGGGGATATTCCTGACCAAAAAAAAAAAAAAAAAAAGATTGGAGAAATTATATGATGTTATTGAAATGACAAGTTGACACTACTATTAAGAGGAGAAACAACAGATAAGGTTAATAAGGATGGGATGAAAGTAGTAGGTTGTTTAAAAAAGATATGGGGGACATATCAAAAGGGAATATGTGATATTTTTCTTCCCTGAGTAATTCTAGAATTTTGGTTGACTTGATGTCAAAGAGAAGGTTGATTTTGATGGAGGCAAGAAAAGGTAAAATGCAGATAGAGTTTCAAGAAATAAAGAAAATGGAAAGTTGGGGAAATGGAAGAATGTAACAACCAGTGATTAATAGGAAGGAAGGATAGAATGATAAAAAGAAAGGAGGGGAAGAATGTGAAAAAGGTTAGAGGACGTGAGAAGAAGGTATGAGGATGTATGGAAGGAAGGAGAGAAAGGAAAGTAAAGAGGAGAAAATAAGAGGAGAATAGGGAGAGGAAGAGGAAGTTAAAGGAAATATATATGGAGAAGGGTAAAGGAATTATAGAGAGAGAAAGAGGAAAAGGAAAGGAAATAGTTGAGTATAGATTAAAGTAAAGGTCAGGTGGGAAGATGAAACAGAGAACACATAAATAGGTAACTGATGAAGATAAGGAAGACGAATATGGATTTAATAATAAGGAATTCATGAGTTAGTATAGTAGGGAAGGTAAAATGACTGAATCAGATTGTATGATTGTTTAACTACAAATAGAATTAGTAGATGATCAGATGATGCACATTTAGGTATGGATGTATGTATCCTATTTTATTTTAAAGTCTTGAGTGTGCTTTTTAAAAAAAACATTTATAAAAAGAAAGAAATAAAATGTTCAGCCATGAGATCAATGATGAAGGGTAAGATGGGTCTATCCCTCTTTCTTCCTCCTCACACCTGTGTCACATTTGTTTTTACTGTTTTTACTCCTCCCATGCTCCCCCCATCAGCATTATGTTTGTTTCTATTTCAGAGAATTGAGTGTGCACATTTCCTCTTCCCCCCCTCTGATCCATCACTTGTTCATTTGTGCAGGGATTTCATGTCCTCCTTCACCTCCAATCCCCCATACATACATTGCAGACCCCCCCCACAAGTGAGCGAGTGAACAAATGATCAGGGGGTATCAAGGGGAAAGTGTGTGAGATCTTCACATAAGTGAGCAATTGAATGATGAGGAAGAGGGAGTGTTCACAATATGCTATTGCTGCAAAGCTACAATAGCAGTATGGTTTATCTCCTTGAATGTGCTCCTCAGTTCATCACTATAATGATCAACAACACATTATAAAGCTTCTGAAATCTAGCTTGTGTTCATTCCCTCCTTCAAAATTAACACCAGCACCATCAACAAATACTGTGAGAAAAATTCTATGGGAGCTTGCAAAATTGTTTTGATGGTGCCTCATAGTCATAATTCACAACCTTTCTAAACTGTTTCAAAAGTGTTGTGGAATATATCATTTTGCATCTATACCAATACCTTTCCAACTAAGGTCAGGTTACTACTCCCACCTTCAACACTGCTTGATATCCAGATTTTACTGCAGTCGTCCCTTGGTATCTGTGGACTTGCCATTAATGGTTTCGATGATTTGTGAATGGCAAGCCTGTGACTCCCTCCCTCCCTCCCTCTTCCCCCCAGGCTTAGGTTTGCCTCGGGAGCTGAAAGGGGGCCTTCCGTATGTCCAGGGGGCAGTCTGGGCCTGCCATTTTGGGGTCAGCCAGGCAGCAAGGCCCAACTGATGCCCCCTCTAGGATTCGGTGGCACCGGGTCCTGGAGTCTGATGTACCAGGCAGGGTCCTGGAGGCAGGGCAGAGGGGCCACCAGGGCCTGTAATATGTGCTGGCCAGCCACCATTGGGACTCTCCCAGTGGCGCTTGGGGCCTGGCATGCACATGCCCGGCCCCTTCCATCACAGCCAAGGGATGCACATTGGCTGCAGCAGAGGGAAGAGGGGCATTCACACACCAGGCCCTGAGCACCAATGGGAAAGAGATTCCCAATGGTGCCAGACCCCAGTGCCACCAGACCCCAGAGTGCCAAGGGGGGGATGGGCCCAGACTGCCCCCCAGTTTTAAGGGAGGCGCTCCTTCCAGCTCCCAAGGCAAACCTTAGCCCAGCGCGAAGAAGTAGGTAAGGGCGGGAGGGAGGGGAGGGAAAGAGTCAAGTCCCATTGTCTCGAATTGACTATTCATGAATTTTGGTATCCATGGGGGGATCTGGAACGGATCCCCTGCAAATACCGAGGGATGACTGTACTTCAGCAGTAATGTTATTGATTTAAAATGTCCCTTTTGTTGCTCTTTTGTGTGCTTTCAGGTTATTTCCAACTTAAGGTGATCCTAGGTTTTCTCTTTCTCTGAGGTTGTGAAAATGTGATGTGCCCAAGATCACCCAGTGTGTTGCCATGGCTGAGCAGGAAATTGAATCTGGTCTCCAGAGTTGTAGTCCAATGCTCATACACTAAACCAAATCCTGGCTTTCTCCTAGTACTTTTAGCATAATTTTAAGAAGAAAGGAAAAATGAATACTGGATGTGTTATCTTCCTTCACTGTGGATAAAAAAAGAAAAAGAAACAAGATAAAATTAATGCAAATGAGAAATTGTGAGTTCCTAGCTTTGATTGCTGAAGAGCCCTACAATCTTCAGTAACCTAATTTTCATACCAATTGACATTCATTCTATAATTGATCGTATTCCCATTCTTATTCTTTATTATGGTCTCATATGAAACACAGAACACAAATAACAGAAAGGGGCCAAACATACAGTATCCAGTTGAGCTAATGCAGTGAACTAAATGAGTTGTTACGTACACAGCAATCTTTTATGTGATCCACTCATTCAGTAATATACTGATCCTTATTTGACAAGCAATGTATTCCATCTGAGTGCCTTGACAAAACAATTAAAAGAGGATATTTTGATAAGATCTTAATCTGAATAAAGGTTACAATGATAAAGTTACATGTGCTAGTTTCAAGAACTCTTACTTTATGTGGATGTAACCTATCTTAAACAGGTGTTTGAAAACATTTTGCCTTGGACTATAACTATACATTGAACTTTAAATCTTCATGTACAGATATTCTGCATACTTGCATTATCTTAAAATAATTAAGATATGATTGCAAAATACAGTAATCAGGTGCACTACAATGAACCACAGAGGAAAAAAGTAATCTAGATCTAAAACATACTGCAGAAATAATCCAGTTTGAGACTATTTTAACTGCCCTGGCTCAATGCTGGGGAATTGTGGGAAATGTAGTTTTGTGAGACATTTAACTTTTTCTGTCAGAAAGCTCTGGTGCCACAGTAAACTACAATTCACAGGATTCCCTTGCACTGAGACAGGGTAGTTATACTGGTCTCAAACTGGATTATTTCTGCAGTATGTTTTGGACCTTAGTTAGAGATTTTTTTAGAATCTACAAATCAACATTTTAAATGCCTCTTCTTGCCCATGAACTAGAAGGTATTAGCCAACTTAACTAATTTTACATAGGATTAACATGATCACTTATCAGACTATGAGTCAGTTAATATAAAATGTACAAAGCTAAATGTTAGTAAAGAGAAGGACTTCCAGGGTGTCACCATGCACAGCATAGCAGACAAGTACCCAGTTTCATGGACTCCAATGGGCGAAGACCAGGGCTTCCTATGGAAGACGGAGCATGCCATGATGCCACATAGGTGGCGGAGTTGCAGGCAATGTAAGGTCTTGCAGCTTTGGCAGCAAGCCAACAAATGTGAATAAAGATGGTACAGATACATCCTGAAGCAGATTCTTACTTCTGTTAGTTCTTCTAACAGAAGGGATGGTTTCTCCTGGTTCCTCTACATCCTTTCACAACCACAGCTGTCCATATGAGTCTTCAGACAGTTGAACCCCTACAAGCCAACCAGGCTTCTGGCATAGACTACTGGCAGCCTCTGCAGCCCCTGAATTTTGCACAGCACCCTCAGGCCTCACTGACTAGCCTCTCTACCAAATGCTGCAGCTGCACACACAGGCCTCCTGCCAGCTGTGTGATGGCTTGATTAGGCCTGCAGCCTGCCCAGCCAGCCAGGGCCTTGCTGGATTTCCCCTCTCCCATCAAATGCCATGTGTGCCTGCCCAGGTCTCCCATTGGTGATGCAATAGCTTTATTAAGCCTGCAGACTGCCCAGACTGCCAGGGCCTGACCAGCAATTCCTCCCTTTCACCAAATGCCATACATGCCCACATGGGCCTTCCATCAGCTGCATGGCTGTTCGATTAAAACTGTGGCCTGCCCAGCTTCCCAAGACCACAGTGGCTTCCCACTCCCACCAAAAACTCAGTGTGAACTCCTGGGCTTCTCGCCAGCCATGTGGCAGCTTGATTAGGACTCTGGCCTGCCACCCTCCCACCAAATACCATATGTGCTTGCCCAAACTTCCCATCAGCTATGCAACTGCTCAATTAGGCCTGCAGCCTACTCAGCATGATAGGGCCTGACTGTCTCTTCTCCCTCCCACTGAAAGCCATGGCCACCTGTGCGGGCCTCTCTCAGGCCACACAATGGCAGGCTTAGGCCAGCTGAGCCCTTGACAGGACTTTCTCTCAAAACATTGCTGCCACCTGCTTAGGCCTCCTGGAGGCTGTTCAGCAGCACCTTCAGGCCTGTGGCCTGGCTGGCTGGCCAAGGCCTCACTGGATCTTATTCTCTCCCCACCATCCCCATCAACATCATCTGTTTGGGACTTCTGCCAGTGATATGGCAGTGCTTTTAGGCCTGTGGCCTGCTTGGCTAGAAAACACCTCACTGGCTATTTCTCTCTCTCCCAAACATAATTGTCCCAAATTTCACCATTGCTTCCTCCCATAAGTCACTGACTTTCCACCAGCCACACAACATCATGTTTGGGGCTAAGCTGTGCTGGCTCTTCCACTCCTTCATGTACCCCAGCTACCTACCCAGGCTTCCAGCCAGTTGGTGCTGCTCCCCATTTTTTAGGCTTGTGGCCTTGCCCAGGCCTCACAAGTTCCTCCCATTCCTAACCGCTGTGATCAATGCGCATGGGTTGGAAATCCATTTGGGCTTCTTACAGAATATGGAGAGGATATTTTCTATGGACTTTATCACATGGGAAAAATCAGAGAGAAAATCGGGGGTTTAAAGAACCATTATCCCATGATCAGGTGAAAGATTTTCACACACATCATGATTAAACAGCCATTATACTGGCAATAAACAGGCAATAAACAGCAACAAATCATTCATGGGATTTCCCTGTGAATGATTTGTTGCTGTTTATTGCCAGAATAATGGCTCTTTAATCACAACCTCATGTGAAAATCTTTCACCCAGTCGTGGGATAACCCTTGATTTTCCCTGATTTTCTCACATGATAAAGTCTTATGGCCTGTTTTTGGGTTGGTTTGTTGCTTGTTTTCTTTTGGGGTTTCATGCAATCCAAGAAAGAGGGTGGGTAAAGGGCAGGGAACTAGCCAAAAAGCCATCTGCTAAATGGGTCCAGACACAACCTTATGTGCAACTTGATTTTTGAGTACTAACCAGATTCTGTTTAAGATTTCAACAACATGGACAGACAAAGTGTCCAGATTTGTGGTCCCAGCAGGACCTACTGCTAGACAGTGCAGCAAACCTGAAGTAGTCCTTTGAGGGCTCAGCTGGGGCTGATTGTTGGGCCACGGAGGAATTGCTTGGTAGAAAAGGGCTGAGGTGGAACAGCCTTCTGGCATTGTTGTTTCAAGAGCATGCTGGGCCTCCCCCAGATGTGAGGGTCATCCACATGAGAGGGAATGACTTGCGCTTGCTGAAAGGCAAGGGCCTCATTGTGCAGTCTCTGCATGACCTTCACTTCATACGGTCCAAGTGACCAGGTGTGGTACTGGTATGATTGGCAATCTTGCCATGCCAAACCTGGCATAGCAATGGGAACTCCCATGCTATTATCCTGGCATGGAGAAAAGTAAGTAGGATAATGCGTAAAGCCATCCACCAGTGATAAAAAACAAATTTTACGTTAAAATCCCTTTATGGGTCTCCATGCAGGAAGTGTTTGTCAGCAGATGGGGGAAGGTCAAAAAATGGCTTGCAAGGAGTTAATTTTTAGAACAGGAGAAGGGGAGATAGATATTAGACTCAAAGAAGAATTAGACATTAAAACTCATAAAATGCAATGGTGTTAATTTTAGGCAAATAAAAAGGATATTTAAGGAAGACTTAAAAATGAAAAGTTTGAGGATAAAGAAAATGAATTTGACAAATTAATATGGGTGAAAGATAAAAATAAGACCATCAAAATAAAAAGTACTATTATGCATTTAACATTTAGAAACAGGAGAAATAAAAGAAACCATGATAAAATGGGCCAAAGATCTGGGATACCATATAGAACTTGAGAAATGGCAGAATGCCAGAAAGAAAACTATTAAATTTATGGCTTCACAGGATTTAAAAGAAAACTATGTCAGGTTAAATTCATATCCAGAGCAGAAAATGTCCCAGATGCAGCAGTGGAGTACAAAGGTAAAAAAGTAACTAAGGGGGGTTGCAGACTGCCAGAAATAATGTAAATTGAGTCCACTTTTAGGGTTAGGGTTAGGGAATCATGGGAACTGTATTTTATTGTGGCACTAGAGCTCTCTGACAGAGAAGGCTCAATGTCTCAGAAAAAAAAGTCCCATGATTCCCTAGCACTAACCCTAACCCTAAAAGTGGACTCAATTTGCACTATTTCTGGCAGTCTTCAACTCCCCTAAAGGTCAACAGGTGCCATGATGATTGTGCAAAATTGAGGGGTGCTGAGTCACAGGAAGATTATGAAACCTCAGCAGGAAGCAGAATCATGATGCTTCAATAATGCACAGTCATGGTACACATGTGACAGGAAACTGTGACATACCAGTTGGGGGTTGGACTAAATTCTCAGGCAGAGAGTGTGTATATAAGGGAGGTTCTGCCACTGTATATTGTTTGGTTGTTGTTGTTGGCTAGTGGTGGAGCATTTTGTCAGATAGTGTAAGATATTGTAAATATTGCAACTAAGATTAAAGTCTCTTAGAGAGAACTCAGTCGTGTAAGACTCTCTGGTGGAAGGAGGATTTTTTCACTTCCAGAGTGTCCTGTGGTATTTGTTTCTTAGCAGCCTCACTTCTGCTAGCATGGACTTCAGGTCCCACATGCGCCAACAAACTATGGGCCTCGGCAGACGGCTTATTGAGCTGTCTTGGAGGCCCGGAAGAGGAGGAGCCACCGCACGAGCGGCGCTCCTTCCTCTTCCTGAGGTCGCCCTGGGAGCTGCCAGCCTTCCGCACGGCCGGAGCTTCCGGGGCAACCTCCTGCTGCAGCGACCGGACGCGCTGCGGTGGAAGAGTCAGGGAAAGTGCGCCCGCCACTTTTAGGGTGCACTTTCCCTGACATCTAAAAGGAGCGCCAATTTGGAGCTCCTTTTAGGGACGCCGCAGGAGCGCCGCGGTGCAGAGGCTCCGCTCCGCCGGTGCTCCGTCCGGCGGCGTCCCGGATGCAGTCGTCTGCTTCCCCCCTAAGTTAAAGTAGTAAATAGATGGTATTACACCCCACCCAAATGAAAGAAAATTTATAAGACTGGAGGTAAAAATGTTGGAAATGCTCAAAAGAAATTAGATCGATGTACTATATGTGGTGGAACTGTCCAATAATAATAATTAAAAAGTTCTGGTCCAAAATACACACTAGAATTCAAAAGATTTTAAAGGCACAATATCCTTTTTCAAGTGAATTATATTTACTTAAGAGCAGATGATGAAAGGAAACACTGGAGGGCGATTTTATATCTGGTTACTGCAGCAAAACAATGGAAAATGAAGGAGCCACCACTTACAGAGGACTGGATAGAAAAAAAATCAGGATATGAGAGAGATGAGTAAACTGTCATATATATTAAATCATAAATCTATAAGTAATTGGGAGATGGAATGGAAACAATGGGCAATATTATGGGAAAACACTAGTTAAATGTGTTAAAATAAAAGGAGGTAGAATTTGGTTTGCTGGATTTATATATGGGACACATGTTTGTAGATGACGGGTCATATTTCAATATTTAATTTGAATTTTAAGTATAACAGAGTTTATATGGTTGAATTATATTGAAGACTATAACAAATAACACATGTAAAAACAACTTAAGATAGCTATTATGAATGTAATAGAAAAGGAGAAAAGAAAAACAATCAAATGACTAAATATGTTAAGAAAAATTAAGGTTTAAATTAGAGAAATTATACAATTATTGTCTAAAGGAAAATGATGTAACCCAGAAAGTGGAAAATTCATCTAGAGGAGTAGCAGAAGAACAAACAGAAAGACCCCATCAGATGATAATGGGAAGGAGGTCTTTAGAGCAGAAGCAAAGGAAGAGTTGTTCCAACTCAAAGAAAGAAAAAGAAAGAAACCCAAGTTTATTTTTAAAAAAAAAAAAAAAATCTGGTTACTGCATTAATTGCATTTGAGGTAATGTAGAAAACATACAATTATTGTAATTGAGCTGATATAGAACTTTATGTTGACTATATTAATGTAAACTAATAATAATAATAATAATAATAATAATAATAATAATAATAATAATAATGTGTAAAGCCATGAATGAAGGGTTGGACCATTTCCTATTGCATGCAGGGATTGTGTTTGCCCACCCAGAGCTCTACAGGGCAGGTTGCACACACCTTTCTGAGAAGGGAAACTGATTATTCCTGAAAGAATTGTAACAGGGAGTGAGTGCCATATTGGCTGGGGGAAAGAGACTAGGTAGACACCTGTCCCTTGTCAATGACAGGAAATGGGGGAGAATGGAAGAGCTCCACCATAGTCACTTGTATACCATTGTGTGTAGAGTAGAGCTCCAGAATCATCTTGCTAGGGTTTCTATGGCCCAGAGTTGGACAAGGACTCTGCCCTTGAAGTGGATCTGAGACTTTGCTCCTACTCCTAAATTTATATGGCTTGTGTGGGAGCACCTGGTTCTGCCTTCCAGCAGATGACTGCCTGAAGAACAATCCAGCCAAATGGACTGCATCCTGAGCTATGTGTTTCAGCCAAGGGAAGGCTAGGGAAGTAGTCAGGGGATGACACCTTCCCCCAGCTGAGGCCGCATCAGGTTGCTCCCCCTGCCTTGTGGTCTTGAGGATTGTAAATGTCATTAAATAGGTCAACAAAGTTGTCCTAGTTTAACCCAGCTTCTTGTGACTGGTCTCATTATTCCACGGTATATCATCAAGTGAAAACCTAAATAAATGGATCCATACTTTTTGTTTTAATAAACTATGGCAATTTTTTTCTTTTTTAAATGTTTTTTTTTATTTACAAACTTACTTACATTCATTCGCATATATACATTACATCTACTTACATAAAAGACAAACAAAACACCACTAAAAAGAAAGACAAGACAATATAACATAACTAAACATAATATAAACATATAACTATAACTATAACATAACATCTTGCATCTTCTCCTACATTCCACATACTACATTAAAAACAAAACTTCCTTATTTCATCTTTCAGCCAATTTTCTTTTCTGTAGCTTATTGTTTATCTGCTTTTCAATTCCTTAGTTGCTTATAATTGTTTCCCTGGCTGATTATTACAGAACTGGCCTAATGTCCAAATGTCCCATTATCCATTTCCCATTTTATATCCTAATCTTATATCTAGTTCTATCTATCTTATTATTTTCTTATACTGTATTTTATACATATGTTCCATTAAATATACAACATATATAATAAAGTTTAACTATGTAATTTTCTATTTATACTTTTTATAACCATTAATCTTATCTTTCTTAACAATTCATTTATACATCATACATAATATATTTCATATTCTTAATCTTTTCTATATAATCTTTATTCCGTTGAAATCGTTTCTTCAATCAAGAGATTCAGCCATTTTTTTCCATATATGCTATCACTTCTTTCCATTCATTCTTCTCTTGTTTCTTCTCTTCTCCATTCAGTTTTCAGGATAGTATATCTAACTCAATCATATCTAACAATTTTTTTATTATCCATTCATCTATATGCACCATTCTTGTTGTTTTCCAGTACCTAGCATAGACAATTATAGCGGCAATTAACATATAAAAGATAATCTTGCCATATACCCTTTCTATTTTATCTTGCAACATATTTAATAACAAAACCTCTGGTTTGAACTGTAATTCTATATCCAATATTTCCATTATATTATTTTTAATTTTCTCCCAAAAGCTTTTTGCTACCTCGCACTCCCACCATAGATGGAAAAAAGTTCCTTTCTCTTTTCCACACTTCCAACACTTGTTGTCCGTGTGTTTATATATCTTACTTAATTTATTCGGTGAGAGGTGCCATCTGTATAATATCTTATAGAAGTTTTCCTTAATTTCCTGGGATGCTGTATATCTTACCCTTGTTTTCCATGATTTTTCCCATTGGTCTAACTCCAAAGGTCTTCCACAATTAATTGCCCAGCTAATCATATTTTCTTTTACCAGATCTTCCTTGGTATATATCTCTAACAATTTTTTATATAGACCCGATATCTTACTTAATTTTTCATCCCATATAATTTTTTCTAGGTCTGATTTTTTTTATTTGTTATTCCTATTTCTTTTTTATCCTTTTTGAATCTGGCATTAATTTGATGGTAAAGAAATCACCTGCAGTTGATCCCCTCCTCTCTGATTTGGTTTAAGGGTTTTAATTCATATTCTCTCCCTTTCTTTTTTAGAATATTTTCATATTTTAAATATTTTTCCTTTCTTTGAGGGTCTGTTCTAAACAACACCTCATGCGGTGACATCCACAGTGGTATTTGCTGGCATATCCTTCTTTTATATTTTTTCCAGACTCTATACAGCGAGGCCCTAATATAATGGTTATTGAATTCCTTATTTACTCATATCTTTTCATAGGTTTTTCTGTTGGAGTGCATATATTACCATCATGATTATTTCTCTATCCTATATGTTTATTTCAATACCTAAGTAATGGCCATTTGGGTCATTGAATATTTCTCTAGAAGGTGTTTTTTTTGTTTTTGTTTTTTGCTACATATGTGACAATCCCTCTTTTTTTGTTGTTGTTTGTAAGCTGATACATATTCCACACTCAATTTAGTATTTTTCAATAATCTCTTATCTTTATTTTTTATTCATGTCTCTTGTAAATTGACGATGTTGTATCTCATTTGATTAATGTGATGAAATATTTCTTTCCTCTTTTTTTTTTTTTTCATTAAGTCTCTTTATGTTCCAGGAGAGAATTGAAAGTTCTTTTAAGTTTCCCAAATCCAATATTAATTTGTTTTGTATTTTCTTTTCATTTTTAATTTCTCCTTTAGTCGTGTTTTTCTTTTTAGTCATTTATATTTGATTATCTTCCAAATCCAGGTCTTCTTCTTTGGAGGAACCTCCTTGTTCTGAGGTTCCTTCCTGTTCTTCCAGCTGTCTCTCCCGTTCTTTCTCTTCTTCATCTTCTGTTTTTGTTCCCTTATTTTCTTTCTCTCCTTTAGCTTTATCCGCCGATCTCAATCTGCTTCTGTATTCCTGTGTGTCTTGTCTTTCTTAATTTTTCTTAATTTTTTTGTTACATCTTTTCCAAAAGTCTTTAGTTTTTTGGACACTGTTGATTTTATACCATTTTTGTCTAAAGAGAACTGTGATTCCTTCAAGTCTTTCCCATTTATATATTATTTTATGTTTATTAAGAAAGGAAGTAAAAAACGTAATCCTCTCTTTTCTTCAGGATTCTTTTAGGCACATGCTTATTTTTTTTTGCCTCCTCTCCCTCAATTGTTAATGTTTTCTTATAACTCATCTCCAGGATTTTATCTCTTGTTCTTTTCCTTAAGAAATATATGACAATGTCTCTGGGCCGTCATTTATCTCTTGCTATTTGGGAGTTAAGGCGAAAGAGTTTGTTTATTTCCCAGTTCATATCCTGTGGATCTATTTTGCGTATTCTGCCAATATTGCGATGAAGTATTCATATAAATCTTCATTTTTAATTTCCTTTACACCTCTGATCTTAAGACAGTTTTCTCTTTCTTTGCATTCTTCCAACGCTTTTTGATCTAATCTTTTCTCTGATTCCATTTTCTCGTTGGTTTTTATTTTTATTACATCTTCTTCTATATTTCCTGTTTTTTCTTCCACCACATCCAACCTTTCTTTAATATTTGTTAAGTCTTTTGTTACTTCCTCTAGTTAATCCTTTAGCTCCTTAAGTTCCATCTTCATGTCCTGTTTAATGTCTGCCCTCAGCAATTTCATTTCCCTTTTCATATTATGTTCTGTCTCAGCTTGTAATTTCCTTAATTCATCCAAAATAGAGACCTGCTCACTGGATTGTCTTCTGTGAAATTGTGTTTGTGCTTGAGGATGTATTGTTGCTATTTTGGATGTAGCCATTTCCCTTTTTCTTCTATAGCATTTATTATAGGGAGATTTGTCATTGTCTTTCTGTTAAGCTCTTAAATCTCTTAATTTTTCAGTTCTGTGGATTCTATGAATTCTATAGGTATCAGTCTTTCAGTCTTAATTATTGTCTTCTTTTTTGTCTTCTTTTCTATATTTCTGTACTTTCGCTTTAAATTAAATTTTATTTGCCTCTTATTCTGTTATTGTCTTTACTGTCTTTACTGTCCTTATAGTTCCATATAGTCCTTAAATTATCCTTATATCCATATATTTATGTTGTTATTTCTTCTATATTATGTTCCTATTTTGTTCATATTTTGTTATCTTTCTGTTGTTATATTGTTTCTGTTATTATATTATTACTGTTGTTATATTCTTTCTTCTTATATCTTTCCTACTTTTACACTTCACTCTTTACTCTTTTACAACTTGCTTCCCACTCACTCTTTGATTAATGTGTTTACTTTACTTCACAGCCGTTTTGCTCCTTGTTATCAGACAGCTGTTCTCTATCTCGCTTTCCTGCTTCATATACACGGTTGAGCTAAGTCCACCCTTAAATCCTTATTTCTAGCCAGGTTTTTAAATGCCAGATCACTCACTGTTTTGGCTGTTATTTTCTTTCTTCAAACTATTTGCTTTGTGCTTAAACAAGCTTTTGCTGGCTGGCGATGCCATTCTGTGGTTTGCCACTTCAGTTGCTCCACGCCGGCAGCTTTTCCCCAGCTTCTCCCTTGGCTTTGTCCGAGCTTGCCTTGGCATCCTCCAACCTTTCCTCTGCTTTGGCTTGCTCCCAGCCTTCAAGGAGTTCTCTGTTGGGGTTGCTTTGAACACTCTATGCCAGGGGCAACCTTTCCCCTTTAAGGGCCGAGGGACTTCAGCTCCCAGAAGCCTCAGCCATGTTGGCCAATAGTCCCATGTTGGCCAATAGCTCCTGGGATTCTGGGAGTTGAAGTCCCTCAGCCCTTAAAGGGGAAAGGTTGCCTACCCCTGCTCTATGCCAAGAGGGTTTTTTATCTTCAGTTCTTCTTGTTTTATTATTACATTTCTTTCTGTTTAACCAGCACGGAGTAGCATTTCTCGGGAGCTCCTCCGAAACGCTGCTATTGCCTTCCTCACCAGCCCCAGAAGTCCAATAAACTCTATGGAAATTTTCAAGCATGTGTCATACATCCTACATCAGGGATAGGCAACCTTTCCCCTTTAAGGGCCAAGGGACTTCAGCTCCCAGAAGCCTCAGCCATGTTGGCCAATAGTCCCATGTTGGCCAATAGCTCCTGGGATTCTGGGAGCTGAAGTCCCTCGGCCCTTAAAGGGGAAAGGTTGCCTACCCCTGTCCTACATAGTAAGAATATAAAGAAAAAATATATGTTTAAAAATAAGAAAGTGTGTCTCTACAAGTGAAAAGAATGAAAAATTACAATAGTTTTTCTTTTTTAAAAAAAATCAAAATTTCAAAGGATTTTTAACTCGTGTGTTAATGTTTTAAAAAAAAAAAAAAAAAAAACAGCTCCTGCTATACTATTGTTGTTGTTGTCTTTGTTTCACAATCTACCAGAAGGTACTGATTAGGGTTTTTAACCACCAGTTCTATCAGAGATTCTTGGAATCAGTGAGGTATAATGGCACATTCCAAGTGATGTTACTTTTTGTATTTACTCTTGCGATTCCCTCTATGGCAACTTCGTTAAGATGTTTTGTCAGCTTATATGGAATTGCTCCCAGAGTATCAGTGGAAGCTCAGTAGTTTTCTTTTCCCAGAGGTGCTAATTCTCAATTTGTAGGTCTTGATGTTCCATCCCCTTTTCCCACTCTTTGCCTTCAAATCTTCTGTCCCCTGGGATTGCCACATCTATAATCCAAATTACAGCAATCATGTCTACAAATTTATGCCAAATAATAAAAACAAAACAGCAGGGTGTGTGTTTTTAAATCAAAAGGTAAAGGTGCATTCTGAGAAAAAGCAGGATTATCAGATCATCATCATCATCATCATCATCATCATCATCATCATCATCGTAATCCTTCTTTACTTATCTGCCTAAAATTTGTTAGGCTTCATTTTGTTACAGTGTCAGGAGTTGCCTGTGCATCTTGCCTTAGAAGTTGGTGTGATAGGTTATACAGTAGAAAATGGCATTTCTGAGATACAGTGATCTCAGCTACAGGGGCTGAATAACAGAAGGGAGATGAGCTTGTGTCAAGATGTTTAAGATCATTTCTATAAGAGAATCTAACTCAACTACAGAGGGGCAGTATGGGAAGGAGAGGGACTAAATGTGTATGCAAACTGTACCAAGAATTGAGCCTTGAAACTGAAGTTGAAATTGAAATTGTGTACAGTTTAATTAGGCAGTGTTAATGCTTGTTATCATTTCTGACAATGAAAATCTCTGAACTGTCTCTATAGTTTCTTAGTAGAAGTTTTCTGAGTTTTAACTACTGAAGCCTGAATTTCTGAACTTGGTATTCTGCTGATACTGACATACAGTGGCTACTACACATACAAATTTGGTCCACTTCTATCAAAATCTAAAAGGATCTTATCATCATTTATTTCCAATGATAGTCAATTATCAGTATTAAGCATTGAAGTTTTCACTCAATGTTCTTATTGGTACTTGACTTGAGTCAATCTAGAGAGGTTCAATGTAAACTGATGTTTTTTAAAACCTTAACTGGGGCCCAAGCAAGTTTTTGTGCTTGATACACCATCTGAATTACACCCATATGCCTTCATAAACTCTGCCACAGTAGAAGATGCCTTAGAAAACTGAAATAAGTGATGTGCAGGGGTAACTATGTTGGCCATTTAGCAAATTCAAACAAAAATCCACCAAACAGTGATACCTTTAATGGCCAACCAAAATGCACAATATACTTGTAAGCTTTTGAAGTTCCACAGGCTTCTTCATCAGGCAAGATGTTATAAACCAAACAGGAGAAAAAAATGGAGATGTCAGTCAGATGCCTGCATTTTGATGTTTCTGTCCCACGTTAAGATGGTAAGTGGAGGGTATCTTTTGCAGGCTGGCCCCTCCTCCTTCAGTCTATGTGGCTATTGGGAGATTTGCAAAGACCAGGAAATTTAAAGTCCATTTGCATCTTAACAAGGACCCCTCTCTTGCAATCCATGCGCAAATGAGTCACAGCTGCCATTTTGGCAAACAAAATGGCGGCTGTGACACATGCAGTGGTGCAGTGGCGGGAGCGTGCGGCGGCGGTGGGCAGTCGGCGGGGCGGCGGTCCGGGTGTGGCCTGTGGGCTGTAGGTTGCCAACCCCTGATTTAAATCTTTCCATAACACCCTATATCTGAAAGCAATTAAGGTGGAGTTATAGTGCTATAGGCAATGAGATAGGCTGGATGACAGCTAGAGGGTAGGTGGCATAGGTTGTGAAGAAAATATGACTGAAAAATAGTTAGGACTTTTTGCCTATTATGTAATGCTGAGAGTAAAAACACACACATACATGTTAATTAAGTAATTAATTAATTCCTTGACATGTTGCAAAGCTATTATGAGTAGTAGCAAACTTATTGCGATCAGGTTCAGAGAGTCCAGGAACCCTCAGTGGCCTGCTATAGTGCATTTGCTAGGCATTTTGAGGGAAAATGGCCCCTTTTTTCTCAGAACTTGATGCCACACATATCTCAGTAACTCATTCAGGTTTCATCTTTTCATTTTCTTAAGATTAGTTTCAGCCTGGTGACATGTACAAGATGTTTGAATCTGTTAATTGTACTTGTGTATCACTTATCCAGAATTTCAAAATCTGAAGCACTCCAAAATCCAAAACTTTAATTGCAAGGCTGGAGAGAGACATAGTTGGGGAGAAACATGCCTATAATTGCAAGGTGGGAGAGAGACACAGTTGGGGAGAAAAATGTCAGGAAAATGATGTGAGGATCTGTGAAAAGGAATCCATGCCTCCCACCATTTCACAGATCTTCAGTCCCTTTTCAGCCTCATTATGGCCCAAAAGACACAGGACAAATTATGTGGACTCCGGCCATGTTCAGGGCATAGCATTGAGATGACACATGCTCCGAACATGGCTGGAAGCCACACCAATGCCATCCAGGATGAACTGGGCCAGTAAGGAGCAGATAAGATCTAGTCTTTCCGGTAGCCCAGTTCAGGGCTGCAGCAGCACCCTGGATAGTCATCAGAAGAGCTAAACCAGGGATAGGCAACCTTTCCCCTTAAAGGGCTGAGGGACTTCAGCTCCCAGAAACCCAGGAACTATTGGCCAACATGGGACTATTGGCCAACATGGCTGAGGCTTCTGGGAGCTGAAGTCCCTCAGCCCTTAAAGGGGAAAGGTTGCCTACCCCTGAGCTAGACAATAGCAATGTCCAATTAACAGTTTCAGTATCAGAGAAATTGTTAACTGAGTATTCCTATATATTGTATTTTTATGCAGCGTGTAGAATATATTTGGGATAATTAGAAACTGTTATGATGGCTGATTTGATATAAAGACCTCTTTTTGGGTCCCTGCTATGGCCTTAGACTAGGAAAAGCCCCAATTGCCATAGACTCAAGATGAGCACATCACGTAGGCACCTAAAAAGTCACTTACAACAATTTGCAGATCAAATCTGCACTTACAACAATTTGCAGATCAAAAGGCCCAAGCCTAGGAGCTGCAATGTAGGATATTCTCACCTAGCAGATTTATGAGTATCAGCCAGGATGTGTCCGACTGAAGACGAGATAACATTAACATCCCATCTCCTCTCCTTGGAAATTGGTTACTTCAAAGAGTAATAATTGGAATCTTTTGATATACAATAGCAACTCTTCACATCAGACTAGGTTTAAGGGTAGAAAAGGTCTCTAAAATCTCAACACATTGGGTCTGGTTAGATTTCATGGTAACACTGTGCCACTATGAATTCTGACTTGGGTCCTGGCTCTTACCGCTATCTTTTTCCTTTTTCATAACGGTTGAGTCTATCCATCTTCATGCATTGTTGGAGCAGCCTCCTTCAGGTAATTATCACTATTAGAAAGCCTTGTGTTTCCTCTCCAAGCCAACTACTTTATTCCTAAGGTCTTGTGTGTATCAGTGTATGATAGAGTGTCTTTGTTAGCATGGTGACGCAGCGCGTGGGAACCACGTAACAACATTGTCAGCTACAGGAAAACTCCTTTCCCCTCCAGACAGAGCAGAGAGAGACTCAGCAGATGTCTCACTAAGAGGCTTTTAATCTTCAGACGTTCTATGTACAAAGGCTATGTACAACAATACACCAACGCACTCTCCAACAATCTTCACCTTCCACAGTCAACCCACACATGTGTCCAGAGGCTTGTCCCTTATATAGCCAGTGCTCCACATGGCTTTCTGGCCCTGCCTCTTCCTTTTGGACACCTGTCAATCATCAGTATGACACAGCATGTTTGCAGCCCTTTTTCAGCATTTACTGTGCTTTACAGCACCAGGTGACTCCCTGTCATTATGTCAGCTCCTGTTTCATCAGCCTTGATGCTGCATGACTCAGCAGTGGCCAAATGCTTAGTCATCATGGCTGCTGCCATTCACCACATAGTGCATTTTCACTGGAACATTATTCCAACAGTCTTTGTATGTTTGAATCTCCCAAATAAATTACAGTTCATTGGAAAGCTTTGTCTCTATCAGTCTATTCCCTAGCCTCTTCCATAAACCTAGGATCAAAAATCTCATAGAAGACTTGGACTTTAGTAATTCCCCAAGTTCAAGTCCTTCTTTACAAAACTCTTGCTGTTGATCTACTGCAGATCACCCAAAGTTCTGCTAGTAGGTGCAATTCTGTCTGCCTGTTCCTTGTTTGGAATGTGTATGTCTCATTCTTTCATGTCTCTTGGCAACCTGTGGCAACCACATGAATTTCATAGCATTTTCTTGGGCAAGAAATAATCAGAGGTGGTCTTTTCCCCCTCTGAAATGTAGCCTACAACACCTGGTATTTCTTGGTGGTCTCCCATTCAAATACTATCTAGGACTGACTCTAATAAGTTTCCAAGATATCATGGGAGATGGAGCCTTTAGGATATTTTTATTCTATTTCCAATAGACCTTCCTTGCAAGCATTGTTAATGCAATCATTCAGTGGTATATAGATTGTATATACTTTCCTTGGGGATAACAGACAACTTATCTAGGCATATTACCTGTTAAGGCATTGTACAGATCTAACCAAATTACCAGTCTTATCAGCCAAAACATAGTCCAGAACATACAGGGTAGGATTACATTATTTGGTCCCTCATCCATGTAGAAAGGATCCTCTACCATCAAACCATAAAGCGATCTGACAACAACATGATTTTGACCCCCCCAGTCCCCCCCAAAATAGATCATCCTCCACCCACTGAAAAAGTAGTAGTAGCAGCAGCAGCTCTTTTGCACAAGTGGAGACCCAAAGGGACTGGCTGGCATTGCCTTACATTGCTCACCAAACAGGAAAATGAATGTGCTGGGATGGGAGGAAACGTTCTCTCCCAGAATGTTAAAGCATCCATAGTTTCCAGCAATAATGAGGGATTATTCACAAATATTTAGGGTTATAGAGGAATACACTTCAGCTGCTGAAGTGGCTCTGAATAAGTCAGGTCTATTTGCTATATATATATATATATATATAGGCTGTTGGAAAGACTATCCAATCACTCAGCATGTGGACAGTTTTGAAAAACAGAAGTTTCATTATGTTTGGGGCCAGTGTGAATAGAGGGTGAAGACAGAACTTGCTATTTGTGTGTCCATCTCTAAATATAGTTCAAAAAACTAGTGCTTCCCTTTAAACTATACATGGCTTAGGACCTAAGTGCATGGAGAAAGGCTGTTGCTGCACTAGAATTACAATAGGCATGCAAGAATAAATAATTTTACCATTTTTCTCTTCATTTAAAGTTTTCTATTACCATATATTGAGACTTATAGGAAAGTGCACATGTTGCACCGGCACAAAGAAGTCCGAACGTCGTTTTTTGGGTAACAAAATGGCCACAACTTTATTCATCTGTAATCTGTAATAATAATAATAATAATAATAATAATAATAATAATAATAATAATAATATATTTATTTCTATCCCACCCCTCTGCAACGCAATCGGGGCAGCTTACAACAATAAAAACATCAATAAATACATCCAATTACAACCCCTGCCCATTAAAAGATTATTAAACTAGAGCAATTTAAAATATAGATAAAACAACATATAAAACCAACATCTTAACAATACTACATAGTCAGCAGCAGCAGCAAGGGGAGGGAGTTATCTGACTCTTTGGGCCGGGATAGTCATAGAGGAAAGGCCTGCTGGAAGAGATCCGTCTTAACAGCCTTCTTAAAGCTGTCTAAGGTGGAAATAAGACGGATCTCATCCAGCAGGCTATTCCATACTCTCGGAGCGGTAGCAGAAAAGGCCCTCTGGGAGGTCACCGACAGGCTAGTTTTTATAGGCTGTAATAAATTTCTCCCAGAGGACCAAAGCATATGGGGTGGATCATACCAAAGGAGGTGGTCCCGGAGTTGGGTTGGACCCAAGCCATGTAGGGCTTTAAAGGTCATAACCAACACCTTGTACTGTGCCCGGAAACTAATGGGCAGCCAGTGGAGAGATTTTAGTGCAGGAGTAATGTGCTCTCTTCTGGAAACTCCAGAAACCAACCTGGCTGCCATGTTCTGAACTAGTTGAAGTTTCTGAGTCAAGCACAAGGGTAGCCCCATGTAGAGTGCATTGCAGAAGTCAAGATGCGAGATTACCAGCGCGTGTACCACAGTTTCAAGATCCTTAGGTTCCAGGTTCTGAAACCACGACTTTAGTTTCCTGTACAGGGTCTGAAACCACGACTTTACACCCAAAAATCTTCACTTTATTATAACTTCCTTCTTGACACATGTGTATATGCAGATGCCATAATTCCTGATGTAATCCTCACCATACTCATGTCAAGCCATCAGGGATAAGTCATGCCTCCAACCAAGCATATGTCAACAAGGGTCACACATAAGTTGCCAAACATGTAATCAAATCATCTCCCCCCCTTCAATTTTGACATCATCTCTATGATTGATGAAGTAAGAGATTTTAAGCTGACAATGTAAACCATTCATCCCTTTTAAATGACCAAATATTGAAAGATCAGATATCCAGTTATCCGGGGGGGGGGGGGGGTGTCCCTGCCCCGCCCAAGCTGAGACAATCTAATCATACAATAAGTGACTAGAAGACCCTGTTCCAAGTTGTGACAAAATCAGGGATCAAAGAACTTGCAACAAACAGTCATGCTTGAATTATTAACAGATGAATGACAATACCAATTATCTCACATTCCAAACCAGAACTGCAGCATCCTCAGGGAGGGTGAAAAACCCATGCTACAATAACTATGGGGAAATTACCTCCCGGCCCCCGAAGGCAACCAGCAAAAGCCTGAGGGTAGGAAAAACAATATACACAGCCGAGGGTGGGTGGGTTGAGTATCTCAGCTGCCGAACACGAAATGGCTGCCTCCATGAGATTGAGGGCCATTATATAAGCCCCCCAAATCCAGCCCGAAATCTCGCAAAACTATCCAGTCTCGTGACATTACGTGGGCTGCTGGGGGAACTCGCGAGTTCCCCCGATTGGTTGGGAGCTGAAGGAGGCTGGGAGTCCCAGCCCTCCCAACCAATCGCAGTGTCGGCCTTCTTAAAATAGCTGGCGCAACAGAAGGCCCCTCATGACGCATCGGGGGGGGGGGTCTTTGCACCGGCACAAAGAAGTCCAAGCAACATTTTTTTGGGTAACAAAATGGCCACAACTTTATTCATCTGTACAGGGTCTGAAACCATGACTTTACAGACAAAAATCTTCACTTTATTATAACTTCCTTCTTGACACATGTGTATCTGTGCATGCCATAATTCCTGATGTAATCCTCACCATAATCATGTCAAGCCATCAGGGATAAGTCATGCCTCCAACCAAGCATATATCAACAAGGGTCACACATAAGTTGGAAAACATGTAATCAAATCATCCCCCCCTCCAATTTTGACGTCATCTCTATGATTGATTGATGAGGTAAGAGATTTTAAGCTGACAATGTAAACCATTTATCCTTCTTGACTGACCAAATATTGAAAAATCAGATATCCAATTATCCCCTAGGGGGGATCCCTCCCCTGCCACAGGAGGGGGCCAGCCTAGCTGGGCATCCCTTCCCCCCCATAGGACCTGTTTAATGTGAGAAACAATGAAGTCCAAGTATAGATCACAGCCTACCGTGGAGAGATGAACCCCATCACCCTTCTACAGATGTGGCAAATCAACCCTAATCTGGTCATGTTCAACAAATGAGGCCCCCAAAGCTTCCAACCTCACCAAAACACCCCTATTCACCCAGTGACAAGCCACGTTAATAGCAGAATCTTTCCTTGCACCAGGCCAAGTTCGTCACAGCAAGAGCTTGGTCCATAACAGAACAGTCCCCGGTAACCAGTGTCATACTTCATGGAGGTCTGCAATGATCCTTCGGACTAACTGCAATCTGGGGATCTTGACCAAATCGTTCTCACCCAGGTGAATGAGATGTATCCAGGGAGATGGGAAGGTAACAGCCAACTTGATAATTCGGGGAAGGAGGGCCCCCCATAGCATGCCTCTCTGTCCAAACCAATGGATGCTCCCAAATCACTCTAGACCCAAGTTTGGATCTCGGCCCAACTGGAGAGCATGCCGTTTGGCACAAAAGACCAAGATGTGACCAACAATCCAGACGTCACCCTGTTCTCTACCTGCCCAACAGAAAAACACACATTAGAACATCAAGGCACGATCGCATCGGCCCCCTGGAACTAGAAATCTATATTTAACCAGCCTAAGGGCGAATCATAGCATCATTTAGGCCATGAGCCAGATCATAGCATCACTTAGGCTGTGAGCTGCTGCAGCCGTGGCAGCTCCGATCTGAAACAAGTGAGAAGAAAATTGGGCTGCTGGTGAGCCCGCATGCGTCAGAGCCTCCCGCAACACAACTCGAAATTGAAACTGCATCAACAGAAGGCCCGAGACATGCAAAAACAAATAACCAGGGGATGCTGGGCGAAATCTGAGGTAATCTGTCAAAGCCGTTACTGGGCAGATCTGGCTCTTAGGAGCCCGAGATAAGACTATGGTTTGACTCCTAGCCAGCTGGTCCGTCTTTGAGTGCCTAAAACACAATTGCAGGCCCTGCTCCAAAACTTAAACATCAGATAACAATAGTGGCCAGCCTGACGTATCAGAGCAAGAACTGGGGATGAGCTCACTAATTCTGGTTGCAGCAAAAAAGGCCAATGAAAAAGCAACCCGAAACAAGGTAACTTCCTCAGGTGAGGAGCACACCACTTGGAGGGAATGCCAAATCTGTATTAGGACAGAATTCGTCACCGGCATGTGGGTATTGCGTGCCACAGGGAGCTCCCTAGACCATCCCTCCAATGCCCTCCCTACCCTAAAATCCACTGTAGGATCCAGGAACCCCCAAGGGACTAGAACCCTTTACACCAGTCACAGACCAATGAGGAAAAATTCCTCCTTTAGAATTATCAAGCCCCAGTGGTTATAGTGTCCCAAGCAGGGACTAGAAACCTTTACACAAGTCGCAGACCAATGAGGAAAAATCCTCCTTTAGAATTACCAAGCCCCGCTGGCTATAGTGCCCCAAGCAGGGACTAGAACCCTTTTTACAAGTCGCAGACCAATGCTTGAACCGCCCAAGTCCCACTGGCTCTTCCCTCTCAGCCGCCGATCCTCTCTCTCGACTGCCGAATGAGAAATGTCTACCTTCACGAGGCTGAGGGCCATTATATAAGCCCTCCAAATCCTTCTCAAAATCTTGCAAGACTATCCAGTCTCACAATATTATGTGGGCTGCTGGGGGATCTCGCGAGATCCCCCTGATGGGTTGGGAGCCGAAGAAAGGACGGGACTCCGAGCCCTCCGAACCAATCACGGCATCAGCCTTCTTAAAATGGCCGGCGCAACAGAAGGCCCTTCCCGACGCATCGGGGGGGGGGGGTCTTTCCTCACATAAAACAACATTTCTGTACAGGAAACATGTTATGTTCAAAGCAGAAACTTGTTTTCACCGCAGAAATGTTTTCTGCACAGGAAATGATGTTTTCTGTACAGGCATGCTGTTTTCCATGGAGAAAACAGCATTTCTGCATAACCCCTCCTTCAGCATATCCTTCTTTTCTTTTCTTTTCTTTTCTTCTTTTATTGTCAGTGGGGGCAGAAGATTCTCATCTGTAGGATTCTCCTTGTCAGAGTTTACTGACAGTCAGGAAAACCTAGCTTTTTAATATTTTTTTTCCAAATATTTTCATATATTATATCCATCCCACTCTGTGTCATATCCAGCAGGATACCAAGTTCAGAAAACCAGTCTGGTTGTTAAAACTCAAGAAGCCTTTTAAGCTTATCGCACCAGTACCTGTAATGTTCCCATCGAGTCCCTGGAACGTAATGATATGGGAACAGGTGTTATAGCATTAGACTATTGATAACATGATAGTAACTTTATGAGAACACATATTATCGCACTGGATTTACTGTTGTAGCAGTACCAGCGCTAAAGTAGTTCCTTGGCCATCCCTCATTGGTGCCTGCTCACTGTTGTGAAAAACCCTATGTCTGCATTGGAAAGAATGCTATCAAGAGCATTCATTGTTTTTTTTCTCGTAAACACAATGCAATACAATCTATAAAAATAAAAATAAAATAAATTTAATTGCCTGTGGCACCTTCCTTGCATCAACACTGGAAGAGTTGAGTTGAATTTGTGGATGTTCTAGGACAGGAGGGGAGGAGGTTGTCTTCGCCAATCAGAACACGAGGACAGATTGAGACCACGTAGGATTATCGCACACACATCATATGGAACGATCTAAAAGTGTTCTTGCTGGCTGAGGATGCATTTTTACAGTTCTCCTGCTGGAACAGGTTAGGGACTGTCAGAGCACAGAATGGAAACTCGATGAGGATCATACCATGTGATAAAATACATTCCGTTCCGTTCTCATCACATACTCATTACGTTCTGAGAGCACAGTGCGATAAGCTTCTTTATTAGGAAACTATAGGTTCAATTCAGTGACATTCATTGTCAAAACTGTGCAACAAGTAGATATTGTTCTCTAAAGAGAAGCATAAGATAACAAAGCTATATAATTATCTCCTGGAAATGGAACTAGAAGAAGAAATAATAAAGGAACCAATGATCAGATGGGCTCAGGACTTAGAACAAAATATTAATTAGATCAATGGGAGAAAACATGGAAGGTTAGATTGAGGTATTCAGCCTGTTATGATTTAAGGGAGAATTTTTTTAAAATGCAATACAGATGGCATTTAACACCAGCAAGACTTGCGAGAATTTATAAAGGCTATTCAGCAAAATGTTGGAAGTGTCAAAAGGAGATAGGGACGTACATCCACATATGGTGGAAGTGTAAAAGGACTAAGAAATATTGGAATAGGATTCATAGAATAATTGAAAAAATCCTCCGAATCAAAATGCCAATGGACCTGTTGTCCATTGATGTACCTGTTAAGTATATGTGAGGATAAAATTTTAGAGCTAAATTATGGTAAAATCTTGTTTTACATGACAACGTGTGCCAGAATGGTATTTGCTAGAAACTGGAAATCTAAGAAAATCCCTGATTCAGAGGAATGGCTTGATAAACTGTTAGAATTAGAACAAATGGATATTTTGACAAATTTATTAAGGGGACAAGATTTTGAAGAAGCGGGAAAACCTTGGATGTTAATATATGAGTATATAAAAACTATTACATAGAGGGAGATACAATATGAAGTTTTTTTTGCTATGTATATAAATGGATTCTTGGAGAATGAAGTAAAAGAAATACTCTATTTCTTTATTTAATTTTTTTATTATAAGATAGAATTTATTTAGATGGGATAGAGTACAGGTATTGAATTAAAGTATATAATTTTTAAGTGGCAAGAATTTATAATAGGGGATAGTTGAGTAATATCAATTTAGAAGACCTAATTCACGTTCTGGAAGTTCATGTATGTACTGTGTATTATGTAAAGTAGTTGTAGTGTCGGTAGGTAAATATTATTGTTTATGTTAGGTGTTATTTGTTTGAAATGTCTAAATGTTGTGTGTCATGTGTTTTATGTGTTTTTATGTTTTTATGTCTAATTGTTATATGTTTGTTTTTTAATCAATTAAAAAAAAAACTGTGCAACAAGCAATAAAATTGTCTAATTAAATAATTCACAGTTTAAAACTCCAAGTGGGGTTAATTTTTATTGCTGCAATTTATAAACATTCTTTCCCCCCTCTCATTCTCATACCACCTCTTCCATTTTCTTGCCACCAGGTTCCTTTCACTGAAAACACCTTGAACATACTTGACTCATGCTTGCCTATCTTTGATTGTTAATACTATTCTTAACAATATCACTTTGTACTACATAACCCATTTCACCAACTACTCAATATTTTATGGCAAGCAAGGTGCACATGCAACTCCTGACACTTTGGAATCTATAGTATGCATGTTCCCAGCTAACATGGATGGCAAACAAAGAGTGTGCTTTCTCGGGGCCAGGATATATGACACTTTTTAAAATTAGCTGATAGCTACACTGTTTTGTTATAACATAAATACAGGTGATCCCTTTTGGTCATGATCCTGCAGACCCTTGCACTCATTTTGACCCAATATGTATTGAACCTTCCATAATATGGGTCATTTAACACCTGGGACGCCGAAGAGAATTACATAATCTTCATGACTTGTGGTATCCAGTTTAGGCACAGTTGCATAAATGTTTGGAACTTGAACATGAAAGCAACACAGCATAAAAAGTCACATTTTATTAAGAAACTCATTTTTAAAAGAAATCAAATTAGCAAAATATTCAAATGTAAGATCATTTATCATGATTTGTGCTCAAATTGTTCAACAAAATAATTTGAACTGAGTGTTCCTACAATATTAAAATTCTAATTCCTTTTATATCTCTCCAGAAGAGTATATTGCACATGTATACATATATACATATATGCTCATATATACATATATACATATATGCACCAGGAACACTTGTGATTAAATGCCAGTACGGCAGCCAAATCATTGTGAGTTCGATCCTTCAGGGGTCCAGGTTGACTCAACCTTCCATCCTTTCACATGTTAGTAAAATGAATACCCATCTTGTTGGGGAGTTAACACATTGTAAACCACTTAGAAAGTGTTTATGTACAGGGAGAACTTTCTTCCACTTATGGTGGAAGTGTCAAGAAGCAGAAAAATTCTGGAAAAGAATTTATACTTTGATGTTAGAATTACGACAAATAGAAATCCTATTTGATCCCCTTCTCTTCTTCTTAAATATGACATATATATCAGACAAGAAAGTTGAAAAAGAAAACAGGCAAATTATACTATATATGATTACTATTGCGACAACTATCTATGCTCAAATTATGGAAACAAGATCAAATACCAACAGAAGAGGAATGGTTAACTAGGTTATAGGAAATTATGGAAATCGATATCCTTACAGTGTTAATGAATGAATATTCAAGAGAGAAAGTGGGGGAAAATTGGAATTGTCTAAATATTTATTGTTTAAAGATGAGATGGGAGAAGAAAGGATAAATATATGAAAAAAAGAAGTCTTTCCTCTTCTCCTTCATTATTTCTGTTTTTCTCCATTTATATAGTAGAGCAAATCTTTAAAAAAAAAGTGGTATTCTTTTGATTTCTTTCTTATCTTTTATGAGGGATTTAAGAAGCTTAAGTAGAGAGGACAAATGTAAATAATTAGGAAGTCTGGTTTATAGAAGTAATAATATAATACTTACTAGAATGCTTGTGTATAAATTTGTGTGTTTGTATTTGTATGTACTTGATGGGATATATGTACGAGTTATGTATTAGTTACGTTCAATTTGTAATGTTTTTTATTTGTAATTGTGTCAATTATGTACAAGACTCAAATACTTTTATATGTATATTAAATAAAAATCACAAAAGAAAGTATTTATACAAAATGGTATATATGAAGTGGTATAGAAATGTGCTATTGCTATTGCTATTGCTGTATGGTGCTCCCCCTCCTCCTTCCCTTGGAACACCTGGGACGCCGAAGAGAGACTATTTAGTCCCTCTCCAGCCCGAACACCGGCAACAGGAATGTGTAGCTGGGAGCTGAGAGGTGTGTGCCCTGGTCCTCCCCCTCCTCCTTCCCTTGGAACACCTGGGATGCTGAAGAGAGGCTATTTAGTCCCTCTCCAGCCCAAACACCAGCAACAGCAGTGTGTAGCTGGGAGCTGAGAGGTGTGTGCCTTGGTCCTCCCCCTCTTCCTTCCCAGCTACTTCTCTTGGAGGATGCCGAAGAGGTGGTTAGCAGCAGCGGCAGAGTCAGGAGGATGCTGAGAAGGCTTCAAAAGGCCCTCCCAGCCTAATTCCACCACCACCTCCCTCAGAGGATGCCAAAGAGGTGGCTGGACTCCTTGCCCGCTCCCTCCCCCTTGGGAACATCTGACCAAGCAGCGACAACATAGAAGAGGAGAAGCTGGTGTTTGAACTCTTTGTTTGCCCCCTCCCTCTCGGGAACATTTGGCCATATAAGATGCCCGGCTTGTATATTCATGGGTATCTTGTGTTGAGACCTCAGGGGCTTATAAAACAACAAATTAAATGCAACATAATGAGGGAGAGCGGATAGATAATTCTCTGGGGCAGAAATTGAGGTGATACGGGGCAGGGGAAGATATGGCGAGAACAGGGTGGTGATTTGTTACAAAAGAAGGTGGGTTCAATGTTTAAAAGTGATCCCACCTTCAGACCACTCTGTTGCCCAAAGTAAGTTGGGGAGCTTATCAACCTTGCCACAGAACTTCACCTTGCTCCTTTGTAATGCCAGGTCGGTGAAAAATAAAACTCATATCATCCATGATAATCTCATGGATGAGGATGCCAACCTGGCATGTTTTACAGAAACCTGGCTGGGGGAGGATAGTGCCATCACCTAGAATCAGGCTCTCCCAGCTGGATATTCTGTGTTTGAACAGGTGAGGGAAAGTGGGCAGGGGGGAGGCGTGGCTCTGGTTCACAAAAATAACCTTTCCTTGACCAGGATACCTATCCGGAAAACAGACCATTTCAAGAGTATGTATCTGAGCTTGAAGACCAAGGATAGTATAGGGATTCTGCTGGTATACCATCCACCCCTTTGCCTAACAGACTCCCTATCCAAGCTAACACAGCTTGTCTCAGAGTTGTTGCTGGAGTCGCTTAGACTTTTAGTTCTGGGTGACTTCAACATTCCTCTCGAGACCAGTTTAACAGGTGCGGCTTGGCAGTTCATGGATTCCATGATGGGTATGGGCCTATCCCAATTGGTTCATGGGCTCACACACTCGGCAGGCCATACTCTCAATATGGTCTTTAGTACGGAACAGGCATATCCATGGGTGGAGATAAAAAACATCTCCGCACTGTCATGGATGGATCATTTCCTGGTCAAGGCTGAACTAAGAGCCACTGTCCAACCCACCGGGGGTGGATGACCTATTAGAATGGTCCACCCTTGAAGGCTGATGGAGCCAATTGGATTCCAGAAAGCCTTGGAGAGTTTCTTGGTTGGTAAAGCTGACGACCCTGTTGAAGCCCTGGTAGACACTTGGAACACCGATCTTACCAGAGCTATCAACACGATCGCTCCCAAGTGTCCTTTCCAACCCACTCCAAATCGCCATCCCTGGTTCACAGAAGAACTTAGGAAAATGAAGCGGGTTGGACAAGGACTAGAGTGTACCTGGCGGAAGACTCAACTCTTATCAGACAGAACTCATCATAGGCAATTCCTTTATTCCTATCAAGAGGCAATACGGGCAGCAAAGAAGTCTTTCTCCTCTGCCCATATTGTGTCTGCGGAATCTCGTCCAGCAGAACTGTTTAGGGTGGTAAGGGAACTGTCACAGGCTCCAACTGTACACAACCCTTTTCTTAACCTGGCAACAGCCTGCTGTGACACTTTTAACAACTATTTCGCAGGTAAAATCTCTCAGATAAGAACTGACTTAGATACCGGGATTATAACAGAAGTGATTGACGAGATGTCCAATCAACCTGTTTATGAGATTAAACTGGATCAATTTGAGTTGGTGAGTACTGATGATGTGGACAAGATCCTTGGAAAAGTAAGGAAGACGACGTGTCCCCTTGATCCCTGCCCATCACGGCTGGTCGTCCAGGGGGGTGATGCCTTGATGGCCTTCCTCAAGAGGGTCATCAACGCATCCCTTAGGTAAGGCATTGTACCATCAAATTTAAAGGAGGCAGTTGTTAGACCATGCCTGAAGAAACCTTCCCTGGACCCCCTGGATATGAAGAACTATAGACCAGTTTCACATTTACCATTCTTGGGCAAGGTGATCGAGCGAGCTGTCACCTTCCAACTCCAGGCAAACTTGGATGAAACTGATTTTCTAGATCCATTTCAAACCAGCTTCAGACCTGGATATGGGGTGGAGACAGCCATGGTTGCTCTGGTAGATGACCTGTGCCTTAGCACCGACAGGGGAAGCATCCCAGTTGGTGCTACTGGACCTCTCAGTGGACCTCGATACTATAGATCATGACATCCTACTGGAACGCCTGAGAGAATTATGAGTGGGAGGCACTGTTCTTCAGTGGTTCCGCTCTTTTCTCTCAGGCAGATTCCAGAGGGTGGTACTCGGGGACAGTTACTCATCAAAAACTGAGCTAAAATATGGTGTCCCTCAAGGAGCCATTCTGTCTCTGATGTTATTTAATATTTATATGAAGCCGCTGCGAGAGATCATTAGGAGACATGGAGCAGGACGTTACCAATATGTGGATGATACTCAAATATTCTGCTCCATGTCTTGGTCAGATGCCATGATGGCTGATGGCGGTTCTCCCCTCAATCAATGTCTCAAAGCGGCAATGGACTAGATGAAGAAAAACCGACTCAAGTTGAATCCAGACAAAACAGAGGTACTTAAGGTTGGGGCCCCTGAACCAGAGATTGGGTTGCGACCGCCAGTCTTAGATGGGGTCACGCTCTCCACCAAGGACTGTGTCCTCAGTCTGGGGATGCTCCTGGACTCGTTGCTTCACATGACAGATCAGGTGAATGCGGCAGTCAAGAGCGCCTGTTATCAGCTTCGGCTGATACGCCAGCTGCAGCCTTTCCTGGAAGTAAAGGACCTAGAAACCATAGTAAATGCACTGGTAACCTCCCGACTCGACTTCTGTAATGCACTCTACATGGGGCTACTCTTATACCTAACTCAGAAACTGCAATTAGTACAAAACATGGCAGCCAGATTGATCATCGGAACATGAAAATGTGATCATATCACTCCCATCTTGAAATCATCACACTGGCTGCCAGTTAGTTTCTGGGCACAGTATAAGGTGTTGGTATTGACCTTTAAAACCCTACATGGCCTGGGCCCATCTTACCTAGGGAATCACCTATCTCCATATAATCCGCCCCACACCCTTAGGTCCTCTGGGAGGAAGTTGCTTCAACCAATAAGAACTAGGCTGGCAATGACCTCCCAGAGGACCTTTTCTGCTGCAGCCCCCAGATTATGGAATGCCTCGCTGGAGGAGATCCGTCAAATAACCAACTTAGATGGCTTTAAAAAATCCATCAAAACAGATCTCTTCCAGCAGGCATTCCTGGAATAACACATTCTCCCCCCCCCCACCCTGCCACCAGATAGTTTCTTCCAAGATGTCTACAGATGCAGCTGTCTGTTCATGTTAGATGTTTATTGAGATTTTAATCTGTATAACGATTTAATACATTTTTCAGGGGGGTTATTTTGTCATTGATTGTATGGGTGTATTCTTTTTAACTTGTAAGCCGTCTTGACAGCCTCAGCTTAAGGCAGGGTATAAATAAAGATTTATTGTTGTTGTTGTTGTTGTTGTTGTTGTTGTTATTATTATTACGAGAAAAATCCAAAAAAGGGGGAAATACAGACTGAGACAAAATAATATATAAGACATCAGATGCAATATTTTAAATACTTTTAAAGTATTTAATCACTTTTATCTTTTTAACTATATTTTATTCTTTTATGCAATCTGTTTTAATATTGTAATAATTTAATTCTGTTTAATGTAACACTTTTTAAAAATAGTAATGTTCTTAATCTTGTAAACCACTTTGAGTCCCAGTTTTGGGGAAAGGGCAGGATAGAAATAAACAAAGGTCCTCTTTATCTGGTATTCTAAAAAGGATTCATACTGGACCAGTAATCTATAATGTCAGGGACACATCAGTAAGCAAACTGGAAGCCACAGCCTGTCTTTCATGTTTTTTTTTCTTTTCTGCAAATTGGTATGACTTAAGTACTTAGTACCTCCATAAATAATCCAATAAAACAAAATATCCATTATGCTAACAATATCTCACATGAAAGATCAATATAGGCCTGTAGGTCCCAGGAATGTTCATTTAGACTTTTATTGCAAAATATTTTTCTTTCTTTTCGTAGCATCACTAATAACAGCTCCTGTCAAGGATATTCAATTTTAGTAGTTTGTTGAGGGGATCAATACATACCTGAAAAGTGAATAATCTCAGTCAGTAAATCCCAGACCATGGACCTTCTCTTTTCATGTGTAGTTCTTTCATCTACTGGCTGGACAGATATTAAGTGTTCAGTGGGGTTGCAATTTCTGGCCTTTTTCATTCAAGCTGGCATTCTATCCACTACCAGGAAATAAAAGTGATAAGGAACATGTCCACTGTTACAATGGCTTTCCCATCCTTAATGCCAGGTTATATCTCATTGAACATAAACAGATGTAATCAGAATGTGCAAAGAATGCTCTGGATCATTTTTAGAGTGTCTTTGTTCCATCACTGCAGAGTCACTACTTGTTTCAGGGTAAAAAGAAAGGTATGTAAAAAGAAAGGTATGTAGATACAAGGTATGTAGCAGCACCTTTAAGACTAACCAGTTTTTATTTTAGCATAATCTTTCATGGATATAAACCCACTTGTTCAGATGCAGTACAGCATTCCAGAGCTCTTGAATCATTATTTAAAAATGCAGATTCTCTCCAAACAGAGCCAACCTTGAAAGAGAAAACAAAAAAGAAAGAGAAAGAGACCTTAGTGAGAAAATGCAGAATACAAAGACACATCAAAGATAAGAAAAGCAAGATAAAGAGGCAGGATGAAGAGGCCTTCAGAGTCTAGACAGTGGAATGAGTCTGTTCACATGGGTGAAAGACAGCAGCTGAGTGTAGGGGAGGGTAAAAGAAGAGGAAAGTTAGTAGAAAGCCACCTTGTTAGTGAGACAGTATGGTCTGAGTGCAGGACTAGGACTCTGGGAGACAAACCTACCTGGTGGCCTTGGGCAAATCACACTGTCTCAGCCTAAAAGGAAGGCAGTGGCAAGTCTCCTCTTAGTCAATCTTGCCATGAAAACCCTATGATAGGGTAACCATGTCAGAGTCAACTTGAAAGTATGTATATGATAGCAACACCCTGATAGGCTAGATGCTATTCTAGAGTTTGTCAGGGAGCCAAGAAGCAAACTCAGTGCCTTTAAACAAAAGGGTAAGTTTTGCTTTGTATGGAGTTTGTCTAGTACCTGGTTAGGTACTGATGCCTACCCCAGCCTAATTCATGTCCTGCCTTCCCAGTCTACACTATGCACTTGTTTCAGTGGCTAGTAATTTAATTGGAAGAAAATTGAATTTGGTCTTATTATGGACAGGAACGCTCTAACCAAAATCAGTATGATGTAGTGACTACAGTGCTAGACTGGGATTTGAGAGTTCTGGGGTTTAGTCCCTACTGACAAAGGTTACTGGCTCAGAAATAGGGCTGTTTCTTGAGTTAATTGGAGGTAAAGGGAGGGTATAAATGTGACTAATAAAATCATCATCATCATCATCATCATCATCAACCACAACAACATTTAGTATGATCAACAGATCCAATATATCCAATAGAAAACTCAAACATAAAATTAAAAACAATATCCAAAAGAAATAAATAGTACAGTAAAAATAATAAAGTGATCGCTATCAGCTTTATCTAAAACACACAGAGAGAGCTCTAATCCTCTTTGCCTCTGAAATAAATTTAGCAACAGCTAACGTTACATTTGGGGACATCCTCCACAAAGAACCTAATATGAAATTGGGCAGAACATCCAATGAATTTTCTCAGTAGTTGGATAATCAGATTCTGATGCAACTCATTGTAAAAGCCACAGGAGAGGGGGAAAAAAAATGCTTCATTGACTTGACTTCCAGATTATTGCAAGGGCACTGTCTCTCTAAGTAAGGGACCCCAGTGACTAATAGAATCAGGTAAATCATATGGCATTTAATATTGAATGGAGGTGGAGTAGGGCACAAGTATTTGGAATGGTTCACTGGAATTACACGACCAGTAGTGGAGAGGATCACACTATTATATCTAATGTGTCTTTGTATGCTTTTTTAAAGAATCACCTGTCCAATCTGAGGTCAATTTTCAGACTGAAAAGTTTTATGTAACATATGCATCTTTTTCATATCCAGGCACAGAGAGTGTTATGTGAGGAACAATAATTATTTTGTGTTGCTTTTTATTGTATTTTGTATTTCATTCTATTTAGCTGGAATTCTGTACACTACTAAGGTATGTAACTACCTATGTTGTTAAGGTAAGTAGCACCTCCTGGCCCAACCTCACCACCACCCTGACTTACTGGCAGCTGCTGCTGAAAGCAATGAGTCTCAATTTTCCTGTAAATCATGACACACCAGATTGATGTTTCCACCCATTAACCACTGCAGGCAATCTCTGGTGCAAGAGAAAATACAACAGGGATCCTGCTTCTGACTGTTACACTGGAGATCACTCATATTAGTGGGGTGGAAACATTGACCTGCTGTGTCCCAATCAATTAGAAACCAGACTCCCAGTTCTTGCAGTTACTTCTGCCTAGTAAGTTAGGACTGTGGAACATCTATGTTCCCTATGCATTCCCTAACTCATTAAATACATAGGGATCATGAATATGAATTCGCTCTAGATACATAACTCTAGATCACACATTCATGAAGTGCAATCTTTATTGTTTAATCATTTGTTGATATGATTTCTGTGTCACCACTTCTACCTTAGCCCCCACACATTTTTAAAAAGTGCTTGACCATGTCTCCATGTTCCTTCTCCAGTTCTCACATTCCTTTTTGAAGAAAGGGCTTGCATTCAGGCTGTCTAAATACCAGCCAGACTGCACCCCAGAATCTGCAGGAAAGCCTGCTCTCAGCAACTGAGGCACAGCTGGTTGGCCATACTTAACCTGTAGAACACATTGCCTTATAGACATTTCATTGCTTTTTGCCTAATTAAAACTTTAAAAAAAAAATCCAAGCTGTCATTTGAACTGCAATGCTAAAGATTTTTACCTAAATCACTATTTTGTTTTTCTCTGCTATGTTTGCCTTGATTTTATTAATAAGCCTTCTTTTTATTCATTTATACTTTTGGTTTTGTGATTTCATATTCTACATGATAGCTATCCCACAAGAGACAAACATGTCAAAATGGTTAGATACAAACCTGAATAAATAAAGTAGTGTAAGTCTGTTCTTTGCAGACGTTAGCTTTAGCATTACTGGTACATTCTAAATAACTTATCTCCACAGCTTTCCTGTAACTCTCTTTCAATGCTACTCTAAAATCTAAATGAAGGGGAAATCCTACTCCACTATGTGTGGGTGTGGATGTGCATGTGCATGCATACCTTCATATTGCCTGTCAACTTATGGGTGACCTCATGAATTTCATAGAGTTTTCAGAGGGCATACTCAGAAGTGGTTTTACCAGTTCTTCCCTCTGAAATATAGCCTACAGCACCTGGTATACTTTGGCAATCTCCCATCCAAGTACAGTCATCCCTCCATTTTGGTGGGGATCCGTTCCGGAGCCCCCCATGAAAATGGAAATCTACAAATATACAAGCCCCATAGGCTTGAATGGCCTTATGCTCCCACGTGCAGCTCGGCATCTGTACTATGGGTGCACGTGCCATTTTAACCCTCCCCACTTGCCAGTCCGCAAAGGACCAAAATTATGGAGCTGAAGTCCGCAAAAATGGAGGGACTCGTGTAATACTAACTAAGGCTGAACCTGCTTATAATCACAGGGCCTAGCTGATCTATGCATGTTTCACATCATCGCTTTAAAGAGTGCTGAGAAGGTACCTGACTATCTTTTTGGCACTCTTCTGACAGCTTTAGATGTGACAAGACTACCAACATCCAATAGTAGCTGTGCTTTGTTCTCTAACAAGATTCAGCTATTGGCTAAGGAGTACATCATAAAATAATTCTTTATGGAGCTCACCACAGTGTGAGCTTACCATCCTCCCTCCATGGACTAATCCTACAAGCTTGCCAAAATAGCCAAAACATTATAATAATATCCTAAAACTACAGCATGAAGTAATGAGGTCCAAAATGGGCTCTATTTGGTAATTATGATTCATTTGACTGTGCTGTCTGATTCTTCACTTCTGAATCTGTTTTTAGCACAGATCATCTCTGTCTGGTAGCCACCAGTATACAAAATCTTTTTAGAAGGAAGAGAATCTGTTGTTAAATTAAGGACTTATATTTAGATGATCTAATATTTCATTACATTTAATATTCACTTTCTCTAGTCTAATATTATTGCAGTTCAGGGCCATGGTTTCTGGAAAAGATACCAGGTGATGGAACACTTTTTATTTTTCATAAAATATTGGCCATCTGATTATCCTTAATCTGCTCTGACTAAAATTTTATGAGAAACAGAGCAATCCCAGATTAGCCTTTTTTCTAAAAAAAAAAAAAAAAAGAAGAAGAAGAAGAAGAAGAAAAGGAAAAAAAGAAGAAGGAAGGATTTTTTTTTATTTCTTTAAGAATCCTTTGCAACCTGTCCAGATGAGGAAGATGCAACACTACACCATGCCTTTGATCCATCTTTTCTTATATCCAGGTTATATTTCTAGGATGTATTTCTTACTTATGTTCAACATAAGTCTTGAACAATTCTCTCCTTTCCATTGTATTGTTTTATGAGTGAGGTGCTCACCTTGTATGGATCACTTTGTAAAAGGTGTAAGATCCAATAATTTGCATTCATTAAGTCATCCATGGCAATTTCTCAGCACCCACTGGAGTCCCAAGGTTCACTAATGGAGTACTACTTTTCACCTTTGGCTCACATTGTATCATCTAGATTGTCAAATTAAACTCCAATTTATTGCACAAGCATCATTTGAAATATGCCCTCTTGCTGCCTGCCTGACACAGAGCAGAATATATATATGAAAGACATAAATTATTCAGAAGGTAATTGCAGCAAAATGCAGAGAGGAATGATGACTTGCTTTCCTCCTTTCCTACCTGTTAATGAGCCAACTTTCATGCTCAACATGTTTTATTGATAAATTGTGGCTTTATTAATATGTTTCCACTGATTTTTGTTCAATGTGAAATTTTGAAGGAGATTTGGAGGCTTCTGCTTGCAGCAAATGAAGATCTGATACTTAGGTATTAATTTGACAAGTTGTGTGTTATGTGCCTGTCTGTGTATGTCTACAATATTTTATCTCCTTTTGAAAAAGTTCAGTGAGATGTCTCATTGATCATATTACCAGTAGTTTGTTTTGGGCAACTAGTGGCTACAAAAATGAAAATATTCCTCAAAATAACATATTTATATAATTTGTTTAAAAACATAGTTATGAAGTAAGGGGAAAGAATAAGAAAGAAGGAAAGTTCATAGGATATGAGCAATGAGACAGACATAGGGGGGATGCAGACGGGCGGCCATGAGCCCCCCTGGGAAGCAGAAGATTGGGGCCAAGGCTGCCCCATGCCTTGGCCCCAATCCACCCTTTTTCCAGCCCTGAAAGGAGTGCTAAAATGCCACTCCTTCCAGAGCCAGCAAATGGGGACCCTGAAGAGCTGCCGCATGGCTCTTTTGAGCCTCTTCTGGTGCAGCATGTAAAAACGCTGTGCCAGGAGGACATCCTGATGGTGCACACTGTGATGACATCCTCAGGAAAGGGTTGGGGCACCTGGCGTGTGGTTGCCCCTCTCCTTCCCTGCCTCCAAGATGGCGCAAAGCACCATCTGTAGAGGCCCAAAGATTAACATAAAATGACTCTATTAAAAAAAACACTTTTCTGGAGGCTGGCATCTATAAAGTAAATGTTCACAAAGAATTAAAACAGTGAGATCTTCTGACCATTGACTAATAGATGGAGAACATATATCTTTCTAGCCTTGGAATGCAAGTCTTTTCTCAACAGTAAGAGTCTGTGTGCTGTAATGGTTTGAGCATTGGACTCTGACTCTGGAGACTAGGATTCAAATCCACACTTAGCCATATAGCCTGTGCAGACTGGCCTAAAGGGGTGGCCTGGGGTGGAGTTGGGATGGGGTCAGCTGCCCTGACTCCACCCCACATCACCGTCACACTGTGTGCCCCACCACATGGCATGCAGTGTCAGGATGCCCTGTTAGCTCAGCATATAGACATGCTGCACCAAAGGAGTGCAGAAGAGCTGCGGTGGTGGTGCTAAGGGCAGCTTTTTGCTGCCCCAAAAAGGAATAACATTTGCTAGCTCTTTTTTGAGCAGCAAGAAGCCGAATCAGGGCTGCAGCATGTGGTTGCTGCGGCCACAATCCGATACTCCCAGGGTGGCACATAGCCACCCCTTAGGGGCCATCTGTACTGCCCCATAGAAACCCAATCGCTCAACCTCAGAGGAAAGTAAGGTAAACCCTGTGTGGACAAATCTTGCCAAGTAAACCCCATGAAAGGTGCCATAGGGTTACCATGTGTCCAAAATGACTTGAAGGCACACAATAACAACTACTTTGGCCATTAATTACAGTTTCCTTAATTTTATCTTTAATTCTTTCTAACATCAGCCATAAGTTTATTTCTTTATGTAAAAACTTCACAACAATGTTTGGAAAGCCAAGTCTGCTGGGGGAGAAGCTGCAGCCATTGTTTATGATACTACCTTTTGCCAGCGGGCATCCCAGAGTGACACTGACAGGTGGGATCTCATTGACAGCAACATTTGACAAGTCAAGATCAGCCTACATGCCAGGCCTAAAACCGACAGGCCTGCCAGGTATTAAGAGGGACCCTTGCAGGCTTTTGTTTGGGGAATTCAACATGGGTAAATGTGTGCTGGCCCAGAGCTCAAACCTGATGTTGGAGGGTTGGGGGTTTCAAAGTGATATTGCCACAGCTTCGACCTCACCCCCACCCCCATGCACCCTGAGGCCCTAATACCACTTCTACGCAGCTGAACCTTCAAACAGGTGGCCACTTTTTTAGCAAAGGGCTTCACGCATGGTTTCAGGATCCCAGCAATGGGCTCTTGTGTGGCTTCTGACAGCCGGAACCTGAAATCTGCTTGGGACATGCCTCAGGTCCTCAAGGCCAAGATCATAAAGGAATGCAAGGCTGGCAGGGTTGCTGACCCTTTTACCTCACCCTCCATGACCAATCTAAGAGTGTACCCCCCTGAAGTGGTACCCAAAAAGGCCCCAGGAGAATTCTGCCATATCCACCACCTGTCTTACCTCTTGGAGTCACCAGTCAAGAATGCCATCCCACCAGAACTTTGCTCAGTTTGCTATGCATCTTTTGACCATCCTGTCAGATTGGTTTGCTCTTGCAGATGGGGGGCTCTCTTGGCAATTGTGACATGCAGTTGGCATTTCAGCTGCTCACAGTCCACCCCAATTATTTCTGCCTCCTAGGTTTCAAATTTGAGGGCCAATGGTATTTTGACAAGGCCATGCCCATGAGTTGCTCGATCAGCTGTGTGGCTTTTGAAGCATTCAGCAGCTTCCTGGAGTGTGAAGTCAAGAAGAGGGCCACCTCTCCACTGGTCACCCAATACCTTGATAATTTTCTTTTCATTGGTGATGCCAGAGGTGATGGCTGCACCAAGCTGCTGTCCACATTCGAAGCTTTGGTCACTGAGCTGGGGGTCCCCTTGGCAGCCAACAAAATGGAGGGCCTATCCACATCTCTCACTTACCTGGGAATCCAGTTTGATTCAGTGACTAGGGTCTCGCACCTAGAATCATAGAATCACAGAGTTGGAAGAGACTACAAGGGCCATCCAGTCCAACCCCCCTGCCATGCAGGAACTCAAAATCAAAGCATCCACAACAGATGGCCAGCCAGCCTCTGTTTAAAGACCTCCAAAGAAGGAGACTCCACCACACTCTGAGACACCACTGTCGAACAGCTCTCACTGTCAGGAAGTTCCTCCTAATGTTGAGGTGGAATCTCTTTTCCTGTAGCTTGCATCCATTGTTCTGGGTCCTGTTCTCTGGAAAACAAGCTAGTGACCTCCTCAATATGACATCCCTTCAAATATTTAAAGAGGGCTATCATATCCCCTCTTAAGTGTTTCTTCTCTAGGCTAAACATACCCAGTTCCCTAAGTCATTCCTCATAGGGCATGGTTTCCAGACCCTTCACCATTTTAGTCACCCTCCTCTGGACACGCTCCAGTTTTTCAACATCTTTTTTGAATTGTGGTTCCCAGAACTGGACATAGTATTCCAGGTGGGGCCTGACCAAAGCAGAATACAGTGGCACTATTATTTCCCTTGATTTAGATACTATACTTCTATTAATGCAGCCTAAAATTGCATTGGCCTTTTAGTTGTGGCATCACACTGTCGACTCATGTTCAACTTGTGGTCTACTAGGACTCCTAGATCCTTCACACATAGTCTCATTATGCCAGGTGTCCTCCATCTTATATTTATGCATTTCAATATTTTTTTTTGCCCTAAGTTCAGTACCTTACATTTCTCCACGTTGAAATTCATTTTGTTAGCTTTGGCCCAGCTTTCTAATCACCTACCAGAGGACAAGCTGTTGTCCTTGCACTCCAAGATCAGAGCCTCCATCCTGGCCCAGAAGGCCACCCTCAGAGACATCCAGACCATCTTAGGTCACCTCAATTTTGCTTGCAGGGCTGTCTCCCTGGGCAGGGCTTTCTGCTCCAGACTGGCTTGGATCATGGTGGGGGTTAGGGAGGCCCACCACCACATGAACCTCACCAAGGGCATCAGGACTTACAACAGGGCTGCCGACAGCATGGGCTTTGGTGTCTTCTTCCAGGGCTACTGGTCACGGGGTGGGGTGGGGGGTATCCTTTGAGACTTCACTTTCCTTGAACTTTTCCCTATAGTGGTATCAGTTCACATTTGGGGCACTGAATTTGCCAACAAGAGGGTGTGTTTCTGGTGCGACAACCATTTGGGGTCAAGATCCCTAACCACCAAAGCTCCAAGTCCAAAAGGGTCATGCACCTCATCTGCTACTTTGTACTCCTCTGCCTTCACAAGAATATCACCTTCAGGGCCTGTTTTGTTCCCGGCTTAGAAAATAACATTGCAGACTCTCTCACATTTTCAGGAAGCCAGGTCTGACAGCTAGTGCCGGGAGCAGACCACTCACCCATGGCCTTCCCAGCAGAACTATTGGAGGTTAGAAATCTTCTGTGATGCAGGGTATCCTGGCTTCACTGGCTCCTGCCACTCTTAGAACCTACCAAAGAGCTGTCTCCAAACTATCTGCCTTTTTTGGGTGTGACCAGCCTTTGGGCCACCTGGCCAGTGGGATCCTACACAGCCTTACAATTCATGGTTTGGTTGAGGGAAGCTGGAATTGCTCCACAGACCATTGCAGTCCACCTGGCTGGGATCTCATTTTTCTCCAAAGTGGGAGGTTTCCCAGACTCTTGCACATCCTTCCTGGTCAGGCAGGCATTGGAGGGTTAGAGGAGGATGCATGCAGGAGGGAGGGATGGCAGGAGACCTATTTGTTTCAAATTACTCACTAGGATCTCCACACAGCTTGGCAAGATCTGCAACACAGAGATGGAGGCCAACCTGTTCAGAGTAGCCTTTGTCATGGCTTTTTTCAGGGCATTGGGTGAGCTTGTTCCTTCATCCAAGATGGGTGGCTTCAACCATGCACTTCAAAAGGGAGATATGTCATATTTTGTGTGAAACACTCTGTATTTACAGGTCAAAGGGTGACCAGTATGGCAGGGGATCTTCCATTGTGCTAAGAAGGCTCCATGGTTCCCACCTGTGCCCAGTGTGAACTTTACACAGATACATGGCATCCTGCCCCCAGGAGGAAAGGCCCCCCATTCACCCATGATGATGGCTCTTCACTAACACATTTCCAGGTGGTGTCAGTGCTTCATAAGGCATTGCATCATGAGGGACTGTCACCAGAAGACTTTTGGGGGTCACTCGTTCTGTATTGGGGCAGCTACTACAGCAGTAGGTTGTGGATTGCCAGTGGACACTATAAAAAGATTGGGCAGGTGTTAATCCGTGACATATGCAGGCTACATCAACTCAGGAATGGACTCTGTGCATGTGTCTCTTAAGGGAATACAGTTGGCTAGGGATGGCAGAAGGTGGCCCTAGATTGGGGCTGGCCTTCTGTGATGGTGGCATAGGTCTTGGATCCAGTGGCCATTGGTTTATGGTGCAGCAGCTCCCCTTTGGGGTAAGAGTTAGATTTTAATTGGAAGTCTACCAAAATGGTTAGCAGGTTATTGCACTCAGTTAAGAAGGTTTTAATTGCTGCTATGTCTTTAATTAATGTAGGTAAACAGATATAGTCATCTTCTTCACTTACATTCTTATATGGACTTGTATTATTAAGTACCTCGCTAATTTTTTCCTAATTTCAATTCAGATGCTTTCTTTACCTCAGTGTTTTCAGTTTCTAATTGGCTATAATGAGACAAACTCTTAATCATGAATAGATCAACTAGCTTTGCAGTCTCGGCAACAGCTAATTCTAAAGTTGGATTTTGGGGTGAGAGGCTCCTTCGTTGTCCAAAGACCAGTCCAATATTGGTGCTGAATGCAGAAGGATAACTCCTTCAATTTCTTTGTCTTGAATTCCAATTCTACTTTATGTTCAGCACATTCTTTAGGTGTTTCATGTTTACTCTGTGAATAGAATTTAGTAATTTTTGTCTGCTGGCATTTTTTATTTGGAATCAGGTCAAGGAGTGGTAAAATTCCCAAATTTTCATAGTCCCTTCTAGTCATGACCATTTTAGCAGGAAATGGGAACTAAACTTAAAGATCCTAACTATTTCTATTATTCTCCTGGTGAAAGACAAGTTGAGCGACTCAGCCTCCACCCAGGCCTTTCTGGATGCCGTGCCGCCACCACTGCTGCTGCTGAAAGGGTTGGGGTGGGTTAAGTAGCCTCCGCCCAGGCCTCTCTGGCTGCTGCGCCACCATTGCTTCTGCTGCTGGAGGGGTGGGGGGCTAAATAGTCTCTGCCCAGGTCTTTTTGGCTGCTGTGCTGCACCACTGCTGCTTCTACTGGAGTGGTTGGGGCGGGCTAAATAGCCTCTGCCCAGGCCTCTCTGGCTGCCATGCCACCACTGCTGCTGCTGCTGCTGGAGGAGTTGGGGTGGGCTAAATTAGTCTCCACCCAGGCCTTTTTGGCTTCCATGCTGCTGCTGTTGCTCAGTAAATCAAAATAGGGTGAGTATACCCTAAAAATCTGTCATATCAAAAAACGTACACAAAGTTAATATAAACAATTATATTTCATCATCACATGAAGCCTTATTTGGATAGTCCTAACTGCTACAAGTTGTCATGGTCAGTCAGGAGCTGGACTCGGAGGAGGAGGATGAGCCTACTCCAGTGCAGGAGGAAAGGGAGGCTCTACCAGGTCCTAATCCTGCCTTGCTAGATCCCAGCCCTGTCCTCCCAGCCCCAGAGGAGGAAGAGCAGCCAGGTCCTAGCACTAGTAGGATCCCTATGGAGGCACAGCAGCCTAGTGATAAGGATCAGGAAGAAACAAGCATGAAAGTGCCTTCCTTCAGACAATGCAGGGCAGAGAGTGCTTGCATGCATCGGTCAAGGAGGCTTGCAGAGAGGCAATTGATTAACAAGCCTCAGCTGACACGGAGGAGGGAATCTCCTACTTAATCACCTGGGAGAGGACCACTCAGTGCCAGAGCTTATTGCAGTTTCCTTGTGGGATACTGTCAGCACTGGTTCCTTGCTCTTTGGAATCCTTTGTGTGCCGTGAACCTTTGACTTCAGAACGGACTGGATGCTTGTTACCTTCTGGCTGCCCCGACCTTGGACTGAACTGGCTACTGTGAACTCTGGAATCCTGACCCTGGCTTTGGTACTGGTGTGCTTCTTGGGAACTAACAGAAAGGTCTGTAGCCTGCCTTTTAGCTCCTTCCTTGTTAAACCATCCTTATCAGCATTTGTTTGGACTGGTGCTGGCCATAGTCCAAGACACAAGTAATGTCATGAAAAAGAAAGAACATCATTTGAAACAAAAAATTTCAAACCAATGGATTTATTTGCTGGACTCTGCTACCCATGAGATACTGGAAGAGTATACTGGGTATATTTCAAACAATAGAAATTTAGGCATATCCTCTTCAAAATAATTTATGCATATAAATTATCACCTAATTTCCACATTTTTTTTAAATCATTCATAAATTTTTAGTTAACATTTGTGTATAGGTGGGCTGTATCCTGAGACTCAGAACATCATTTTAATGCACAAGAATGTATGTTATAGTTCTTCTGTAATAAATGAAATAATAAAGTGGTATTTACATGCTTTGTATTTTTTTAAATTAAAAATTAAATTGTTCCTTTTTCTGTATTTGAGCTCTAGAGAGCAATCTGCAGAATAATTTCTCAGGACAGCCAGATAAATCTGTATGATAATTGAATTTGGCACACTTCATTCTATGGAATTAAAAAAAAAAAAAAAGATAATACAAAATACAAACAATCAAAATATATGTGTAATTAAAAATATAAATAAAATAAAGCAATCTTCAGAATGTTCATTAAAGGAAGAAAGTATACACAGCAGGATATTTTTTGTTTTCATTAAAATTAACATACAACTGAGCTTTAATTTAAACAATGAGCCCTGGTGCCACAGTGGTTAAATGCCAGTACTGCAACCACAAGGTTGTAAGTTCAATCCCAGAGGGCTCCAGGTTGACTCAGCTTTCCATCCTTTCATAGGTTGGTAAAATAAGTAACCAACTTGTTGGGGCAATTAGCTTACAAATTGTAAACTGCATAGAGAGTTCTGTATTCACTGATAAGCAGTATAGAAATGTACATGCTATTTGGTATTGCTATTAATTATGGCAAAAATTTTGTCATTAAATGTTAATAGTCTAGGAACAACAATCAAAAGGAAAAATAACAAAAAGCCAAGTACAGAAAGAAAACTAAAGTTTGGGGCAGTGGTGGTGGCAAGAAGGAGAGGCCGCACTCCAGGGCCCCACCTGCTCCTCATCCCCCCTGGCAAGCAGCACTTGGCAGCGGCGGCCAAGCGGCCGGAAGAACCGGGCCTACAAAAGGCCCCAACGACCCCTCCACAGTTGGTGGGGGTGACTGTAAGAATAACCTGTACTTGGGCCCTTAGGAGGCAGTGGCCTGAGTGCTCCTTTAGATACAATTTGATTAGTGAATCCATTTAGTTTTTTAACTTTAATAATATCTTTGGGGTGTTTTTTCTTTAGTTTGAGTTGAGCGTGGGTAGATACCAGGTCAATCTGTGAAAGCATGGCTGTTCAGAATAGTATTAAGCGGAAAAGGAGGCCAACCAAAAAAGAAGTCCATACAAATGTAAAAAGGACTAAGAAACCTACTAAGAATCTAACAGCAAGTTCATTGAAACCAGATTATTGGAGGCTGTTACTACTCTGAAACAATTAAAAATGGAAGAGCTATTTCTATCAAAAGATAATGAAAAGCCTACTTCTGAAACATCTTCGCTCGCATCGCAAGAAGAGCATGCCCCTAATCTTGACACGGAAATTGGCATCAATCATATGACTGATCTAGACACTGTAGCTAGGAATTGCTTACTTACTGCCAGAACTGTAATTGCTATTTTTGACAAGCTAACAATTATTGATCAGAAACTTGATAGGCTAAAAGACCTCATGACTAAGCCCAAATATTCATCAAATTCAGGAGCAATATTTAATAAAAAAGGCTCGGAACTAACCCAAAACAATGGTAAAGCTAGGAATAGTGACAAGCTAGTGATATTACACAACAGTGTAGCTTTGTTAGTGGCCAACAATCACTACAACCATGCTAGGTGGCATAATAAGTCAGTTATATTGCATTCACTCTCCCTTCTCTTACACCGACACTTGCATCATAATGAGCTACTTGGAATTGACTGGCTGCCTCCCTGTAACAACATCAAGAGAATTGTCTTGCGGTTTAATAATGCCACAACACCTTTCTTGATATTGAAAAACAGGAGTTCATTTAAGGAATTTTCAATCACTCCAGCACGTGTTTTTCGCAACTCCAATATTCAACCTTTGTTGAGGCCTCATTCAAGACACGAAGCCTCCCATCAGAAAGCAAACTTCGATGGGGACGTCAAGAGGATAACATCAATATCTGAGAGTCTCTTTGATGATGATGGTAAATTGACTGAGATGTTTGGTTCTCTTACTGATGAGGAACAAAAGCAAGTACAAAATAGGTTCGATGATGTTAAATCTATGCTGATGACAGTAACAACGGAAACCAAGACAATCAAGGATCTACCTATTAGCTGCTCCTCATCGGACCCTCTGTCTCAATCTAAAAATGGATTTAAATGGTGTATTGGTGATGAGGAGGATGATTTGATCCCTCTATTGTACATGTCTCCCAAACGCCCATTGGACCGTTTGGCGGACCCTCTTATTCCACTAACTCAAACTCCTCTTAAACATATGACTGGTCATCACAGTGAGCCTTTGCAGCTAATATCATTGAATACTCCTAAATCCATTATGAATACACAATCATCAGAGATCAAGAAAAGGAGATGCCTCAAGACAAATTCCTCTGCAGCCAAATTAACTAAGCAGAGCTTATCTGTTAGTTCAGTTAATTTAGCATCCGAGAAGGGAAATATACCTAATGGCTATGTAACTGTTAATGAATTGCAAGCTGCCACATCCCAGTCAGCAATTTTAGGCAATTGACATTCAGCTGATTTGTTCACCTTGTATATTATTTCATGGAATTTAGCTGGCTGGAAGCCTAGATGTAGGGACCCTACCTTTATGTCATTTGTTAACAGACATCATATTATTATTCTACAGGAAACGTGGCTCGCTGAAGAAATTTCCATAGAGTACTATAAATTTATGGGTTTGAATGCTATTCCTGGTAAAGGTCACGGGAGACTATGTGGTGGTTTAGGGGTGCTGATATCTTTGGAACTCAAGGTTCAAATAACTAAGGTCTCTGTATTGGAGCAGTATGCCTTAGCTGTACTTTTGAAGCTTAATAATAGTTTACTATATTTAATTAATATCTATATTCCCCCACTTCAGGGTCGGGCCAAGATAGTAAGCATATGGAACAAGCTTAATTCCTTCATCAAAGGTTTAATATTTGAGTCACCTACAGCCGATTTCATTGCAGCAGGGGATCTTAATGCTAGAATGGGTGCCGACGATGTGTCCTTGTATGCTAAATTCAACTGCCAACCCCCCTCTCCCATAGTTGTCCCTCCAACAATGTGTCGCAAATCCAAAGATATGTTCTGTGATTTTAAGGGATTATGTCTAGCTCGCACTTTTGATGAATTAAATTTAATTATCCTTAATGGTAGTTTTAAGGACGATTATCCAGCCGAATATACACACTGGGCAGGTCTTAGACCATCGATTCTTGATTATATGGGGGTTTCTCCAAATTTAATTTCCCATATTTCCAAGTTTGCTATTGTTAGCAGACCTGACAGTGATCATTTTCCAGTTTTCTTGTGCTTAGAATTTCATGATAGTCTCATCTTGCCTCTTGATAAGATCTCTATCTGTGCTAATGATGTTAGTCTAACCCGAGTAAAATGGTCCCTCCAGCTGTCTAACACCCTCACTAAGTTTCTGACCAGCGAATCAATTAAGTTGCTTTCTCTCGCAATAGCAGACGCCAATTTGGACTCTGAAATACTGTCTAAATATAACTCTTTAATTAGCTCTTTACAACCATTGCTGTTTCCACAGGTAACTCTGTTAGATATAAACCAATATGTCACCAGAATTGGTTTGATTCAGAATGCAAAGAATTTTGGGCCCACTTGAAATATCTGTTTAAGCAACATAAATTAGACCCAATACAATTTCCTGTATCTGAACTTCTGAAACAGAAGAAAAGATACAAGTTCTTAGTAAGACAAAAGAAAAAGGGTGCCATGATAGATTCTTGGAACAAATTAATTATGTCAGCTAGCACTAGCAATCCCAACTTATTTTGGAAAGAGGTTACCCCTTCGTTCATTAAGAATGCTAACATTTTCACAGCTCAGATCCCAGCCCATATTTAGGAAAGTCACTTCCTCAATCTCTATGATTCTGTAGAAAGCTCTTCAAGTTCATTAGTTTATGATCTCACGACACAGGTTTCGTTTCTTCCTCTTTGGCCTCCAGTCTCACATTCTGAGATAAAGAGTCTTATCACTCAACTCAAACCTGCTCGTGCCCAAGGTGCTGACTTCATAACTGGTGAAATACTTAAAAATAATCTTGATTGGTGGGTCCCTGTCCTTTCCAAATTATTTACGGCCATTGACAGATCCGCTTCCATTCCAAAAGACTGGAATCTGGCCATCATTGTTCCGATTTATAAAAAAGGTAATAGAACCGACCCTTCTAATTTTCGACCAATTAATCTATTGAGTTTGGTAAGCAAGTTGTATACAAAACATCTCTTAAACAAGTTCTTAGACTGGCTTGAGTCTGAGGATATTCTGATGGCAGAACAGGCAGGCTTTTGGCCCAGATGCTCCACTATTGACCATGCAATTATACTACACTATCTTGTTGAAAAATATCTCCATTATGGTCAACCATTATATGCGGCATTCATTGACTTTAAGTCCGCTTTTGATTCAGTTAATAGATCTAGACTATGGGAGAAACTACTGTGTACTAATATAGATAAGTGACTTCTTCTGCTTCTTATTAAGATTCATGAGAATTCCAATATCAAGGTTAGATGCAGCCCTCAAGGACATGTCACCAAGACTATCTCTGTTAAAACGGGGGTAAGACAAGGATGTGTTCTGGCCCCTACCTTATTTAATTTCTATATTAATTCCCTTGTCTCTGTTTTGAACAACCTTTCTTTTCATCCCCCAAAGTTGGCCAATAAGCATATTAACTCATTGCTTTATGCGGATGATGTTGTTATTTTTTCGCTCTCTCCCATTGGACTCAAAAGAGCCTTAAACTCTCTTGCTTTGTTCTCCAAAGAGGAGAAATTAATAATTAACTCCTCGAAGACCAAGATTCTTACCTTTGCTCATCGCCCCAAATTGATGCAATGGATTCTTGATAGACAATACATAGACCAGGTTAAGACTTTCAAATACCTAGGAATTGTGTTTCAGAACACGGGCAGGAGAACTGCCCATTTAGAATTTGTTATCAGCAATGCCCAAAGAACCGTAATGGCTATACTAAGATTCTTTTTTAATAAAGGTGCTCAGTTCATTCCGGCTGCAGTCAAATTGTTTAATGCCAAGGTTCGCCCTCAACTTCTATATGGAGCCCAATTGGGAACATACAGTAACATCGATATAATTGAACGGGTGCAAACTAAGTTTCTCAGGAGAATCTTTCAGGTTGCTCATTGTGTGCTGAATGCTCTTCTCAGAAGGGAGGCTGGGATCATCAAAATAGAATCTAGTCTGTGGATTAGTATACTTACTTATTGGCAGAAACTCCATAAGATCCCTAGAGGCCTGACAAATTTAATATTCTCTGATCCATTCAAATCTTCCTGGGGAATTTCTATTCTCAAGAAACTAAACGAACTAGGCCTCAACAACGATGAAATTCTAAAGCTTGACACCGACAGAGCTAAATCTATAATCAAACAAAAAATTATAGAAGCAGAAAGACGCATGGACTCTGTTTCCCTGTCAAAATACGTACTGTTCAGTTCTCTAGCTCCGGTCCCTTCTCCGGCTCCTTATCTATTCTATGTTATTCTTCCAAAGTTTAGGAGGGCCTTAACGTTGGCTCGCTTTAATGTGATGCCCACGGCCATGCTGGAAGGCAGATTCAAAAAAAACCTTTTGATTTTTGATTTTGTCCATGTGGTTCGGACAATGTTGAAACCAATGAGCATGTTCTCCTTTATTGCCAATTTTATAGGTACGCTCGTCATCAATTGATCAGCCCATTATTGAGTAAATTCCCAGGTAAATCTGACACTTTTTACTTACGCCTCCTCTTAGACAACAATGACCCTACAGTATCTCACATGGTGGCCAAATTTTGTTACATAGTCTGTAAATTGCGACCTCAACTGATAAATTGATAAATGGTCATCTCACAAATGTGTGGAAAGATTTGGTTGGTCATTGGTCATTGTACTTACATTGTACATTGTATTTTTATAGTTTATTTTTAGTTTGTGTATTAGTCTGTTGGTATACACATATGTATCTGTATTTTTTTTCTTTTTCTTTTTGACATTTTACATATTTTATATATATATATGCATATTTTATATATTTTTATATTCTCTTTATACTGGTCAAGGACCGAATAAATTAAATTGAATTGAATTGAACTAAAGTTCAATTTATTTTATTACAGGAAACTCATCACAGGAAAAGAGCAAAAGGAGAAAAATAATATCATACTTAGTGTGGAGGTGCCACATAACTCATCAGGTACATCTAGATCTGGAGAATTAATGATTTACGTTTCAAAAGGAATAGGATGTCAAGGTTGCAGACACATTGGGTGATATAAAAAAAGCTTTAAGTTTTACATTTGGATTGGAAATAAATAAATTAAGGCTCTGTATACCGGGGTAGGCAACCTTTCCCCTTTAAGGGCCGAGGGACTTCAGGGCCAATAGCCCCTTGTTGGCCAATAGCTCCTGGGATTCTGGGAGCTGAAGTCCCTCGGCCCTTAAAAGGGAAAGGTTGCCTACCCCTGCTGTATACAGTGCTTAAACAGAACAAACTGAACCAATGTTAAACATTTTCAAAAAAGGGGAGGTAATTGTTGGTGATTCCCTAAATCATATATGGTGACTTATTGGACACAACTACATCTTCCCCTGTGCTGCATTTAACTCAAATAACACTTTTCAAAAGATATTAAATTAATATAATTTATTGTACCCTTAGAGCAGGGGTAGGCAACTTTTCCCCTTTAAGGGCCAAGGGACTTCAACTCCCAGAAGCCTCAGCCATGTTGGCCAATAGTCCCATGAAGTCCCTCAGCCCTTAGAGCGGAAAGGTTGCCTACCCCTGCCTTAGAGAGTGAATCAGCCAAGTTCTGAAGACTATACAGGTTGCTCTACCTGCCACCAAGTACAAATTCATGTAGATTACATACTATTGTTTCAAAACTGGGCTTCAAAAGTTATAGCAGCAATAGCATTGCCAGAATATGCAGTAATAACCAGAGACACTGATTATGAATAAGTAAAACCAGGGGTAGGCAACGTTTCCCCTTTAAGGGCCGAGGGATTTCAGCTCCCAGAAGACTCAGCCATGTTGGCCAATAGTCCCATGTTGGCCAATAGCTCCTGGGATTCTGGGAGCTGAAGTCCCTCGGCCCTTAAAGGGGAAAGGTTGCCTACCCCTGAGTAAAACAGTATACACGTTTAAAATATTTTTTTTTACAAGCAAAATTATTAAATATAAACATCATATTGTAAATTTTATCAATTGGTAGATTTTTCTACTAATCAGATTTGGAAACTGGAAATACAATGTAATCAGAACACACTGCAGAAAGTTCAACATCTAAAATTGACCATTTATTAAAAGACTCAAAATCTGGAATAACCGATGGTCATTGTTATGCTGAAAATAGGATTGAAATGTAAGAGTAAAATCAGAACAGTGGTCAAGGATATAATAATAATAATAATAATAATAATAATAATAATAATAATAAATAAAATTTATTTATATCCCACCCCTCTGCAAATGAAACGGGGCGGTTTACAGCAATAAAACACCACAATATACAGACCCAAAAACCCACCCACCCCTTAAAATAGTATTAAACATCAAAGATTAAAACAATAAGAGACAACAAACAGTTCATTATTTTTGTTTTCTTTATGTTCAGCAACAAGCCCGCCTTTGCATTTTCTTCTTTGATCTTCCTTAGTAATTGTTCCAAGTCCATGATGTTTCCTGTTAGTAGAATGGTGTCATCTGCATATCTGAAATTCTTGCTGTTCCTTCCTCCTATCTTTACTCCTCCTTCTGAGTCTAAATCTGCTCTTTGTATGATATGGAAAGAACTCCCCCAGGATCATCCAATATTAGGGAGAATGGACTCAAAATTATACTGAGGTGACATTTAACACAATAAAAAAGAATTATATAAAACCAGGAAGCAGCTGCAAATGCTGGAGAAAATGTAATGGCATATTTAAACATGCATGGCTGTATGAAACAATAATATTAGTTCTAAATATTTACTATACTTGCAAGAAACAACTGTTCAAAGGTGTGTGTGTGTGTGTTTAAAAAAAAAAAACAATGTAGATTTATTGACATAAATCCAATTCTTGATCCCAGCTACAGTAGATCCATTTAATTAATGGGAATTTATGGAGTCAATAATAAAAGTTTGATTGATTCAAAGGGTCCAATCTATTTGGGACTAACAAGTGGATTGAGGTCATCATCATTATATAGTGGGACAAAATAAAATATTCAAATACAAGGCGCTTCGGTTCTTTCTTAACTGTGGTCCCAATGGAAGCTGCAGCTGTCTGGGGGTGGGAGAAGAAATATATATTTGACAGTGTTGGACTACAGTAAGAAATTCAGCTTTAATAGATGAACTAATAAAATAATTCAGATAATAGAGAAATCTTAACAAGATGATACCTATAAAATTTGGCATTTTTAATTTATTGTATTCATTTATTCTATTTATATGCCACCATTCTTCCATATTGGAGCCAATGCTGTTCACGAAAGGCCTGGAACAGACGACAAGAAAAAGCGACTTAATCCTGCTTTTTCCCAAAGTAGGTCAAAATGCCACTGCCCACATGGCCCACTCCCCAAGTGGGTCAAATGTGCATGGCCTGATCGCACAGCATGACGTCAGGCTGCGCTGCTGGGTATTTTTGTTGTTGTTGTTGTTGCCTCCCCACCAGACATGTACACTGTCACATGAACACACTGCTGGTGACCCTCAAGTAACTCCCACATTTGCCAAGATGCCATCCCTTTGTTATAAGCACTGCTTTAATATAAAACTCCCTTTTGTGGGTCTCTTGTCATGGCCCTAAACTGTAAAAGCCCACCTGCCATGGATCTAAGGCGAGGACCTCAAGTAGGCACCTATTAGGTCACATCTGCCTCTACAACGAATTAGCAGATCAAAAGGCCAGGGTTAGGAGCTGCAAAGCAGGACATTTACACCCTCTGAATCCCAGAGACACAGACATTTACAACCAGGATGTGTCCAGCTTAGAATGAGATAACATCAACAACCCATCTCCCCTCTTTGGAAATTGCCTACTTCAAAGACAACCTATCTGGAATCGTTTGAAATGCAATAATCAATCTTCACCCCAGGCTATTTTCAGCCTATATTAAGACGTCCATTGGTGTGTGAGTGATACATCAGCAAAGCTCAATCATGGAGGCTTCCCCTACATGCCCCCTTCACTGCGTTTCACCCCATACCCCCCTCTTAGACTGTCTGGTGTGCATATGGTGTAATGTATGTTGGACTTTCTGGTTTGTGTATGCTGCAATTAAATCAATTGGAGTTGTTGCACTGTCATTTCTTTGTGTTGCTGCTGCCTTGCACTCATCTTGGTGCGTTTATATGCAGGCATGAAGATGCACACCTTCCATTCTAAGCTGGACTATCCCAGGTTCTGCTTGCTCCATTTTTGAGCCTCAGAGCATAACTTCAGTTCAGTTTTCACCTGCTTTGGAAGCGTGCGTCATCTAAATGCCCCACCTTCAAAGAGGTTGGAAACTGCTGTATTTTGCCCATTTCTCCCACCCCAATGATGCTTGAAACAAAAACAACAACAAAACAGAATGATTTTAAAACACAGTTAAACTACAATATTAATATAACAGACAAAAATATAAAATCCTTTAAAATATTAAAAATAAGAAGCCTCCCTGGACACAATTATGTATTAAAACCCTGTTTGAAAATAAACATTTTTGCCTGCTGGCAAAAGAAGAACAGGGAGGGACCAGGCTAGCCTCCTGCATAAGGGAGTTCCAGAAGGTGGGGACTACTGAGAAGACTCTCTTTTGCATTTTCACCAGGTGAGCCAGTGATGGTGGTGAGATTGAGAGGAAACCTTCCTCAAAGATCTTAGAGTTCTAGCAAGTTCATATGGGTAGACAGTCTTTAAAAGTCTGGATCCAACTCATATGATGTTGGCTCTCTGCTGTGTCCTGCAGGTGTGCAGGAAACAAACAAAAACTAGGCCCAAACAGAGGTGCCAATTTTCAGCACTGTCTGGGGTGCTTGACCTCAACAGTAGCTCACAGCAGAGTGCAGAAGCACAACCCAGTAAGCAGTATTTGGCAAGAAAGCACTAACCAACCTGAAATAAGGCACAGACACAGTTGAATTCTTCCAAAGTCCTTGAAGGCTTTTATCTTCCTGTTGCAAAATATATACAAAGTATTTGCAACAGAAGTTCTGACTTCTGTCAGCATACACTGTCTGCTACAACCCACTTCTCCAACAGGTACACTCTATAAACTCTCCAACCCACCATACCAACTCTTCTCTTCAACCCACACCTGTCCTGGATTCCAGAGCCCTCATATACAGTGGAGATACCATTAAGGTTGACACCTTGTGTTTCTTAACATTTACAGCCATAGAAATTATTTTACCACTTCATAAAGAGGCATTTTACCCAACAATCCCCTCCAAAAATAATTTATTGTTGCTAACTGATACAAAAATAGAATATAAACATGTACATTACATTAGTTTACACAGTTCCAGGCTTTAACATTATTATTATTTACAGATTATTTTTCACATAGTCCTAGTAAAGTAACCATCTCCCTGTGCTTCTGTGCTGGCAATGCCTTTGTAAATGTGTCAGCTAGTTGTTTTTTCTCTCTGACATGCAATATTCTAATGTCAAATACTCCTTCTTGTACTATTTGTCTTACATTTTTGTACCGCATGCCAACATATTTATTTGTACTTTTTAGATTCTCTGCCTTTGCCATTGCAATACAGGTTTGAGAATCCTCATAGATCTTAACAGGTCCTTTACAACTGTCCCCAAGATTTTATAGCAACTGTCTAAACCATTGGATTTCCCCTGCCAGTTCAGACAGTGCTGCAAATTCAACCTCAGCCATGAACAATGCCACACCAGTCTGTTTTCTTGATCTCCATACCACAATATGTTAGGAATGTTGGGATATATAGTTAAAGTGGAAATGTACAGATATGGGAAAATTTCTACTGGTAAAGTTTTTCAGCCTGTAGCTGGCAAATGTAAACAACACACACATGCAACACAGCAAGGTCACAGTATTCTGGGAACAGAGGAAACTAAAACATAAACAATTAGATCATGTTGTGTGTGAACCAGGATCACATGACACATGACTCACAGCAAGAAGGCTGGGTTAGAGGCTGAGTTAGAGTTGTTCAGTGAATATCTATGCACGTTACCACCCAGAGGTGGAGTTTGGGGTTTGGCTTAGAGCCTTCTTTGTTGTAACATAAAACTGTTGTGTTCTGTTGTTCATACTCTCTCTACCTGCAAAATGATGTATATAGTTAATTTCTATTTCTTACAACCAAGAATAAAATCTGTCTTAGAATAATCTCTGGGCTATGTTTTTCATGGTAAGCTGTTGGAAACAGCACAGAGCTACATTCCAGGATGATGAGCTCAGCTCAGCTCTGATCCAGAGACAAGGATGGCTGATGAATGGATGTCTGGCATTCTGGTACAAGATCTCTGCAACACTGCCATAAATCAACAATATTACCAGCATGTTTGATCACTGGCCAGTTACAGATTTGCCATCTTTTTCTTCAGCAAACGAACTGTCCACATAACACTCTGGCTCGGAGTTATCTTTGTTCATTTTTAATCTTAGATCCTTTCAGGTACTGTACCACTCTCTTTAGTCATTCAGATTTGGCTTGGACACTCTTCTATTTAACAGGCCCAATGGAAAGCTGATATCAGGCCTAGTGTGGTTTGCTATCAAAAAGCAGACTACCAATTACTGAATGGTACAGTTCTGGCCTGTCAAATAGCACACCAGACTGTTTAAATGAAATCTGTAGTCATGAGTGTTGTAATCACCTTGGAATCAATCAAACCACATTTTTCAATTACTTGATTTATTTTTGTTATGTGGCTCAAAAGCAATTCACCTTCCTGAGTTTTCTCTACTTCTATGCCTAGGAATCCCAGGTCCTTGATCTTGAACTGGCTCTCTAACTGTGACCTCACATTTTCTCTTACCTTGCTGTTTTTAGGTGTGATTGCCAGATCATCAACATAAGTCACAAGGATGATTAATTTATTACCACTCCCTCTAGTGTAGATGCATGCATCTGCTACACTTCTAGTAAAACCTAGTTCATACAATTGTTCATGTATACATAGGTTCCAACACCTGGCAGATTGTTTTGATCCATAAATTGCCTTTCTCAATGTATGCACTTTATTTTCACCTCTGTAAACATATCTGGGAGCTTGCTTTATATACACGGTCTCTGTAAGGTCAGCATTAAGGTAAGCTGTCTCAAAATCAAAATGTCTAATTTTCATGACATTCTTTACAGCTAAAGACAAAACCACCTTTAAACTGTCTGGTTTTGCTGTGAGAGCAAAAATCTTGTCAAAGGACTCATATTTCTCTTGTGAGAATCCCTGAGCTGCTAATTTTATCTTGTATTTTAAACTTCCATTGGGCATGACCTTCTTTTTGTATACCCATCTGGCTGGTGGGTTTAAAACCCCTCCCGGGACATCTTCCACCAGTGCACGCGGCGGCGGCGGCGACTCTCCCGGCCTCGCGGGGGCCAAGAAGGACTTTGGGCTCATTTTAGCCCGATCGTTGGGGCGGCCTCCAGCCCGTTCTCCACCTGGCGACCTTCAACCCCCCCTCACCATCTGGGCGGCTGGAGGAGCCGCTCGTCGTGGGACTGTGTGGGACGCTGACGGGTTTAAAACCCCGCCCGGGACATCTTCCACCAGTGCACGCGGCGGCGACTCTCCCGGCCTCGCGGGGGCCAAGAAGGACTTTGGGCTCATTTTAGCCTGATCGTTGGGGTGGCCTCCAGCCCGTTCTCCACCTGGGCGACCTTCAACCCCCCCTCACCATCTGGGCGGCTGGAGGAGCCGCTTGTCGCGGGACTGTGTGGGATGCTGGCGGGTTTAAAACCCCGCCCGGAACATCTTCCACCAGTGCACTCTGCGGCAGCGGCGACTCTCCCGGCCTCGCGGGGGCCAAGAAGGACTTTGGGCTCATTTTAGCCCGATCGTTGGGGCAGCCTTCAGCCCGTTCTCCACCTGGGCGACCTTCAACCCCCCCTCACCATCTGGGCGGCTGGAGGAGCCGCTTGTCGCGGGACTGTGTGGGATGCTGGCGGGTTTAAAACCCCACCCGGGACATCTTCCACCAGTGCACGTGGCGGCGGCGGCAACTCTCCCGGCCTCGCGGGGGCCAAGAAGGACTTTGGGCTCATTTTAGCCACATTGTTTGGGCGGACTTTAGACCGTTTTCCACCTCTGCGACCTTCTATCCCCCCCCTTACCATCTGGGCGGCCCTGGCAGGATTTGAGCTAGCCTTAGCCTTTTTATTTAGACGGCCTCCAATTCCTCGCCATTTTGGCAGCCGGAGGAGCCACGGACCGTGTGTTTGGATGGAGTGTATGGGCGGGTATATAACCCTCTCTAGGAACATCTCCCATCACTGCACACGGTGGTGGCGACTCTTCCGGCTCCTCAAAGGCCGCAAGAGAGACTTCGGGCTTGGAGGGCTTGCCCTAATCCTGATTTATTATGCAGTCGCAGCCTCATGTAAAGGAGAATGGCTTTCCGGATACTCTTCTCCCCTTCCACTAACCAGGGATGATTGCAGCCTGGGGGCGGATATTACGGTGGTACGGGGGATGGGTAGGTATGGCGGCAACAGAGCAAACAGATGTTACAAAAGAAGGAGGGATCGATGCTTGATATATAGCCCTCCTTCAGTTTGCTCTGTTTCCCGGGATAACTTGGAGAACGTGCCTGCCATTCCACTGACTCTTAACCTGCTCCTCTGCAATGCCAGGTCGGTCAGAAATAAGACCCACATCATCCATGATTTGTTAGTGGATGAGATGGCCGACCTGGCATGCTTTACTGAGACTTGGCTGGGGGATACCAGCTCTGTGTCGTGGGCGCAGGCTCTCCCAGCTGGGTACTCAGTTAGTGAGCAGGTGAGGGAAAGTGGGCGGGGGGGGAGGTATAGCCTTGGTCCATAGAAACACCTTGACCTTGATCAGGAAACCTATTTGGAAAACGACGCACATCGAGTGTATGTACCTTAGCCTGAAGACCAGGGATAGTTTGGGGATTCTGTTGGTCTACTGGCCACCACGTTGCTTAACAGACTCCCTAACCGAGCTGACCGCCCTGGTTTCAGAGTTGCTGCTGGAGTCGCCCAGACTTTTGGTTCTGGGCGACTTCAACATTCCACTCGAAACCAGGTTACAAGATTTATCTGGTGCGGCTCGGGAGTTCATGGATACCATGACAATCATGGGCCTATCCCAATTGGTCGACGGGCCGACACATTGCACAGGTCATACTCTCGATGCGGTCTTTAGTACGGATCAGGGACATCCGTGGGCGGAGGTCAAGGGAACCTCCCCCCTGTCATGGACGGATCATTTCCTGATCAGGGTGGAACTCAGGGCTGTATCCTATCCCCCTGGGGGTGGTGGACCCATTAGATTGGTCCGCCCTCGAAGACTAATGGAACCCATTGGTTTCCAGAAAGCCTTGGAGGGTTTAATGGTAGGCGACGTCGACAATTCTGTTGAAGCCTTGGTGAACACTTGGAATACCGACCTCACCAGGGCTATCGACACAATCGCTCCCAAGCGTCCTTTCCGACCCGCTTCGAACCGCAAACCTTGGTATTCAGAAGATCTTAGATGGATGAAGCGGGCTGGACAACGACTGGAGCGCGAGTGGTGAAAGACTCGGCTTTTATCCTACAGAACTCGTCTTAGGAGTCATCTTGACTCCTACAGAGAGGCTTTACGTGCAAGCGCAGAAATCATTCTGCGCTGCACGCATTGCATCTGCAGAGTCTCACCCGGCAGAGCTGTTAAGGGTGGTGGTGGGGGAGCTGGCAAAGGTTCCTCCTGCCCCAGGTCCCCTACTTAACCCAACAACAGCCTGCTGTGAGGCATTTAATACCTACTTTGCAGATAAAATCTCTCAGATAAAGGCCGACTTAGACACCAATATTCAAGCAGAATCCGTAGACGAGGTGTCCAGCAACTCCGTTGATGGTATTTTACTGGATCAATTTCAGTCTGTGAGTACCGATGACGTGGACAAGCTGCTTGGAAGGATGAGGAAGACGACTTGCCCTCTCGATCCGTGTCCATCTTGGCTGGTCGTCCAGGGGGGGATGCGTTGAAAGTGTTCCTTCGGGACACGATCAATGCATCCTTTAGGGAGGGTTATGTTCCATCTTGTCTTAAGGAGGCGGCGGTCAAGCCACTCCTGAAGAAGCCCTCCCTAGACCCCTTGGATAGAAATAATTTATGACCAGTCTCCCTGCTACCTTTTTTGAGCAAGGTGATCGAGAGGGCAGTCGCCTCCCAACTCCAGACAGTCTTGGATGAAACTGATTATCTTGATCCATTTCAAACCGGCTTTAGGACAGGATTTGGGGTTGAGACTGCTATGGTTGCTCTGACCGATGACCTCCGCTTGAGCATTGACAGGGGTAGTGTGACCTTGCTGGTGCTCTTGGATCTCTCCGCAGCCTTTGATACGATAGATCATACCATCCTTTTAGATCGCCTGAGAGAGTTAGGAATTGGAGGCACTGCCCTGCAGTGGTTCCGTTCCTTCCTCTCAGGCCAATCTCAGAGGGTGAGGCTCGGGGACAGTTGCTCATCTAAAATAGAGCTTAATTGTGGTGTCCCACAGGGTGCCATCCTGTCCCCAATGCTGTTCAATATTTATATGAAGCCGCTGGGGGAGATCATTCGGAGGCATGGAGCGCGGTGTCTTCAGTATGCTGATGACACCCAGATATACTTCTCCATGACTAGATCATCGACTCAGACTTCAGATGGCGCCTCACCTCTTAATGACTGTCTAAGAGCGGTAATGGATTGGATGAGGAAAAACAGACTGAAGTTGAATCCAGACAAAACGGAGGTACTTACTGTGACAGGCCCGAAACCAGAGCTGGGAATACAGTCTCCAGTCCTGGATGGAGTCACACTCTCCTCTAAGGACTGTGTTCGCAGTTTGGGGGTGCTCCTAGATCCGTCGCTCCACATGACTTGTCAGGTGAATGCGGTGGTCAGGAGTGCTTGCTATCAGCTTCGGCTGATATGCCAACTGCGCCCTTATCTGGACATGAGGGACCTGGAAACTGTGGTACACGCACTGGTAACCTCACGTCTGGATTTCTGCAATGCGCTCTACATGGGGCTACCCTTGTGCCTAACCCGGAAACTTCAATTAGTACAAAATATGGCAGCCAGACTAATTACTGGGACATCAAGGAGGGAGCACATTACACCGGTGCTTAAATCCCTCCACTGGCTGCCAATTAGTTTCCGGGCGCAGTACAAGGTGTTGGTTTTAACCTTTAAAGCCCTACATGGCTTGGGTCCATCTTATCTTAGGGACCGCCTCTCCCCTTATGATCCCCCCTGCGCCCTTCGGTCCTCTGGGAGGAATCTGTTACAGCCAATAAAGACCAGGCTGTCCCAGACCTCCCAGAAGGCCTTTTCCGCCACTGCCCCCAGGCTATGGAATGGCCTGCCGGATGAGATCCGTCTTATCTCCACGCTAACCGCCTTTAAGAAGGCGGTGAAGACGAACCTCTTCCGGCAGGCCTTCCCTGAATAATATCCCCCGGAACATTTGCCCTGGTAGACGAATTTGTCCGTTATTTAATTAATCCGGCCTATCGCGTGCAATATTTGTATTAGACTGTACTGTTTTTAACTGTTAATTTGTTTTAATTCCTTTTCTGGTTTAATATTGTTTTAAGGGGTTGGGAGGTGGGACTTAAGTTTGGGGATGTTTTTACATTGTTCTGTTTTTAAATGTTGTAACCCGCCTCAATTGTTGGGCAGAGAGGCGGGCTATAAATAAAAATTATTATTATTATTATTATTATTATTATTATTATTATTATACAACTTTCTGGTCCACTGGGATATCTGCAATTTCAAAGACTCTCTTATCCATCATGGATTTCCTAATTCTCTTTGACCTGATCAGTGCAATGGTGTCTTCTTCACTACTACCTTCACTTTGTACCATTTCTTTGCTCTTTGATAGTGTTGTGGAGGTAACAGATGGGTGTTGTGAGGTACTTGCCTGTTGATACTGCATGCTATCAGGACTTTCCACTTTTCCATTTGTGGATATTGACTCTTCTGGGACTAGTGGGTGAACAAACACTTCCTGGTTACCATGAACCTTGTCCCAGCACTATGTGCCTCGAAGTTGGCATTTCTTGAAAACACAATTTGTCCATTTCCTGGGGTGAACCTGTATTTAGTCTCTGAGTACCTCACAAATCTTAGCCTTCACCATTTGGACTGACCTTTTCTCCCCAAGGTTTCAGGAATCAGGACATTAGCAAATTGTCCAAATATCCTCAGGTACTTTTGATATGGTTCTCTACCATATAACATAAAATAAGGCATCTAGTTGACACTAGAGCTCCATATCCTATTTACGATTTGGTTTGCACATACCACAGCCTCATCCCACAAATTACCAGGTGCTTGGGCATTGATCAACATACAGTCTTTCATAGATTGCAAAAGTCCTATCCTTTGTTCAGCTAAGCTGTTCTCAACTGGGCTGTGAGGATCTGTAATTTTATGTTGGATGCCCTTAGTCCTCAGCCAATTCTGGAATGAATTCCCCATAAATTCTCCACCCCTATGTGAAAAAATCATTGCCACTTTAAATGGGAATTTATTTTCCACCATGACCACCCATTCCTTAAAACATGTATATGCTTCATCCTTGGCCTTCAGCAAATAAACAAAACTATATCTGGTGTAGTGGTCCACCAAAACAAAAATATATCTAGGTCCTCCCACACTTGCCTTAAATGGTCCAACAAGATCTCCATGAATAACTTGGAAGGGTTGCTTGGTTACTCTCTGGCTTTCCTTTGCCACAGGAAAAGCCTTGACTTTTTACAGACTCTGCAGTCCAGGAATTTTTGACAGGGCTTCATCTTCAGTTCTGGACACAATTTTTCCAACTGTGCAAATGTAGAAAAACTGCATTATCTGCACAGGGTAGTCACATTGGCCCCATTTGGTTTGTCTGTCAGAGGATGCATGTAATACAGCCCATTCTGTTTCTCAGCTCTGGCATAGACTCTACCATTCTTAGATACAATACATTCATTTCTCTCAAACATAACTTTGTAACCATCACCAGTCAATGTAGAAACACTTAGAAAACAAATCTAAACATGGAGCTAACAAAACTTGGGAAAACTGTTTCCCTAAGCAGGCAATGAATGCAGTTCCCATCCTGCCCACCTTGAAGTTTTGGAGACTGTTGAAGGCTTCACTGTCTGTAAAAGTTCCAAACAGTTTACCATATGGTATGTGGCTACAGAGTCCAGCAACCACATTTGCTTGGTTTCAGCTTTACCAACAGCTGCCTGTGAGGACTTGCTTGTAGGCTTGTGCTGCTGTTGTCTCTGCTGCCTCTTGTGGCCAAATCCAGAGGGACAATATTTCTTAAAATGCCCCTCCCTTCCACATGAGTAGAACCTTCTCACTAGGCTGGACATAGCCTTGCCTTGTTCCTCTGATGTTGAGGGAAGGTGTTGTTCCTTGTCTTTCCTGGCACACTGTTGACCAAAACTTCCAGCCTCAAAAGTCCACTGTTCTTATTCCTCTAAGTTACTGGCTGAGATTAACTCTGCTTCAGGTAAACTTTGCAGGCTATGAAACAGAAAGTCCCAACTCTTGCTCAGGCTTCCCAGCACAATATAAGCCTCCTGTGCATCAAGGAAAGTCATACCTCTGCAATTCAGAGCCCTGAGTTTGTCCAAGTGACTTAACATCCTCACCATCTCTTAATTTGATGTTGTACAATCTTCATGTCAAAATCATCTTACACACAGGAGTCGTGCTGGTAGACATCCCTCAAGCTCTGCTAGCACTCCAATGCTTTAGTGGTGTTGGTAACATAAACAATTTGGTTGTAAATACAGTTCTTGGAATCAACACATTTTTATAAATAATTATAAATATAATTAAGGACAATCCATTTAAATGCACCTCTATGACTAAGTTATAAATAGTTTGTGAAATATAAGATAAGGCAATGAAAATTTAGCAGACACTCCATCCTTGTTTGTATCCCAGAATGACAGACTAAAATTTCCCTGTTAGCAAAATATATGGTGATGTTTTATGAAATATTTACTTTATGCTGTATAATGCTTTTTAGTTAAAAGAGCATTATAAAAATTAACAAGTTTTGGGAATTTTTCTTTCCCCACATCCCTTATACCACCTAAAAACAGATTGTATACCTGTTTTTTATAACCTGCTGTTATTTATAGCTAATTTAATTTTTCATTGTTTAAGAATAACAGCATGCCAGAAACTGCAATTATTATTTTTAAATAGTGTAATAATTTCATACTTTTTACATTGTTTTGCAAATTCTTTTTGCAAAATTAGAATCAAGAATAGTTTTAGACAGGAATGGCCCACTTTGTTTCTGACAACTACATGGTTTTCTACTCAGAGAATGAAAATACATGAAGAAATGGGGTAGCTTTCATACTAAGAAAAGATGTAGCAAAAGCTGTTAGAGGGTACAATGCAAAGTCAGACCAAATGACTTCAATAAGGCTCCATGGGAAACCTATGAACATCATAATTCAAGTATGAACACCAACCACAGAGGCAGAACAAGAACAAATTGAAAAATTCTATGAAGGAGTACAGGAACAAATTGACAGTACACCAACATAGGATGTCAAGCTGATTATTGGGGATTGTAATGCAAAAGTTGGAAGCAAAGAAGAATCAAAAACAGTAGGCAGATTTGGATTAGGTAAAAAAAAATGAAGCATGTGAGCATCTGATAGATTTTTGTGAAGCCAACAATCTATTCCTTGCTAACACATTTTTCATACAACCAGAAAAAAGGCCATACACATGGACATCACCAGATGGTCAACACAAAAACCAAATAGATTATATAATTGGGAGTAAGAGATAGTGAAGATGGCCAAGATGACCAAACTGAGACTTTTGTACTTCGGGCACATCATGAGAATTGAGAATTCACTGGAAACTACAATAATGCTAGGAAAGGTGGAGGGAAGTAGAAAGAGAGGAAGGCCACATGCTAGATGGATGGACTTTATTAAGGATAACATGGGTATGAGTTTACAGGACCTAAGCAGAGCAGTGGAGGTCAGGGAGTCTTGGAGATGTCTCATCCACAGGGTCGCCATGGGTCAAGATTGACTCGAGGGCAGTTAGCAACAATAAATACTCTTCTTTGCTATATGTCTTCCTACAGTTCCCAGTCATTAGACTAGTATCTGATATTGGTTGGAATAAGGGAATGACTGAAAGATGAATGCTTCCCAAGGTTTCATGAATCTTGTATATGCACAGTCTTAAATATTCGTCACATAGTCAGTCCAGTGTATAATAACAATAATAATAATAATAATAATAATAAATTTTATTTCTATCCCGTCCCTCTACTGAAGCAATCGGAGTGGCTTACAACAACAAAATCTCACAATCCACCCTCCTAAACCCAAACCCACTCACCTCTTAAAACAGTATTAAACATCATAAAATTAAAACAATAACAATAAAACATTTTTGGTAGTTTACAATAATAAATATTAAAACCAGTCCAATAGACAGCCCACAAACGCTGAATAGCATGACAAAATGTGGCAGCAGGTGTGTGTGTGGGGGAATTAACTTGCTCCTTGGCTGGGAATTTAATCAGGAAAGGCCTGCCAGAAGAGATCCGTCTTGACAGCCTTTTTAAAACTGTCTAGGTTGGTAATTTGACAGATCTAGTCCAGCAGGCTGTTCCATAATCTGGGAGCAGTTTCCGAAAAGCCCTCTGGGAGGTTGTCGACAGTCTAGTCTTAACAGGTTGAAGCAAATTCATCCCAGAGGACTGTAGTGTGCGGGTGGGATTATATGGAAGGAGAAGGTCCCAAAGGTAGGATGGACCCAAGCCATGTAGGGCTTTACAGGTGATAACTAACACCTTGTACTGGGCCCAGAAACTGATAGGCTGCCAGTGAAGAGATTTTATCACAGGAGTAATGTGCTCTCTTCTGGAAACTCCAGAAACCAATCTGGCTGCCATATTCTGGACTAATTGAAGCTTCTGGACCAAGCATGAGGGTAGAGTGTTTTAATTTACACTCTACCCATGTAGAGTGCATTACAGAAATCTAGACGGGAGGTTACCAGAGCATGTACTACAGTTTCAAGGTCCCTTACTTCCAGGAAAGGGCGCAGCTGGTGTATCAGCCGAAGCAGATAACAGGCACTCCTGACCGTGGCATTCACCTGATTAATCATGTGAAGCGACGAGTCTAGGAGCACTGCCAGACTGCAAACACAGTCCTTCATGGTAAGTGTGATCCCATCCAGGACTCGAGGTTGTATCCCAATACCCGGTTTCAGGGCCGCTACTGTGAGTACCTCTGTTTTATCTGGATTCAGCTTCAATCTGTTTTTCCTCATCCAGTCCATTACCGCCCTAAGACAATCATTAAGAGGAGAGACGCCATCTGAAGTCGAGGCCAATGACTGGGACATGGAGAAGTATATCTGGGTGTCATCAGCATACTGATAACACCCAGCCCCATGTCTCCAAATAATCTCTCCCAGCGGCTTCATATAGATATTAAATAACATCGGGGACAGTATGGTGCCTTGTGGGACACCACATTTAAGCTCCTTTCTAGCAGAGCTGCTGTCCCCAAGCAGCACCCTCTGGAATCTAGCCGAGAGGAAGGAACAGAACCACCACAGAGCAGTGCCTCTAATTCCCAATCCCCTCAGGCGATCCAAGAGGATGCTGTGATTGATTGTATCAAAAGCCGCTGAGAGATCTAAGAGCACCAGTAGGGTCACACTACCCCTGTCAATACTGAAACGCATGTCATCAGTCAAGGCAATCATGGCAGTCTCAACTCCAAACCCAGTCCTAAAGCTGGTTTGAAATGGATCTAGATAATTGGTTTCATCCAAGACAGCTTGGAGTTGAAGATCCACTGATATATTTAAGATTGTGTGTATACACTGATGAAAGTGTTCGAGGAGTCGTAAGTGTTGGTGATAAGTGACCCATATTTCAGACCCATAAAAGAAAATAGACAGTACAACCTTGCTTCGCTCCATTTATTATTAGAAAGGGCTCTGAAAGGGCATCACCATATCTGACTTGACCATACTGACCTTCATGTAGCAAGATAATCATTTTAAGAAATTTGGGGGGACATACTAGTCTTTCCAGGATCTGTCACAGACCTTTTCTACTCAGAGTGTTGAAGGCTTTAGTGAAGTCAACAAATGTTACATAGAATCCCTTGTTCTGCTCTCTACATTTCTCTTGCAGTTGTCTAAAGGCAAATACCATATCTGTAGTACTCCTATTGCCTCTGAAGCCACATTGGCTTTCAGGAAGAAGTTCTTCTGCAATAGCAGGAACTAATCTGTTTAGGTGTATCCTTGCAAGGATTTTTCCAGCAATAGAGAGCAGTGTTATACTTCAGTAGTTTGAGCAATCAGATTTTGCTACTTTTTTCTTGCACAGGGTGATGATGACTGCATTTCGGAGACAATTAAGTCTCTGTTCAGCTCAGCTTCTGGCAAATTTTGCAAGCTATTTGTAATGTTGTCCCAAGAAGAGTCTAGCGATTCCAGCAAAATATAACACTGCTGCTCTTTGCTAATTTCCACTCCTCTCAGTTCAGCTTGCACAAATAAATCTTGCATTGTTTTTAAGTGTTCTATCACACACTGTCCTTTAGTCATCTTTTGTCTGTAAATTCTTTTAGACCAAAGCATTTTTGCAAAAGCAGTTGAAGGAGTGTGTAATCTCTGCAAGGTATCCCACACATCCTTGGCAGACACTTTATCTCTTACGTCATTAATCAAGTCTTCTTCTAGCATGAGATAAAGACATGCTTTTGCTTTAGCGTCTCTTTCTCGAGTGGCTGCATTAGCATCAGCTGCCAGCCCTGATTCAACTGGCGACCACAGAGACTCCTTTATGAGTAGAGAACGGGCATATATCTTCCAGGTAGAGTAGTTATTTCTATTTAATTTACTAAATTTTAGTATCTCCATCTTAATTTGTGCAGTGACTCAATTTGACACAGTCCCTCTGAGTATGCACAGCAGACAAAACACATAATGATTTACTCACAAAGCTCCACAAAACTTTCTTCCACTTTCTGGAACTTTCAGCTTCTGTGGATGCTGGTTGCTCTAGTATCTGGGCCCATAACCCATGTCAGGGATGATGGGAGTTGTAGCTCTTCACCTCTGGCTCTAACTCACCACCTTGTTATGCAGCAGAGCTGACCAGCTTTGATCAGTGGTTGATGCTTCTTTCCCAAGCAGCAGAGTTTCAGAGAATAGGCTGAAGACCCTGACAAACTCTCCAAGCCTTCTCACTCTTCTTCTTGAGATGTCTCCAAACTTCTCCAGGATTCTTCTGGTTCTTGTATCTTCCCTCAAGACACCAGACAACTCAGTAGTCTTATATAAAAGATCTACTTTATTCTACTATATACATAAATACTATATGCCCTACAAATCACAATCTCTACACTTCACAATATCTCCAAAACTACACCACCACTACTCCACAATGTACATTAGCAAACATTGCAATTTATAGCCATTGTTAGTCACCACCCACTAGTCAGTTTCCACCCAGTGGGTGTGTACATACATCTTGATTGGTCCACATAGATCATCCCATACTTAAGACCAACCCAAGTATTTCATCATTTTACCTTGACTACTTAATGAATCTCAGGTGTTTGCAATCTACAACAGGTGTTTTCAATATACACTCTATAACTTTGTCCTTGTCTCTCAAGGTTTCCAAATTACATTATCCTTTTCACCTGTGTAGCTTCATGATTGCTCCTGCTTAATCACTGTGACTTTCACATACACATTTTATTTCTATTACTGTAAGTCCCATGTTGCTTTTTCCTTAACAAGGTAGGTCCAAACACTGCTTTAAGAGCTTCGTAAAATCCTCTTGGAAGGCCACAGCACACGTGCATCGGGCAAATTTGCCTGGAGCAGGCACGCTGGGGCCTTGCCAGGGCCCAGGGAAGGCCGCAGTGCACATGCTCCAGGTGAATTTGCCCGGTGCACGTGCGCTGTGGCCTTCCAACCCCTGTCTTAGAGGGCTGTCCAACCCCTGGCAAGGCCACAGCATGTGTGCACCGGGTGAATTCACCCGGAGCAGGCATGCTGGGGCCTTCTCTGGGCCCTGGCAAGGCCGCAGCGCTCATGCACTGGGTTAATTTGCCCGAAGCAGGTGTGTGGCGGCCTACCCTGGGTCCTGGAAAGGCCCCAGCGTGCCTGCTCCGGGCGAATTTGCTTGGCACACATGTGCTGCTGCCTTCCAAAATGGTGCCCCACATGCGCTCATGCATGCGCACAATGGCGCGCATCATGTGCATGCACACGCGGGGAAAGTGCACACATGCACAAGTTTGCACGTGCCTGGCCGACCCCCGCGCCAGCCCCCCCACACCCCCCAGCAACAAATGTTGCCAACCCCTGCTCTAAGATCACCCAGATATGCACAGCATTGTGTCTTTTCTGCTGTATTGATCCACCACTTGTTTTGAATGTCTCAGAGTTTTGTTGAAGTTTACCACATTGAAGCTGCTTTTCTTACATGGCAAGTTGGCTGAGCAAGGTATGCCTGGTGAGCAGTTCTCTTCTTTACCAACAGCTCTTGGATCTCTTGGTTGTTTTCATCAAACCAGTCTTGATTTTTCTTGTGAAAGAACCTGAGGGATTCTTCTGCAGACAGGTGAATACTGTTTTTGATATGTTGCCAAAGCAATGTGGAAGAAGGATCTGTAGGGTGGTCTTCAAGTTTTGTTTGCAGATTTGCCTGGAAGTTGTTTCTCATGGTAACTTGTTGAAGTTTATTGACTTGGAGTCTCCTCTTTAAGATGCTGCCCCTCTTAGATTTGAGCTTAAGATGAACATTTAGTTTATATCTTATGAGGCGATGATCTGTTTGGCATTCTGCACTGGGCATCAATCTAATATGACGGACATTGTGAATGCTTCTCTGGCAGACTAGAACATAGTTAATGAAGTGCCAGTGTTTGGATCGGGGATGAATCCAGGTTGTCTTCAGGCTATCTTTCTGCTGAAAGATGGTGTTTGTAATAGTCAGCTGTTGTTCTGCACAGAACTCTAGCAAGAGGTGTCCGTTATCATTGCAATTTCCAACACCATGCTTGCCTAAAACACCTTTCCAGGCTTCAGAGTTCTTTCCTACTCTGGCATTGAAGTCACCAAGGATAATAATTTTATTTTCTACAGGAACTTTTTCTATGAGGTGGCGTAGGTCTGTGTAAAATTTGTCTTTCTCTACAGGGTCAGCTTGCATAGTTGGAGCATATATACTGAAAAGAACAGCATGTGGGAGGCATAAAGATAAAATACAATCAGTGTGATCTGTTGGCAAGATTTCGAGTTTGGAGGCAATTGAGTTTTTAATCATAAAGCCTACACCTGAAAGATGTTTTTCAGTTTTGGGTTTGCCGGAACAATAGAGTGTGTAGCCTGCACCGTGTTCTTTAAGGCTGCCTTCATCATGGAGATGAACTTCACTAAGAGCAGCAATGTCAATATTAAGTCATGCTAGTTCATGGGCTATTAGAGCAGAGTGATGCTCAGGACGTCCACTATCTGCAGAGTCTTGCATTGTTCTGACATTCCAGCATGCAAGCATCAGTCTATTTACACCTTTGGAGGCCGGTGTGTGCCTTTGTTTCTTTGTCTTTGTTTGACCACATCAGAAGATGCCCATTGGCCACGGCTAGCCAACTGGGTAGATGGGGATGAGCTTTCATTAGGCCACCTTTTCTAGGCCCCTCTCCATGTGGAGCAAGCAGTGCTCTCCTTAAAAAAAAAGGCTGCTTGGTCATTCAGGATGCTGCCAAACAAGACTGTCATCTCCCAGGTTAGCCTCAAGCGCCCAAAGTCCTGAAGCTCCTGCATGCAGGGTTGGGTCTGCTGCTTCCAGTGCATCTTTACACCTGCCATTTCATCCCTTGTCTATTGCTACAGGGCTTTTACGGAGATTGGATTTATCCTTCGAGCCTGTGCAGTGGATTTTTTCTGGTGGAGCACAGCGTGCACAGAACTGGCCTCACCCTTTAAACCAAAGGTTTGTCTGCTGTGGCCTTGCATGCATGGATGGTAGCAACCAGGTCCTCAGGTTGTAGGTTTGGTTAGAGTTTCCTTCTACGGTTGACCTTTCAGGGTTAGAGGAGCACCATCTGCCCAGGTTTGGGATTAGAGTTTAGGAAAACCTAAAAATAAATGGTAAAATAATGGTATAGAAGCAGCCACCATGGCACCTCATCATTTAGTGTGAGTGGAGCTGCTGCTGGCATCACACTTTGTTCCTGTCCTCTTACTTAACCCCTCCCTCCCTCTCTTATGCCTTGTCCAGCATGTCTTTCCTTAACCCCCCCCTTTTTTTTTGCACTATTTCAGAGATCTGCAGCCCCAATCCACTCAATTTTTAAAACTTGGGGGCTCCAGAGCTCTGAAGTAGCATGAAAAAGGTTAGGGGAACATTTAAAAAGGGAAGGGGAGGAGGGGAAAGTGAGACCAAGTGACTACCAATCATCCTACTGCTGTGGGGATGGCTTTTTGCACCCATGGCAGTGTGTGATTGGTATTTAATTTACGGGTTTCCCCCCATGAATGAAAAGACACAGGTCAAGGACCGAGCAACTATTGGAAAGAATTGGTGTTGTGCGAGCAGCGTCGCCAATGCCACTTCCTTCCCATGGGAATTGTGGCTTAAAAGCTGTGTGCTAAAGCCCATAGTTTCTATACCTCTCAAAAGGGTTTGCTCAGAATAAATTTTCAGACAATTGTGCCTAATGTCAGTGAGTTTTAAAATGTTAATTGGAACAAAAAGGAAGAGGAGAATAGGAAAAAATGGGAGCAATGCATAAGACATTATTATGAGCTAGAATATACATTAATAGGCACTGCCCAAATATATATAAAAATCTGCTTGGCATTGGCATTTTTAATGTATATACACATGTGCAGAAGCAACAGAAAGATCATTTGACCATTGAACAATGCATAGTGAGTGACTTTCGAACCTTGTTAGGGATAAGTTATTAGTCACTAGTTTACTTTTTGTGCAATGGCACAATACATTTATACTACATGTGTGACAATCATAAAGTCAATAAGAGCAACTTAAACTACCATATGTGGATGGAAGCAGCTACTGTAGACATTTTGCCTCTGCTTCAGCTCATGACAACTAGGAATTCAGTTTGCTCCTAAATGTTAGACGAAACAGCACCTACTGAGTCTCTGCCTGTTACTCAGTTGTTAGGCAGAGACCTCCAAGCTCTCTGGAAAAAATAAGGCACCACTCAGAAGGGAATACCAGTAACTTTGCTGAACATAATGAGCAGTGGTACATAAAGGAAATAAATATATACAAATATGGTGCATCAACCACTACATGTTTTTGCTAGTAGTTATTAATAGAAATACAGTAAATGTCCTGCTTTGACTTAAATTTTATAACATATGTGGTCCTGCCGCTTATGTTTCTGGTGGCAATGGTAGGATATGATTCATATTCCAAAGTCATTTAATGATCTTTCTGATTTCTTTTCCTGCCATTGTGTTTGCTTTCTAGTTAATACACAAAATATGCTTTCTCTGACTTAGATGCATTTCTGTATGCAAACTGTGTGTGTTTTAATGTTCTCTTTTATTTTAATCTCTTTCATCATTATCCATTGTCACTTTCCTCAATTTGTGGGAAAAACAGGAGGATAGTTCTTGAGCCAGCATGGTATAGTTGTGTCAGTGCTGGACTAGGATTCTGGAAGACCAGGGTTAGAATCTTCCTCTTAGCCATGGAAACACACTGAATAACCCTAGGCAAGTCACATTCTCTCATCCCAAGAGGAAGACAATGGCAAACTTCCTCTGAATAAATCTTTCCAAGAAAACCCTATGATAGGGTTGCCATGAGTCAGAATTGACCTGAAAGTTGATAAACTTCAAGATAAGTTAAAAGGAAATGCCACAAAACCCAATAACCACCATAAACTACTAGTATATTGTGCCATACAGATGCATGAAGAGCTCAGTTACTCCTTAATTGTTGGGGTCAGAAAAGTAAGAGTAAAAGCAGAGGCAGTCATTTACATTTGAAACAAAACTAATTGACAACACCTCTTTTTCTCCATGAGAATATAATAAACCCACTGTAAGAATGTTTGGAATTCGTCTGCCAAATTCATCATGGAACATTGGAGTAGCACAAAGGAGCTGTATGAAAAATGCAAAACACAAATAAAATCTAGTTTTCTGCAGAAGGGTGCTGGGGTGTGCCTGTCTGAGATATAAGCTGAGGAGGAAGATCATTTCTTCTACATTGCATATATACAGTCCAACTCCCATATCCATGGGGGATATGTTCCATGCCTTCCCCAGATAGACAAAACCGTAGATAATGGCAAACTATTTTCACTGGACATTGGCCATAGATTTACTCTAGAGGGCCTCCAAATTCCTACAGAGGCTCACACACACACACCGATGCAGTTAATTGAAACCCCGGTTATTGATCCCACAGATATAGGAGTTAGATTATATAGTGATTAACTGGAAGGGTTTTGTGACAATAGGAATTGAAGAAAAGAGGTTCACAGACAGGTAAGAAGGCTGCATTGTTAAAGAAGTGAGAGAGATGAAGGGACTGGCAGCGATAAATAGTAATATAGTGGTGTCTGGTGGCCAGAGCACAAGCACAAGCACAAACCTTCTTCCCGTCCAGACTCTACAGAAATTTTCAATGGTAACACAATATTTACAACAGAATTATACATAAATATCTAAATTTCAAGACCTGAAGTTCCTTCTAGTCCATGTGAAGGAACAAAGCATTCCAGCATCACAAGGATTCCAGTGGGTTCTACCTCTTTGGAACAAGTACTTAAGCAGCACTGCAATCTGCCAACAATTCTAGTGTATAGGGAATTTTCCTAGGCCTCTTTCAGCATATTGTGAAACTTGTGATTATCATGACTTTGCCTTCACCAGGTAAGCACGGTAGAAGCCTGCAATGGTCCATTTGTTGTTTTGTTTTGTGTGCCTTCAAATTATTTCTGACTTATGGCAACCCTAAGACAAACCTATCATGGGGTTTTCTTAGAATCATAGAATCATAGAGTTGGAAGAGACCACAAGGGCCATTGAGTCAAACCCCCTGCCATTCAGGAACTCAAAATCAAAGCAGCCCCAATAAATGGCCATCTAGCTTCTGTTTAAAGACCTCCAAAGAAGGAGACTCCGCCACACTCTGAGGAAGTGTGTTCCACTGTCAAACAGCTCCCACTGTCAGGAAGTTCCTCTTCATGTTGAGGTGGAATCTCTTTTCCTGTAGCTTGTATCTATTGTTCTGGGTCCTGTTCTCTGGAAAACAAGCTAGTGTCCTCCTCAATATGACATCCCTTCAAATATTTAAAGAGGGCTATCATATGCTCTCTTAACTGTCTCTTCTCCAGGCTAAACAGTTCCCTAAGTCGTTCCTCATAGGGCATGGTTTTCAGACCCTTCACCATTTTAGTCACCTTCCTCTGGACACACTCCAGTTTTTCAACATCCTTTTTGGATTGTGGTGCCCAGAACTGGACACAGTATTCCATGTGGGGCCTGACCGGAGTGGAATACAATGGCACTATTACTTCCCTTGATCTAGATACTATACTTCTATTGATGCAGCCTAAAACCACATTGGCCTTTTTAGCTGCCACATCACACTGTTGACTCATGTTCAGCTTATGGTCTACTAGGACTTCTAGATCCCTTTCACATGTAGTCTTGTTAAGCCAGATGTCCCCCATCTTATATCTGTGCATTTCATTTTTTTGCAGTACCTTACATTTCTTTGTGTTGAAATTCATTTTGTTAGCTTTGGCCCAGCTTTCTAATCTATTAAGATCATTTTGAATTTTCATCCTGTCCTCTAGGATATTAGCTATTCCTCCTAATTTGGTGTCATCTACAAATTTGAAAAGCATATCCCCTATTCTTTCATCCAAGTCATTGATAAAGATGTTGAATAGCACTGGGTCCAGGACAGAACCCTGTGGCACCCCACTGGTCACTTCTCTCCAGGATGAAGAGGAGCCATTGCTAAACACCCTTTGGGTTCAGTCAGTCAATCAATTATTAAGCCACCCAACAGGTGTATTGTGTAGCCCACATTTTACTATCTTGTTTTCAAGAATATCATGGGGGACATTGTCAAAAGCCTTACTGAAATCAAGATATTTTATGTCTACCACATTACCTTCATTTAGCAAGCTGATAATTTTATTTAAAAAAAAAAAAGATCAGATTAGTCTGGCATGACTTGTTTTTGAGAAACTCATATTGACTTTTAGTGATTATGGCATTCCCTTCAAAATGTTCACAGACTCTCTGTTTAATGAACTGTTCTAGAATCTTTCCTGGTTTAGATGTCAGACTAACTCGACGATAGTCGTTGGGATCCTCTTTTTTCCCCTTTTTGAACATGGGCACAATGTTTGCCCTTTTCCAGTCTGCTGGGACTTCTCCTGTTCCCCAAGAGTTCTCAAAGATTATTGCCAGTGAAATTACATTTGCCAGTTCTTTTAATATCCTTGGGTGTAGTTTATCTGGTCCTGGAGACTTAAATTCATTTAGGCCAGGGGTAGGCAACCTTTCCCCTTTAAGGGCCGAGGGACTTCAGCTCCCAGAAGCCTCTGCCATGTTGGCCAATAGTCCCATGTTGGCCAATAGCTCCTGGGATTCTGGGAGCTGAAGTCCCTCGGCCCTTAAAGGGGAAAGGTTGCCTACCCCTGATTTAGGCTAACCAAGTATTCCTGTTAGGATATGGATGGGTTATACAGTCAAAGGTGAAATGTAGAGATGTGTGTGTGGAATTTTCCTCATGAGAACAACATCTAGAACAGGGGTAGGCAACCTTTCCCCTTTAAGGGCCGAGGGACTTCAGCTCCCAGAAGCCTCAGCCATGTTGGCCAATAGTCCCATGTTGGCCAATAGCTCCTGGGCTTCTGGGAGCTGAAGTCCCTCGGCCCTTAAAGGGGAAAGGTTGCCTACCCCGATCTAGAAAAACAAAGTGAATCTAACACCAGATGGCCAACACAGACATAAACATGTATTTTCCCAAAGATACAACTCATGGACACAGACTTTGCTATGAGAAAGGCTTGATAACAATTATACATAAACATTGTTAAGCTGGGAAAGATAGTCACGTGGGGGATGATGGACAGCAAGAGGCTGGGTTAACATACATCATACAGGTTATCCAATTAACATAAGGTTAACACCTAGAAGGTGGAGTATGGGAAGGGCCTAGAGAATCCTTTGTCTAGAATGTTATTGTTCAAGATGTGGGTGCGTGAGCATGTCTGGAAGCAGTGGTTTTATCTGCAACCAGTGGAGATCCTAAGCTTTTAGGATTGTTAAAGATGTAATCTTTCATGGCTGAACTGGACAAGTTCATCACAATGGATTTTACTTAGTTATCTTATTTTACTTTTATATACATTAATAAACTATGCTTTTGGACTTTACAATGTGTCTTCTTGACTGAGGAAGACAGGATCCTGAAGAAGGGAAGCTGAGTCAGTTGATGGTAAGAGATACAAAGTGGCTGTGGATCACAGCAGCCAGCTTGTCCTGCAGATTCTGCTGGGTGTTAAAGAGTACAACTGCAACACCCATCATCCACACACTGACAATTCCTGTACTACCTCTTTACCTATTCTGTGCTGTATTTCCCCTATTGGGTCCTCTTCTCCATTTTCCTCAGATTGAACACCCTTTTCCTTTTCTGAGAAGGCTGAGGCAAAGAAGGTGTTGAGTAGTTCTGCCTTTTCTCTGTCCCCTATTAGAATTTCTCCATCTTTTCTGTGCAGTGGCCCTACCCTTTCCTTGTTCCTTTTGCTACGGACATAACCTGCAAATATAAAAGGCTGAAACTATAAAACCTGCTCTTCCCTCCATTACCTATCTGTAGAGGACAGGGAGGACTTTGAGGCTGCAGCTCCAGAGGCCACTCCCTTCCCTTTAACTCCATGCTGACAGAGGTTGGAAGAAAGCCAAGGCTGCAACTATAAAACCTGCTCTTCCCTCCATTACCTGTCTGTGGAGGACAGGGAAGACTTTGACATACTCAAAAAAAGCCCTTTCTATTGTTCTTAAACCCTCTAGCAAGCTTGAGCTCATTCTGCTCTTTGGCTTTCCTGACTTTACCCCTGCATGTGCTAGCTATTTGTTTGAATTCCTCTTTAGTTATTTTGCCCCTTTTCCATTTCTTGTACATCTCCCATTTAAAACTTAGTTCAGTTGAAAGTTCTTTTTTCATTCACCCCAGTTTCTTGAGACACCTCCCATTTTTCCTTCTCATTGGAACAGTTTGAGATTGTGGCTGCAGTATCTCCAATTTGAGAAACCCCCATCCATCCTGAACTGCCCTCTCCTTTAGTATTTCTGACCATGGGATCACTCCCAGTGTTTTCCTAAGTTTATTGAAATCAGCTCTCCTAAAGTCTAGAAAGTGTGTCTGACTATGCTTAGCTACTCCTTTCCACTGTATAAGAAACTCCAGGAGAACATGATCACTCCCACCTAAGGTTCCCACCACATGTACCTCGTTTACCAGGTCATCCTGTTGGATAATAATAATAATAATAATAATAATAATAATAATGTTTTATTTATATTTCCTGCCTCTCCCTATGGATCGAGGTGGGATTACACAATAACATGAATACAATTTACAAAATATAAACAATAAAATAATAAAAATTGGTACAATAATAATAGTTTAAGAGAATAGAACACAATATAATAAAATAAAATAAAATAGGATAAAATAAAATAAAAATAGCTGATCATTGTCAGAGTCTAAAAATCTGGAAGATCAGATGAATAGGCCCGCTGGAAGAGCTCTGTCTTAAGTGCCTTCTTAAAGGCTTCTAGATTAGTAATGAGATGGATCTCCTCCGGCAGGATGTTCCACAGATTGGGAACTGCAACTGCAAATTATTTTTGGGAAGTCGTGGTAAGTCTAGTTTTATGGTGTTCTAATAACTTCTTCCCAGATGTTCTGAGAGTGCGGTGCGGATTATGTGGGGAGAGGCATAACTCAGGCCCAAGCCATGTAGGGCTTTAAAGGTAATAACCAACACTTTGTACTGTGCCCAGAAGCTAATTGGCAGCCGGTGAAGAGATTTTAATACAGGTGTTATATGGTTCGACTTAGATGTTCTGGTGACCAATCTGGCTGCCACATTTTGAACCAATTGGAGCTTCCGAACGTGGTACAGAGGCAGTCCCATGAAGAGCGCATTAAAGAAATCCAAACAAGAGATTACCAGGGCAAGTACTACTGTTTCAAGGTCCTTTCAGTCCAGGTAGGGACTCAGTTGGCGGATCAACTGAAGTTGATACCAAGCACTCCTGGCTATTGCATCCACTTGAGATGATAACTGAAAAGATGAATCCAGGAGTACTCCAAAACTGTGTACTTTGACCTTTAGGGGAAGTGTGACTCTGTCCAGGACTGGATGGCAAAGCTCCTTCCCGGACTTGGGGTACCTATCATGAGTACCTCTGTTTTCTCTGGATTCAGCTTGAGTTTGTTTTCCCTCATCCAGCCCTTAGAATCAGATCTAAAATAGCTAATCCCCTTGTTGCTTCTTCCATCTTTTGGACAAAGAAATTATCTTTGAGGCAACTGAGGAATTTGCTAGACCTTGAAGTATTGGCTGAGTTTGACTTCCAGCAAATATCAGGATAATTGAAGTCACCCATCAGTACTACATCTCTCCTTTCTGAGTGTGTGGTCATCTCTTCTAGAAAGGCATCATCCAATTCCTCAGTCTGACTTGGGGGGTTGTAGTAGACTCCTACAATAACATCCCTGTTATTTACTTTCCCTTTAATTTTTATCCAGATGCTCTCCCCCTGATTTCCTGGATTTAAGTCCTGGATCTCTTCACAGGTGTAAACATCCCTGACATATAATGCTCCTCCTTTCCTGTTTGACCTGTTCCACTTAAAAAGGTTATCCCCCTCTATTCCTACATTCCAATCATGAGACTTGTCCCACTAGGTTTCAGTGATGCCTATTATATCGTATTTGCTTTGTTGTGCTAGGAGTTCAAGTTCATCTTGTTTATTTCCCATGCTCTGTGCATTACTGTAGAGACATCTAAGAGCATGAGTCCTTCCCACTTGCTGCCTGTGTGAGGTTTTTTGCTTCCCACTGTTGGGCCCTTGACAAGATTTGTTCAAAGATAGTTTGCCACTGCCTTGTGGGTTTGATAGCCAAGCTGGGAATTAAACCCTGGTCTCCAGAGTCATAGTCCAAAACTCAAACCACAACAGCACAATGGTCCAGTAATTTGGAACATAAGCTGGGCTTGGCCTCAGCTCATAGACTCTGGGCCTTCAGGACTCAAAGGCAGAAGTGACTTCTTCATAGTTCAATGCACAAGAGACCTCAGGATATGAAACAGCTATTAACATGATACTGAGTCATGCAGGCTATACCTCACCTATGCCTCATTTTATTTCTTATTTCTGTGTGGAGTTAGACTCTTCCTCTCCACTAAATTCTTCACCCTTTTACAACCCTAGTCTTGGCTATATCTGTATTTATTTGGTGCATAATTAACAAGGAAATTCTTCTGCACAGACATAGAGCACACAAATAATGTGTGATTAAAGATTTAAATGCTCACGGAAGTAGGAGCTAGCCAGAAAAACCAGTGAGTCTTGGAATAAAATCATATGAATGATTAAAAAAAGATACAGTGACACAATATTTACAACACACAAATCCCTTTTAGCCTTTTAAGATACTGACAAAATAAATTATCTCTAAAAACTGGCTGGCAGAAGCAGGCTGGCACTGCTGTTCTATCAGTTTATATTAGCACAGGGTCTTTAGGGACCCTCTTGCATTTCTGAAAGTGATGTGAGCTATATTCTACACAGCAAGACTTCAGCTCTCCCAGGGCAGTGAGGCATTCCTGGTTCTATTTTTTATTTACTGCTTAAAATGCATTTACTCTTTCATTTCTATAATTACAGTTGCTTCTTGTTACACAGAAATATAGGCACGTTCACTCAGATGGGGAATGTGTGAGCAATTCATGTCATTTGATTTTTATTTGTGGAAGCAAAGTCCCCCAGTCTGTAGCCTTTGAGTACAGTTGTTGTCTGGACACTGAACATTCTAGGTCCTTGAACAATGTGTCTGATAAAGTGCAAATAGAAAACAAATGTCTACATTGCAAAATGTTGCCACATATGGTTTTGCTGGTGGGAGGGGGAGGTTGCATACAAAAAATGTGAAACATTTGAAAAATGTGCTCCCAGAGTTGATTGCATGAGAACTTTTAGCAGTGTGAACATAAGATCTCCCTTTTTGTTCCAGCATCCTGATTCAACAATAGCCAGACAGATGGATCAGCTACTTTTCTCTGCAGTAGTTGAGATCAGATTTAGGCCTTTGATTTTCAATATTTTATCATATTGCTTTGCCAAGATTGCTGATATTCTGCTAGTTTCCATGCTTCTGTGGATTTTGTATTCTTTGTTAATAGCTCTGGAAGTCTTAATTCTGAAGAAAAAGATAATAAGCATATAGTGCCTAATAATGACCAAAAGGAACTGCAGTTTGAAAAGAAACTTTCCCAACTCTTTTCTTAAGCCTTTTCCTAGACTCCTTTTAGGCACCTTAGAAGCCAAAACAATACATAATGATCACAGTGTTATACATTCTTTCTGAGACATGGAAAGATACTAGTACAAAAAGCATCCTTTTAGATGGTAGTGCTGATTTTTACAACTTTGAACTTTCCCTATAAAATCATCAGTATCAAATACAATATGGTTGCTTTTACTATGGTAGTTTAGAACATTGTTGAGTATACATTGGGGGTTGGGTGTACTATATTATATATGGGTTCAGGATGGGGCTCTAATTCAGCTGGTCTAGGGTTACCAAATGCATTTATTAAAATCTGGGCACCTAATTTGCATATTTTTTTTTACTGTTCTTGTTATTTCTTTGCTTTATTGTTTATAAACATATTTACATTATCAGAAAGATACATAATGAAAGCAAATTGTTAATATTCTTAACCTTGCTTAATTACATTTTTTACTTCCATAAAAAATAAAATTTACTTCCTTTGACGAACATTTGTGTTATGTGTTTATTTGTGTCTTGTTTTTCTACACTTCCCTTTTACACTGTTGCTATTCATTCACTTCTGTCTTATAGAGCTTTTTTTTTTGTTTTTTTATATCTTATTCTGATCTCATTACCTTATCTTTATTGCTTGATGTTTAATTTTTGGTCACATCTATTTCCACCTGTTTTCACAGTAGATAAGTACCAATTTCCATTCCTTTAGAGTCTCCATTTCTGATTTATCATGTAACATATTTGTAAGTCTATCCATTTCTATCATGTCTTGCAATTTCAGTACCCAATCATCTGTTGTGGGTATATTGTCTGTTTTCCACTTCTGTGCCACCAATAATCTTCCTGCTGTGACCATGTACAAGATTTTCCTCCAATGTTGGCATTCTATTTTTTTTGGAAGCTTATCTGTCATATTAAGTAAGTATAGCTTAAACTTAAAACCATCCAGGAATTTTCCTATAGAAAATGTGTTTTATGTTGATCCAGTTGGCTAGGATGGCTCTTCGGATAAAGTGGTGATCAAATTCTTTATTTATCTTATTTTTCTCATACCACAAATATCCGTGCCACCCGAATTGTTTGTTAAAGCCCTCCAAATTTAATAATTTGGAATTATTTAAATTCACCCACTCTCTTATCCAAGTTAAACAGTTAGCTTGATAGTACAGAGCCAGAAGCAGCGTCTCAGGCATCTGCAACTGCAGTCAAGGCATTCAGCTGGTGGAGCAATTAAAGCACACCAAGCTGAATTAAAGAACAGGCAAAGCGACAAAAGACTGTGACGGAGGTTGCCCCAGATGCCAAGCCCAGACCCTGGAGAAAGGGTGGGGGACCGGGGCTCGAAGGAGGCTCCAGGGCTCGAACCAAGAGCCAGGAGATAAGGAGCCGAAGAGCAACCGGGCTGGCTCGGAAGGTTGCCCTGGAAACTTGTTGGAAAGGGCATTAGCCTCCAAGTGACCTTTTTTTATTATCTCTACGTGGTCTGCCTGGTAAAGGAAAGACAGAAGCTACGGGAGTTAGAGCATTTGTGGCGTTTTGTGTGTAAGTCTTCCTTTGATTTAACTTCTGGCACTGAATGAAGTAAGAAACTTTTCTTTTTCTGAGGAGTTGGACTTGTTACCTCAACAACAATAATAGTAATTAAAGAGGATTAATAGAGAAAAAGGACAAGGAAGAGTTAACATAGATGTGGAAAGACTGGGGAGATAAACAAAAGAGATACTTCTCAAAGGAATTAACCAGCTGTTCTATTAACATAACATACAAATGTAAAGACTGTTATATAGAAAGCACCTGAAGTTAAAAGAAAGAAAGAGACTGGGAATTACTGCTAATAGCCAGGCAATTTGTAACAATTGACGACACAGTGGACGAAGTTGAAAGAAGAGAAAAAGGCAAAGAATATATAGCTTACTAATTAAAAGAACTACTTCATTATAGAAAAAGGGGAAGAAAAAAAAAAGAAGAATTTTTTTTTTAAAACTACTATTAACTTATAGACAACTGTAAACACCCGCCAACAATTGCCTAGAGAACCAGAAATATTGTGAGTGACAAAGACTGAGAGACTCTCACAACTTTAAAGCAAGATATTTCCTTTAAAGATATTGAAGGGGAACCTGCAAGAAAATAGAAGATCTGCTATAAGAATAGACAGCAGAGTAAAAGAAGGAAACACCACACTGATACTTAAGATAGACTCTTACTCATTAAGAGATGTGATATAGTAATATAGTGAGTGAAAGCTTAAGTATACAGTTCTTTAACTTAAATGACTGTAAGATTAAAATTATAAGCATAAGACTTCAGTTAAATAAGAAGATAGTACTACTCTGTGTCTTCACCTCTACTCTTGATGCTTTGTCTTTTTGCATACTTGTTTAAGATAAAGACTCGGTATATATAAAAGCAAAATAAATGAGAATAACTGACAATAGGTAGAGGTGGGGGAAGATTGTAACAGGGTTGGAACAGGAGAATTAGTTATTGTAAGCAAACAATCAGTCTTCACTTATATCTATGCTGCTTCTGTCTTTTGCTTACCTATTTAAGATAAAGATTCTGTATATGTTAAAGCAGAATAAAGGGGAGTAATTGACAATAGGCAAAGGTGGGGGGAGAGTCTAACAGACTGTAACAGGACTCTCAGATAATTTAAACAAACCTTGAGTATTTTTTTTCTTCTTCAAGAGAATTTATGATTTTCATTCCCACCTAATATAGACATAGAACAAGACAAAAGAAAATAAGCTTCACATCTTGAAAAGGATTTGCTAAAATATATATACAAAACAAACAAATAAAAAATAACTAAATAAATAAAAACATAGATTAAAAAACAGTAGAAATCAGAGAATTTACATCCCTATTTTTATTGCAGAAACAATAATAGATGTGAAGCTTAAGATGTCTGTATGAAATTATATGTATGACATTCAATCTGTCTTAGTTGGAATTTACGAATATTACTAAGAATTAATAGTGAAATAGAGGAGTCGGAGGAGATATCCAGAAATCATGGAATATTAACTGAAGATAATTAAAACTAAGCTAATGGAGCAACAAAATAAAAAAATAAGGAAGTATGGCCAACTACAATAAAGCCCAACCAGCAAAAGGACTGGCAAATACAACAAATACAATGAACAGAAGAGGATCAGTAGACACATCATCAAAACAAATAGACCCCATACAACTTCTGATAGAAGAAATGAGGAATTTCAAATCAGAAATCCGACAAGAACTACAGGATAATCGTAAAGAAACTAACGAAAACCTTAATAAAGGACTAGAAAAATTTGAAAAAAAATTAGAATTGATAACTGGAGAAATCTCAACATTAAAAAAAGAAACTAATGAATTAAAAACAAAGATGGCAAACTTGGAAGAAAACATAAAGATAATATCAGAAAAACAGAGAGTGGAGGAGAATGCAACACTCATGCAACAACTGAGGTACCGTGAAAAATGTCTTAAAATCAGAGGTTTGCCAGATTCAACCAATGAAAATCTATATAAGAGACTGATCCCTCCACTGGCTGAATACATCGGAATAACAGAAAAGGACTTAAGTTATGATGTGGATAAAATTTTTCGAATCAATTCACAAACAGCAAAAGAGAAACAATTACCACGAGACATAGTCATCTGTTTTACCAAAACAAGAACTAGAGAAGAACTTCTACAAAAAAGTTATAAAGACAGACTCATGATTGATGGTAAATTGATTGGCATCTATAAGGACATCCCTGTGACAATTCTAAAGAGAAGACAGGAATATAGAACACTCACACAATTACTAACACAAAATAAAATAAAATACACATGGGACAGACTAGAAGGAGTCATCTTTTCATATAAACATAGGAGATACAAGATAAATTCGAAAGAGAAAGCAGACAAATTCATTAAAAGGATACTGAGAGAACAATCTGAAGAAGAAATAAGAAAGGAAAAATGAAGAAAAGATAAACAAGGGAAGGAATCAAGAGAAGAAAAAAATGGAAATGAGATTCCAAAGTAAAGAAAAAAAACTAAGAACAGATAATACAAGAACTAAAGACAGAGTTGAAGAATCAGAGGAAGAATTGGCAAGATCAGACTTAGAGACAGAGAAATTTTCAGAGAAAGGGGTAGATACACATTCAGATAGCAAAGACAAGACAGAGGAAGAAGAAGAAGAAAGCAATATTTAATTGTAATTTGTTGTGTATCTGTGTTTTCCTTTATACGTTTTTAACAACTAATACAATAAAAGCAGTTCTAATCAAAGTTTACAATGAATATAAAAATCTGTTCTTGGAATATTAAAGGCATTAATGCTATACACAAAAGAAGGCGTATCTTTCACTATTTATCCTGTGTTTACAAGAAACTAAGATCAAACAAAAAGACTTAAAATATCTGAGAAACTGGAAGCTAGGACAAACTTTCAGTTCAAATAACGAGAAGAAGAAGGGAGGAGTGGTCTTATATATACAAAATAAATTTCCAGCCAAAGAATGTTTTAAAGATGAGGAAGGTCACTATATTGGAGTAAAAGTGCAAATACAAGATACAGAAGTTCTAATTATAGGGATATATACTCCAATTAACAGTAAATCTAAATTCTATGAAAACCTAAAAAAAATAATTGATAAACAAAACATCCCTAACATTCTATTGGCTGGGGACTGGAATGGGGTGATGGACCCGCTAAGAGACAGAATATCGAACAAAAAGATAAAGAAAAATCAAGGGAAGCTACCCAAATCCTTCTTTAACTTATACGAGTACTTTGACTTAGAAAATGTTTGGACTAAACTATATGGACAGTCACCAGGATTTACATTCCACTCGAGTCAATACAACTCAGCTTCCCGCATAGATATGTTTCTAATCACAAAAAACCTTTGTTCAAGAATTGTAAGAATGGATATATTAGCAAAAACAGAATCTGATCACAATCCTATATATTTAGAACTAAAAATTAGGAAAATGCAATATAACTGGAAATTAAATGAACAACTACTAATGGATGAAGAATTCCTCAATAAGATGAAACAACAGCTAACCCAGTTCTTCAAAGAAAACAAGACAGATGAAACAAAAATGAGAACAATATGGGATGCTAGTAAGGCCTTTGCAAGAGGCCTACTTATTCAACGAGGAGCTCTGAAGAAAAAAGAACAAGCAAAGGAACAGGAAAAAATTGAAAAAGAAATACAACAAAAAGAAAAGGAACTGAGATAAAATCCCAAAGCAAAAAACGTGAAAAACCAATTGGAATTTTTGAAAAACAAACTAAGATCTGAATTAACAAGACAAATAGAGAAAAATCTAAGAATGCTAATTTGCATATTATGAAAATAATATAATTATGCAAACCTCTCTATTTTACATTCTAACTATGCAGATTCAACACATTAATGGTTGTATTTTTTCTTCCTCTATGTTTAACATTTGTATCATTTTAAAAGTTAGAATTAATCTGACATAAACAGTACAGACCAATGTTTAAAGTGCTGGATTTGGAACAGGGAGATCCAAATCTTAGCTTGGTCATGGAATTTACCATGTAACCTCTCAGAAAACCTACCTTTGTTGTTGTTGTGTGCCTCTAAGTAATTTTTGACTTATGGTGACCCTAAAGTGAATCTATCATAGGGTTTTCTTAGTGATTGTTTCTTCTTAAGGAGGTTGCCATCACCATCCTGTGAGACTAGTCCAAGCAAAACCCAATGAATTTTGCTTCTGTGTAGACATATTTAGGATTGTGGTGTATTTATTCATTTGTTGATTCTGGAGGGAGGCAGATAGTGTGAAAATCCAGGTGACAGACTAGATTCTGAAGCATTCCCTCCCATTCTTGTCTGTACCCCTCTCTCCTTAAGGGTTAAGTGTTTTCAGGATTGCCCCCCCCCCCCATCTTTGGTCCCTGAATGCCTCTTGCCAACTCCATTCCCCATCCCTGGTTGCTATTCCTCCTTCAAGAGCCATCATCCTATTAAGCCAGACAACACAATATATTTACTTACCTAATCTTCTCAATAAGGCTCCACAGGAAACCTATGAATGTCACTATCATTCAAGAATACTCACCAACTACTGAGGCAGAACAAGAAGAAATTGATAGATTTTACAAAGGAGTACAGGAAGAAATTGACAACACACCAACACAGGATGTGAAGCTGATCACTGGAGATTGGAACGCAAAGGTAGGAAGTAAAGAAGAATCAAAAATGGTAGGCAGATTTGGACTAGGCAAAAGGAATGAAGCAGGTGAGTATCTGATAGATTTTTGTGAAGCCAACAACCTATTCATTGAAAACACATTTTTCATACAACCAGAGAAAAGGTTATACATATGGACATCACCAGATGGTCAACACAAAACCCAAATATATTACATCATTGGAAATAAAAGATGGCCATGCTCCATACTTGTGGCCAAGACGAGACCAGGTGCTGATTGTGGCACAGATCACAAACTACTCATTTCAAAAATAAAAATAAAGCTCAAGAAGAGAACAAAACCAGTCATCATACCAAAATATAATTTAAACAACATTTCCACAGAATTCATTGACAATAAAATGAACAGATTTGTAGAACTAAGTATAATAGATCATGAACCGGAAGAGCTTTGGTCTGAAGCCAGGGATATCATGAAAGAAGAATGCATAAGACACTTCCAACAGACAAAAGGGAAGTGAAGAAACCATGGATGACAGACAAAACACTACAAGCAATAAAGGAAAGAAGAGAAACAAAACAAAAAGGAAAAAAGAATAAACTAAGAACCATGAACACAACAGCACAATGGGTAGTGTGTAAAGATAAGGAAAATTATTAAAATGACAAATGTAGAGAAAGAGAAGACAACAACAAAAAGGGAAGAATGAGAGACCTATTCCACAAAATTCAAGAAATCAAGGTAAAGTTCAAAGCAAGGACAAGGACACTCTGTGACAATAAAAATAATATAATTCAAGATCAGGAAGGAATAAAAAGACCAATAGAACTGTTGCAATCCATATGAACAGAGTAAACTCTAGTGCTAACCAACATATGTCAACAGGTATAGAAAACAAAATGATAGCCAGCAGACTGGAAGCAATCAATATACATCCCCATTCACATAAAAAGGAGACACAAGAGACTGCAGCAAATATAGGACCATAGCACTAACCTCCCATGCAAGCAAAATCATGCTCAAAATTCTGCAACATAGACTCCAACCATACATGGAGAGAGAAATCCCAGAGGTCCAAGCAGGGTTCAGGAAAGAAAGAGGCACAAGGGATCACATTACAAATATACGATGGCTAATGGACCATAGCAGGGAGTTCCAAAAGAAAATCAGCATGTGCTTTATAGACTTTAGCAAAGCCTTTGACTGCATAGATCATGAAAAGCTATGGAATGCCCTTAAAGACATGGGAGTGCCAGCACATCTGACAGTCCTAATGAGGAATCTGTACTCAGGACAAGAGGCTACTGTCAGAACAGAACACGGAGAAACAGAAGTTCCCATTTGGCAAAGGAGTCAGACAAGGCTGCATCCTATCACCCTACCTATTCAACTTATATGCAGAACATATTGTAAGGAAAGCAGGCTTGGACATGGAAGAGGGAGGAGTGAAAATAGGTGGAGGAAATATCAACAATCTGAGATATGCTGATGACACCATAATACTAACAGAAAACCTCACAAACCTGGAACAATTATTCAAGAAGATCAAAGAAGAAAGTGCAAAGGTAGGCTTACTGTTAAACATAAAGAAAACAAAAATAATGACCACAGAGAACTTACATACATTCAAACTAGACAATGTGGAAATAGAAATATAAAAGATTTCTCATATCTGGGATCAAACATTGATCGGAATGGGGACTGCAGACAGGAAATCAGGAGAAGATTAAGAATGGGGAGGGTGGTTATGAAAGAACTAGGAACGATCCTAAAATGCGACTATCGGTTAGTATGGTTTTCAACTGAGTGGCTCTTCAGTGTGTCTGCTGAAGGCTACCCACCAGAAACGGCAGGGGAAGGCTTCTCCTGAAGGAGAAAGTATTCCAAATTGTCTCCTTGGTATTGGGGACACGGAGGTGTTCTACAAGGGTCCGATTCCCATCCAGGACAACATAAAACATCAGCTGCTGTCCGGTAAGGAACGGAGGGGACCGAAGAACAACACACGGACGCTTCTGTGCCACCATTGTTTGGCTCACGGACGTCACCATCTAATATTAAGAACTGTAATTGACTGTAATATTAAAAACCCTTAGACTTGGAACAAAATACTTTCAACAGATTTGAACACCAGCTTTAATATTACTCAAAGTTAATCTCAAACTGAAGGAACAGAGACCTGAAAAAAAGTCTCTGAAGCATTAAGCTAAACCTGAGAGACACTCCCATATTGGATATAAACGGAGACCAAAAAAGAGAGGAAGAGGAGAGCACTAATATAGATTAATATTATCTAACTATAACTTGGGAGTTAAAAGCCAAATAATTTAAAAGAGAGAAAGGCAAAGAAGGCATTGTAGTAGAATCGAGGCAATGCTAGATAATAAGGAGGAGATCTGTGGGAAGAATGAATTGGTGGAGGAAAAGAGGAAAGGAGAAAGGGCTGGAGGTTGATGCCCTCTCTCCCCTCCTGGGACTGAATAACACTGACAAGAAATCAAGAACAGATTGAAATAAAGAGGAGATTGGAGGGTGAAGAAAGCATTTGGAGTGGAGATAACTGAGTATCGTAGAGAGAAACAGAGCAGCGGCATAGAGGGTAAAGATAATCGAAATGAGGACCTGAATGGTGGAGAGGGTCGGAGCTGGTTGGTGTGGTGAGGTGGATTGAGGCAGATCGGAGTGGAGAGCAGAGAGCGGTGTGGAGAGTGGAGTGGAGAGTGGAGAGTGGAGAGCGGAGTGGAGGGTGGAGAAACAGGAGGAGAGTGAGGTCCAGAGCAGTGGTTTGGAGATTTAGAGATTGGAGGAGAGCAGAGAAGCCGAGCGGAGCAGAATGGAAGGGTGAAAGGACTCGGAATGGAACGGAGAGCTGCAGAGAGGAAGGAGTGACGAGGAGGAGAAGGCTAGAATGGTGAGAGGAACTGTACAACAGCAAATTATAAAGTGTGAAAAGCCAACAGTGTGGAAAAGTTTGGAAGACGGGGGGGGGGAGGAGAAGAGAGGAGATTGGATTTAAAAGCCTGATTTGCAAAGAATTAAAAGAGTAATATAAGAATAATTTAAATATTTAGAAATTAGCATTGTTGGGATATTTTTTATTAATATCTATATTGTATAAAACAAAGGGGGGCATTTATAAAATTATAACACACGAGGTAAAGCGGAAGTGACCTAACAGGAAAGCTAGTGAGGTCACAAATCAAAGAGTTGAATTGCACAGTTAAAGAGAGTTGATTTTTAGCACTTGTGATTTCTTCTACTTGAAAATAGAGACATCTAGTGGTCAATTGGGGCAAAATTACAGTAAAAGTGTTAAAGTTAAATATAAGATAAATTGTATATAATAGAAGCAGAATAAGACAATTGATATTGTTAAAAATTTCATATGGTGATTTGTAGGATGGTGATTTGTTAAAATTGTACATTGTTTAAATAATATTTTATTATATTTGGGTACGGTGGAATAATTAGACAGCGATAGAAACTAGAAACCTTATATATAATTAAACATTTAAATTGGAATACACAATTCAGGGTAAAGCATATTTAAAGTATTAATAATAGAATTTGGCTGTGTGATCAAGAAACTAAAATTTAAATAATATTGTAACTAAAAGTTGAAATTATTGGATAGTATTTCTATATGTATATATATATATAACTTTTGAAAATCAGTTTAGAAGATAATGTCACTTACTATAAGACTTAAATCAACAAAGATGCAGCAGCAACAACAACAAATGCAAAGGAGATCCTCAATTGACCAATCAAAAAATCAAGACATTAGTACAGTTTTAGAAGAACTGAGACAGATGAGACAAGAGATGACAAGGAACAAGGATGAATTAAGGCAAGATATGGAGAAAATAAAAGGAGAAATAAAGATGGAAATAAGATCTGATATGGCGGAAATAACAGAAACAATGGAAGCAATGTCCAAAGATGTCAAACTTGTGAAATATAAAGTAAAAGAATTAGAAAAGAAAAATCAGAATTTGGAAGAAAAATTAGATACAGAAATCCAGAAAAGAAAGGAGATACAGGAAGAGAAACTAAACTGGGAATACAAGGCCAGAGAAAGATGCATTAAGATACACGGAGTTCCAGAATCTGAAAATGAAAATGAAAATCTGAGCGAATTAATAACTACAACGCTAGCCAAATTTCTCAGACGTGAAAAGGAAATAATGGAATTAGAGATCGACAAATTATTTTGAGTGAATTCTTGGGTAGCCAAACAAAGGAAACTACCTAGAGATATTGTGATATACTTTGTCAGAACTCAAATAAAAGACCAAATTCTCCAACAACATTTTGAAACTAGGCTGACAATCAAAGGTGTGGAAGTTCAACTTCTGAAGGATGTTCCTGGTCCAATACTGAGGAAAAGGAAGTAATATAATTTTCTGACTAAAAAAACATAGAGAGGCGGACATTAATTACAGATGGGAAAACCCAGAGGGACTTTCTTTCAAATATAGACAGAAAAGAGTTAAGATCAGCTCCACTCAAGAAGCACAAGATTTTTTCGAAAACTTCCTAAAAGATCAAGAACAGGAAACAGAAGAAGGTCAAATATTATCATTGTTGGGAGTACGACTTACGGAATTTAAACCAGAAGAAGAACTTGTGCAAGATCAAGACTAATCAACAAATAAATGACGAATAGGTGAAATTAATTAGAAAGGACAATGATGAACAGAAAAATTAAATGTATATCATGATATGTCAAAGGATTAAACAGTCCCCACTTGGATGCTTGGAGAATCATACATGGTAACTCAATGGACTATACATTCTACTCAGATAGACACGCTTCCTGGTCATGAATAGACATGTTTCTAATATCAGCCGATTTAATCCCCAAAATAGACAAAAGAAAAAAATATATATCATTATCTCGGTAAATTGAAATATGACATCTTTTGCCTGCAAGAGACACATATAAGAAAAGATAAAACAAAATTTTTATGTAATCGCAAACTAGGTATGGAATTTATCTCAGCTGGCCCCAAAAGGAAAAAAGGAATTGTAATGTACATTAATGAAGGTATAAAAGCAAAAGAATTATTCAACAATGCAAATGGCTAATACTTGGGAGTGGAGATAGATTGGAATAGTGGAAAAACATTACTGGTAGGGATCTATGCACCAACGGAAAATAAAGAAAAATATTATAATAAATTGACCAAAATCATAACTCAATATGATCATGAACATGTAATTTTGTTGGGTGATTGGAATGGCGTAATCGAGCCAGAAATCGATAGAAAATATGTAAAGAAGATCAAAAAGAAACAAGGGAAATTACCCGGAAGCTTTTTCAAAATGAAAGATACCCTATCAGTAATGGACGCTTGGAGAATCATACATGGTAACTCAATGGACTATACATTTTACTCAGATAGACACACTTCCTGGTCACGAATAGACATGTTTCTAATATCAGCCGATTTAATCCCCAAAATAGACAAAATAGACATCCTTCCCAAAACGCTCTCAGATCATAATCCAATAATAAAGGAAATAAAAGAGAAAACAAGATAATTCAATTGGAGATTAAATGAATCCTTCCTAAAAGAAGAAATTCTGAAATCAGCAGAAAAAAATTACATTTATATTTTCAAGAAAATCTAAATAAAAGAGTAATGCCACAAATCGTATGGGATGCCTCAAAAGTGGTAATGTGTGGATTTTTCATCCAGAAGAATGCAGAGGGGAAAAAAGAAACAAAGAGGAAAAATGGAGCAAATATTGCAGAAAATTAAAAATAAAGAGAAGCAGTTAAAAGAGGAACCAAAGAAGAAGGAACTAATAGAAGAAATTAAAGTCCTACAAAAACAGATATCGATACTAATGACAGAGGAAATGGAGAAGAAAATTAGATATATAAGACAAAAGCAATTCGAATTTGCAAATAAACCAGGAAGATGGCTGACCTGGAAATTTAAAAAGTATAGAGGAAAAAAAAGCTATATGGCAAATAAAAGATGGAGAAAGAATTATCAATGAACAAAAAGAAATAAAGAGAACATTTCACCAATATTTCAAGAATCTTTTTTCACAGAAAAAAGTTAATCCAGAAGAAATAAAGAAATATTTGCAACAACAAAAAAACAAAAAACAAACAATTCAACGATGAACAGAAAGAAGAATTAAACAAGAGAATTTCAACAATGGAAGTGATACAGGCAATAGACAAATTGAAGTCTGGTAAAGCTCCGGGTCCAGATGGTTTCTCTGCATTATATTATAAAAAATTTAAAAACATATTAGCAAATCCATTGCAGGTTAACATGAATTTGATTCAGGATGGAGGAATTCCAGAAACATGGAAGACATCATTCATTACTCTTATTCCCAAGGAAGAAAAAGAAATTCAAGAAACAATTTTTTTTAGACCTATTGCCCTATTAAATTTGAACTATAAAATTTTTACTTCAATACTAGCGGAAAGATTAAAGAAAATATTGAAAAACTGGATTAACACAGATCAAGTTGGATTTCTGCCTAATAGATTTATGAAGGAAAATATACGAGAAATTATCAACATTGTAGAAATTCATAATAAAAGACCCAACAAACAAACGACGCTAATCTTCCTTGATGCCAAAAAGGCATTTGATAATGTTAATTGGGACTTTTTAAAAGAAACATTGAAAATAATGGAAGTAGGAACAAATTTCCTGAATTGGACTGGTGGAATATATAATGATCAAAATGCAAAAATATTGGTAAATGAGGGAAAAAACAGGAACCCATCAAGGCTGCCCATTATCACCTCTTTTGTTTATTATTGTCACAGAAATCCTTAATAACAAAATTAGAGAAAATGTATCAATAAAAAGGATTAAAATCAAAAATCAGGAATACAAAATTAGGGCCTATGCGGATGACATGGTAATCATCCTTAATAACCCATTAGAAAGCATCTTAATATTAAATGAAACAATTCAAGACTATGGAATATTGGCTGGATTAAAAATAAATGAAAAAAAGACAAATATATTACCTCTAAATATGTCAAAGAAGGACAGAGAAAAATTACAACAACTATCAGGCTTTGAGATTCAAAACAAAGTAAAATACTTAGGAATCCAAATTACAGCAAAAAATTCTGAGTTATATAAAAAATAACTATGAGAAAATATGACAAGAAATAAAAAAGGATTTACAAAGATGGTCTAAATTAAATTTATCATGGACAGGAAGAATATCGGCAATAAAAATGAATGTGACTTCAAAAATGTTATTTCTATTCCAATCATTACCAATAATTACAAACGATAAACCTTTTAGGAATTGGGAAAAAGATCTAACTACATTTATATGGGATAAAAAGAAACCAAAGATAAAAATGAAGATACTGCAAGATTCAAAGGAGAGAGGAGGTCTTGGATTTCCTAATTTGAGATTATATTATCATGCCTGTTGTCTATATTCGGTGAAGGACTGGATTCAACTAAAGAATGAAAAACTCTTATATTTAGAAGGTTATGACTTACCATACAGATGGCATGCTTACCTAATGTATGACAAAGACAGAATAAACTCTGAATTTAATAATCACTACATAAGGAAATAATTAATAAGAGTTTGGAAAAAATATAAAACGATGTTTATACAAAAAATTCCTAAATGGACTTCGGTCAATGAAGCTTTTTATAGAAGAGAGCAGATGAAGGAAGGAGGATGGATCTCATATAATGATATATTGAAATTCGAAAATGGTGAATTTAGAATGAAAACTATGGAACAATTATTGGCTGAAAATTTAAAATGTAATTGGTTTCTCTACCGGCAGATGATGGAAAGGTTCAAAATGGACAATAAATTGTCTCAAATAGAGAAAGAACAAACTAATTTTGGAAAATTAATTACACAAGAGACACAACATTTAATTTCCAAACTTTACAAACTATTATTAGAAAGATATATGAAAGATGAAACAATTAAACAATTTATGGTATCATGGGCACAAGATGTAAATAAACATATTATGTTGGAAGATTGGGAGAAAAATTGGAAAAGAAGAATAAAACATACGTTGAATCAGGAAATAAAAGAAAATTATTATAAAATTCAATATAAGTAGTACCTAACACCGGAAAAAATATCAAAGATATATAAAGTTAATAAGGACTTATGCTGGAACTGTAACAAAGAAAAGGGGACATTTATTCACATGTGGTGGGAATGCGAACGTGTAAAAAAAATTGGAATCAAGTTTATAATGAATTATTTAAAATTATAGAAGTAAGAATAAATTTTGACCCCACCACATTATTATTGGGAATGCTAGAGGAGAAAATAGAAGAAAAATATGGGAAAATCATCTTTTATATTTTATATGCAGCAAGAGCTACAATAGCAAAAAGGTGGAAAAAATTAGAAGAACTAACAATAAAGGAATGGCAACCTAAACTGTTAGATGTTACGGAACTTGATAAGCTAACATGTGATCTTAAAGACCAAACAAAGGATAAATTTGAAAAAGACTGGTCGCCGGTTACAAAGTACTTATCAAAGATATGTTCACAATAGAAACATGTAATAAAGATTTGACAAGTTATTATTAGATAAGAAAATTTATAATCTCAACTAGACCAAATGAATTAATGAGATTTAGTGTGTAAGAATATTGGTGATTTAGCAGAAATATGTATAGAATATAATTTAAAGGAATATGAACTAATGAATATGATGGAAAGTTGTTATATAAAAACAAAACATAAGTAGGTGTTTATAATGAAAGTCTATATATATAAGGAAAAATAACCAAACTAAGGGAAGGGAAGATTTTTTTTATTGTTAGTATGTCTAAATGTTATGTCAGGTCTTGTCTAGGTCAATATGTGTATATGTTGTCAATGTATGTTTACTTGTTTGCTTGTCTGTTTTTAATAATTAAAAAAAAAAAGATCCTAAAATGCAAAGACATATATCTTAGCACAAAAGTTAGAATCATGCAAGCCATCATAGTCCATATTATGATATATGGATGTGAGAGCTGAGCAGTCAAGAAAGAAGATAGGAGGAAAATCAACACAATTGAGATGTGGTGCTGAAGAAGAGTGCTGAGTTCCATGGACAATCAAAAGGATAAATGGGTCCTCATGCAATCAAGCCAGAGATATTCCTAGAAGCCAAGATGGCAAAACTTAGACTGTCGTACTTTGAACTCATCTTGAGAAGGCATGAATTGTTGGAAAAAACAATAGTGTTAGGAAAGGTGGAGGGAAGTAGAAACAGGCCACATGCTAGATGGATGGACTTTATTAAAGAGACCATGAATATAAGTTTGCAGAAGTTGGGCAGAACAGTAGAGGATGGGGGGCCTGGAGATGTCTCATCCATAGAGCTGCCATGGATCAAGACTGACATGAAGGCAGTTAAAAACAACAACAAACTGTACAGAGAAATTGATATTTTGTACCTTTTTCTTTTTTTCATTCTTTTCTCATCTAACCCTCCTGTCTCAGCCAAGCTCTACCCAAAGCCAAACCAGATTTTATTTATTTTGTAACTCTCTCTTTCTCTCTCTCTGAGGTAGAAAGAGAGCCCAACAGGAAAGGGGGAGAGAAGGTGAAAGAGAGACACCCTCAATCTCACTGTCCATCCAAGATTTAAAGCCATGACTGGTGGAGGCTATTCTCTCCCCCCCCCCCCCCGCTCCCTTTTCTTCTCCCAGCCAACCCACCCCTGTACTATCACTGCCAAGACTACCCAAATACTTTTGGTGTTAATAAGGCTATCATATCACCTGGCTGCAGAGAAGAATAAAAGGAGGGGAGGGAAGAGGTGGATACTCTCTCAGGTGCAAAGATCAGTGCAAAGACAGGAGACTGCCAGAAATAGTGCAAATTGAATCCACTTTAAGGGTTAGGGTTAGGGAATCATGGGAACTGTATTTTATTGTGGCACCAGAGCTCTCTGACAGAGAAGGCTCAATGTCTCAGGGGGGGGAAAAAAACAATTCCCATGATTCCCTAGCACTAACCCTTACCCTTAAAGTGGACTCAATTTGCACTATTTCTGGCAGTCTGCAAAGGCCCTGAGGTGTATGACAAAATGCAGAACAAACCATCAATCTGGGGGCTTGTCCCCACTATGATTTAAACTGATTTCATGATTGGTTTATATGTCCCTCATTCACACTGGAAACATTGGAGACATGACTGAGATCAGTCGGAATTGTGGAGAATCAAGATGAAGTGAAGCAAGTGCAAAACAAATGCTCTTTTTGAAGACGGATCTTTTGGTGGTTCTTTTGAAAAGAATCAATTTGCAAGCATGTTCAACAAATGGGAATGACGTTTGGATCTCAATCGCATCACACTGAAGAGGAAGGACTATGGAAGAAGGTTGGCAGAGGAGTGTAACCCATCCCACCCCAACTTTTGGGGAAATCTGCCATTTTTCTCCCTTTCAGTGCTGCCTCAGTGAACCTCCACTACCCCAACCAAAACCTGTGTCCTGACATGGCTTTATGTCTGTTTCATAATTTTATAATTATAATTTCCATCCCCTACACTCTCTTTTCCCACTTTGCTTTCTAATCTGGGTTAAGGTTTTTGTGGATTCTGTGTGTGGTTTTCCCCCCTTCTTCCCCTCCATCCATCCACTCATCCCCCTTCCCCCCCTTCTTTCTGTGGATGGCTCCATTTCTTTTTTCTCTCTTCTCTCAAGAGCATCTCTCAATGTCCTGTCAATCAAAGTGGCAGCTTACCTTTCACCTTCTCCCTCTCATCCTCATTCCTTTTAAGAGAAAGAGGAGGGAAAAAGGGAGGAAAGAAAGGAGGAGGAGAAGGAGAGAGAGAGAGAGAGTGGGTGGAGGGAATGTTAAGCTTTGGGGGTACTTTCCTTGGGGAGAAGGGTTTAGCATGTCCCCCCCCCCCCCCGCATTTCTGTGGGATCTCTAAAGCAAGTAATGGGTCTCCTGACAGGGCCACACCTACGAATGCTTGCATCACCAATGGCACATACATGTGCATCATATGATTGACATTAAAAAAAAAAAAAGACCGGGATAGATTGATCGCAATCAATACTGAGCATGCATTTTGTGTTGATGCAAATCTACTGGGAATGACAATCATGTCAAAAAAGACACTAATGCATGGAATAATGAAATAATTCACTTTCCTAGTAGGAACTATGCATTGTCCTGAATCGATTCAGCAACCCAATGTCAATGCGACTTGCAAACTCTTTTAAATGCAAGTGAGAATGAGCCCTGGGATTTGCTGCCTTAAACATGCCCAGCCAGCCAGGACAGTTTTTAGACCCTCTGAACCAGGATATTCCTGATTTTCTGGGATTTTTGTCAATTCTAAACTGGTCACATTTAAAATTAAGCATAACCTACAGGTCATTCATGTAAGGAGCTTCTCTGTGGTGGGCCACACATGTTCAAAGATTATACAGGTCATGTCTTCCTAATGCTTTAGCATTCATAGACCTGTGCTCTGTGGGACTACACAGGGCACCTAAACTCCAGCAATGGTGAGGCAAGGCAGGAGTTGATGTTCTTAAGGACACAGGAAGGCAAGTAGCTAATGACTGAAACTAATTCATCTATCTCATCACTGTATGAACTGACTAGTAGTAGATCTCCAAGATTTCAGAAAGGGGCCTCTCAGTCCTATATAGAGATGTTTAAGAGTGAACTCAGGCACTTCTGCATGCAAAGCAGGTGCTCTGCCACTAAGCCACAACCTTTAGAAAGGCAACAACTACATTAATTTCAACTTTTAAAGATCTGTAATGGTTTGCAATGCTAGGCACACTCTCTGGTATACACTAGTTATAAGAAATGGAGCTTAACCACTTGATAAATTCTTCTGGTTACTCACTACATCTGTCAATCAGCTCTTTGATGTAGAGATGTTCATATACCACCCAAGTCCTGCTGGTTAATTACCTCTGTTTAGGAAATTTTCAGTGTATGTATTTTTTGAATGTCTGTTTCTTCTTTTCCTATCAATTTTGATACCCCACTAACAAAAAATCATCAGAAAGTTAAATAATATCTCTTGTAATTTGGATGGCACCAAGAGTCCCCCCCCCATACATTGGTTAATCTGTTTATCTATGCTAAGACATAGATGTTGCCATACAAGTATTGTTTGTTAACAGCCATATCAGTCCTATTTAAAAATATGGTAGAGGTGGGCAAATGCCAAGGATTGGAGGCGCATTCACCCACAAAAAGGCCTTGGAGGGCTGTACCCATTCTCCAATCCAAATGTTTTTAAATGATGTTTCTAAGAAATAAAATGAAAATTCCCCAGTATGTTTCCTCTCACTTTGGATATTTTAGGCTGTTTTTAAAAAATGAGAAAGTAAATTGAAACCTGACTTAATGTTTACTTCTTGTATTTACAAAAGTGACTTCTGGATCTAGAACAGTGTGGTGGAGGCCAAACATGGCAACCTCCATATACCACCTGGGGAAATAGGGATATTTTAAGTAAAAAAAAAAGAAAAGAAAAGGAGGGGAAACACTTTTTTTTTTCTTTAAAAAATGTGTGTTGGGGGACCTTGGGTCTGAAAAATGGCATTGAAGGGCTGTATGCAGCCCAAGAGCTTCACATTGCCCAAGACCCTGGAGAAGACTCATTGAAATGAATTAGTCTACTCCATAACTAATTTAACTACTATTTATTTCAATGGCTGTACTCTAGGTAGGATTAATGTTGGATTCAGCTCCTAATTTTTCAGTAAATGCTCAATATACTGTTTTATGGCAGTGTTGAAATGATCTGGCCTCTGTCTTCCTGTTCTTCCATTTAGTGCTTGAAGCTGTTTTGCTGCAGATTGATAGCAGTTGCAAGGGACATTAGCAACAGAGGCCATAATACTCTCTAAGTATTATATGTAGAACAAGCTAAGAAGCAAAAACAATGTTTATAGGTTCCTTGGGATTTTTTTTAAAAGCAACTTGTTGCCAGATCACTTGGAACCCTGCTTAGCTGTTGATAGGAGTTACAATTATGCCCCCCCCCAACCATGTCTAAGTGAAATCCATCTGCAGTCTTGTGGTACATTAAAATATTCATGTTTTGCTTCTCCTCATTGTCACACTTGGAATAGATTAGCACATGGAGAAATAGAATAAATTAATCTTGCTTGTACAAAGGATAAAAAGATGACAGAGCTTAAACAAGCTAACGAAAAGGCTGATCCCATATTATCTAGTGAGTACTAGATGTCTGGAATTTCCCAAAAATTAGCAGATGGTGACAGCACTATAGGGGAAGGAGTGCAGATTTATATCCAGAAGGTAAGAGTCTGCACACACAAAAAAGAAAGAAAGAAAAAAAAATGGATCAGAACTCAGTTCAGATAGGGTTCAGTTGGTGCAATGTGGATATTATGTAAAGTGTGGATCCAAAATGAGGATTCACTTTGGTTCATTTTACAAAGCTAAAGGAGATTATCAGAATGCGAAAAAGGATGAGAAAGAAGTGGGATGATCCCATCCTTATTGTGCAATTGCCAGAAGATTATCAGACAATGTCCTGCAGTGTCACTTTCTTCCCATCAGTGCAATGGAATGGCCGCATAACTTTTTTTTGATGGGAAACTCCCATTCCATTCACTGATGGGCCATTCCACTTCACTGATGGGAGAAGGATGGGATGAAAGTGATACTGCAGGATGTCATCTGATAATCATTCAGAAATCAGGCAGTAAGGACAGGAGCATCCTGCTTCTCTTCCATCCTTCTTTGGTGTCTGATAATCTCCTTAGACATTTCCCTAATGACATTTATGCGGAAATCAAAGGATAACTATATTTTTTAAAAATGTTTGATAGTAATCAATGACATTTACATCGATCCAGCCAAATTTCAGACAAATAAGTAGAGAAGTTTTCATGTCAGGTGTCTGAGGTAGGAATTTTCTTTTGTTTTGCTTTTTAAAGCAAGCACCAATCATCTTTTTAATTGAAAGGAAAATATTTTCAATAATATTGACACTTATAGTATCCCTCCTAAGGGAATTAAGCCTGCCAAATGTCAGACAAATAAGTGTTGGGAGCTTTGTACAAGGGAAGCCTTTAAAGCATGGGTGGCAACCACAAGGCCCTCAAGATGTGGTTGGACAAAAAGTCCAAGCAGTCCTCACCAGTATAGTCAAAGCTGAAGAATGCTGGGAAATGTATTCCAAGAGCTTCTGGAGGATGACATGATTCTTGCTCCTATATATATATATATATATATATATATATATGGAATTGTTATAAGGGAATAATAAGAAAGTTGGATCGGGCCAAAATCGCATCTAGTCCAGCATTTTGTTCATACAATGAACAGACGCTTATAAGGAACTCACCAACAGGACATGTGCAGCTGCACTGTCCACCTATGCTCACAGCAACTGACATGCAGAGGTATATTGCCTCTGATACAGGAGGTTGTTGAGGTATGCAGACAGGCAGGATCTAGCATACACACATGCAGAGAATACCCAGAAAGAGTGAAGAGTCTGGCTCCAGACAGCACAAGAACAATCCTCCCACACGCAGGCTGCTGCTTTCAGCGTGGAGAAAGGAATCACTGGACAGAAAGACTACACTGAGGGCTTCAATCTTTGTTGCAAATATTTACAAAGATACATAAGGCCTTTGCAGACTGCCAGAAATAGTGCAAATTGAGTCCGGTTTAACTGCCCTGGCTCAGTGCTAGGGAATCATGGCAATTGTATTTTTTTCTGAGACATTGAACCTTCTCTGTCAGAGAGCTCTGGTGCCACAATAAACTAAAGTTCCTATGATTCCCTAGCACTGAGTCAGGGCAGTTAAAGTGGACTCAATTTGCACTATTTCTGGCAGTCTGCAAAGGCCCCAAAGAGTACCAGACATCCTTCTTAAATACTCACAGCTATAAAGACCAACAAAGTGCTTTGCCAACCACCAACCACAATTAGCCACAACAGAGATTCTGACTCTTTCCCATATACAGATGGTGTTCTGAAGATCATGTGACAGCCATGAACTAATGAAACCTGACTGGTTTCATCCCCAGTACCTGTTGCATCAGGCCTCCCATGATCCATACATGGATGGTCTCGCCTACTGTACATGTTGCATCAGACTTCCCATGATGCACAGCTTGCCAAATGCTGACTCATGTACCTGCCACTTGAACTGTAGTAACCATATTACCATTGCTCCAGTTCCTTTCAGTGGCCACATCCATGTCATTTTCCAGACCAGAGTGCCACATGGTCTTGACAATCCCCTCCACAATGACATGTGATGTGTTCCATGTGTCATTGTATTTGTTCCATGTGTAATGTAGACCTCGTCCACTGATATCCAGCCTGCTAGCCAACCTCTCGTGGTGTTCCACAGATAGAGGCTTTGTGAAAATATCAGCTTGTTGTCCTCTGTACCAACATACTGCAGCTTCAGCATCCCATTTTGCACAAGCTCTCTCACATTTTGGTATCTCACTGCAATGTACTTCGCTTTACATTTCAGATTTTCTGACTTTGCCATGCCTATGCATGCCTATGGGCCTTTGCAGACTGCTAGAAATAGTGCAAATTGAGTCCACTTTAAGGGTTAGGGTTAGGGAATCATGGGAACTGTATTTTATTGTGGCACCAGAGCTCTCTGACAGAGAAGGCTCAATGTCTCAAAAAAACAACAACAATTCCCATGATTCTCCAGCACTAACCCTAGCCCTTAAAGTGGACTCAATTTGCACTATTTCTGGCAGTCTGCAAAGGCCCTATGAGTCCTCATTTACTACAGTTGCTTTACCACAGTTATCCTCTAGGTCTTTCAACAATTGCCTAGCCCACTGTATTTCATTTGCAACCTCTGACAACACAGCAAACTCCACCTCTGTTGTACTGAATGCTATGCAGCCTTGCTTTCTGGACCTCTAGATGACAGGGCTATCAGCATAACTGATGATCAGTCCAATTAATGACTTCCTATCAGCTGTCTCAGATGCGAAGGAACTGTCAGCAAAACCTTCCAGCTCTGACATCCCATCTGTTATCAACAAGCATCTGTCTGTTGTGCCTTTCAAATACTGCACAATGTGCTTCACTGCCATCCAGTCCACCTGTCTGGGCTTTGCAGCTTTCCTGCTCAGTAACCCTACCACAAAGCTGATGTCTGGTGTAATGAGAAGACTCTGAACCTGGGGAATTACTAAAGTCCAAGTCTTCTATGGGATCTTTTATCCTATGTTTACGGAGGTGGCTAGAGATGAGACTGAAGTAGAAACAAAGCTTTATTTGAGGATTCAAGCATACAAAGACACCCTAACATACATGCACACACACAAGAACTGAGGAGTAAAGTAGTTAGCTTGGATAGGAACACAAGGCTTTCTAATGGTGATAATTACCTGCAAAGATGTTGCTCCAACGATGAATAGACTCAACCGAAAAGAACAGTAGGTAGAGCCGGGGAGACTCTAGCTAGAGATCATGAATGGTACAGGACCATCATGAAATCTATCCAGACCCCCCTTTCCCTAAGATTTTGGGGAGTATTTAAACCCTAGAAGCGAAGAGTTGCTATTGAACATCAAAGGATTCTGATTACTATGCTTTGAAGTGGACAATTTCCAGAAGAGGGGAGATGGGATGTGAGTTTGTTACTTTTCCTCACCTTAAGGACACATCCTGACTGGCTCATAAATCTTTTCAGGTGTGAATGTCCTGCATTGCAGCTCCTAAGCCTGGCCTTTTGATCTGCAAATGGCTTGTAAATGCAGATTCACCTCAGTGCCTACGTGATGTGCTCGCCTTGAGCCCATGGCGAAGGAGGCCCTTTCCAGCCCAGGGCTATTGATAGAGAGCCAAAGGAATCTTGATATCAAAATTCAATCAAAGCCACTTCTCGTAACACTGGGCTGGTGTTGGTTGCCAGAAACAACAGACTCCCTATCACAGAGTGATACAAGTGGACTCCAACAACTCCTCTGACTCCAAGTTCTGTAAGTCAGGCATCATTGGGCTCTTTACAACCTTGGCTTCGCTCAAGCCAGTCTTCTCTATCAGCTTTTCTATCTTCCTCTTCTGGAACAACCTGAAGCCACCACTCTGAACCCTTTCTACCTCTATCTCTAGGTAGTTCCTCAGATGTCCAAGATCATTGAGCTTAAACTTTTGTGCTAACTCACGTTGCACCCATCTGATCACCTCCTGATCTCTGGCTGCAACACACAAATCATCAACATAAATTACCAGGATTATGCTGCTCTTCATGTACACACACGTGTTGACCACACTGCGCTGATAACCTAGCCTCAATAGCTCCTCATGTTTGCACAATTTCCAGCATCTGGCACTTTGCTTGAGTCCATATAAACCCTTTCTAAGCCTATAGACCTTGTCACTGCCTTCAAACGCATACCCAGGAGTTTGCTCCATGAACACAGTCTCCCCTAGGGTGGCATTGAGGTATGCTGCCTCAAAGTCAAAATGGTTGACAACTAACCTCCTTTTGGCAGCTCCAGCAAGCACCATCCTGAGACTCTCTGCCTTAGCCATCAATGAGAACCTGTCATAGTTCTCAAACTGCTCCTGTGAGTACCCTTTGGCTACCAACCTGGCTTTGTACTTCACAGTCTCATCAGTCATGTCTTTCTTCCTATAGACCCACCTGCAACCAATTACTTTCTGCCCTGCAGGACTGTCAACCACCTCAAACACTCTCCTGCCCACCAATGCATTAAACTCCTGATCCATGGCAACACCCCACTTCCCTTGCTCACTAACTGGGTACCTGAGCATATCTTTGTAATCGTCAGGCTCCTCAACCACAACAGTACAGGCTTGTGCTTCCTGTACAACAAATCTGTCCAGTGGTCTCCTGACTCATTGAGTTCTTCATGGAATGGTGACCCTAGTCCTGCCATGCTCATCCTCAGTGTCACTATTACTATCCTGGACTCTGAACTTGTTCCTGCTTTGGTGTTTGTGTGTGTGTTTGTGTTTCTACGGAAGTGCTAGGTTGATGTGAAGTACTAGGTTCCTCCTCCTTCACATCTCTGGATGCATCCACACCTCCATTTCTGATGTTTGTACCTGTATTGCCCAACTTTACAAAAACATCATGGTTACTGTGGATCTTTTCCCATCCAGCATGTGTTTCAAACCTTGCACTCCTTGAGTACAGGACTCTGCCACCACCCAATAGGAATCTATACCTATTCCCCTCATCTCCCACAAACCTTAACCTCTGGCTCCTTGGTTCATTCTTCCTTCAAAACTGAGGAGGAATTAGTACTGAGACATGCTGCCCAAAAATACTCAAGTACATTAAATTGGGTGTTCTCCCATATAACAGGAAATATGGTGTTTGATTGATTGCACTGCACCACATCCTGTTAATGGTATGGCATGGAACTTTTATGGCTTCTGCCCACAAATTTGGTGGTGCCCAGTGTCTTCTAATATGCAATCCCTCATCTGATTGATCATGCCAATACACCTTTCAGCCAAATCATCCTAGGCTGAGCAAGCCAGATTGGTGGTTTTGTGCTCAATTCCCTTTTGCCTGAAATGTAGCAGAAACTCAGATAAAAGACCAAAACAGAGATCTTCGGAAAGGAGCTTTTATTTCTGAGCAATGTGCAGGCTCTCAGTGGAAGTGCTTGTTCCAAAAACCAAGAGCCCCGAGTGACAGGTCAAGGGCAATTTTATAGTTTACAGATTGCATTGCAACAGATAACAGTACATGCATCAGCATCTTTCTTACTACGCTGTTATCTACGTTTTGGGGAATCAGTCACTAAACAGTCCTGGGCTGAGTCCACCAAGGAGACCTTATCAGGACATCCTGGTTAGAACAATGTTATCAGTTGAACACTGTCTCCTCAGCACGGCCTGTTCAGAGTTCATCAACAGTGAGCTTAACAATAACTAAAATTTTCTAAAAAGCCATTTTTTATTCTGCTTCACTCCCCCCTTAAATGCATAATTTCTTTAGACAATTATAGCATTTCTATTAACTAATAATCTTCATTATTAAGCATTAGAGCATAAATGGTGGCAGTTTTCTGAATAGTAGCTTGAAAAGTCTTTGTCACCCACTGCACCAAACAAGGAATACAGAAGCATAGCAAAACAAGAGTTATGATTATTATAATAAACAAGAAGAATAAACTTTTTAGCCATCCTAAATTCGGGAGCCAACCAGTCAGCCAGTCAAACCATGTATCTTTATACTGTTGTATATTTGACACTATAGTATGGAGGTTATTGATTTCTTTATCAATGGCCCGGCTGTTGTCAGTAGGGTTAAAGCAACACAGGTTTTGGTGTGTCTCACAGCCCAGATGATGGAGGAGGAACAGGTAATCAATGCCTGCCCAGTTTTCTAATATAGCATTGTGCAACTACCTTTGTTCTTTGTTTAGTAGTGCCAAGGCTTGGGAGGTGGCATTTATATTTTTGACAAGGGCACAGGCTAAACGATTAATCTCCATTCCATTATGGAGAACCAGCCCTGGAACTCCCACTAGGGAGAGGGACAAGGCTAACATTTCCCCATCTGTAAACAGTGTGAGGTGGTCACTGCAATCTCCAGCTAATTGAGAAGCTCGTGGATGTCGGCTGGCATGGGCTTGTGATGGCCAAGGTGGGAGAACAGAGACCAACTGACTAAGACAACAGGGGTGGCTATCTGATAGGTTGGCTGGGATGTAAGACCAGGTTCAGGAGCCACAGGTCCAAAACCATCCCTGAGGGAGGAGCACATGTGAATAGTAAAAGGTTATATTTTGAACTGAGCTACAATGAAAAGATGGGCCAGGTATCACTTTACATCGTTTTGCATGCTTAGTGCAGTTTATCATTCTGGCACATGTGGCATTTATTGCAGCCACAGTGGGGGTTCGTAAAACAAATTCGATAGGGGGCAGGATTCCTGACACCGTGCCCCAATTATGGCTTTGTGAATAAGTAAGAGCTATTTCAAAGTTTTCCTGACCAAACATAGTGTAATTTTGAATCTTTTCAGGATGATAGCACACTGGGACACGGCAGGAGCTAATAAGGCAATTTGTAGGCATATTGTTTGGTAGACAGAAATGATCTACCCCTGAGATATCTCTTCGGGATCTGGCCGTACGCTGGGCTCCCTTTCCTGGGATAGGGGCAGTAGGGCCTAGTCCCCTTCTTCTTTCCTCCCCAGGTGCAGGTCTAACCGTACGAGGAACACGCAGCCTCCTGGTATGTGCATGTAGTAGGGTTTAGCCTGAGTCTTCGCTCTGTCTCTTTAGGGTAATCTGCAAAGAGTTGTTAGGGTTACCAGCAACCGTCCACCCCCCTTTTGCTCTCTTAACCTGTGTCCAATGTATCCAGGGCCTGATCCCAGCTACCTTTACAGCTGTAGGAGTAGCAAGGAGGACTGTCTTAGGGCCCCGCCATCGGGGATTTAGGGGGTCATTTTTCCATTCTTTAACCCACACCTCATCACCTGGCTGAAAAGAATGGACTTCTCTAATAGGAATGGGGGCTCTATTTTCTAACACATATCGGTGTTGGGCCTGTAATGTCTTACTCAGGGCTTGACCTCTTGTTGCAAGCTGGCATTTCCCAATTCCTGGATATCCCTCCTTAATCCTACCAGAATCTGTGGGGGTCTCCCAAACATTAGCTCAAAAGGTGACAAACCAGTCGTCTTGTGGGGAGTGCACCGGATTCGGAATACAGCCAAGGGTAGCATCTCAGTCCACTTTCACTTTGTTTCTTGACACAACTTCGCCAGATGATTCTTGATTGATTGATTCATCCTCTCAAATTGTCTGGAGCTCTGTGGCAGGTAGGCACAGTGCAGTTTCCACTGTATTCCGAGTAGGTGATTTAGTTCTTGTAATACTTTGTCAATGAAAGCTGCACCATTGTCTGAGCCCACTGATAAGCGAGGTATAATGTCGAAGCGAGGTATAATGTCCTTTAGTAGAGCTTTGACAACTTCTCTTGATTTTTCTGTTCATGTTGGATATGCCTCTACCCATCCTGTGTAGGTGCAGACAAAGACCAGCAGGTAGCGATATAATCCTGACTTAGGCATTTCTGTGGAGTCTACAACTAGTGACTCGAAGGGTAGCGTGCCATGGTGTTGGGGCTGAGGTGGTGGCCCCTTTCCTTGCCTTGGATTGTTCTTTGCACATGTTATACAACGTGCAGAGGCTAAGCTGGCAAGACTGTGGATTCCATTGATATAGACTTGTTTTAATAGAAGAGTTGCTAGGTCATCTTTTCCTAGGTGAGTGGCCTTGTGAGCAGTTTGTATAATTTTCCAGGACAATCGTCTTGGCACATATATGCACCCATCTGGTAGCTCCCACCACCCTTGGGTAGTTTTCTGAGCTCCTAGGGACTCTGTTGCTTGTTGATCTTCTCCTTGGGTGTATTTTGGATGTGTGTCTGTCAAATTGACTCAGAACAGGGGGGGCTCTATGAATTCTCTTTTGTTGTTTTCTTCATCTCCTTGTCTTTGTAGTGCAGCTTCTTTAGCTATCTGGTCAGCCCATCTATTTCCTCGGGCTATTGTATCGCTTCCCTTCTGATGTCCTCTGCAGTGCATTACAGCCACTTGCTTAGGTTGCTATACAGCATCCAGCAACAGTGAAATTTCTTTTTCATTTTTAATTCCCTGCCCAACTGAATTAATTAGTCCTTTTTCACGATATAGAGCTCCATGGGCATGGAGGGTGGCAAAGGCATATTTAGAGTCTGTATAGATGTTTACTGTAAGTCCAGAAGCTAAGTCCAGTGCTCGGATGAGGGCAATCAGCTCTGCCTTTTGGGCTGATGTACCTACTGAGAGGGGCTTGGCTTCTATAACTTTTTCACTAGTTACAACTGCATAGCCCACATATCTCTTTCCTTCTCTCACGTAGCTGCTTCCATCTGTGAAGTAAGTGACATCCGGGTGTGGCCATGGTGTATCTCTCAGGTCTGGACGGCTGGAATAGATTTCATCCATGGTCTGGATGCAATCGTGTTCTGGGGGGGGGGGGGGGGCTCCTGGCTCCACTGGAAGCAGAGTGGCTGGAAACTTCTAGCCTGATGTGTGGATTTTCACATAGCATAGCCTGATATCTAGTCATGCGCTCATTGGTGAACCAGTAGTTTCCTTTGTATTCCATTAGTGTCAATACAGCATGTGGGACTCTCACAACCAGTTCTTGCCCCATTGACAACTTGTCAGCTTCTTTCACCAATAGCGCTGTGGCTGCTATGGCTTTCAGGCATGCAGGCCACCCTTTTGCCACTGAATCTAATTGCTTGGAGAGATAAGCCACTGGGCACTGCCAGGAGTCCAGCTGTTGAGTCAGCACGCTGACTGCCACGTCTCGCTCATGGACATAAAGCAGGAAGGGCTTAGTTACATCGGGTAGACCTAATGCAGGGGCCTGGAGTAAGGCTTTCTTGATGTCTTGAAAGGCCTTGGATTGTAATTTGGTCCACTGGAAAGGGGTTTTTTCTGGGCCTTTTGTTGCTTCGTATAGTGGTTTACTCATTATGGAAAAATTCGGGATCCAGATCCTGCAGAACCCTGCTGCACCTAAGAACTCTCTTACTTGCCTTCTGGTGGTTGGTTCAGGCAAGGCACACACCACCTCCTTTCGTTCTGGACCCAATTGTCACTGTCCTTGAGGAACTATAAATCCCAAGTACTGCACCTGGGTTTTACATAGCTGGGCTTTTTTCCGGGACACCTTGTATCTGCGTTCCCACAATAGTTGTAACAGTTCTTGGGTCCCCTGCCAACATTCATGTTCTGAAGGTGCTGCTAGTAACAGATTATCCACATATTGTAGTAGAACTCGTTTTCCGGGTTCATATCAGAAATCTCACAGGTCCTGGCTGAGGGCGGTCCCGAAGATAGTGGGAGAGTTCTTGAACCCCTGCAGGATTCGAGTCCAACTGAGCTGATGTTTTCACCCAGTGAGAGGCTCTTCCCACTGGAATGCAAAGATTGATGGCTCTCGGGAGCTAGGCAGATACAGAAGAAGGCATCTTTTAAATCCAAGATGGTGAAGTGGGTTGCTTCTGCTGGAATTAACCCCAATAGCACATAAGGATTAGGCACCACTGGATGTAGGGTTACTGTGGCTTGATTGACCAACCGCAGATCTTGTACAGGGCGATAGTCTTCAGTACCAGGCTTTTTAACAGGGAGCAGCGGGGTGTTCCATGGGGATTGGCACTCCCGTAGGATCCCATAATGTAGCAGTCGGTCCAGGTGCTTTTGAATTCCCTGGATGGCTTGTCTTGGTAGAGGATATTGGCGCACCTGGGCAGGTCTTGCTCCAGGCTTCAGTTCTACCACCACCGGTGTTATGAATCTTGCTAGTCCAGGAGGGTTGTCTTCTGCCCACACTCCTGGTACTCCAAATGTCTGCCAGGGTTGTTCTTCCAGCACTGGCATCGTCCAATGCATCCTCCATTCTTCCTCTAATGGATAGGATAGGCTTAAGATTGGGGTGTCTCTTCTGGGACCTCTGAAATTCACCATTGTTGTTCCATCTTCTTCAAAAGATAGTTGAACCCTTAGTTTGGACAGAAGATCACGGCCCAACAGTGGAACTGGACAGTTAGGTAAGTACAGGAACCGATGGGTTACTAGGTGGGATCCTATGTGGCAGGTTCGCTGTTTTAGCAAGGGCCGCTCTTCTATCCTTCCCATGGCTCCCGTTACACGCACCTTTTGATGTGAGAGAGGAGCTATCGGATAAGTGACGACAGTTGAAGCTGCCTCAGAGTCAAGCATAAAGTCTATGTTTTGGCCCCCCACACTGGCAGTAACCATGGGATCCTCGGGGCCGAGATGAAGGGGGCCCAGTCTGGCCTAATCGAAGAGCTCACCCTCTGCCATCCCGATGAATGGGTCCTCTTCATATGCCTCTGCAGGTGTCTGTGTCTGCTGGGCGGGTCTCCAATTTGGTTGTTCTCCTGCCCCTTCTCTTCTATGACCACTGAAACCCCTTTGGTTTTCTCTGGTGTCTTGTCTCGCCCCATTCGGACACTCTCTCCACCAGTGTCCTTCTCATCCGCATTGGGCACATTGGTTCCATCCCAAAGCCCCTCTGCCTCTCCCGGGCCAGTTTCCTTCACCGCGTCTGCGTCCACGCCCTCTTCCTCTTTCCCTTCCACCGGGTCCTCCTGACCCTCTGGGGATTGCGCTTTGCTCCTCTACCAAGGCTGCTACCAACAACTCAGCCTTTTTGGCCATCTTGCGCTCTTTTTTCCGCTCCTCCTCCTGATCTCAATTCACATACACTTTCCGTGCAATCTCTAACAATTCTGACATGTTTTTTCCTTCAAATCCCTCCAATTTCTGTAACTTCCTCTGAATGTCAGGATAGCTTTGTGACACAAAAACCATATTAATGATTCCTAAATTTCCTGGGGCTTCAGGGTCTATGGGGGTGTATCGGTGGTAGGCATCTATAAGGCGCTCTAGAAATGCTGCTGGGGATTCATCAGCACCTTGTATTGTCTCCCGGACCTTTGTCATATTGACTGTCTGTTTCATCCCTGCCTTCATGGCATCTATTAGCAGGCGCTGATATTGCTGGAGGTGATTTAGCTGCTCTGGTTCATTAGGATCCCACTGGGGGTCTTCTAATGGCACCCTTGTTCTCATCCACTGCTGGGGGTTCTGCTCAGCCGGGGGCGCTCTTGCTAGGGCTATCTGTTCTGCATGTTGTATGATGCGGCCCCCTCTCCTCTGTGGTAAATAGCGTCATTAATAGCTGTTGGCAATTGTGCCAGGTTGGCATGTGGGAGGCCATGATGCTGGAGCATACGTCTATAAGATCTTGGGGCTTTTCTGAGTATGTGGCATAGTGCACTTTCCAGTTTAATAAATCAGAAGTAGTAAATGGTGTATAAGTATAAGCTTGCATCCTAATGGGGGCTTCCCCAGGTGCTGAATTTGGTGCCATCTGAGTTATCAGCCTTAGAGGGCAGAGTTCTGCACTAGCAGCCCCTTCCTGAGTAGAGTCTAGTCTCTGATCATGACTTCTAGTTCTCTCTGCTATAAGTGTGCCGGTGTCTAATGAGAGGGTTGAAGTCCCTGGCTGTGCTTCACTGGACTGGGAAGGTCGGACTGACTCTGATGTTGCAGCAGGCTGAGATGGTGGTGGTCTGATAGGCTGAGGAGGGGGCGGTGGTGTCAGATATGGTGGAGGTGCCATTGGCTCTATCCAATCCTCCCCAGGTGATTCTAATATTAATTTGGATCTCCTATACATCCTCTCTTTCTTAAGGACCAAAACTTTTTCTTGGGTTTCCTGACACTTTTGAGCCATGGAGGAGATTTCTTAACTATGGTAGCCCATGAATCGATGTAAGAAAACTGATCAGGGTGCCCAGGTCTTCCTACAACTATATTATATACTTTCTGAATCTTATCCAAATCCAAAGATCCCACACTAGGCCATCCTACTCCAAACGAAAACCATTCTATCTCACAGAGCGTCCGCAGCCGCTGGGGGTTCATTGGTGGATCACCATAATCCCCCGAAAAGCCCTTATTAAAATTTTTCACCATACAATCCAAGGGAGTGCAAGGTTTGCTCCCTTTTCCACCCATTTCCTCCCACTTCTAAATAGACAGAGGACACAATAGGAATGACAGGGATCAAACCAACTTTAGGAAATGGGGGAGTTGGTTTGTGGAGGGATTAAGGTTCACAATCACACACTACTGAGTAGCCCAGTCAGCCCGAACACCAATCCCCCATAGGGGACTCGAGGGTGTTCTGCCCAAGGGTCAGAGTAGGGAACCGGGTAGCCAAGCGCACTCCAAGCACACCTCACACACACCTGACAACTACCTCCCACCAAAAATCCCCTGGTTGCTCCCACTGATGCCACCAGTGGAAAGTCAAAATGTATTTCTTTTTACTTCCATCGCTGCCACCAGTGAAGGACTAAAATTTCTTTTCACTACCTCCTATTTTTTCAGAAAAAGACAGTTTCCCCAGTCACCCAGCCGCTCTGTCTGGGTGGGTATCAGTGCCTTCTCAAGGGGGTGATCAAGCCCCTACCTCTGCAGCTGCCACCAGCAGAGGATTTAAAAATTCCCTCTCTACTTCTTCCTTTCAAAAATTCCCTCTATACTTGCCTGTTCCTGAAGATGGCTCTGTTTCCGTCTCTGTGCTTTTCAGTTCACCTGCTGCACGGCTGTCATTCTGGGAAGGCGTGGCTTTAGCTGCTGACTCTCCAACAAAGCTGGTTGGTGGCGCCTTGAGACAAGGGAAGAGCCGCGTCCCCCCTTTCCGACACGGCAGTCAAGGGCAGGCTAAATGCCACCTTCCATCCAAGTCACGGCACCAGGAAATGTAGCAGAAACTCAGATAAAAGACCAAAACAGAGATCTTCGGATAGGAGCTTTTATTTCTGAGCAACGCGCGGGCTCTCGGTGGAAGTGCTTGTTCCAAAAACTAAGAGCCCCGAGTGACAGGTTAAGGGCAATTTTATAGTTTACAGATTGCATTGCAACAGATAACAGTACATGCATCAGCATCTTTCTTACTACGCTGTTATCTACGTTTTGGGGAATCAGTCACTAAACAGTCCTGGGCTGAGTCCACCAAGGAGACCTGATCAGGACATCCTGGTCGGAACAATGTTATCAGTTGAACACTGTCTCTTCAGCACGGCCTGTTCAGAGTTCATCAACAGTGAGCTTAACAATAACTAAAATTTTTCTAAAAAGCCATTTTTTATTCTGCTTCAAAACCACTACTGTAGACTTTTGGCAAGGAATTCTCTGCCCCTATCAGTCACAATGGTGCCCTTCTAGGGAAACTCCCTCTCAATGGCATTGACTCAATTTTTGACCTGATCAGCAGCTTCACTCTTGGTTTTCAATAAGGCAACAAAGAAATACCAGGTGTGTCGGTCCACTATGAGCAAGGTAAACCTGTTTCCCCCCATGCTCTTGACTTGGTGTCATCCCAACATGTCTGCATGTACCACTTGAAAAAGCCTCTGGGTGGCACACTTGCTTACTTTGGAAACCAGGTAAGCCTTGACTTTCACCCTTTTACACACTGCACAATCAATGTAGTTATTGCATTTCTCCATCTTAAAATCTGGGCATACCTTCTCTAGGTTTCTCAAACCTTTGAAACTTGTGTGCCCCACTACCCTATGAAAATAGTGTGCATGATTTTCATGCTATGGTTTGTTAGCAACATTGCTACACTGCACCTGCACCACCATGTGGTATACCTAATTTTTCTTGACAGCACACATTGCCCCCTCCTTCATCCCCCTTAAAATGGACTTCAAACCCATCATTGCTTAGGGATGCCACACTCAAAAGGCTGCAGTTGAGATGCACACAAAACATTATCAAATTTTTTTCCCCAGCCCTGGGATATATACAAACCCTTTAAACTCCACCCCACCAGATTCACCATCAGCAAACACCACTGTGTCTACTGGTACTGGTTGTGGTGGGAACATCCACTATCTAAAATCCAGACTGGATCTCCCTTTTCCCCACTCACAACACCCCCCACAACAGAAACAACCCCCCTCCCTCCCTGGGGCTTTTTCTTCTGTGAGGACTGTCCCTTCTTTGCTGCAGAGACTCTTGGACAGTCTTTCTTGAAATGTCTCCACAGGAAAAGTACCACTTAGTCCTGCAGATGGCAGCACTCTCCTCCTGGGACATCTCAGTGGTTGTTTGCCTCCAGCTTGTTTCCCCAGCTTCCCTGGATCTCGCCTTGAAGTCTCTTCTCTGGACCTCCTCCAGGATTCTTGAAGCCACAAGCTCAGTCCTCAGATCTGCCTCAGCGACTCCCTGTAGGTTATACATTAAAAAGTCCCACTCACTGGTCAAGCTGCTCGGGACTATGAAGACTTTTTGAGATTCCTCCATCTGAATGCCTTTGTTGCTGCACTCTGCAAACAAGCTTTGCATTTTCTTCAGATGGTTCATTATGGAGACACCCTCTTGCAACTTACAGCCGTACAGTTTTCTACAGCATAGCATCTTAGATAAGGCTCCGTCGGGCTGATGAACCTGTTCTAAGGCACACCACACATCAAAAGCTGTCTGATTTTCCCTGATGTGATTCATCTGGCTTATTTCTAGGGCTAGAATGATCAAAGCCCTCGCCCTGTGATCATCTTCAATCTGAATGTCATCTGTTGGATCTGGTTGTTTAAGCACAGTGTCCCATAAGTCCTGTTTTATCAGTAAAGCTTGCATATAGATTTTCCAAGAAGCATAATTTCCATCACTAAGTTTCTCAAATCTAACAGCCATTCCCATCTTCTTGCTCTGTGTCAGAAACAAACAGATGCAGATGGACTTCTAGGCAAACTGCCAACGGCCTGGGCGGGCAGCTAACACACATGGAAGCTTGATAAGGTTTCACTGGCACACTGACAACAGCACTGACAGTGAGGAATGGACTTAACTCACTCAGCTCCAGGACTTCTTTGCCCTCCGTGGATTCAGCAACATACCACTAGCAATTCTGGAACACTCACAACCACTCAGGCATTGTCTACGTGCACACTGGGCCCATAACCCATGTGTGGATATGCAGACTGGCAGGATCTAGCATACGCAGAGTAGAAGCACGTAGACAGGGACACCCAGAAAATGGTTTTCTGTAAAGAGTCTGCTCCAGATGGCAAAGGAAAAATCCTCCCACACGCAGGCTGCTACTTTCAGCTTGGAGAAAGAAATCACTGGACAGCGAGATTTCATTCAATAAGGGCTTCAATTTTTGTTGCAGATACATAGAGTACCAGACATCCATTTTGAATACTCAAAACTATATAGACCAACAAAGTGCTTCACCAACCACCAAACAACTAAAGGGGATTTAGATGCAAAGTTCCACCACAGATTTTAATGTTTCTAAAACCCCTAGAGCCACTCTATCTTCTTTAAATGGGAAAGTGATGACTTTATTTTTATCAGAGCCAAGATGCCCAGCTCATCATTGTGGAATGACCAGAGGTGGCAAAATCACTTATCTCCATGCCATAACCAGCTTTGCTACTTAGATTCCCATTTAAAGTTCCTGGAAACCTAGCCACATATTTTAACTGGGTATTATCTTTGTGTGTACAATATTTTTGTTGTTCAAGATTACTAGTTTTTGTACTGACTCCCCCCCTCCAAAAAAAAAGGTGACCTTTTTTGTACAAAACCATCAAATTATGATGTTTAAAAACTGTATTTCTGGACAGAATAATCTCTCAAAATAATTTGGGATGTGTGAATATTGAGAAAAAATGAAATATTTTTGCCACTATATTACTTATCCCAACTGGGTGTCCCAAGTTTCAGAAAACCAATTTTTTATGCAGAAAAGAAATAATGGTGAATATTCTTTCCATCCTAAACAAAGAATGATTTGCACATTTGAAAATCTACATAAAGAAATATATGTAAGTTTCAAATGTGTGCAAAACTGCTTTCTCATGCCTCAATCAATGGGAAGAGGGATGTGTTCAAGCTATCCACACATTTTTAAAAATGTGTGCAAAGCTTTACACCTGAAAATATACTTTACAAAGTTAATCTCATAGAAGACTTCCTCCCAATGGCTGGTACATACACAAACTGGATGTAGAGGTGGAAATGGGAGAAAGTCTATGCAGGCTTTATAGTTATGCAGTTCAGGAAAGGGAGTCACTCATTAAACTTTAAATCCTTTCAAAACAAGTAATTTCTTATACTTTCTGCCTCAAAATCATTTTCCCACTGTACACAGGAGCACTTGCTGTCCCCACTCCAATTTCTGGTTCCAAACATGGATGTTGTGCATTTATCTTGTCCTTAAATAGCATTGTAAGCAATTGTGGCATTGTTATTATTATCATTTATTGGCTGCCTTTCTTTAGACTGTACCATGCTTAAAGCAACTCTGAAGAAGATATTTACCAGTACAATAATTTTCCTAAGAAAGTAGCAATTTAAATATATGTATGCCTTTTACAATTGCCATGAAATACATGGATTTTGAAAAACTTTTACAAGAAGTAACTCATAGTTAACACCAGGACAAACCTATCTTAAACATTTTGTTCAACAGAAAGCCTAGTATCAAAAATACAAAGCCTGTCAGTTTTATTACCCCATTTTAAATGTACTGTACATGATTTATGGAGAGGGTTTTTAACTTCCTTTCCTTCATCTGCTGTTCCTTGCAGCTCACTACAAAACATTATTTTCCAGTTCACATTTTCTGCAATGTTCCTATGACAACTCTCAAGAAATATTTCTTTCCAACTTTTAACAAAACAACAACATCATGTTTTAACTGATAAAATGGCTCCATCATCTATGAAGATCATCTGTTGTACTATCATCTAATCAATGTGAAGAAGACCTGCAGTGGCTGCAAGTAATATTTCTTTGCCTTGCCATAGTCAGTGCTGTCATACTGAATTCCAGGAGGAATGCAAGTGATGCTCTTATGTGGCTAAAATGCCATTGGGCCTAATGAATATATCTTGATAAGGTGAAAGACTTACCCTGATACTACCCAGTGGGGTGGCTGTTGCACCAGGCATTCCTCACCAGCCACTGTGAGTGCCATAGCACCAAGCAACTGCTCAGACCTGGTATTGCATGAAGTTTCAGGATGGCAATGCCATGTCAAGACTTCAAGTGAGATCTGGTGTGAATCTCATGCCAGATCTTGGGGAACCAGAAATCATTGAGATCACGGAACCAGAAATCATGTGGGATTTCATCTGAGATTCCACAGGCATACATGTAGCTGCACATGTGACTGGCCATTTTCAGCTAGACATTCAGTGCAACCCACCCATCTGTGCTTTACTGTATTGTTCTCTTCAGTGAACCCCCAGGCTGCAGCTCATAGCCTTTGGGGGACTGGAAGGAATTTTCTCATGTTATGGGAGCATTTTTGGGGGGGCGGGGGTGGCCATCCCTGGGGGATTCTTTGCTTTACACTGCTTGTTTAATATATTCATGTTGTAGCTGCATTATTATACATGTGCTTATGTTTATGCTGATTCTTTTATATGTGTTTTTCATTTGTATCTATGATTGTTTTGTTGTGAACATGTGGATTGATTTTTTGCTTTGTCACAACTGGTGGGTATGGAAAGGAGGAGGGGATATTGGGCATGCATTAAACTGAGGATAGTAAAGCCCATGGGGGGGGGATGCTTGAGAATTGACAGAAGGGAGAATACCTGCAGTCTGGGTGTTGCCAGTGATGTCTCCTCCAGCCAACTATTTGGGCAGGTCTCATTGATTGGCTGGTATGAAAAGCCTTGCTTAGAGGTATACTTGACAGGCATTAGTGCATTTGCTGGTCTTGAAACCATCAGGCCCCATATCCCCTCAACCTCAATTTGTCTATATCTTGTGAACCTGAGGAAAATATGGCCTATGAATGTAACTGATTTTTAATACTTGAAATTTGCATTAAAGTTGCGACCAAACTGTTAATCCATAATTTGGTATCCAGCCCTTTGTCTCTGCACAACTTTTTGTAATTCTAGAGCACTTTCCAACAACACCAAAAAGAAGTGGCATCTGTGTCTCTGATAGTGCTAATCATCTGTTAAAATGACAAGATTTTTGGATTCCAAACAGGAAATTAACTCTGCCTTGACTTATTGCACTGCTTTTTAAACCGGCTTATCTCTTCCGACTTAAATTTTAATTCAGATGGCATCCTGATACTATTGCAGGGATTTTTCCACTGAATCCACCACCTGGGTCCATCCCAGGTCCACCCCCATTCCCAGGTGTGCTTTCTTAAGTCAGAAAACTCCCGGCTTAGAAAAGAGGTGCACTGGGTGCTCCTGCGAGCAGGGATGAATCTGGGATGGACCCAGGTGGCGGATTCAGCAGCAAAATCCCTGCAATAGTACCAGGAGGCTGTCCAAATTAAAATTTAAGTCAGAAGAGGTAAGCTGGTTTAAAAAGCGGTGCAATAAGCTCTTTCAATGCAACATTCAAAACATATTTTTGAAAAATATTGGTGAAAATTGTTTCACACAATCCCCTCCCTCTCTCTCTCTTGCAAAGACTCCCAATCCTTTGAGCAAAATACAACTTTTTTTTTTTAAAGCAAACCCTAATTACTTTGGGAAGGGAAGAAGACAAATTTTATGTGGAAACACTCTCCTTTCTACTGATATTATCTCTCTCTCAGGTGAGCTGGCACTTTCTGCTGTCAGTAGTACCTGTAATGAGCAAGGCTGTGCCCTGTTCCTAACCTGACTGTGCTATGAAGGAGAAGCATGCCTATTGACCAACAGCTTCTCTGGTCCAGTTGCCAGTTGCCAGATTACTTTGCCAAGATCACTTGGGAGGCTTTCTGGTGGCCATTTCCTTCCTTCCTTCCTTCCTTCCTTCCTTCCTTCCTTCCTTCCTTCCTTCCTTCCTTCTTTCTTTTGTAGAGGGAACCTGGGGAGGTCAAGGGGCTGCAAAAATAGCATTGGACCAATTGACTGGGCCTGTCTACTTATATCTTCCTGTAAATTTCTGGATGACTTGGATCTACTAAGATTTAGCAACCAACATATGCATTCTCTAGTTTGTTCAGAATCAATGTTTATTTTATAATGCATTAATTGTTTCTTCACTGTCCAGTCCTGCAGCAAACTGACTGACACACACACACACACACACGAGACCCATACTGTGCAGATTTTATCCCTGGCATCCCCTTCTGACTCCTGGTGCAAAGCAAAGCAAAAGCAAAACAGCTTAATTCATATACCGCTTCATATCGTGCTGTAAGCTTATTGCCCCCCAACAGTTGGGTACTCATTTTAGCAACCTCAGAAGGATGCAGGCCTGAGTCTAGCCTGAGCCCTGTCTAGTATTGAACTCACAACCTTGTGGTCTATGAGTGAGTGGCTGCAGTACAGGCATTTATCCACTGTGCCACCAGGGCTCCTTCAGAACTGCAGTTTGCTTACTCCTGCATAGGATGAATTTTACAGAGTTTTTAAGGCAAGGAGGTAGTTTTGCTAGTTCACTCCTCTGAAATATAGCCTACAGCACCAGGGATTCACTGGAGGTGTCCCATCCAAGTATTAACTAGGGTTGACCGCGCTTATCTTCCAGGATCAAGGAGGATTTGGTGCCCTTTGGTTATTTAATATTTGGTGCCTGTTCGTTATTTAAGCTCTTATACCTTAACCACTGAGGAAAAATTTGCCAGATCAACAAATGATCTCTTTCCTCAACAAGGAGCTTATCATACTGCTAAAATAAACCTTCTTGCCTCTCCCAACTTCAATCTTAATTTGGGTGGCATCTGGATACTATCACAGGGATTTTTATGCCGAATCCATTGCCCTCATCCAGCCTGAGTCAAGCCCACGTCCCGGGATGCTCAGCATGCCTCTTTTCAAAACCAGGAATTTTCTGACTTTAGAAAATGGCCATCAGAGGCTGGCCAGACCCAGGCTGGATATGGATGGCAGATTCAGTGGCAAAATCCTTGTGGTAGTATCTGGATGCCACCTGAATTAAGATTGAATTTAGGAGAGGTAAGAAGGTTTATTTAGCAGTGTGATAAACTCCTAAGTCAAATAAAGTAAATTAGTAGATTTCACCAAAATTTGCCAGAGCAGATCACAGCATAAAAAGCAAAATGTGTTAATTTTCAGCACTTTTAAAGTTGTAGTTATTATCAGAACAGTATGAAATCTGACATGTTTATAGACCTCATGAAGGACTTGCTGAATTTCTAGTTATTAATTCAACAGATGTCATTTTTATAAGCAACAGAGCTTTGAGGCATATAACATTGGAAGTTTATTTGTGTTTATATGTGGCAAATTTCCTTACATAATTTACAACTTACATTAGGGAATTCACCCCTGCGTTCAATGTAGTACACCCATCAAATAAGCATGCCTTAATCCAGGGGTAGGCAACCTTTTTGAGCCGGGGGCCGGGTTGCTGTCCCTCAGACAATTGGGGGGGGCGAAGCACCAAAATTAATTAATTAAATAAAAAAATATAAATAAAAATAATTAAAAAAAATTAAAAAATAAAAAATATGCATGCACACTCTCTCAGCCCCAGAAAAGCCATGGCAAAACCCCTGTGGAGATTTTGCCAAGAAAACCCCAAGAACAAGTAATAACAACAATAATCAATATCATTATGGAGGGCGGCAGCAGTGGAGGCAGGACTGGCCTGGGGCCGGTCCAATGGGCTCAGGGGGCCACATTTGGCCCCCAGGCCTTAGGTTGCCTACCCCTGCCTTAATCCATTCACACATGTACATGGGCATTCGTTTAACCCAGCCTCAGCTGTAATAGCATACATACCTCGCATTAAGCAGTGTTCTAGTACCTATCTACAGCAACTCAAATACAGAATCCTAAGAATCCTACAATGATACAGTTGGAAGAGACATACAGTCCAATCACCTGCTATGCAGGAATATAAAATAAAAGTATTCCCAATGGGATAGGCATCCAGCCCCTGTTTAAAAATTTACAAATAAGAAGATTCCACCACTCTCTGAGACAGTGTTCCAATGTCAAACAGCTCTTGCCATCAATAAATTCTTCCAAATGTTTAGGTGGAATCTCTTTTCCTGTAGTTTGAATCCATTGGTCTGTGTCCTAGTCTCTGGAGCAATAACAACAAAGAGGTTGATTCCTCAATATGTCATCTCTTCAAATATTTAACATAACTATCATATCACCTCGTAACCTTCTCTTCCCAAGCTAAACACACCCAGCTCACTAAGACAGTTCTCATACAGCATGGTTTCCAGACCTTTCACCATTTTGGACACCCTCCTCTGGATATGTTCCAGCTTGCCAACATCCTTCTTGAATTGTGGTGCCCAGAACTGGACACAAAATTCCAGGTGAGGTCTGATCAAAGCAGAACAGAGTGGTACTTTTACTTCCCTTGATCTAGATGCTATAATCTTATACTGGCTTTTTAAGCTGCTGCTTCACACTGTGGACTCATGTTCAGCTTGTGATCTGTTAAGACTTCTAGATCTTTTTCTCATGTACTGTTGTCAAATGAGGTGTCACCTATCCTAGAACTGTGCCTTTCTTTTTCCCCCAGCCTAGATGTTGTACATTTCTCTCTGCCGAAATTCATTTTTCCAATCTGTTAAGATAATTTTGAATTCTGATCCTGTCCTCTGGGGTATTTACTACCCTTTCTAATTTCATGTTATTTGCAAATTTGATAAGCATGCCCTTTATTCCATCATACAAGCCATTGATAAAGATGTCGAATAGCAGGACAGAACCCTGTGGCCCCTTGCTAGTCACTTCTCTCCAAGATGAATAGGAGCTGCTGTTGAGCACCCTTTGGGTTCAGTTGATCAACCAATTAGAAATCCACCTAACAGTGTTGTCTAGCCCACATTTTACTAGCTTTTTTGCAATAATGTCATGGGGGGCCTCATACTGAAATCAAGATATGCAACATCCACAGGATTCCCTTCATTGACTAAGCTTGTGATTCTATCAAATGCATCTAGACAATCACCTTCTCCCAGTTCCCCCTACCCCCATCTTATGCATGGAGTTCACCAGCCCTGCATCCTGTTCTCCAGCTTTCCTAAGTACACAGGGGAGTTACCATGCCCAGTAGAATGAAGTTACCCCCAAAAAATAAAAAATAAAATGATATGCAAGGATCCTATTTCACACTACACATATTCACACAATACACTGAATGTAATTTCTCACTCCCACACAAGCCCATGTAGCAATGGAGCTGTAAGTTTCTAGCCTTATCCATTTTTAATTCAGGTTTAAATTCTACACATAGGACCTTATCACACGCTGGCCACGAAGTGAAAAGCAACCGAAATAAGAATAAATCCAGTACTATACCGAAATGAACCGAAAGAGCCCTCGCAATACGTAAATGGCTATCACACGCAATTACCGTCATTGCGCATTTATCACGCTTCCCGGAAAGCGCATCCTGGATACGTATTTGCCGTTCACACACATGTTACAAATTCCCATACATAACCAAGCAATGATGTTCTAGCACATGCGCAGAAAGAAGGATGCTCGCAACACCTGTTGGATGTGATTGTTGTCACTTCCTTATCGCCATTGCGTTGTTGCTTTGCCATCGCCATTGCCATGCGGTCGCCATCGCTTCACTGTGCCCGAACTAGCCTGATCTCTGCTACCATGGCTTCTTTTCTACCACAGATCTGTGAGCTGGTGGCGGAGATAGAGAGGGTGAAGGTGGAAGAGGAGGCAAGGCATAGGGCTGTGCTTTCTACCATCCGTCGGTGGATGAGGCGCCGTGGCATCACGGGCTTCAGATCTCGTGTGGTGGTTGGAAGAATTCTTGGTCTCCGCCACCGTGGTGGCCGGGATTTCCATGGCTCCAGTGTCCCTCCCCCACGCCGGTGGTGGGTTCGGCCACAGGTGATTCAGAACTGGTGGGCTGAGGAGGTGATCCCACTGTGGGATGAGGACATGTGGATAAGGAACTTCTGCATGTCCAGAACCACATTGTTCGAGATCGCCGAGGCTCTGTGCCCTCGACTCCAGGCGACCGACACCATCATGAGGAGGGCCATCTCCGTGGAGGAGAGAGTGGCTATAAAGATCTTGTGGCTTTTGGCCCCCCTCAATTACCGTCAAGTGGCCCGCCACTTCCAGATCGGGGTGTCCACTGCGGCCATTATTTGCATCCAGGTCATCACGGCGATAGAGACGGAAATACTGCAAAAAAACGTCTGCCTTGGTGACTATCGCAAGGTAGGTTCCTCTTCTTTATTCTTCAACAGTGTGTGTTCTGTGTGCCTCTGCTTCCTTCTTCAAGTTAAAACATGCTTTGAAATAATTTACCAGTGACCCATAAAAAGGGGGGCATGGTTTTGGGCTTGGCTTTTAATACTTTCTAAGTATCTGCTTTTCCTCTTTGATATTAACTGTCCCTGTCCCTGTTCAGTACAGTGTGTGTTATGATCACATAGGCATATCTAACAAAGCAACTTAGCCAAAGGGGGTAGATTTATTTGCAAAGGGAGCTATCAGGTTGTCATCCACAGTGGTATATGTATATAGCTATAGATAGACACATGCATCTGCGCAGAGAACTGGAGTGACATCTAAGCAATGGGATGTATAGCTAAAAACTAGTAATGGGTCCTATAACATGGCCGGGCAATTGGCAAGGCAATTTCCTGGGATAACATCACAGATGGGGGGCATCAACATATGGCTCTTGTACTGCTTTTATGACTTTTCCCTATTTTCTTTTGGTCTCATTTCAGGTCATAGATGGCTTTGAGCAGCTGGGATTCCCCCACTGTGTGGGCGCGCTCGACGGCACACACATTCCAGTGCAGCCTCCCAGAGCTAGGGCCGGGGAATACTTCAACCGCAAGTATGGACACTCCATCGTCCTTCAAGGGTTGACCTCGGCCACTGGACTCTTCTTGAATATTGAGGCTGGATTTTTGGGCTGGAACCATGATGCCTTCATTTTCAGGCATTCCTCCCTGTGCCAGGCCATGGACGAGGGAGCTTTTGTTCCTGGCAATCCTACATTGACTATCCGTGGGGTGCAGGTGCCACTGCTGGTAATCGCGGATGGAGCATACCCCTTGCGCTGATGGCTCATGAAGCCATACAATGGAGCTCTGCGGGACAACCAGCTGCAATTCAACATTGCACTAAGCAGGGCTTGCTGTGTGGTGGAGCGGGCTTTCGGACGACTGAAGGGAAGGTGGGGCTGTCTGGGGGCAAGGCTGACTGGAGGCGAAAACCAATTTGCCACAGTTGTGTCTGCCTGCGTGGTGCTGCACAACATCTGCAAGAGCAAGGGCCACGCACTGCACGGTGAACAGCCCACTGGAGAGCTGCAGCTACCACCATTGCCAGAGGACTACCGGCCGGCGAGAGACCGGCGAAGGCAGACTGAGGGGGAGCGAGTCCGTGGCGCTATTGTGGCCATGCTAGCAGAAGGGGGGTTTTGAGCAATGCTGCCTAGCTCACAGTTGCTTTTCTTGCTTCTTTTTTGCTGTTTCATGTGTGATGTTACACAATAAATCCTTTTATTTAGTGTCTCATTGGGTGGTTTGCTTCTGATCCTCAGTAACACTGTTGGGACACTTGCATTGTTGTCTCTGGTTTGTGGATGGTGGTACCTATGTGCATATATGTATGTATATGTATGTGTACACATGTACAGTGGCGTGTAGGTATATACTGATAGATATATGGAGTTACATATATGTGTATATATGCATATTCTCCATTAACTTAATAAGTTAGTATATCTGTATGTGTTCATTCATGCATGTGTCTGTGTGTGTGCGCATATATATATATATATATATATATATATATATATATATATACGCATGCACCTCTATATACATTGTATGTATGCAACTATGTATGTATTTTTACGTGTGTATATATATATATATATATATATACACACGCACACTCACACACACACATACAAACTTGTTTACATACACTTGCATATGTGTGTGTGTGTGTGTGCGTGCATGCATGCGTGCGTTTGTGCGCGTGAGTGAGATATTCCCTTGCCATATTTATTGCATTAGATTGGTTTATATCTCTCTGTGTGTATATGTGGATGCAGATTGCAAGGCATTGGTATCGTTAGCTGTATAAACACGCATGTATTTCAATCCATGAGTTCATTTATATAGATATATATATTTATGCATATTTATGTGTATATGTATGTACACATATATATGTACATCTATATGTACATATATATCTACATATATATATATATGTGTGTGTGTATATATATATATATAGAGAGAGAGAGAGAGAGAGAGAGAGAGAGATACATATGTTTGTGTGTGTGTGTTTGTGTGTGTATGTATATGTGTATATATATATATATATATATATATATATATATATATATGCATATATGTACATATATATATATATATATATATATGTATGTATAAAAAGACACACACACCTACACATGTGTGTGTTGGTATCACAAGGGCCAAGGTGCAGTAGAAGCCTCTACAGGCCAGTTCTGGGGAACAATAACAAATAATGACCACCACACTGCTAGTGAGGTGTGAACAAACTTTAAATAACAGTGCTAAGTGCTCATACACAAACTATATGTAATCTTGGAACTTAAAACAAGCCATAACCTTTGAAAAGTGCTCGAAAAATGAACTAAACAAAAACCTGGTAACAGACCGTAGTGGAGGCATAAAACACACTGCCTGTCCTGTGTGGCAAGAGGAAACATTCAAGAAGGAGAGTAAATCTGCTTCTTCTTAATTTGTCTCTTGCCTTTTTGAGGGACAGGGGTTGCCTGGCTTTGGGAGACACCCTGTGTACTTTGGCTGTGTTGGATGTCATCCACGGTTTCTGTTGGTTCCGTGGCAGGGACCAGGCAAGTAGGTGGTGCAGGCCCCTCATCACCCCAGTCCTCAAAAAGAATTTGTGTGCCAGTGCATGTTGATTGAGACTCTACCGCCTGGGTGTTGCTGCTGTAATTGGAAGCCAATTGGCGCTCCATTATGTCATTTCTACGGCACTTCTGCACCACGGACTCCTCTGCAGCAGCAATCAGATGGTCCAAATAGCTGTAGAGCCGGTGTCGGTGCTGTGCTGCTGAGGCAGAGTCTTTCCGGAGGGTTTGAGCCAGGCTTTCCAGGGTTATAGAGTCACTCTGGAGTGCACGGAGTAAGGATTTGTGTTGTCTCCTTGCCAGCGCGCGGTTCAGGCGGCCCTCCCTCTTTGAGTCCTCGATGATGGTGCGGGCAATGAGTTCCCCCCTCCTTGCTCTCCTGTCCTGGAATTCCTCATCCGCCCGCACACGGCGGACTACTGTAAGCACTGGCACTGCAGGAAACCAGAAAGACATGCCATTAGCATCCATCCAAAATGCACAGTAAACATTATGTGAGCATGTTTACAATTGTTGGCGCTCCAACAGATCTAACTCTATTAAACATTTGGCATTCCGTGCAATGATGTCCCTTCATTAAATCCCTGGGAACATATAGGCCTGTGTGTGTGTGTGTCTGTGTCTGTGTTTTAACATGGGAAGATTTACACAGTTATACATTACTGTTTTAGTGTTTGTGAATACACACACACACAAACAGATTTAAAATACATTTAAAAGCAGAGATATAACTATATAAGTGCATATTTGTTTTGTGTGTCATCCTGTGTTGCCTGCGGATGTCCACCGCCCCATATCAATCTGCCACTGATTGGACATTACAGAGAAAGTTTTGCGCACACCCATCTTAATTGAATATTCCTTGGGGACAGGTATGGGTTACTGCTCCTAGCTAATGTGGGGAAGGCATGCCAGGGAATACACAGGTGTGCTAAAGTGAAGGAAGGCTGGCCCATGGAAGAGGGTTGTTTGGGAAAGCAAGGGTTAATGAGGGAAAGAGCGGGGAGCCAGAGAAGGGAATTACAAGGTCTAACGGCACCTGGAAAAGAAGAAAGGGAAGCAAGGCCCAGGAGGGAGGGGCCCAGGGATAAAAGGGAAAAGGAGGAGGTGTTCGGGAAGAGGGAAAAACGCGGAAGAAGGCTCGGTGAGGCGGACGGTGGAAGGGAAAGAGAAAGAGAAGCGAGAAGTACGGGAGCTCGAGGGGAGAGAGGAACACTGGCAGAAGGGGAGCCACTGTCTGGTGAATGAGCTTCTGAGTTGATTAAAAGGTACCGAGCATACAACTTAAGTGGTCTGCCCTTTCTTTCGTCGAAATGGATACCTCCAAGAAGCGTGGAGTGGGAGGAGTTCCTTGCGGCCCCGCGACATTGGTGTCAGAAGTGGGATCTCAGGTACAAGGCGGGGCTACAGGACCCAGCGAGTCTTGGTTTGCATGGTTGGCTGACCAACAGGAAAAGTTGTTGCGGAGTGTGAACGCTCACCAGGTGCAGTTGATGGAGTAAATGTTTGCAGCACAACAGGTGACACAACAGCAGTTGGTAACGCAGATGGCTGAGGCGATGAAGCTCCCAAGGGGGGGGGGGGAAGCCTACCTTGGAGTCACTGGTAGGGGCCCCAGCCCCAATAAGATTGGTCAAGATGGGCCCTAATGATGATCCGGAGGCATTTTTACATGCTTTCGAGAGGGTGGCCATAGCTGCCAAGTGGCCTAAGGAACAATGGGCTCTGATAGTAACCCCATGTCTTACGGGGCCTGCCCAGGAGATAGTGGATACCTTAGCCCCCGAGGAAGCCTCTTCTTATGAGAAAGTTAAAGAGGCCATTTTGACTACTCTCAACATCTCGGAGGAGACTTATAGACGCCGACTACGCGAGTTAAAGTGGACTCTGGGCATGCATCCGCGTGCCCTGGGGCAAAAGGTTAGAGCCAGCGGTTTGAGATGGCTGAAGCCAGTGGTGGGATCGGCGCCAGAGGTGGCTGAAATGGTGATGATTGAGCAATTTATCAATGCCTTACCAATGACAGCCCGCAGTTGGGTGAGGTGCCACAAGCCCTCCAAGTTGGAAGAGGCTGTGGCTTTGATGGAGGCCTTTGCAGGGGCTGAGGAGGCCGAATTAGGGAACCCCCGGGGACCGGTGGAACCGAAGGTACCGCGGGGAACTAGAGTTGCCGGGGGAAGACCACCAGAACAGCGGGGACTGTCGACGGGAGACGGATTTGGAGCCGAGGGGACCGCGAGCAAAGGTTTGACAGGAGGAGTAGAGGGAGGCAAACCAACTAACCCTGCCCGAAGACCGCTGCTGTTGGGTGCCCAGGAAGGTCCCCGGCGTCCAATCAACTGCTTCACCTGTGGGATGGAGGGCCACATTAAGAAGGACTGTCCTCTCATGGAGTGTGCATGGGGAGACGCCTGGGAGGCGGCCCAGGTAAGTAGGGACGTGTTAGGTAGGGATGCTCGGGTGGTCGCGGCCTGGGTCAATGGACAGAGAGTTCAAGCCCTAGTTGACTCGGGCTGTAGCCACACCTTGGTGAGGAGAGTACCAGGAAAGGCGGATGGTCCCCAGGTGGTGGTGAAATGTATCCATGGGGAGGTGAAAACCTATTTTACCACCAGGGTGAGGGTGAGAGTTGGAAAGATGGAGCGAAAGATGAGGGTGGGGGTGGTACCCTCAATGGGAAGAGACATGCTCCTAGGGCAGGATTGGCCCGAATGGCGGGAATTACTCCAGGAGGAGGAGGGTTACGCCGCGGCAGAGGTCAGGGCGGAAGGGGTAGATATCGCCAGGGTTAATAGAGAACAAGTGACCTTTTGGCAGCAAAATGATGCGACCCTACAGGAAGCGCTTAAGCAAGCGGTTCCAGAGGAGGAAAGGGGAAAGAAGGGACCTTACTTTGTTTTTAAAAATAATTTACTGTATAGGGTTCAACAGATGAAGGAAGGAGAGGCGGCACACTGGCAAATATTGGTGCCCCGACCACTACGTCCTGCGGTGTTTTCCTTAGCTCATGACATTCCTCTGGCGGGACACCTGGGTGTGGATAAAACTACAAGTCGCATTTTGCAGAGGTTTTATTGGCCGGGGGTGTGGAAAGAGGTGAAAGACTGGTGTGCCTCTTGTCCCCGCTGTCAGATGACCCAAAGAAGGGGAGCTCCCGCCGGGCCTTTGATTCCTATGCCCATCATAGACGAACCCTTTACAAGGGTGGGCATTGATTTTGTAGGGCCTCTGGGGAAGTCTGCAGCAGGCCATCGGTTTATTTTGGTGATGGTGGATTACGCCACCCGGTACCCAGAGGCAGTCCCTTTACGATCCATGCAAGCAGGTAGGGTGGCTCAGGAGTTGTTGGCAATTTTCGCGAGGGTGGGGTTTCCACGAGAGATTATCACAGATCAGGGCACCTCTTTCATGAGTAGAGTCTTGCAAAAGATGTGGTCTATTATCAAAGTCAAACCCCTAAAGACCTCCGTTTATCACCCACAGGCCAATGGGTTGGTGGAACGATTCAATGGGACCCTAAAGGCCATGCTTAGAAAGTTTGTAGTGGAACAGGGATCCCAATGGCATTTGTTGATAGGACCTCTCTTGTTTGCGTATCGTGAGGTCCCACAAACGTCCTTGGGGTTCTCACCTTTTGAGCTGTTGTACGGAAGGCGTCCTCGAGGAGTGCTGGACTTGGTTAGAGAAGGGTGGGAAGAAGAGGTTAGTGAAGGGGCTACGGTGTTAGGAAGAGTGCTACGGATGAGGGATCAGTTGGAAAAGATTGGGCAGATAGCGAGACAGAATCTGGAGGAGGCCCAAAGAAGGCAGAAGGATGCATATGACCGGCGTGTCAGGCCTAGGTCCTTGCAGGTGGGACAAAAAGTGTTAGTGTTATTGCCCTCGGAGAGAGCGAAGTTGTTTGCTCAGTGGCAAGGCCCCTGGGAGGTCAAAAGGCAGGTGGGCCCTGTGGACTATGAGGTGGAGGTGCTGGGGGCCCGTCCTCGGTTACAGGTTTTTCATGTTAATCTCCTTAAGGAATGGAAAGAGCGAGAAGCCTTTTTGGCCCAAGTAGGAACGGGGGACGAGGGAGAAGAAGAGTTAGGCCCACAGGCTGGGCACGAAGAGGGTCCTGATGATCTACCTATCTGCTCTAATCTCTCGGAGGAACAACTTAGACATATCCATCAGGTGAGACGGGACTTTGCAGATGTCTTCTCTAGGGACCCGGGCTTCACGTCCATGACTTGCCATAGAATAGTTACAAAGCCCGGGGTGGTGGTGAGGGTTCCAGCGAGACCTTGGCCGTGGAGATTGCAGAAAGGGATTAATGAGGAAGTGGATAAGATGTTAGCTCTGGGGGTCATAGAACCCTCTAACAGTCCCTGGCGAAGTCAACCGGTACTGGTTCCGAAGCCTGATGGGTCGATTAGGTTTTGTATAGACTTTCCGAGGCTCAATGAGGTGTCTCGGTTTGATGTTTATCCCATGCCAGGGACTACACAATTGCTAGAGAAGTTGGGAAAGGCTAAGTTCTTGTCCTCTTTAGACTTAAGAAAAGGTTACTGGCAGATTCCATTACCGGAAGGGGACAGGGAAAAGACGGCCTTTGCGACGCCTAAGGGTCTATTTCATTTTGTACGAATGCCCTTTGGCCTTCATGGAGCAGCAGCAACTTTCCAAAGGCTAATGGATCGGGTCCTGGCCCCTCTAGAACATTGCGCAGCATCGTACATTGACGATATAATTATCTTTAGCAACTCATGGTCAGAACACGTTCAACACCTCCGACAAGTGCTGCAGAGATTAAGGGAGGCAGGCTTGACGGCTAACCCCGCAAAGTGCGCAGTGGCACGGCAAGAAGTGAAATATTTGGGATACTGGGTAGGAAGGGGGCAGTTAAGGCCCATGGAAGATAAGGTCAACCGGGTTAGTAAGTGGCCACGGCCTATGAATAAGAAACAGGTGAGGCAATTTTTGGGGTTGGCCGGATATTATAGAAAGTTTATCCCTCATTTTGCCAGCATAGCAGGACCCTTGACAGATTTAACACGAAAATCGCGGAATAAGAGACAATGGTGGGGGGTCCGGGAGGAGGAGGCCTTTAACACCCTGAAATGGCTGTTATGTAGTCAGCCGGTCTTACGAGCTCCGGATTTTGATAAACCGTTCATCCTCCAAACGGATGCGTCCGAGAGAGGGATTGGGGCCGTTCTGGCTCAACAGTGGGAAGATGGAGAGCACCCTTTTCTTTATTTGAGTCGGAAGCTGAAGCCGGGAGAAAGAAAGTATGCAGCCATTGAGCGGGAGGCTCTGGCAGTGAAATGGGCTGTTTTGGCTCTACGTTATTATTTGTGGGGAGCTCAGTTTACTTTGGTCACGGACCATGCCCCTTTACAGTGGCTGCATACCATGAAGGATGCTAATCCTCGGCTGACGCGGTGGTATTTAGCTCTGCAGCCCTATGCCTTTACGGTCCAACATCGAGCGGGGAGACATCATACTAATGCTGATTTTTTTTCTCGACAGGGCCCGTGGGCTTGCGGAGACGGAACAACCCTCTTGTCGGGGGGGTTATGTGATAAAGTGAAGGAAGGCTGGCCCATGGAAGAGGGTTGTTCGGGAAAGCAAGGGTTAATGAGGGAAAGAGCGGGGAGCCGGAGAAGGGAATTACAAGGTCTAACGGCACCTGGAAAAGAAGAAAGGGAAGCAAGGCCCAGGAGGGAGGGGCCCAGGGATAAAAGGGAAAAGGAGGAGGCGTTCGGGGAGAGGGAAAAACGCGGAAGAAGGCTCGGTGAGGTGGACGGTGGAAGGGAAAGAGAAAGAGAAATGAGAAGTACGGGAGCTCTAGGGGAGAGAGGAACGCTGGCAGAAGGGGAGCCACTGGCTGGTGAATGAGCTTCTGAGTTGATTAAAAGGTACCGAGCATACAACTTAAGTGGTCTGCCCTTTCTTTCGTCGAAATGGATACCTCCAAGAAGCGTGGAGTGGGAGGAGTTCCTTGCGGCCCCACGACAACAGGGAAAACAGGTTTCTTGAAATGTCCACACTGCCCATCCAAACCCATTCATTGGGAAGAAAGTTTGTAAGTTGGGGGGCTATTAAAACAACTTACCCCTCCGGACAGCTGTTTCCTGTGGGGCACCGCTGACCTCATTTGGACCGGTGGCCTGTGTTTCTCCAGCTGGTGAATGGAAGGCCTGCTCCTGGTGCCCTTCTCCACTGATCTGTGTTTCTTGAACAAAAGAAAATATTGGGAAATGTAAGCAGTGCGTTACCATTTGGAGACCTGATTTCAGAGCAGTTACAGCACAGCATTTCCCTAAACTTTTCCCTATCTGACAAGATCCTACCATCACTGGCAGCAGGCGATGACGGAAGATCCTGAGGCTCACTCTCCTCCCCCAGAGGAGTTTCCACTGGCAACGGCTGTTCCAGTGGAACCAAGTGGATTATTACATTGTCGTCCTCTGAGATTGCCGGTGGAACTGTGGGAAATAAAGGGGGGAGAGGAATAGGCTACATCAGCAATAGCGAAAAGGTAAACCATGTATACATGTTCTCATCCACACATTTCCTGGGACTGCGAGGGTTTCAAAGACCCTTTCTGTCCAGAAAACATTTGTTACCCACAATACCCTAACCCATACATATTTTAAACCCACCCCCAACTCCACAAAGGAGGAAAAAAATTACCCACAATTCCATTGCAGTGCTGCCTAGAGGTTTCTCCATTGCAGGCTCCCCAAAATCGAGGAAGGGGGACAAGGCGCTTCCTCTGGGGGAGCCCATACCTGCTTTAACCCCCCCCAACTCCACAAAGGAGAAAAAATTACCCACAATTCCATTGCAGCACTGCCTAGAGGTTTCTCCATTGCAGGCTCCCAAAAATCGAGGAAGGGGGACAAGGAGCTTTCTCTTGGGGAGCCCATACCTGCTTTGAAACACCCCCCCCCTCACTCTACAAAGCAGAAAAAATTACCCATAATCCCATTGTAGTGCGGCAAGGAGGTTTCTCCATAGAAGCCTCCAAAAAAAGCAAGAAAGGATAAAAAGGCGCTTTCTCTTGGGGAACAGTGGACATAAGCATGATTCATATATAGATTAAGCAACCCTCCCCACACTGCAAGGGCCCTCAGGAGCACATGGTGATACTCAAAAAGTTATAGCTACTTTCCACAGTGACGTCGGCAGTCGTCAATGCATCCTACTGCTGGGATGGTTCTGGGGCCTGTGAGCTAGAATGCTGGCTGGGGCCATCGGTGCCCTGCCTCACCACATGCAGGCTTTTCATGTTTCAGAAATCTGTCCAGCTCCTTGAAAAATGGACATGTCGCTTGTGCATTCCCACTTATCTTGTTGTGGTTGGTCACCTTGTTGTAATCAGATTTCAGGGATTTACATTTGTTTCAGATTTCTGGCACCGACCTGTGTATTCCCTTTTCCCAGAGCTTCGCCGACAACTCCGCATATATGTTATGATTTCTATGACTAGCATGCAGCTCCCGCTGGATCCTTTCATCACACCACACAGAAAGCAGTTCTAGGATTTCTGCATGGGTCCACGCGATGCCCCTTCCCTGCTTTCTCTGGGGGTCCTCAGGTGCAGAAGAAGCCATTACAACCAACAGGAAAAAAACGCCCCAAAAAGTAGCTTCGAAAATGCATGCAAACAAAGCTGTTTTCGCGCGACTGCCGCTATGGCAACTGAGGATAAATATTGACCGCAGCAGCAAGGTGACCAGGTAAACAGTGCAGCCTCCAGGCATCTGGCTGAGGAGTACTTTTCCGGGCGAACATCTACCTCCGAAATCCTCTGCACGTGCTGTGGGCGATGGCGATTGCCCTGGTTTTTCGAGCATGCGCAATGATCTGACTTCCGATCTGGCGACACCTATTGGAGCAGGAAGCACATATCCCCTAGAAAAGCCAGAGCAGGAGCCATGGCGAACAGGTGGCAGATATGGCTGCCAGCAGAAGTCGAGACCCTGCTGGCCATCATGGGAGAGAGCCCCCACCTCCCCCTGCTCATGGGGTCAAGTTTGCACCCCAATAGAGCTATTTATAGGAGGCTAACAAGGAAACTGGCCCATAGAGGCTTTCTGAGGACCGTTGCCCAGGTACGTTCAAAGGTAAAGGTCCTCAGAAATGCCTTCTACAGGGCCAGGAACCAATACCAGGGCGACCCCCCAGCTGCATGGAGACCGCCCTTCTACTTTCAGCTGCTGCGGCTATGGGAGCAGGCAGGCCGTCCCAATGGCAGGTGTGCCATAAGGCCACCTGGTAAGTCCCTCTACTTATTTTTATTTATGTAAGGTTGAATGTGAACATTTGCATTTATGTTTAACTGTCCTGACAGTATGCCTGAAATATCAGCTCTGAAATTTCAATGGTAATAATGGATGCCACCAGATAGTAACCCTTTTGTATTATGTCTTACTTCCAGGACTGCAAGCACGACAGGAGGGACCCCAGGAGCAAGCTGGAGGAAGTCCTGAGGGCAGCCCGCCCCCCCAAGAGGAGGAGGAGGAAGAGGAGGACCACAGAGAGCCAGTCCACCTCCGCTGGAGGGTGAAGAACACCCTGTAGAGGGGGAGGCTGGGGAGCAGCAGGCTGTTCCCATGCCTGGCGATGAGGAATTCCCCCCCCCTGAGCCAGAAGGTGATGCAGAAGAACCCCCCGGTACGTATGGGACCTTACCATGTGGAAAACAAGTAAGAATGCAACACAGGTGTACATGTAACAATGGAGCAAGCAAGCAATAATGATTTCTTTCTGTTTTCTCCCTACAGTCCGGGAACTCATTGCTGCCCTGGCTCGTGGGCAGGAGCAGATTTTGGAGAGGATGGGTGTCCTGGAAAGGAGTGTGGACCAACTGAGTATGTGGGTCCACCATTTCCGGGTGCACCAATCACCACCACGATGAGGAAATTTTGGTTCCCCCCCCCCCACTGCCCTGTGTGGTGCTAACAGGCAGTGAGTTTTTTTGTTTTCCTTCATTTCTCCCTCCTGCCCCCTTGTTGTATTCTGTTTATTTATTAAAAAATGCAATCATGTGTATGTACAAATAGAAAGAAAAATTTATGATATCATGCAAATAAATGATTTATTTTTTGTTAAAGCTGTTGCATGGCATCTTTGTTGAATTGGCTGAGGTGGGATGTGGAAAACAGACAGGCACACAGTTGATGAACCAGTTGTACTCCATTCCACCATCATGTAGACGTGTGGGACTCCAGAAGGTGTATCTGAAAGAAACACAAGGTACATCAATGGGACCAAATGGGAAAGCAGCACGAGAATAGAGTAAAAGTAACAGCATATCTCTGTGACATTATTATTAAGAAATATCACATTCAGAACAGGGCAAGGTATTAGTGAGGAACAGCATAACCAAAAGGGGCAAAAAACAAGGGAGATGAGGTTATATGAGTAGCAGTTTCAAAATTGGTGGTGGGAACTGTCACGCATAAAGGAAACAGTATGCACAAACATTTGTAAAACTCCCTGTCAGAACAGGGCGTTCCAGCATGGAAAATGTGCTTGAAGATTTGTGTAGCCATCTTTGTGCGACTGTACATCGAAAGAAAGCCGGGAATGCCCTCATCAGTGGGTGCATAGAAATGGCATTCCTGCATGGCAGGAGGTAGAGGTACATTGACGTTCAGGTTTTCCCCCACCTTATCAAAGAAGGACCTCTTTGGGTGTTGCTTTGAAAGGTCGTTTCTGCATGGCAGATGGTCAAGCTATATAAACGTACAGGTTCTCCCCCACCGTACCAAAGAACACAAAAAATGTAAATTTTAATGTTGTCTTAAAAGGTAGATGTATATATACAGGTAGCAGTAAATAAAGATGACATAAAATGTTATGGATACATTATGAAAAGCAGCAAAAGGGTGTTTGTAGGGAGTTGGAGGGCAGGGTGTCCCCATCTCTATAGGTAACACACTGCCCACCAAAAACTGTGCACTTGTCTATCCCTCTGACTGTGAGTCTCCATCTCTCTCTCTCTCTTTCTCCCTCTCTCTTTATCTACCTTTCTCTCTCTCTCTCTCGGTGTGTATATATATATATATATATACATATATATATATATGTAAATGTATATTTATGTAGAGATACATGCATACATAGCGATATGAATGCACAAAGCATTCACAGTAACAGCCACTCGCTGTGTCTGCAGTAGCCTACCACACCATTCATCTCTCTATCAATCTCTCTCTCTCTCTCTCTCTCTCTCTCTCTCTCTATCTTTATGTATGTATCAAGCAATTTTTGTGTCTGTGTATATGTCTATCTATGTGTCTGTCTGTATGCCAGCCCGCCCGTCTGTCCGACAGTCTGTGCATCTCTCTGCCTATCTATCTATCTATCTATCTATCTATCTATCTATCTATCCATCTACCCATGTATCTATCGCCTCTATCAATCTATTAACCTATCCAACCATAAAGCCATCCATTCATCCAAATTTCGATCAATCTATCTATCTAGCCATCCTTCTATCTACCTATCTATCACCCTCTCTGTCTAGATATCTGCATAGGTGCATACACTGAAGCAGGTGCACTCACACATGCACTTTCACTCATCGAGGGCAGCACATATACACACCTCTAGGTAACCATCCTACCATCCAACCATCTATCTATCTATCTATCTATCTATCCATCTATCTATATGTATCTATCTATATATTTATTTTTCTATCTATCCACCACTCACTGTATCAATACTCTATTCTTCTACCCAAATAACTGCCTGCCTCCACTGGTCTGGACCCCCTTCCAACTATATATACAGAAACCCAAAATCGGTTGTAAGAACAAGGGCATCCTAGAACCCAGCAGGCAGCGAGAGATAACTGCCAGGAGACACCATAGTATCATGAGCCAGGAATACATTTCATTAATTAACAAGGATAACACTCACACACATCCAGAGTATCGGCAGGTTGAATAGGTGGTCAGGTACCACGGCCTCTTGGATGTTGCTGGCAGCCAGGTATCCACACCCTGACAAAGAGAAGCATCATAAAACAAAGATCTTTCCTCCCCCCCCCACCACCCCGAATTCTGGCCACGAAATACAGCAGTAACCACCCCCAATATTGCCCAATATTGCTTTCCCACCAACCCCTGGTTGTGCGTTGGAACAGAGAGGACCATGTTTACCCATTCCATTTGTTGCCCAATCAAAACAGGAAGTACACGTCATAAGATGCTTCCTCACAGATCCATGGGAAATAGCGCAGGGAACCATGGGTCATGACGGGGAAATGCTTCACAATACGTATTGTGTGTTCATATATATTTAGGATGCTTGGTAATTGCGCAATGATTCCGGTTGCGCAATTGTACTTCCTAAAGAAACCGAAATTCAAAAGATCTCAATTCGTTTCGGATTCATTTGGGGTTCTGTCGGGGTTCTGTGCAGTTCTGTGTGACATCGTGTGTAAACACGGAAAAATAATACGTATTAGGTCAGGATTTCTTTTGGATTCTGTCTGCTTTGGACCCCGTGTGATAAGGTCCATAATGAGGTGTAGTGTGAAAGAGGCTGCTAGCTGCTTCCTTCCCCTTATTACTCTTGCTACTTTTTACAAGTGAAGGGGATAAGCCATTGCAGAGGGATCCATGGAATCCTCTATCCATGGAGGCTGTCCCCAAGATTTCAGAATTCTAAGGACTTGGTGTACTTACCTTACAATTTTTACTGGATCAATATTTGTACTGAAGCACAAATAGGAATAAAAAGCATAAATGTGTCAACTTTCAGTGACTTTTGAATGAGAAAAAATGGTGAACAGATGCCTCTTAGTGAACTCTAGTTCCAGGGATAACTCCAGCAGTGATCATTGGTCATTGGAAAGACTTGGCAAAGGAAATTTTCCATAGCTAAGGGGAGAATGTATGATCAGCCAGCAGTTACTTTGGTGTAGTGGTTTAAGTATTGGACTATGACTTTGGAGAACAGAGTGCAAATCCCAGCTCAGCCATGTGAAGCCATGGGCGACTCTGGGCAAGTCACACTCTCTCAGCCTCAGAAGATGGCAATAGCAAACACCTTTGAAGAAATGTTTCAACAAAACACATGGCAGGTTCACCTTAGGGTTGCCATAAGTTGGAAATGACTTGAAGGCACACATCAAAAACAGCAACAACAAGTGGAATCAGCCACATTAGCCCCAGAAGACCCTGATGCTAGAGAGGACACTGCCACAAGCAATAGTCAGTGGACACTAAATTTGCTAAATCTCATTGTCATAAATCATCTAGACTGTTCACACCAGAACTAGGAATTGTGCCCTGTGTTTTCTAGACTCCCTGCTGAGGGAGTGGGGGCAGGAGAGCCCCATGCAAATAAGACCTCATACCTGTATGTCAAGTTTCAAGGTGTTTATTCAGCAGATATCATTTTTATAAAGAATGGGATGTAGGGGCTTGCATTAACATTTTCCTTGTTGTTATTGTCAGCCATAACGTAATCACATTATCAAAAATAATGCAATAGGCAAGTAGTTGTCATGTTTTAATGAACTTACATTACTCCTTAATGCATAATATACAATGGGGTATTAATAGTATTAGGATTGTAATAGTAGTAGTGAGCAAGAGGGGAAGAATGAGCTTATAGTGATCAGGAGAAGGAACAGGAAGATGATGTGGTGGTGATAAGTCAGTACAGTACATCATCATCATCATCATCATCATATATATTTTTCTTTTCTTCACTTCCAAGATGCAATCTCTGTGTGGTTCCGTACTGCCAACTTCTTGGAAGACCTGTATTTGCAGAGCACATCTGCACACTTTGAGGAGAAATCCTAAACCAAATTCAAAATTTCATAGAGGATGCAAAATTCAAACACCTCCCTTCTTCTTTACTAAGGGGATACACCCAGGAGCTCTGCTGCAGATGCTTTGTCAACTAGCATTATAAACTGACTTCATTTGTCTATAATAGATATTGTGGCATTGCAGTTATACATTCCAAAGTAACTTAAAATCATTAGGAATCCTAGCTTAGATGGTAATTAAAACTAGGATTCCTAATGATTTTAAGTTACTTTGGAATGTATAACTGTAATGCCACAATATCCATTATAGATGAATGAAGTCAGTTTATAATGCTGGTCGACAAAGCATCTGAAACAAAATAGCCTTCACTAAGTACTGACAAGAAGATTTGAGATCTGTTGTCTCTCAAACACAATCTGAATTGATGAGTGCTCTGAATTCAACAGCAGATAGTAAAGCTTTTTCAAGACCATGTTATGTTTTATTATTAATTATCTCAGCCTGTGGGATTTCTTTATGCTCTCCCCTCCCCACACCCTGTTCTTTTCATGCTAAAGTCAAGGTATTTTTTTAATGCTACATAGGGACTTTGATTCACTTAGGGTTTTTTTGGCCTCACGTAGAAGCTATTATATCAAAAACATGATAGGTTTATGTGGCCCATTGACCATGCTCACAATAGTTCCTTATTATGTTTAAGATAAATGCCTAGCAGATAACGTTTATTAAAATTAAATACTTATATTATATAAAGAAGGCTGCTTAATAGGGGAACAGATGGTTAATGGGCTGTGACTAGCCACAAATGAGTTTGCAACTATTGCCTCATGAATCTATCAACAGATAGGAAAATGATTCTGGACAAGGACCAGTTGCCCAGAATCTGTACACAATCTAATTTTAGGTTCTTTCCCTCCCCTCATCCCCACTCCTCCAGATAGCATGAACAATATGATGGAGTCACTTTGCTGGAAACAATTGAACAGAACTGACAAATTCATAAGGCTTCAGACCATGAAATCCCAATTGGTCCAATCACAGATCCATTTATCATGCCTGTAGAGATGTTATTAAACTACAAGTTATTGTCTTTCCTACTGTGATAACTGCTGCTTGGAAATGGGCCAATTCTGCAGCAGAAAGAATTCTTTTTAATACATCTCTTTAGAAAATTTTGCACATTTCAAAGACAGGCCTCTTTTCTAAAATATGCTTTATTCAGAAGGGACAACAAATAAGAACAAAGGATTGTATTAAACAGTAGTATTCCAGTCTGTCCAGTGTAACCAGGAATGAAGCACTCCTTCCCCCTACTGCACCCATTATGGTCCATCACAATTACATTTCAGAAACCCTCCAAAACTATTTTTTGGGTGTTGTGAAGGGGAGGAAAGGGGAGGGGAGGGAAGGAAAAGAAAGGAGAGGAAAGGAAAGGAAAGGAAAGGAAAGGAAAGGAAAGGAAAGGAAAGGGAGGAAGAAAAGTAGAGGACTGCCAGTAGAATGCTGGATCCATCCCAACGTTTTAACATGCAGGGTAGTATACAATGTAGCTTTGCAGAAGCAGGAATAACTTCCATTTGTTCAAAACTGCACACAAATTTTCCCAAGTGGACGTGACTGTAAGCCTGCAAAATAGCATGGGATATGCATTCTAGAGGGAGGGTTACTGGTGAAAATGTGGTGCCCAGGTTATATGAGCAGTACTTACTGCTAATACAAGTTGTCATTGGATATAAACCAGAAAATATATTTTGATACAATTTCCCACTTTTCAATGATAAATATAACAACAACCAGACATGATCTCAGGTTGGGGGTGGGGTCCAAGGTAAACTGCCTTTGTGGGCACTTCTCAGGTGATTACATCTGTACCCAACATTTACTCACCCCTTCCCCTCAATGACAACTGCCTGTTATTTGTTGGTGAACAGCCTGACTGCTTATAGAGGCAGCAATAAGCAAAGCTGTGGGCCTATACATCTCAACTAACAAATGTCTTCACCATAATTATGTTGTTCCCAATGTGCACACATACACTAGGGTTTGGTGTAAACAAGTTGAGGCATTCAGGCCCAGAGCTCTGTTCTGACAAGCTACTCCACTGATGTTCTCTCAAATCACTACAAGAATGTACCCATGGCTTTATTTGTCCTCTATCACACACACATAAACACATGAAGAAATCAGCCAAAACAAAAGTTAGTTTAAAACCCAAGTGATAAAAATAGAATTAAATCAAAACTGATACAGGCCAGCAAAGGGGTTCAAGGGGGAACCTCGATAATGGATTACAAAAAACAATGAAACAACTTTATTATCTGTCCTATGTGAAGCTCTCTGCTTGGTCTTGGACTTACTGATGCATGTACCAACATTGCACAACTGTCACAGTTTTACTACTGTGGCTCTATCCTACAGAATCTTGTAGTGTGGTGAGGGACTTTGAATTTGGTGTTCAGATGTTTATCTCATACTGTAGTTCAGGGCCAGAGTTCTCTATAGCAAGCTACAAATCCCATGATTCCATAGAGTGACACCAAGACAGTGAAACTGAGGTCAAAATGCTACAAAATGTGTTGTGAGGATACAATCACTATCTTTCTGATAATCTACCAAATGAGACCTTTATGAGGATAAAATTGGACTTCATCCATCTTTGAGCGGATGTTGCAGTACTCAAGCTGTGAGCATGTATGCACAAACCAGCCCATGGTCTCAAAGTGATATGGGAAGTCTTCAGTATTTCCCTATCATCCAGTTTTTGAATGTATCAGAAGGAATCTTAACATTTAAGATAGTTAAATATATTTAGGTGAAAATATGCTACAAGCAAAAAGAGGTAACAAAATTTCTGGATGACATCAAAAGCTGTCCTTAAATACCAACTGCAACTACCAAGTGTCAAGCAATTAACAAGTTATAAGCAAAGGGGAACACTGAGACATCCCATTTCACTTATCAATATGGACTGAAAGAAAGATTTGTTGATTCTTTACTCTCATCACTCGAATGTCCCTCATTTCACAGCTTCATAATAATGACAATAGCATAACCACTATCAATATTCCTATTTAAATAAATGAAAACTGAGTGGATTTGGTGTACACTTGTTCATGGAAGTGATGCTCCTTTGGGACACCATCTGAATCCTAAACACACACATGTGCACACTCACACAGAGAGAGAGAAACACACACAATGGTGAATACTGTGGGCATGGACCTGTTAAATTTCCATTCCTAGTGAAGAAATGTAAGGGTGAGGAAAATCAACATAAAAAAATAAACTGCTTTCCTGCTCAATAAACTAATTAACAAAGCAATGAACCAGAGATGTTATGGCTTCATCTTAATTTATGTTCATTAAGAGGTTTCTTTTCCCCATTCCTGTGATTCATTATCTCTCAGAAAAACATTAGATCATTTGCCTTTTCCATGGTTGTCAGAAGCTAAACAAAAGGCTGAAAACGCAGTCAACATATAAATCAATTTCCAATATACAATAAATCATATAGGGCAGGCCAATTAAATGATGGATGTTGTTTTTAAATAGGAATGGCAGGTATTGGTCAGAGATATTTATGATAGTCACAACTTTGGGAGGTGGTATGGAATGGAAGAGGACATGAAAGGAAAGTTTTTGGAGGTGAACAACCAGGTTGCTTCTTTCTGTGGCCATTTCACTCCATCAGAAATTAGTGAAGTGTGAGCATCCCTCAAAGATATGAAAGTTAGCAAACAATTTGCATTTAAAAGGAATGGAGGATATTTATGTTAAATTATTGAATTTCAAACCTGGCCAGAGTGAAGGGGGGGGAAATCCCCTCCTGCCCTTCCCTGTTTTGAGCTTGGGGGAGAATGAAAATTCTGCATGGTTTTTTTTTTAAATCACACTCATTCACCCACCCATTGATAGAGAGTGAAAAAGAAATATATACAGGAAAAATGTAGGGAACAAAGTGTCTTGGGTATTATGAACACAATAAAAGAGGTAGGGGAAAGACAGCAACATTAATATAGAAGGCAGGCTAAATCTTGTCCAAGAAATTTTCCAATAAATGAAAGAGTTTAGGATACATTTCTTTGAAAATTCTGCATTTTTCAGAGTAGAAAAAAAACACATTCCTACTCTGAAGGTTTCTTATAAGTAAATTTACAGTTGTGTTAAAAGTAAAGTTTATAAGTGAGGCTAATTGTACATTTATTAAGGATGATTCAAAGGGAAGAGAAAAAAATGATATGATATGAAAGGAAGGTATAAAAATAGTTAGAAAGTAAGAGTAAGTAATTAGAAGGTAAGAGAATATAGGATAGGAAAGATAAAGAAGGGGAAAAGGTGAGCTAGAAGGTACTGGATGGGGAAGGAGGAAAGTAGAGGAAGGAAAGAAGGGAAAGGTATAGGAAGGATTTATAGAGATATGCATTAATCAATTTAACCTCACTTTGTCAGAATAGGAATTAGTTAAAGATATCTTTCTGGAATATTGTAACCATATTTTCAATGGATATTTGTATGTTTAAACTACATGTACCTGTATTTTCCGGCATATAAGATGACTTTTTAACCCTGGAAAAGGGTCTCAAAAGTTGGGGGTCGTCTAATACGCTGGGTAAAGGAGGAGGAGGATGAGAATGGAGGGGGAGAAGAAGGGAGTCAAGGCAGAGAAGAAGGCAAATTGAGAGGAGAGAAAAAAGGACCCAGGAAGAGCAGAAGGCAAACGGAGGGGAGAGAAAAAAGGAAAGGATCCAGGCAGAGAAGAAGGCAAACAGAGGGGAGAGAAAAAAGGAAAGGATCCAGGCAGAGAAGAAGGCAAACGGAGGGGAGAGACAAAAGAAAAGAATCCAAGTAGAGAAGAAGGCAAACGGAGGGGAGAGGAAAAAAGGACCCAGGAAGAGCAGAAGGCAGAGGGGAGAGAAGAAAAGAAAGGATCCAGGCAGAGAAGAAGACAAACGGAGGGGAGAGAACAAAGGACCCAAGAAGAGCAGAAGGCAAACGGAGGCGAGAGAAGAAAGGAAAGGATCCAGGCAGAGAAGAAGGCAAATGGAGGGGAGAGGAAAAAAGGACCCAAGGCAGAGAAGAAGGAGGGTGAGAAAGGGGGGGGGGGGAGAAGAAGAAGGAAGCCACTTCTAAGATTGTTGTTGTTGTTGATGATGTTGTATGCCTTTGAGTCATTTCCGACTTACAGCAACCCTAAGGTGGCCCTATCATTGTGTTTGTTTGGCAAGGTTTCTTCAGAGGGAGTTTGCCATTGCCTTCTCCTGAGGCTGAGAGAGTGTGACTTGCCCAAGGTCACTCAGTGGGTTTCATGGCCAAGCAGGGACTCAAACCCTCGCCTCCAGAGCCATACTCTGATACTCAGATAGGAGGACCAAATGTGTTCAATGCAGAGGAGGACAAGTCATTACAAAAAATGTAGGACATGCAAGAAAAAAATGTAGAGAAAGCTAAAAACACTAATATAAATGTAAATCCATGCTTCTTAGCCATATTCAGAGAGAGGGTTGACATGGAGGGCATGTCCTGGAAAAGAGAAGGCTAAGTAGCCCATTGAACTACAAATCCAAGAGCTCTCATAATATGGAGCCATGGCAGTTAAAGTGGTGTCAAACTGGACTTCCGGGTTGGATCGGTGAACCGACGAGACGCGTTTCGGGCTTCGTCCATGGTAAACCGTCTTGGCTGAGATGAGGGGGCTGCCTTTTACTTTCATAACTAGCAGCTATATATCCTCCTGGTAAGGAGGATTCAAAAGGACACCCCCCATGTCCCCTGATGCGTGAAAATACAAGGTGCAAGTCGGTGGTGAAGAAGGGAGAGAGAAGAAAAGTGGAAGAAGAACGCCGGGGAAGAACCTCCCTCGTCCATGCCTCTCCTCGAAGTGAGGGTTAGGAATGCCTCCAATTTTAATTTAGCTGTTGGAGGGTTTTTTTTACAAAGGTTCTTTTACTTTTTTTCTTTGGTGTTTGGGGCCGAGCTCCTGGTCAGGTTTTGTTTTCAAGAATAACCCTGTCCTTCAGTGAAGTGATATAAAACTTGATTGAAAAGGTGACGCTCCTTATTAACAATAAGTAAGCCGCGGCTAGTTCTCTGCGTGGCTTCATCTTTGTTTTTTTGTTTTTTTAGTCTTGGCTTGCAATTGTGATTTTTGGAAGTTTGGAATATGGTTTCTGGAAAGAAGCTGGTAAGAAACTTTTGCTTATCTTATCCTTCTTCTTAAAGTTGAAAAGATATAATTTACGTGGTTCATTGAGCCCTCTATATTAAGGACAGCTGTGCTAATTGGAGCTTGTGTTTAGCACTTTTGCTATCTCTGCTGAAGAAAGCTTTTTGTGCTACAGTTATTTTTATCAAAGAAAGTTTCCTGTGTGCTACTAATTTGCCCTTAACGATACCCATTTGGGGAAAGAACTCCGTACGACCTAGAAAGAGTGAATGAAACTTTGTAACACAGCGCTTTTTAGAAACATTGCTTTGAGGACCTCTTTCACCAGTCTGAGCCCAGTAAAGATGTGCTGACTGTAAAGCAGGTATTACTGAGGAGGATTTAATCTACAATCCATAGGACTTAACCTGCGGACTACATTAAGCCTCAGGGAACTCAGTACTGGTCTTAATTGACTCTTTTTTTGCCTGTTTGGATAATTTGGGGTCCGGATGGTGAATCGGGGCTTGTAAGTAAGCTGGCAGACAGACATCACCTCGCTATTGATAATCTACTTGAATATTTACTTAAATACTTGGACTTTGTGCTTTAAAATCTGAACAGCCATGGAAATAACCTTTTTTCCTGTGTATTATGGACTATTAATTAGAAGATCTTGTGGAAATACTACAGCCCTTTGATTTTGATTGTGAAGCTTTTGTCTGCTTCGTCTTTACAGCTTTTGGTTGCTTCCAGAGTTAAGCCTTGTCTTTTTACTGTTCAGCCTATTTTTTTGGATAAACTTGTATGAAATCATGCTGACTAAGGTCAACAGGATTCCCTTTAGTAAGAAGGGCTTATATATTGCTCTGAAGAAAAGAACTCAGGAAAGCGCTGGACTGTATATGATTTATATTTGTTATATATTTGATGTGCATTGTTTAACAGCTTACTTTATCTCTTTGTTTCTTGACTCCCGGGCCAGCTGTTTGCAATAACTTGCTTGGGGGAGTTTGGGAAATAGTTTGTTTTGTTTTGTTTTTGTTTTTGTGTCAGGGACTATATTACGTGGCAACAAAGACCAGAGCACAGACCCTTGCACAGGCCCAGGCTCAAAATAACACCAGAAGGGCTTCAATAGATCAAACCAAGGGAAGTGAAGGGAATATGGCTCTAATGGAAGAGATAAGGAAAATCCATATGGATTTATCTAAAGAAATCCAAACCCTGAGGTCTGAAATGGCAGATTTGAGGACTGATATAAAAAGAGAACTAAAGGATGACCTTAAGGCAGTTACAGGAGCGATTGATAGAATGTCTTCTGAGGTAGCCAAAATAAAAAAATAAAATGGAAATTATAGAAAAAAAACACATGGTTATTTTGAAGAAGATCTAAAAGACATTAGGCAAAAGCAAAAGGACCTAATAGAAACTAATATTTTGAAAGAGGTGAAAATTAGGGAGAGGTCTTTCAAAATTAGAGGACTTCCAGAAGAAGAAAATGAAGACTTGTGGCAAAAGGTGGTCACTATGTTAAGTGTGTACTTAAGTAAAGACTCTGACTTTTGTGAAATTGAAATAGACAATTTATTTCGAGTAAATGTTGTTATGTAGCAAGGAAAAATAAAAATCCAAGAGATGTCATCATCCTATTCGTAAGAAAACACATGAGAGATACTCTTTGGTTTAACCATAAAAGGAGACCAATTAAATTTGCCGAGAGGGAGCTTCAATTGTTTAAAGATTTGCCTCCGAAGATAATCAAGAAAAGAAAAGAGTATAATTTTCTTACACTTGAGCTGAGAGATAGGAAAATTAACTACAGATGGAAACTCCCCGAAGGCCTAATTTTATGGTTCCAAAAGAAAAAAATCGTAGTTAACTCTATAAAGGATGCAAGGGAATTTTATAAATTCCTCAGAAAGGACCGCATGAGAGATAAAAATAAGAGTAGTAATAAATCACCTGAAAGGGTAAGGAAAAAGATTTGGTAGAGATTGAGCTACCATGTGAAGAAAATGGGAAGTAATTATCCCAGGGAGTGGATTCTCAAGTTAGAGGAAAAGTGGATTTCTCTCAAGATGAACAACTCATAAGAGACTCCTCTGGAGTTGGTTCTGTAGAATTCTTACAACTGAAGGCTGCAGAGGAAGGACAAATGGCCACAGGGAGCTTAGAAAATCTTAGATTAGAGGAAGACTTGGACTTAGGTGATAACCAGTACTCAGATTTAAGTGGAGGAGAGTCTGACATTGGTGATTAACTATGCTTGATCTAAATATCTTGTCCTGGAATGTAAAGGGCTTAAATGGGCGGGACAAGAGAAGGAAAATATTCCAATATGTTAGAAAATTTAAAAGCGATGTGCTGTGTCTGCAGGAAATAAGAATTAGGCAGGATGACATCAAACTAATAGAAAGACCTAGTTTGGGAAAACTCTTTGTGTCCAGTGCGGATAAGAAAAAAAAAAGGGGGTAGCCATGTATGTTAATCCTAATTACAGGCCAAGTCAAATACTGTGTGACCCGAAGGGACATTTTGTTGGGGTTTTAATTAAAGTTAGGGAAATGAATATCCTGTTACTTGGAATATATGGACCACAGATGGAGAAAGGAAAATTCTTTAAACATTTATTAAATAAAGTTGAAAAGCTGTCCTTCGATGCATGTATCACCATGGGAGACTGGAATGGGGTCCTTGACCCACACTGGGATAGGAAATCACACAAAAAAATTAAATCTAACCAAGGTAAACTCCCAAAAGAATTTTTCGAATTTATAGAAAGAATTGGCATCAGGGATGTGTGGAGAGAGAAACATGGTTTGGAAAAGGTGTTCACTTTCTTTTCTGATTCACATCAATCATGGGCAAGGTTAGACATGATTCTAACCTCAAACAGCTTATTACCCAAAGTAACCAAAAAAGAAGTGAAACCAAGAGTCCTATCAGATCATAACCCTGTTGGGGTAAACATTGAAATAAGCTAGACAATTCTCTTGGAGGTTAAGATCAGATTTACTTAAGAAAGAACACATAGACAGAGCCATTCAGGAAACAATAGATAATTATTTTGTAGAGAACTCGGGGAAAGGAACGTCTATTGAAATGGTTTGGGAAGCATTTAAAGTGGTGATCAGGGGTGAATTAATTAAGAAATCTGCTGAACTAAAGAAACAATATAAAAAAACTGAGTGATTTCTAGAAAAACTAATTAGTAAAGAAAAGGAGCTACTTGAAGCAACCATTTGTAAAAAACTAACTTTAGAATTAAAAGCAATACAACAACAAATTTATTTAATGCTATCTAATGAGATAGATAAAAAAATTAATTTCACGAAGCGGAAAAAATTTGAAGATGCTAACAAGCCAGGTAAGTGGCTTGCGTACCAAATGAGAAAAGAACGGGGGGGGGGGATTAATAACTGTGCTACAGGATAATGTGACAAAATATACTGAACAGGAGAAAATAGAGGAAATAGTACACAACTTTTATGTAGAACTGTATAAAAAGGAAGAGAATCTGGAAGAAAGCACAATGAGAGATTATTTACAAAATCTGAATATCGACCCCTTTGATGATGAACAAATACAAATCCTCAATAGAAACATAACTGTGCAAGAAGTGATTGAGGTGATTAACTCTATGAAATCGAATAAATCGCCAGGGCCTGATGGCTTTCTGAGTGAATTTTATAAGAAATATACTGCTCGATTAAGTCCTCCTTTAGCAGAACTGTTGAATGAGGTTGCTCTAGGCTTGACTGAGATCCCAAGGTCTTGGAGTCAAGCTGACATAGTTTTACTCCCAAAAAGAAGGCAAAGACACCGAAAATATAAGAAATTATAGACCTATATCACTCTTAAATAGTGATTATAAAATATTTGCAAAAAATTTAGCGGAAAGACTAAAAAGAGTCCTTGGCTCCTGGATTCATAATGATCAGAATGGGTTTCTTCCTTCAAAAAAGATCAAGGATAATATCAGATTTATGTTAGACCTAATCGAACTTTGTGAAAATAAGAGTGATCAGAAACTTGCCATGATCTTCCTCGATTTCGAGAAGGCTTTTGACCAGGTTAGCTGGTCTTTTATATTTGCAATTTTGGACAAGATTAAGGCAGGTGACAAATTTATTAATTGGGTTAAAGCCATATACTACAAACAGGAAGCTCAAGTGATTGTTAATGGCGAAAGAACAAAAAAACAACCAAAAAACCCCACAAAAAAACGCAAATTGAAAAAGGAATGAGGCAGTGGTGTCCTCTATCCCCCCTCCTCTTTCTAATTGTTATAGAGATTCTTAACTTTAGCTTAAGAGAGGACGATAACGTAAAAGGAATTAGATATAAGGGTTTTGAATATAAACTTAAATCCTATGCGGATGATTTATTAGTAACAATCTCTGAAATGGAGAAGAGTATGGAAAAATTACTGCAACATTTAAGCAGGTTTGGGATGATATCTGGACTAAGAGTAAATAAGGATAAGACAGTAATTCTTCCAAAAAATCTTAATCAAAAAGAAAAAGACTTATTACAAGAAATTTCAGGCTATAAAATAGTTAAAAAAGTAAAATATTTGGGCATTACGATAAGTGGGAAGAATGTAGATTTGTATAGAAATAATTATGAGAAGTTGACTATAGAAATTAAAAAGGATTTAAACACCTGGAGCAAACTAAACCTCTCGTGGTTAGGGAAGATATCTGCTATTAAGATGGGTGTTCTGCCCAAATTTATGTTTTATTTTCAGAATTTACCCATTATAGTTAATGATGCTCCATTTAAAAACTGGAACAGAATACTGACCAATTTTATTTGGCAAAATAAGAAACCTAGAGTTAGGCTTAAAACTCTTCAAGATAGGGTAGAAAGAGGGGGCCTGACTTTTCCCAATTTGTTACTATACTATGAGGCCAACTGCCTATATTGGCTGACTAATTGGCTCCAGCTCAAAGATAAAAAATGCCTAGCCTTAGAAGGATGTGAGCAGAGATTTGGGCTACATGCCTATCTTTTTTACCAGAAGCAGAAGGTTCATAGAAATTTCTTGAACCATTTTGTGAGGAAGTCGATTTTAAAAGTTTGGAACAAATATAAGGATAAGATTTGTCCCAATATCCCTATTTGGGCCTCAGCCCATGAAGCTTTTTATGGGAAAGAAAGAATTTGTAAGGATAAATGGATTACTTATCAGGATTTACTGAATATTGATTCCAAAGGAATGTAAAAGTCTAGAGCAACTAACAAGTGAAGGCTTTACACTTGGATGGTATTTGTATTATCAACTAAGAGAAAGGTTTAAAGTTGACTCTAAATCATTTGGTATAAGATCTGTAGAAACTGAATTTGAGACCCTTATGAAAGTAGATAATCCGAAAAAAATCGCTTTGTTTTATAGATGTCTGTTAAACATCGACCAAGAAGAGGTGGTAAAGACGTCTATGGTAAAATGGGCTCAAGATGTAAACCACACTATAGATTTAGAATGTTGGGAAAGATCCTGGTCCAATACTCAGAAATACACTGTTTGTTATGATATGAGAGAGAATGTCTTCAAAATGCATCATAGGTGGTACTTGACTCCTGCCAGACTGGCTAAAATATATAAGGGCATTTCTGAAAAATGTTGGAAATGCCAGTCTGGCAAAGGAAACCTGTACCACTTATGGTGGCTTTGTAAAAAAGCCTGACAGTACTGGAAAAACATCCATAGGGTGATCGAAAAGGTACTGGGTCTTAATATGAACATGGAGCCTGAAATGTATTTATTAAACATTGTGATGGACAAGAACTTGGAAAAACAACATGGGAAGTTGCTATTTTATATGATCATAAGCGTGAGAATGGTGTATGCCAAAAACTGGAAGTGTGAATTGGTACCACGCAAAGAAGACTGGTTAAGTAAACTTATGGAATTAATACAAATGGATAATTTGACAATAAAGATAAGGGATCAGGACTGGGAGAAGAATAAAAAGATATGGCAGCTGCTGCTAAATTATATAAGTGGTAAGTCTAGTTGAAGATGTTATAGTAAAGTGGGATGAGACAAATGGAAGATAAAGGTGTTGTAGGTAATTTAGTTTCAGTTGTGATATATATATATATATATATACACACACACACACACACACACACACATATATATATATATATATATATATATATATACATATATATGTAAAAAAGATGTAAATATAATCGCGCAGTTTAATTTTGAGAGATTTTGCTGAAAATTAAATTTTGGTTACGTTTAGTCTATAATTTCATAAGGCAGGTTCGAATTTAAATATGTGGTTTAAGAACATGGCAAAGGACTCAGGAAGTTTTAGTTTGAATTGTCTTTCTTTCTCTTTTTTGTTTCTTTTTTTGGTTTGCTATTTTCAATTTTTCTTTTTGCTCTTGTTTCTTGGACAATGATATATTGAGAGTTAATGTTGTAGTATATGTGCCTTTTATTTATTTATGTAACTTTATGTGTATTTTTTAATCAATAAAATTTATTTTTAAAAAAAGTGGTGTCAAACTGCATCAGTTCTACAGTATGGATGCAGCGTGAATCTGCACTGCAGAAATAATGCAGTTTGACACTGCTTTAACTGCCATGGCTCCATCCTATGGACTCCTAGGATCTGCAGTTTGCTTTGTGGTACTAGAGCTCTCTGACAGAAAAGGCTAAATATCTCACAAAACTGCAAATTCCAGAATTCCATAGCCTTGAGCCAGGGCAGTTAAAGCGGTGTCAATTTGCTTTAAAAAATTTCTGAAATGCAGACACAGCCAAATTTGATGTGTTGCTTGGGCATGGCTTCTTTAACAAATAAATCTGCACAATGAGAAAGAAAGAAAGAGAGTGTACCCTTGAAGATTTATCTAAAGAAGAACCAAGTTCCTTAACTTGGAGGTTATATGTGTATGTTGTGTGCCTTCAAATTGTTCCTGACTTATGGTGATCATGGGGTTTTCTTGGCAAGATTCTCTCAGAGGAGGTTTGCCATTGCCTTCCCCTGAGGCTGAGAGTGTGTGACTTGTCCAAGTTCACCCAGTGGGTTTCATGGCAGAATGGGGAATCAAATCCAGGTCTCCAGAGTGGTAGTCCAACACTCAAACCACTGCACCATGCTGGCTTGTATTCTCATGTGCTACCTATGAAACAATTGCAGACTTGCTGTTCCTGTGGGTCTTCAAGTCCTTTTCGACTTATGGTGACCCTAAGGCAACCTTATCATGGGGTTTTCTTGGTATGTTTCTTCAAATGGGGGTTGCCATTACCATCCTCTGAGGCTGAGAGTGTGTGACATGCCCAGGGTCACTTACTTGGCTGCAAATTGTACATACCCCAGAATGCATTACCTTGTATATTGGCAGTCCTTCCCCCAACAACACTTTCTCATTTCCCCCCAACCATCTCATAGCTTGGAGATGGAAATATTTTATAAAGCAGCATTTAAATTTGGACTATTTTTTTAAAGTAAGTTCCAAAACACACTGCAGAAATAAATGCTAGAGAACATGGGAGCTGTAGTTTGTTGTGTTTATAAGTGACAGTTTTCCTGTTAAGTACCTGCATGTCATAAGCATTTGAATTAAAATTACCATATTGAAATCAAATCTGAGTTTTTAAATTTTTTATTTGGTGTGCGTTGGAAGAGGGGTCATCTTTTACGGTGAGCATATCTCGAACTCTATATTTTGACTGGAAAAGTTGGGGGGTCGTCTTATATACCCAGTCATCTTATACGCTGGAAAATACTGTATGTTATATATATGGACAAAATAGGTTTTAAGTTGTTTGTTTAGATTTGTCAATAAACTTTTTGTATAAAAAATAAATAAATAAACCTGCATTTTGATGCCCTTTATTGCCAACTCTATTAGCTTTTAATTAGGATGATAGCCTCTGCCCATTTATATTCAGAAAGTGCAAATTTGGTAAATTCTTATTGAAATATCAGAACAAACTGCTCCAATGTGCTTTTATTAGATTTTTCCCATCAAAACTAAAAGTCTTTCAAAAAGGCTCAGACCAGTACTCAATCCAAAGCTACTTGGAAAATGATAAATTGGTGTTGGTGTTGATAGTAGGTGCAGTAGTCATGGTAGTGAAGTGTGGGTTAAATGTTACAGACAAATAATGTCTCCATTTGTAAAATCCTCTATTTTGGTCAAACCTAGACTTTCATACTCAAGGCCAGGGAGAAAGTCTTCAGCCAATTCTGCTTTCAATTATGAACATGCATACAGAAGAGCAGTTTTACAGCATGTGGTTCCAGACTATCTCTAGTTGCTGGTGGGCATAGCTCTTGTTTTGTTCTGCCAACTCCTGGATGGGGCAGTATAACCATGGCCCTCCATATTTTGGCAACATTTCTTGAGAAGTTATACATAGCAAAGATGATTTAGAACTGAGCAGTGGCATCACTAGGATTGGTGTCATCCGGTGAAGTAACTCTTGAAGTCACTACTCCACATTGCCCTTACCCCATTCCACACTATACAGAATCCTTAGTAATGTTTTTTGTACTAATGTTACTCATAACTTATAGTTCATGTGAAGTCGTTTGTTTACAAGAGACTAAGGTCAGAGATGATGAAGTACACCTCTTGAGAAATAACAAATTAGGACAAGAATTTGTAGCGGTGGCAAATAAACGTAAACGTGGTGTGGTTTTATATGTAAAAGATAAGTATGAGCCTAAAGAAGTGCTAAAAGATCTGAAAGGCAGGTTCATTGGGGTAGAAATATGGATGCTCGGTGAAAAGACGTTTGTAATTGGAATATATGCCCCAAATGAAAATAAAGGGATATTTTACAAGGATTTGTTAAATAAATTAAATGGAGTAAATATCAAATCTATGATTATAATAGGAGACTTCAATGGGGTCATTGACCCATTAATAGATAGATGTTCTGAAAAGGGTGTAAAACCCAGACAAGGGAAGCTACCCAAGGAGTTTTTTTATTTGATGGACCTATATACATTAATCAATGTATGGAGAGACAAACATAATCAAGATAAAGATTTTACTTATTTCTCAATGAGGCATAGGTCGTGGGCTCGCATAAACATGTTTCTGCTAAATGTTTGTGCTAAAATCACTGAGGCGGAAATTTTACCAAAAATTATGTCTGAACACCATCCCATTTCAATGGAGTTTAGGGATAAGAGGAAAGAGTTTAGGTGGAGATTAAATGCGATGTTGCTGAAGGATGAGAGAATAATAAATGTGGTTAGAGAGAATCTGTTTTTTTTTTTTTTTTTTTTTGTAGATAACATGGTCCATGAAATACCTATGAGAGTTATTTGGGATGCATCAAAGTCTGTGATGCAAGGCATATTTATTCAGAAGGGATCTGAATGGAAAAAGGAAAGAAAAGCTAAATTTAAAGAATTGAATACACAATTAAAAATTAAAGAAGCATTACTTAGAAAATATCCAAATAATATGTCTTTATCTGATGATATTAAAGGTTTACAGGAGAGACTACGGTTATTACTGGTGGATGAGATTATAAAGATGAAATACACAAAACAAAAACTATTTGAAGGATTAAATAAACCAGATAGACTCTTAGTTCATCACCTGAGGTATAAGAAATCGCAAAATATGATAAATAACTTTTCACTTTTACATATCTTGCATACATCACCCTAACAGCAGTGACCATATACCTTATTAAATTACAAAGCTTTCTTTCCTTTTCATTTTCCATACTTATCATATTCAGTAAACTTTCTCTGGGTTTAGACTTATCTCTGATTCCAAAACCCTAAATATCCATTTACTAATTTTAAACCAATATTTTTGTGCTTTTTTACAACTCTACCGTATATGTCAGTCAATCATTTATTGTATTTGACTAAAAGCAATTACAAGTCCATAAAAAAACAAAAACAGAGACAATATATCCATAAAAAGCATCATATAATTGAATCCCCCGCACAATCTATAGCAATATCTTTCAGATAGGTAGAATGTATACCTTTAGCTGCTTTAGCAAATAAAGCTGTTCTATGTGTAACATAAAGAGCACAGTCTGAGAGCAAACAGCATATTTTCATGTAGGAATTCCCCCCCCCCCTTGCAAAGAAGCCAGAATATGACCCAAGAATCTCTTTTTGGAATCTTGATAAAGCTGTCAATAAAGTAAATAATGTGAGAGATCCTCTATCTCTCCCACACTACAGATGCAGAACCGTAAGTTCCTTGGAATATTTCTGTATCTGCCAACCAAGGCAGATGTTGGCATAGTTTGGAAATGTAATTCTGTAAATGCCATTCTCAGGGGAGCAAAGGTAAGCATTTCTAAACACTGAGCTCTTACATTATTTGATTTCAACAGGTGATATTTGTGGGAGAAATTTGAAGACTTAATTGAAGTTACATCCTGGTCATTATACCACTTATAAACCCAGTCCTTGAGCTTATTTTTAATTCCAGAAAAAACATCTGTTGAAAGGTTTTTAGAGATTAATAAATCTTGGACAAGCATAGCCCAGCCATCTTTCTTCCATTGCTCACATAAACAGAGCTTGCCATGTCCAAAAACCCTCTTATAGTATGAAAGGGGTGCCATCTCTGTCCTATCTTTTATAGATACCAGCCCTATCTCTTTCCTAAGGAAGACAACTGGAGTCCCTAGAAGTACTGCCAACAAGTGCCTCATGAACTTGTTTTGACAAACCTCTATGTCATAAAGATTATTGATATTTAACCCCTAGATCTCAATTCCATATTGCATTTGAGTCACTACTTTCTCTAAAAACACTTTAGGCGCTGGAATTACAAGCCTGCCCCCTCTAGAGTAGAAAAAATTCAGTATGGCATGGGCTGACTGCTCTGCAGTTATTTTTATTTTATTTTTTATTTTGCTATTTTGTAGCTGAGTCTTCCAAGTTGTTTTCTCAACAAAATATACCCCCAAATATTTAAGAGGGGACATACTGCATCTTATATTTCCTTATATTCCAATCAAATTTAGGAGGCCATTTGCCAAAGAAAATCACCTTTGATTTAGCATAATTTATTCTACGTTGTCCTGTTCGGGAAAACTCATGGAGTTTATTTAGCCATCTCTTCAGCCCAATTTTATTCATAGATAATAATACAGTTTCATCTGCATGAATCAGAATTGCCATTTTGCAATTACCTATTGAGGGAGAGAAGTGATCAGAATAATTTGCCATGGTTGCAATACTGTTAATATAGAGGTTAAACAGAAGGGGAGCTAGCAAGCAGCTTTGTTTCACTCTTTTTGTTGTTAATTTTCTCTGACAGCCTACCATCTGTACTTATCCTTACTCTTATAGTTGTATTAGTGTACAGTTCCTGAATTAGAAGTAACAGCCTCTTACCTATGTTAGTCCTAGCAAGCTTGTCCCACAAATGATTCCTATTAATGGTATCAGGAATCAGAGAAATCAATAAACACAGCAAACAGCCATTTGAAAGGGCCACTAGTGTTTTTGTAAATTAAATGATGTAACACAATAAATAATAATAATAATAAAATTTATTTATATCCCCCCCCCTTTGAGATCAATTGGGGCAGCTAACAACGATAAAATATTACATAGGACAAACAAGTCAAATTCCCTCCTCCCCTTAAAAAGTTATTAAATCAGTCCAAGTTAAAACTATGACATACAATACAATAATAATAATAATAATAATAATAAATTCCCAGCAAGCAGTGGCAGTACTTGATTATATTTAAAGGGTGAAGCCCCAGAAACCATCTTAAGGGAGGGATTCCTGAGGCCGGGATTATCTATCCTGAAAAGGCATGCCGGAAGAGATCCGTCTTGACAGCCTTTTAAAAACTGTCCAAAGATGTCAATTGACGGATCTCATCTGGCAGGCCATTCCATAGTTTGGAGGCAACAACCGAGAAAGCCCTCTGGGAGGTAACCACAAGCCTAGCTTTTTGTGGCTGCAGCAAATTCCTCCCAGAGGACCGGAGTGTGCGGAGAGGATTATAGGGGAGAAAGTGGTCCCTTAGATAGTTTGGACCCAAGCCATTTAGGACTTTAAAAGTGATAACCAACACCTTGTACTGGGCCCAGAAATTTATGGGCAGCCAGTGGAGGGACCTTAAAACTGGGGTAATATGATCCCTCCTAGATGTTCCAGACACTAATCTGGCTGCCATATTCTGTACTAATTGTAGTTTCCGAACCAAGCACGAGGGTAGCCCCATGTAGAGCGCATTTCAGAAATCAAGACGTGAGGTCACCAGAGCGTGCACAACAGTTTCAAGATCCCTTACTTCCAGAAAAGGGTGCGGCTGGCGTATCAGCCAAAGCTGATAACAGGCGCTCCTGATTGTCGCATTTACCTGATTTGTCATCAGAAACGACGAGTCAAGGAGCACCCCCAGACTGCAAACACAGTCACTTGGAACTATTTCTTTCATTTAGGGCTGATGCAGATGGCCCCTAAGGGGTGGCTCTCTGCCACCCCTGGGAGCACCAGATCAGGGCCATGGCAACCACATGCCACAGCCCCAATCCAGCTTTTTGCCACTCCAAAAAGAGCTGGCAAATGCTGCTCCTTTTGGGGGCAGCAAAAAGCTGCCCTTAACACCCCCACAGTGGCTCTTTTCTGCCCCTTTCATGCAGCGTGTCTACACACTGTGCCAATGGGTTGCATGGCATCAGGGCAGAGTCGGTGCAGCTGACGTGCAGTTGCCCCACTCCAACTGAACCCCCAGGCCAGCCATTTTGGCTGGTCTGTATCAGTCCTTAATCTCAAAGGTGCTACAAGATCTCTCTACACACTGTTTCAGTGTTATGTTTATTCCCAGATATCTCTTTTTGCTAAATCATAACCTTCCTCTTAGCTAAGTCTTCTTTCCCAGAAATCATTATATTTTTTGCTAATGCCTTTGATTTATTTGTATTTATTTTAAAGCCTGCACAACTGCCACATTCTGTTAATGTCTGCAAGATGTGCTCAGTTGCCTCTAATGGGGTTTCCAACATCATAACCAAATCATCTGCAAAAACTTTGAGTTTAAATTCTTCTTCACTAATTCTTATACTTCTTATTTCTTCATCTTTCCTAATTTCTAAATGAAGAATCTCTAGTGCTAAAACAAATAATAATGGTCATAGAGGTCACCCTTGTCTAGTTCCCTTTTATTATAATAATAATAATAATAATAATAATAATAATAAATGTTATTTATATCTTGCCTCTCTGCCAAGCAATTGAGGCAGCTTACAGCAATTTAAAACAACATACAACTTTAAAATGCACACAACCCACACAACCCCTAAATCACACAACCCACACAACCCCTAAAAAAGAATTAAACAATTTTAGTGTTAAAACAAAATAGCTCAAACATGATTAAAACAGTCCATAAATGATCAAAGGTAGTAGACAGGGCAGTGGCTATAATCACATAAGGAGGGATAAGGAGACTCCTGAGGCCAGGAAACTAGTCAGGGAAGGCCTGCCAGAAGAGATCTGTCTTAACAGCCTTTTTGAAGCTGCTTAAAGTTGTCAACTGATGGATCTCATCTGGAAGGCCATTCCATAATTTAGGAACGATGATCAAAAAGGCCCTCTGGGAGATTTTCGACAGCTTTCATTGGCTGTAACAGATTCCTCCCAGAGGAATGGAGTGTGTGTGGGGGATTATATGGGAGGAGTCAGTCCCAAAGATAAGTTGAACACAAGCCATTTAGAGCTTTAAAGGTCATAACCAGCACCTTATACTGGGCCTGGAAACTGATAGGCAGCCAGTGAAGAGATTTTAACACAGGAGTTATGTGATCTCTTCATGATGTACCTGAGACCACTCTGGCTGCCATATTATGTACCAATTGAAGTTTCTGGACCAAGCATGAGGGTAGCCCCATGTAGAGCACATTACAGAAATCTAGACGGGAGGTTACCAGCATGTGCACAACAGTCTCAAGATCCCTTACTTCCAGGAAAGGGTGCAGCTGATGTATCAGCTGAAGCTGATAGGCACTCCTGACCATTGCATTCACCTGACTAGTCATCTGAAGCAACAAATCAAGGAGAACCCCCAGACTGTGAACACAGTCCTTCATGGAGAGTGTGACCCCATCCAGGACTGGAGGTTGCAACCCAATCCTTGGTTTTGGGGCCGCTACCATGAGCACTTCCATTTTGTCTGGATTTAATCTCAATCCGTTTTTCCTCATCCAGCCCATTACTGCCTTAAGACAGTCATTGAGAGGAGAGACGCCATCGGAATTCGAGACCGACGATCGAGAGATGGAGAAATAGATCTGGGTGTCATCAGCATACTGATAACACCCAGCCCCATAACTCCGAATAATCTCACCCAGCGGCTTCATATAGATGTTGAACAACATTGGGGACAGAATGGCACCCTGCAAGATGCCACAAGTAAGCTCCTTTTTGCTGGAGCAGCTGTTCCTGAGCAGCATCCTCTGGGATCTACCCGAGAGGAAGGAACGGAACCACTGTAGAGCAGTGCCTCCAATTCCCAGCCCCCTCAGGCGATCCAAGAGGATGCTATGATCGATCGTATCAAAAGCTGCTGAGAGGTCTAAGAGCACCAACAGGGTCACACTACCCCGTCGATGCTCAGATGCAGGTCATTGGTCAAGGCAACCATGGCAGTCTCAACTCCAAATCCCGTCCTAAAGCAAGTTTGAAATGGGTCTCGATAATCGGTTTCATCCAAGACCACTTGGAGTTGAAGAGCAACCGCCCTCTCGATTACTTTGCTTAAGAATGGTAAAGTTGAGACTGGCCTATAGTTGTTCATGTCCAGGGGATCCAGGGAAGGTTTTTTTCAGTAGTGGCTTAACCACCGCCTCCTTTAATCAAGATGGAACATAATCTTCCCTGAGGGTTGCATTGATGATGTCCTTAAGAAACACCATGAAGGCACACACACCCTGAGACAGACAGCCATGAAGGGCAAGGATCCAGAGGGCAAGTCGTCTTCCTTACCCTACCAAGTAGCTTGTCCATGTCCTCGGTACTCACAGATCGAAATTGGTCCAGTAAATTTACATCAATGGAATTGCTGGACACCTCGTCATTTGTTTCTGTCAAAATACTGGCTTCTAAGTCGGCTCTTATCCGAGAGATTTTATCTGCAAAGAAGTTGTTAAATGTGTCACAGCAGGCCATTGTCGGGTTAAGCAATGGGTTCTGCGCAGGTGTAACCTGCATCAGCTCCCTTACCACCCTAAACAGCTCTGCTGGTCGAGACTCTGCAGATGCAATACATGCAGAAGAGAAAGATTTCTGCACTGCACATATTGCCTTTCGATAGGCCCAAAGAAAGTTCCTATGATGACTCTTGTCAGATACGAGTCAAGTTTTCTGCCAGATGCGCTCTAGTCATTGTCCAACCCACTTCATTTTTCTAAGCTCAGATGTGTACCATGGCCTACGATTTGAAGCAGGTAGGAAAGGATGTTTGGGAGCAATCGTGTTCATAGCCTTGGTGAGATTGGTGTTCCAAGTGTTAATCAAAGCTTCAACAGAATCACCAGCATTACCAACCATTAAACCCTCCAAGGCTTTCTGGAATCCTATTGGTTCCATTAGCCTTCAAGGGTGGACCATCCTAATAGTTCCACCACCCCTGGTGGAGTGGACTGTGGTCCTTAGTTCAGTCTTGATCAGGAAATGATCCGTCCATGACAATGCGGTGGTTTTAATAACCTCCGCCCACGGATATTCCTGTTCCGTACTAAAGACCGCACTGAGTGCATGACCCGCACAATGTGTGGGCCCAACAACCAATTGGGATAGGCCCATGTTTGTCATGGTTTCCATGAACTCCCGAGCTGTACCAGTTTGATCAGGGGTAGGCAAACTCTTCCCTTAAAGGGCCGAGGGACTTCAGCTCCCAGAAGCCTCAGCCATGTTGGCCAATAGTCTGGGATTCTGGGAGCTGAAGTCCCTCTGCCCTTAAAGGGGACAGTTTGCCTACCCCTGAGTTAGATTTTCCAAACTGGTCTTGAGTGGAATGTTGAAGTCACCCAGAACTAAAAGTCTGGGTGACTCCAACAGCAACTCAGAGATCAGCTGTGTCAGCTTAGTCAGGGAGTCTGCTAGACAACGGGGTGGTCAGTATACTAGCAGAATCCCCAAACTATCCTTGCTCCTCAGGCTCAGGTACATACACTCGAAGTGGACTGTGTTCCAGACAGGTATCCTGGTCAAAATTAAGTTGTTCTTGTGAACCAGGGCCACGGCACCCTCCCACCCCCTGCCCACTTCCCCTTACCTGCTCACTAACAGAGTACCCAGCTGGGAGGGCCTGCAACCAAGTAACAGCGCTGTCCTCTCCCAGCCAGAATTTAAAATTCAGATTTTAAATTTGAATCTGATTAGATATAATATCATTTATTGTTAATTTTGTTATTTGTCCCCCAAATCCATTTTTTGCATGTTTCTTTGTAAAAAGGACCAGTTTAAAGGCCTTCTCTGCATCTAAGAAGAGTAAACTTTGTTATGATATTTAAAATATTCTGTATCATTAATAACTGATTTAATATAATCTTTAATCTCTCTTTTGGGTATAAAACCATTCTCATCTTTGTCATTATTATCTTGAAGAGAATTTTTCAATCTATTTGCTAAAAAGGATGCAAAAAAAAAAACTTCATTCAAAATCAAACTGGGTACACAATTTTTCATTAATGTTGGATCCCAATCTTCTTTGGGCAATAACACTATGTTAGCTTCTTTCCAACTATTGGGCATTGGGTTATCATATGATATCCTTCCTCCTTCTTATTTGTGGCTCACATTAGTATTTTGCTTTGTTTTTCTCATATTGTTGTAAACTGCACTGGATTCAATTGTGATAAAGGGTCAGCATGGTGCAATGGTTTGAGAGTTGGACTAGGACACTAGAAGACCAGGATTCAAATTCCTGCTTGGCCATGGAAACCCACTCACTCCCAGTTTGCAATGGCACCCCCCCCCCCCCGAAGAAGCACGTCAAGAAAACAGTATGATAAGTTTGCCTTAGGATTGGCATAAGGTGGAAACTTGTAAATTGAAAGTACACAACATCTCCCAAAACACTTTAAATAAGTATACATTATTTGATTTCTAGGGTTATTTTTTTTAAAAAAGAAACAGTGAAAAAGGATGTTGGGGCTCAAATTTTAGCTGATTAGGGTAGTGTAAAAGGTTTACTATTTTTTTAAAAAAATGTAAGACATTTTAATGCACTTCCAACTGTTCTAAAATAATGTTTCAAAATGGCTTGTTGCTTAATTTTTTAATTTTTATTTTGTATTTCAGACTGAAGCAATAAAGCTATATTAGTTTAACATGTTATTTTAGGGTTTTGCTTTGAGTCCCATATAGGAATAAGTGGAGTATAAATACAATAGATTCAATAAAAAATAATAAACAAATTAAAGCAAAGACAATTGGAAAGCAAGAGCTTATCACTATTTCCCTTCTTTCCCTCTAACCTGTATCACACCTCCCTCCAAAATCCAAGTAAACCCAGTGAAGAAAAATGGTGTTGCACAACAGAGGCATTTTTCCCTAAAGGGATCTCACCAGATTAGACAAAGAAAAAAGAAGGCAGTGGCAGGAAGAGTAAAGTTCCCTCCCTGTTTTGTTTTGTTTTGTTTTAAAAACTTAGTACATTAAATCACAGTTATCCTATGTTACACTTGTCTTGGCACATATAACGGAAGTGTAGATATTTTTTTACTATTAGGAAATAAGATAGGAAAAACAGTTTTGTCCAAAAAGAGTGAAAAATAAAACCACTCCTGCCCACTTATTTGCTTTTAGTCTATGTTCACACCAGTCAGATCTCTAAAATATTATTGTTTGTTAATGCAGAAATCAATTCAGTTTATCCATCCATTTTTCTTAACATGAGGAAGATTAAAATGTTATTGTTTTTGTCTTCATCTGCATCTGAGCTCAGCAGTGCTTTCAGTTCAACTCCCATTCTCAACTGCATAAGTAAAGTTCCTTTGAACCTTTTAGGAGCTCTTTGATACATTTTTTCCTGAAAACTGCCTAAAGTTATTTGGAGGGGGGAGGATGTGTTTGAAGTGCACTAGAAATTGATCCACAAGGGTGCTCTCCCTTTTAATGAAAGCACATTTTTTCCCTAGCATACATTACCTGAGTGCTTATGTCTTGCATTTTGCATGAGTTATGATAATATTTTCCAACGATCAAAAGGAATCCTATCTTGTTCTCCAGACTTATTCAGTCTAAAATATGTACCATTAAAAGGAGGAATGGGCATGACTATATTCTACAGATTCTTTTTATCAATCATCTGTCACATTTTCCTTTATCTAGAAAGACTGCTACCTGCATTTTGAAAGTATGCTAATTTAAGGGCAGAAGCATGTCTCTGATTAGCAGCTATTTCCATTTCCTTTTAAGAGCCTAGCTTTTCCTTTGATCATCTCGCATATTTCTTTTCCTTGATTAGCTTGTGATATTTTTAAAACATAAAGAAAAATAAATCCACTTTGTTTGTTGCTTAAGCTCTGTGAACAGGTTCAGCTGCAGAAAGGCCATCTAATAACATAATAGTAACACATTACTTTAATATTTCACAAACACTAGCAAACTGTGGACCCTTTTCCCATGTCTGTACCTTCAGAGATGAAGTAGGTGATACTTGGAAGACCTCTTAGTCTTGACACTCTTACTGTGGTCTCCTGGGAGGTTCATCTGGCATTTTCTGTCTTTCTTTTTTTTCTTATCAGGCAAAATTATTTTTATTCATCCAGTCATTATATATATATATATATATATATATATATATATATATCCATCCTTCTGTTTCTTAAAATCTCTACTTTTAATTTCTACTAATCAGTTGTATTTTTACTGCATTACATAAAGAGATTATATTTTATTAATTTACATTGTAAGAGATTTTTTAATTGAAGCAGTGGAGCACATGTTAGTAAAATTAATTCTCCTCCTCCGTCTCCTCCTCCTCCTCCTCCTCCTCCTCCTCCTCCTCTGCAGTCATAGCTATAGTAATTACTTTCTAGACAAGTTAATTCCTTGGGTTGCTCTTTGCCAAACCATTTTCTTAGGGAGAGTATTGGAAGATCTGTGCCAAATAAAGCTGGAAAGAGATAAGTCTCTAGTGAATCCATAGCAAGCCTGAATTATCAGTGGTGCAACTGGAGTGAACGTTCCAGGGCTCCTTGTGGCTAGGGGTCCAATAATGTTCCTGTTACAACTCACATATGCATACACATTTCTTTTACTGGTGAAGTTTAAAAGAGAAATACTTCTAGGAAGAAATATTCTGTATCTCTCTCTCTCCTTTGCTCCCTTCCTCCATTCCCCAAGGCTGGGTAGCATTTACCACCTATCCCCCTGTTGCACTGTGAATGGAAAGATGCATTCCATTGAGATTGCTGCCTCTGAGACTCAGAGCTTTACTTACTCTCTCTCCTGAAAGTGAAAGTCTCTGGCCCCAGGAAGGGCTCCTCTTGCACTTGTAGCAGCACCAATCATGCAGTAGATAAGAAAGTTGTTATTAAAATCCAATTGTGACCATAGTGCACTTCCCTCACATATGCAGTAGCCTAAATACTTTGAAAACAGAAGGGTAAATTCCTCTCATCTCCAAACACTTGGTTGTCAGTAGTAGTGCTAGGAATGATAATTCCATGGAACCCTGCAGAGTTCTTCCAATCAGAATCAACAGTACTGGGTTAGATGGACAATGGTCCATTTCACTTTATGCTTATGGTGGCTCATATGCTCTTTTTGAAAGACTCACCTTTTGTTTTTTGTTTAGTCCAGTACTTCACCCCACTATTAAAACTAAGCCTGATTATATGTTACTTCATTTTGAATATATTCTGTCCTGGTATTTCTCTATCATCCCTCCTTTCCTTCTGTTTTCTATTTATGTTGTTCTCTAAAGTGCAATGATACATTGATGGTCCAATAATAAGTGATGTGCTGTGCAGTTTAATGCTAGTGATTCATTCAAACAGCAGCTTACATCCCATACCCACCCCTCATTGTGGCCATTTTCCTTGCTTTAATAACTTCCTTTTTGAATATTTCTGCTGCTATGGAAGTTGAATTAATCTGCTGCACACAATGTGAGCCAGAGGATAATGTTATGTAGAGTGACCATAATTATCTATAAGAATCTGCAAAAGGCTACTTTGATGGAGTATTTCCCTGTTCTGTTGAGAACTAGAGCTGCATAACAGAGTTAGAATATAATAATAGAATCATAGAGTTGGAAGAGTTTTTTTTAACTTTATTGTATAAAACATCCATAAACAATCTACAATCAAAAGTTCAAGCATATAGTTAACATTACATACCAACTTACAGTCTTACCATCTTACAATCTTAGCATTTTACACATCTTTTTCCCTCAATTATACCTTTCTCTTCTTCTCATTTCTTCCTCTTTCATCTCTCCTTCCTTCCACCTCCCCTCTCTTCCTCCTACCAATTTCTTCTCCTCTCACCTTCCCCTTACATCTCTCTTTCTTATACTGCATTCTTCTACTCATTCAACCCTTCTATCCACATACTTACACCTTCTACTACCTACCTTCATCCCTTCTTCTACCTTCTATAACCTTTTTAGTCATCTTCACTCCTCCTTCACACATAACTTCCTCACAACCAATTTCTTTCTATTATTGAAACTTTCATAACCTTCTTAGTGCCAAACTAATAATCAATATTTAATAATCTATAATCTGGAATCTTAACACCGATTTAATGATTTAAATCTTCTTTACCACTATCTTTTTCTCCCTATCACTTATATTACAATATCATTCTTATAACAGGTGCTCCTTGACTCGTCGCTCCTGATGACAAATCAGGTGAATGCGACGGTCAGGAGCGCCTGTTATCAGCTTCGGCTGATACGCTAGCTGCGCGCTTTTCTGGAAGTAAGGGATCTCGAGACTGTTGTGCACGCGCTGGTAACCTCACGCCTAGATTTCTGTAATGCGCTCTACATGGGGCTACCCTTGTGCTTGGTTTGGAAACTACAGTTGGTTCAAAATATGGCAGCCAGGCTTTTGTTGGGAACATCTAGGAGGGACCACATCCCTCCGGTTTTGAGGTCCCTCCACTGGCTACCTATTGGTTTCCGGGCCCAGTACAAGGTGTTGGTTATTACCTTTAAAGCCCTAAATGGCTTGGGTCCAAGCTATCTCAGAGACCGCCTCTTCCCATACAATTCTCCCCACGCTCTCCGGTCCTCTGGGAGGAATCTGCTGCAGCCTCAAAATTCTAGGCTCGCGGCGACCTCCCAGAGGGCTTTCTCTGTTGTTTCCCCCAGGCTCTGGAATGGCCTGCTGGACGAGATCCGTCAATTAACATCTTTGGACAGCTTTAAAAAGGCTGTCAAGACGGATCTCTTTCGGCAGGCCTTTCCAGACTAAATCACCTGGCCTCGGGTCTTTGAGCCTTCCCTCTTCTTAGGAATATTGTATAGCCCCCATTTAGAACTTGCAGTTGCAGGGGTCTGTTGGTTTGTATTTTTATCTGTATTTTTCAATTTTAATTTGCTGTGTTTTAATTGTAGATCATTTTTAATTGAGATGTAATTTAATTTTTAAGGGGGGGAGGAGGGAATTATACTATTTTAGCTGTATGTATTTTATTGTTGCACAACGCCCGGATTGGCTCGCCACAGGGCGGTATATAAATAAAATATAAATAAATTATTATTATTATTATTATTATTATTATTATTATTATTATTATTATTATTATTTCTTATACCTTCACCTGAATCCAATAAGCTTACTTATGTATTCACCATGTCAAACTACTGTAACCTCTCTTATAAACTTATCCTTCTTTGCTCTTTGTCATTTCCATTTTCACCCTTTTTCCCCCTTTCCTTACTATCATCTCATTTATCTCATTTTTATTTCCTTATATTTACTTTCCTTATGTTTCACTATATTATTTTATTTTATTTTTCTAACAGACTCAATATTGCTGCATCTCCCCATTGTTCTCTCATATATTTGATAACCAATTCCCAGGCTTTATAAAAGTTTCTTAATGAACCATCTTTAAGTAATAGGGTTAATTTATGAGCTTCTATCATATCATACAATTTCCACATCCAATCTTCTTTTGTGGGTATCTCCTTTTTCCACCCAATTTTGGGCATATGCAATTCTGTCCATAGTCAATAGATAAAATAATACCTTCCCATGTTTTTCCCCCTCCATTGTATCCTCTATTATTCCTAATAAAAAGATTTCGGGTTTCATTTCTATTTTTGTTTCTAGAATCTCATTGATTATTTTTCTAATCATTTTCCAATATTTTATAGCCTTTTTACATTTCCACCAGCAGTGAAACAGGGGTCCAGGTGATTCCTTACATTTCCAGCATTCATTGTTAACTTTCCTATACATCTTGTTAACTTTCCTATAGCTATCTTGTCTGGGGAAAGGTACCATCTATAAAACATCTTGTACCAGTTTTCTCTTAGGCCTTGTGATACTGTATATTTTAATCCTTTCTTCCACATTTTTTCCCATTGCGTCAATTTTATTGGATGTCCTATATCTTTGGCCCATTTGATCATTACGTCTTTTACAACTTCTTTTTCCATTTGCATTTGTAATATTTTTTATATAGTGATCCTATTACCTTATTTTTCTCCATCAACATTTCTTCTAATTCCGTTTTTTTTCTCCACTATACCTCGTTTTTTTATGTCTAATGTTGCTTTCTCATATATTTATCTGTATTGAAAACAACCAAGATTGTATCTTTTATTTTCCAGAGTTTCTTGACTCACTATTTCATTTTCCCTCCTTGCTTGTCTATCAAGTCTTTATATGTGACCCATTTATCGTCCCTATCCATCTCTTTTCTATAAAATGCTTCCTGTGGGATAACCACATGGGTGTTTTGTCCATTATCCTGCCTTTATATTTTTTCCAGATTTTTAGAAGGGTTTTCCTTATAATGTGATTATTAAAGTCCTGATTCATCCTCTCCTTGTCATATGCTAGATAAGCGTGCAGACCAAATTTTATTCCTTATCCTTCTAACTCAAGAAATCTTTTATTCTCTAATTTCAACCAATCTTTTACCCAATCCAGACCACAAGCTTCAAAGTATATCCTTAGGTCTGGCTATGCCCCTCTCTTCTGCATCGTGTAATACCTTAAATCTAACTCTCATTTTTTTCTCCTGCCAAATAAATTTTGAAATGTCTCTGTGCCAATACATGAAAGGTTCTTTACTATTAATTATGGGTAACATTTGAAACATAAATAACATTTTGGATAATATTGACATTTTAATTATCGATATTCTTCCTAATAAAGAGAAATTCAGCCTACTCCAATTTGTCAAGTCTTTTTTTTTGATTTCCTTCCACAATCTAATATAGTTATTTTCAAACAATTCATTTGACTTTTTTGAGATTTGTATTCCTAGATATCTTACCTTTTTAAAATTTCCATTCCCATTTTTACCTGTATTTTTTCCTTCTTCTTTGGAGTCTATATTTTTTGTAATCATTGTTGATTTAGATTTGTTTATTCTGCACCCAGTTATATCCCCATATTCTTTCATAATCTCCATTAACTTCTCTGTATTTTCACATGGATTTTCCAAATTAACCACCAGGTCATCCGCATAAGATCTTATTTTATATGCATATTTCTTAATTCTTATCCCTTTTAATTTTTCTTCTTTGTTAATTTTTCTAATTAATAATTCCATTATTATTGTTGCCTAATTTTACCAAATAATTGCAAATATATACTTATCTCATTTTTGAATGTTTTGTAGAAAATTGCTGGTAGACCATCTGGACCAGGGGTCTTGCTCTCTTTACTCTGTAAAATGGCATCTATCACTTCTTCCTTTGTAATTTCCTTGTTCAGGTATTCATTTTGTATTACATTTATGGTTGGAATCTCCTCCCTATTCTCATATTCATCCAATTTTGTTTTGTCTATTGGATGTTCCTTGTACAAATTACTATAATACTTATAGAAGGCCTCTTTAATCTCATCATGTTGAGTATAAGTCTTACCTTCTTCTTCAATTTTAATTATTTGTTTTTTCTCTCTATCTCTCATTAATTTATGTGATAACTATCTACCTATCTTGTTTGCATGTTCAAAATAATTCTATTTTAATCTCTTAAACTTACCTTTGATTTCACTAACCATTTCCAACGATACTTGTTTTCATAGCAGCTTTATATCTTTTAATACTATCTTATCCTCTGGATTTCCTTTTAACCTCTCTTCTTTGACTTTTATCAATTTATTTAGCTTCTGCATTTTCTCTTTCTTATTCTTTTGTATTACCACATTTTGTTGTATGAAAAAGCCCCTTAGTACCGCTTTGAAGGTATCCCAAACTACGTCCTTCGTACCTTTACTCAGGTTTTCTTCAAATAATAATAATAATAATAATAATAATTGTTTTCCTTGCCTTTTCTACTATATCTGGATTTTTGAGTAGTTCCTCGTTTAATCTCCAATTCCTTTCTTTCTTTACCTCTTTAAATTCCAAAATTAGCAGGTTATGGTCAGAAATTGTTCTTGGTAAAATTTCCATTCCTATAACCAAGATTAGATCTATCCTTGCTAAAGATTTGTGCCTATCTAAGTAGAAGGTATAACCTTCCATTTGATTATATAAATATCGCCAAGTATCCACTAAAAGTAATTCCTCCATCATTTTAAATGCTGTCTTTGGTAGTTTCCCTTGTTTTTCTCCTATGTTTTTTTCCCAGATTTCCTATCAATGTTTGGTTTAATTACTCCATTAAAATCTCCTAATAACACAATAGTCTCGTAATCATATTCACTTATTTTTTTATTTAAGTCATAGAAATTTTCCTTATTTTTTTGTGGATCATACACTCCCACCATTAAGATTTTTTTCCCTTTCCACATGACCTCCACTCCTATCCAATATCCCTTTTTGTCTTTAAAAATTTCTTTGGAATTCCATCGATTATTTATATACATAATCACTTCCTTTTTCTTTTTATCTGTTGAGGCTACATATTCCTTACCTATTTTTTATTTTTAACTAATCTGACATCTTTCATTTTTATACGTGATTCTTATATGCAGGTTATATCATATTTTTGTTTTTCTGGAAATGAAAAAAAAACCTTTCTTTTTTGTGGTGAATTCAGCCCTTTAATATTCAATGATAATATTCTCATTATGTTAACTTTCCATGATTCTTTTTGCTTTACCTTTAACCTTACTCTTTCCTTATAAGGGGCTTATTTTATATTGAGAGAACAATGGGGAGAGAAACTTTCAATCTATCTGTTTGATTAGTCTATCAGTCTTTTTTCTTAGTTCTTCCTTTGACTTCTCTCCTCTCTTCTTCTTCCTCTATTTCTTCTTCCTCTTCTTCTATGTCCTGTTTTCTCCAGGTTATATCACATTTAAAATTTTAGACTTCAAAATTAATTTCAAGCTTCTAATTTCAAAATTCAAAATTCACACCTCAGATTTCAGATTTCCAATATCACATTTATATAAATTTGCAATATCAAATAATAGCTTTCCAAAATCAAGCTTCAAATCCAAATCTAATATTTATAATTTCAAAATTCAATCTCAAATTTCAGATGTCCACTTTCAAGGTTCAAACTTCCAAATTAGAATTTCAACTATCCATTTTATGTTCTTTTCCACTAATTTGTCCTTTTCAAATAACCATTCAATTTTACCTTTGTCCCAGTATAGACAAGAGTCTTAGTTATTTATCTATGTTTCTAATCAAGCAGCTTCTTTAAAATCTCTCCTTACTTCTCTCTTTAGTGCTTAGTCATATATTTGCCAACGTTAATTAATAATAAAAAGGAAATTTAGCAGCTTGTCATGAAGGAGAAAGAAACCAAGCTTATGTTATTACTCTCTTCCACTAGATGTCACCCTCTCTTTATTCTACTTTCCCTTCTTGTTTCAATTATTACTATTATTATTATTTTTTCTAGTTTTCCAAATTTCTTTCCTAGACTAAACAAACCACCTCCACTGTGTATTGGAAGGACTCTTATCTATCCAGCTGGCATGTTCAAGGTTAACTCCAATTGTAATTATAAGTAGTTCTTTCCACTTGACTATCTAACTACCTAATAGGTTATATTCACAATGCTTAGTCTTGTCAATTGGTTCTTTCCCCTTCAAAATCAACCCGATAATAATATATTCAAATATGTTCAAAAACTTATCAAATGCAAACATCTATCATATCGAGTACAAACAAGTATCTACTTATAACACTATAATTAAATTGCAACTGATCCTTTCTTCAGTTGCTTGCTATTGTTTCTTTTCCTCTTTCCTCTTTTCCTTTTCTTTCAGTTCCTTGGGTTTTTAATCTGCTTTGCTTATTCCAGTTTCTTGAAAAGATAAATAATGACTCAGTCCTTAATAAGACAAGAGTAATAATTCAGTTCAGGTTTGTTCAAATTTATAATTGTTAAATCAGTAGTTCAGTTTCATCCACTTTGGTCCTTGTCTCTTGGTAAATCAGGTCCTAATCTGTATACAAGCCAGTTGATAATTCAGCTGATTTAATGAATCAGTTCCATTTTCATCATGATCCAAAATAGTCCAGTCCAAATTAATCCAAATTTACCATTAATCCAATTAGTTCCAGCTGTATCAGTTCCTTCACATTAGTCACTTTGGCTCCTTCACTTTAATCCAATTTTGCCCAATTTAGTCCAATTAATTAATAAATTATTCCACTTCAATTAACAAGAATCCTCTTCAATCCAGACTCCTATATCACAAAGTTACAGTTTCAGTTTCAGTCACTAAACAAAGTGTCATAGTCAGTATTAATAACTTCCCATGCTCTCCATACCTATCTTTCATGTACTAGACATTTTCAGCAGATTAGTCCAGGATTCAAGACTAAAATTAATTTGCCACTTGTGCTCTTTGTGCAGCAAAGGATTTTTGCAGAAGGTATCCTCTTTGGCTGTGTTCTTAACTTTCCCACTCTATTTACTTTCTCCCTGATTCAAATAAGCGGCAACGGCACTTGTGCCTAATCAGGCTGCTTGCTGTGGACGTGGCTTGCCCTCCGAGGCTTGGATTCTCTCCTCGTCTCTCCCAATATTCTCAGGGCTTGAAACAGAGGCGCTGGGATCCTCTCATCTTGGGAATGGGCCCCTCTGTATTCCCCTTTATCGAGGGGAATAAATTCCTTCACTCAGATGTCTTTTCGAGCAAAGCTGTCCCCACAGCAGGCGATCGTCACCCAGAGCAATCTTAGGTGACAATCTTCGTGCCCGCCATGCCACTGGAAGTTCCCGTTTTCAATCAGCCAGCCTCTGTTTTAAAACCTCCAAAGAAGGAGAGTCCACCACACTCCAAGGGAGCTTGTTCCACTGTCAAACCACTCTCACTGTCAGGAAGTTCTTTAGTTAATCTGAATGTAACTTGCTTTGGTGGTTTCCTTGATTGTATCTGTCATGACAAAGCACTATGCTAAAGTATTTGTGATGTACTTAAGGCTGTGCTTCATGGATATCATCAGAGTTTTGTAGAAATACCTGTCCATATTTTCCGGTACATCCAGGGGAAATGTAAAATAAGAACCAGCAGGTTCTGCTTACCTGTGATTTATCACTGCTGCATACTGCTGAACAAGAGAGTGCAGGAGGGATTTCACATGGTTCTCTTTGTCAGCAAGCTCTCCTTGCTGAACTGCCAACCTGCTGATCTTGTAATCAACAGAATCAGCATATTAACCACTTGAGCCACTGCATCCCTATACAGCACAAGCATATATACAGTTTATTTAGGATCCTAATAACAGCCCCCATTGGTCATTTTGAATTAAAAGTTCCCACTAAGACAATTCTCTCACCAACATGTTGTTTACAGTAGTATTCCAAAACATCACATTCTTTCACACAGGAGAATTGTGTTGTTCCCATGTTCCTCCTTTCCATGAAACTGCATGACCTTCAAACATTTGGAACCATAAACATGTCTTTCTTCTCAGGCTAACAGTTTCACACCTGCCTATAGTGTAAATAACCCCATCATCCCCTCCTTTATCCCAAAAACTGAACAAGATCTTATTCCACTGAATTCATCAAACATATATCTTCATTCATATATCATATAACATATAATAGTCAAGTATTGAGTCCTTTATTAAGTTTCATGAAACAACCACCTTCATGTGAACAATCTTCCAGTCATATAGATTTAACACTACCCTTGTACAGCTGACTTCTCTTAGAGCATATATTCTACCCATCTATTTAAAAGGAAGATAATACAAGTTAGTTCTAATACATGTTCATCACTAGCTTATAACACTCAAACAACACAGATAACATATTTATAACATCTAACCCCAAAGGAAATGAATCAAAAACAATACATCGTGTCAGCAACACCCATAGCAATCAACAATTACTTCAATACATTAATAAGCTCTTTCTATAGTCCATCATCCCCACCTTGCAAGAGACCATTTAATCTTTATTCAATCTATGGTTGCAATGTCTAGCAATGTACTCACAATACACACAAACCTTTATCAAGCAAAACTCAACTATAACCCCAGGGTTCTATAACCGTACAATGTGTCATCTTCATTAAGGATTATTGAACATGACAGCATTAAACATAAAAAAACTAATAACAAAGTGACCAAAAATAAATAAATAATCTTAATCTTCAAGTAAACATAACAACAGCTATATATTTCCTTCCTGTGCTGAAATGTGCATAATTCAGCTAAAGAAATGCTAACAGAGACTCAGGGGCAAAGCAGAACACCCTGAAGGGATGGTGTGATGCCACCCCTGAAAAAGTTGGGTGGGCACCTTTTTGCTGGTCCTTTTTGCACCAGCAAAAAGACAGCTTTTCTGCCACTGCGGTGGCTTTTCAGCACTCCTGTGGCGTGCAAAATCTAAATGTTGTGCCGCTAGAGCATTGAAAAGCTGCCCGGCATGTGGTTATGGAGGCAGTGTGACTCCAGCTTGGGGATGGTGTCAGAGTGTGCGGCATCTAAACGGCATGCTCAGATAACACCCCCAAGCTAATGCAAAGGGGCAGTCTGCTTCGCCCCTCAGACACAATGTCTAAAACTTGTTATGCCCTTTGGCTACATCTAAAAGCAAGTGGTGTTAAAACACACACACAAACTATCAACTTCTACATGACATCCAATTTCAAAGAATTTTAAGAAGATCAGAATCAAAGCAAGAATTTGCATGGCTTAAACCAAGTCAAGATGAATTGCAACCTAATTGGGATGTGTGGAAGGGTCATTAAATAGCTTCTGAAGCATTTCTATCTTCACAGCTTAGGTATTTCTGATTGTTCCACTATATGGAAGAAGAACTGAGAAGTTGTTTAGATGAAATGCCTCAATAGATTAGAATTTCATTTGATTTCATTTTAGAAGAATTTAGCAACATTCACAAATTCATATTCAGGACTGAAATAACCTGATATAAAAATTTGAATGTGAGAGAAAGCAGTATATATTTTCCCATTTCTATCTGTCAGTGATTGATTGAACTGCCCTAATGTGTGCAGTGTGGGAGAGATGGTTGTATGAACAATAGAGAGGGATTACCCAGGTAGCACCACATTTTTAAGGGGTCCTAAATTAAATGGAAACATTTTCCCTACACACACACAACCTCTTACAAACCAAGGTATCAAATATTATACTGGTAAAGCTGTGCATTATTGCCATACCACAATCTGAGTTACATTATTTATTTCACGTGGTAGAGCTTGACTCTGCCTGTAAAGTCAATTGAATGTGTCACAACATAGCTTAAAAGAACACCTTCTGGGTTTGCCAAGAAGCCTTCCCAATGCTGGTCAGGTATACATTGTGGCTTTCAGAATGTAGCCCTGGCTTACCCAGCATCCTTCCCTTTCTCTTTCTAACAGAAAATATCCCCATACTACTGTTCTTCATTTGTACAGCTGGTTCACAATCACTGATACAATCCTCCTTCTAGTCAGAGCAATTCCACATTACTGAAATGGAGGAAAAATTATTGGCACAGTGATGTTTTTGCATGTTGAATATTGGACCTCTCAGTAGGTACCACTTGTTAGAGTGGTTGCAGCAAACACACTAGAAAAGAAATCATAATCCCAATGGCATACTCTTCTGAGTAAACACAGAGTTTGGCTATAACTCTCAACTATTTACTCAGGTAATAAACAAAAGACACAGAGAAACATATGGTGTTTGTAACATGGGAAAACCTATGATCATGCTTTCTTTTTAGTCTTAATATAATCCATGCGGTAGGATTAATAAATGTTGATATCTGTGCACATTTCCCCTAAAGCACGGATTGACAATTGCCAAGGGGATTATTAGTTCCTCATGGGACCTTGAGGGGGCCACACTCACCTATTTTTTTTAAAAAAAATACTGTTTTTAATGTTGATTTTGATTTTGCCAATCCTTAGGGGGTTCACCTTCCTAGGGATTAGGGAGGGCAACCTCACCACATTCACCCGTTGTCTGTCTAAGGTCCCAAAGAGGATTTTTAGACCAGGAAGCAAACTGGTCTAAATAAGTGATGGAAAATTCAATCAGTTCTCTGCAACCTTTAGCTTAATTGTACTGGACCAAGGCCTTCTATAATAAATTTCACAGCTGAGTGGGAATTTGAATGTAAGCTTCCTCATTCTAAGTCCAACTTTCTCTCCAGTACATATACATCATGCACTGCCTCTTCAGAAATGAGGAAAGATAACAGTTACAAAGGCTAAAGGCAAGACTGACATAACATTAAGGAATCACACTAGCAATGGCCTTCACTCTGGGCTGCTTCCAGGAATAGTTTACCCATGGAATGACACATATATAGAAAATCTTTTTTTCACAACAGTTTTTGTGTAAAGTCAAATCCAAATGGCAAAAAGAAGCTATCATTTTAGAAGGAACAATTTAATTTACAAATTGATCCCCACTAACAGATCAGTTATGTATTCTTATTTTAAATCAACCTTGGGGATTAATGATGCTGATGTTGACAGATGTTGCAGCTAGATCACCCTCACATTTAATTTTATACTGTTTTTATACTGTTTTAATCTATTGCCCCACCTTTAAGACGTATCAATGGTAATAATGTCACCACCATATTTCCACTCCCGACATAGGAGGATAGCCAACCAAACAATTTGAACAAGTGGCCATGACTGTTTAATAAGGCAGAAATCATGCAGCACCTGCAAAATAAGCACCTTTCCTTTCAACAAGCCAAGGTCATTGCCCCTGAGGTGAACAACTAAAACTTGGGGGGAGGCCCTTGGCGCTCCTTAAACAATAATGGCATCAAGCTGCGCCAACGAAGACCCCTCTTGCACAACTAATGAAAGCAGGCAACATCACCAAGGCCCAAGTGAGTACCAAAATGTCTTGATCTTGCCCAGTAGATCATGCTGTGACCACAAAGTAGTACTCGAAGTCTTGACAGCTGAGGGCAGGGATCTGAAAAACAGTTAACAACGCAATCTCCTAACATACCTGCGATATGCAGAAGACTTCCAATGACCAATTTGCTTGATGGCATTGGGTTGAAACCCCATGGATGCAGCCGTTGAAGCAGCCCCAATCCAAAATGAATGGGTTGCAAAGCAAACATTAATCAACCCCATCATGGGCAAAGCCCTAGAAGTAACAGCCCAAAACTGGTGTTCTTGATGAACAGAGGCCCTGGGCTGGATCCTCTGGCACAAACATATTGACTCAAGGCCTGCACTGGACAGATAGATGTATCTGAGCAAGGCTATAGAGAGAGCTGTATACCTTTCACAAGCTGGTTGGTTTTAGATGACCTGATGACTGTTATAACCCTCTGTTGAGTGAACTTAAGATCATTGTGGCACAATGCTTTGCCAGATCTGTCATGTTTAGCAGCTGAAACTAGCTCACTAATTCTCAGCCCACTGAAAAACACCATCAGCGCTGCAGCATGGAATAATAAAACCTTGTATGGCAATACACCAATACCAGCCCATACAGCCCTCAAGCCTTTCAAAATGTCAGAAAATATAGGCACTCTAGTATCCTTAATCTTACCTCTCTCTCTAGACCAGCCTTCCAAAACCTTTTTAATCCTGAAATCAACAGTGGTGTCATGAACCCCTTGAATCTTCTGCCAAAAAGCAATGGCAGACAGGTGGCCACAAATGGACTGAGGGGCCACACACTTGTTGTGGAGCAAAACACAATATCATAAGAGCTGATGAACTAGATCCAATAGAGCCTCCTCCAATTGGTGCCACACCTGGAACTTGATGAACTCCTGAACCACTCTAAGATAACTCCTCTTCATACTGGCAGCAAATGAGAGATCCAAACCCCATGTCACTTCATCCTGCCAAGTTTCCAAAGATATTCAAGCATCAGTTCTGCCAGCTGAGCTGTCCCAGGAGCCAAGTTCCTGAAGCAATCCATCTGTTTATGGGAAAGAGCATCTCAGATGGAACTATCAACTCCACAACATGCAAGGCCATAAACAAGATATTAAAATGTAAGCATTGCAATGTAAATGCCTGGACAAGATGCATGACCCTAGGGATTTTGATGTCAAGGAGTTGATGACACATACAGCAGCCAAGTTATCACACAAAAAGTGGACAGAAGAATTAGCAAACTCTTTAGCCCAAATGGTGATGGCTACCACAATGGGAAAAAAATCCAGAAGAGTCAGATCAGAAGTTAATCCAGCCTGGATCCACTCCTGGCCACAATTAGCTGCACCACTGGCCATTAAAATAAATTCCAAAGCCCACTGAACCTGCCACATAAGTTGACACCTGCCTCACATCATGGAGCTTGAATTCATCACACCAAAATGAAATCCCATTAAAATCTGCCAGAAATTGAGACCAGAAAAGAGATTTTCATTTATGGCCAAAGTGACTCTGATCCTATGGTGTGGCTAAACAACTCCGCAGATAGTACCACAAAGATACTTCACAAATACTTGCCCCGGAGCAACTACCCTACAGGCAAAATTCAAATGCCCTATGAGCTCTTGAAATTCATAGAGCGTAGCCTTGGATTCTGACAGGAATAATTGTACCCTGTCCTCCAAATTGGCAAACTTGTCCTCTGGGAGTTGAGATAACTGACTGACAATGTCAATAGATATTCCCCCAAATTCCAATCTTGTAGCAAGCAGGTCCTTCTGTTTTCTCAGGCACCAAAGGAACACTCAGCTTGTCTGTTAATACCTGGAATTCTCTGAGTAAAAACAAACACACCCCTGAATCAGATGACCCAATAAACAAGAAATCATCCAAATAGTGGACAATTCCCCTGAGATTGGTCCTAGTCCTGAGGGCCCATTCAAGAAAGGTGCTGAACACCTCAAAGACCACACAGAAAACAGAGCAACCCATTGGGAGCACCCGGTCCATGTAGAGCTGCCCATCAAACCTAACACTTAACAATTCAAAATCTAAAGGATGAACTGGTAAGCAAAATGCAAACTTAATGTTGCATTTAACTAACTTGGCCCTAAATCCAAAGCTCCAAACACAATGGACAGCAGCATCAAAAGAGGTGTAACGAACCATATATAACTCATGGGGGATGGCATCATTGACTGTGAGGACAAGATAAATGGTGGATAATGCAGAATTCACCCAACGCTGTCATAGGAATAACTCCCAATGGAGAAACTTTCAAATTGGGGGTGGGGTGTGCTGAAAAGGGGACCAGCACACAACCCTCTGCCACCTCTTTATCAATATTTTTTGTTTGTTTGTTTCATGATATGTTCCATCCCCTAACAGACTTAAAATTATTAGCTAAAAATGGACACTGTGTGCCTTGAAAAGGAATCCAAAAAACCCTCACTGAAACCGTCAGCAGATACCGTGCCATCTCAGAATTAGGATAGGATAACTGGAGCCTCCGCAGAAGCTTAGACTTGATTGGACTGGGGCCCTTTTGAAAATGGGAAGCTCTACCTGGTTTTCTATTGACTTGGTTATCTTTGTTGGGGCCCAGTTGTGCCCTGCCCTTGGTACAATTTCAAAAGGAATGAGGGCCTTTGCATACCAAACACTAATAACTGTATTTGCACACCTTATGGTTGCAAACACCCTGGAAACTAAATTCCCAACAAATGAGCTTCTGAGATTGACCAGAAGAATTCTGTGACTGAGAAGGAGAAGGGCCACCCAACTTCTGCACCAGGTGTCTACTGGATCAGGTGAGCGGGTGTCATCAGTTGCATCCACAACTGTGACTGTAACATATTGGAATGCATTGTGGGTATTAAGCCACCCGCATGTGAAATGCCTCATTACACAGCAGCCACGTTGGGCTGGCATGATCAATGTAAGTCCTATGAATAATGTCATATACTGGATCAGGGGTGCAGTCCGAGTAGGCTGGGCTTTAGCTATGACCCCCACATAAATGTGGAAATCATTAAGCCAATTCAAAAAATCCCACTCAACCTTCCTCCTGCACAAATTTTCTTTCTCTTTGTCATGTAACTTCTCCTTTTCCTTCTTCTCCAGTTCGCGATATAATAAAGTGAAGACATCTGTATATTCAGCCCTCAAAATCTTATCCACAGTCGATTGTAGTAGATGATCACCCAGTGGTAGAGATATTTCACCAAATGGAATGGTAGAAGGGGACACACTGGTGCAACCACAATGACATTGAGGCCTGCTCCAGTGCTGATCAACAGCTGGACATGAAGGTGGGATCAATTGAAATGGGGATCCTGGCTACTGTCCCCAAGTGGGTTGAGGCATAGGCCAACCAAACGGCATTGTAGGCCCAACTACACCTGCTCCTTCTTTATTGCCACCCATATCACCACCCACTGAAGCCACATTTTGGTGGTGTTGGCCTGGAAATCCCAGGGCCAAGAATAGCCCAGAGGTGAGTCACTATACTGAGGAAAAGACTCACCTGTACAGGATGATGGTAACGTCACTAGAACCGACTCTTCAGGATCAACCACAGCCATGGATTCCTGACCGGAAGAGGAGTGGATCACTTGTTCAGCGGACATTCCTTGACCAGACTGCTCCTGTTCCAAGGCAAGAGCTTTCATTTCTTTATAAAGCATAGCTCATCTAGAATGTTTGGCAGACCTTTCTTCCAGCTCTGGGGAGCCAATCATTGTGGTAAGTGGCTGAGAAGGCCCACCCTAAGCCTCCTCAAGAGCCCTAATCCTCAAAAACATTTTGTCCATCAGGAAATCTTCAGCCTCATCACTAGAAGAAGAAGGCTGGACTACTGAAAGTTTGGCGGGTCATGCAGGCCCTTTCCCCTTGGGACCCCTTTGACCTTTCTTTGGAGCCATGCCACACTACCACAAGCAAAGGCAAGCAGATGAACCAAACAAGTAAGGGTATATGTATCCAATCACTGCAATAACAACAATGCTAACAACAACAACAGATCTTGCCTAGAAAAAGTGAAATGTGTGTGTGGGGGGGTCCTCTTAAATACAGCCCAAAGCAATAAGAACCAAACCAATTGACACCTAGAATATGAGGTAAGATGGCTAAGTTAATACAGCACCCTGGTCACAAGCACCGTGGGGGACTACTTAACCAAAGAGTGCTTCAAATTCCCACCCAGGGGGAGCCAAACCCTGACAATGCAGCATTATCAGGGAACCTAGGGCCAGAAACTTCAAAGCAGATATAGGGAGGGGAGGCTGACCCCAAGAAAACCCCACCACACAGAAAGGGATGTGCCCTAACCAAATTAAGGCCCACAGCAAAGGAGACCTGCCAGGAAGCCACTGGGGAGGAGCCACACTACCTTCCCTTTGGCACACCCAATTGCCAGAACAAGCCTTCGTGGGGCAGAAGAGCCCTCGGTAAAAATCAAAGGGAGGCCGGGGCCTGCCCAGGCTGCTTGCCTGGCAGAGAGTGCTGCAGTATGTCAGTCCCCAATTGGGGGGGGGGGGCAGGAAATGGGCCCTAACTGGGCAGAAGAGCCATCGGAACCCCACACAGGTCAATTCAGGTATGTCAGGGCCAATCGCTCAGCAGCGCAACCCCAGCAATAGCCAGGGAATGGGCCTTAGCTGGGCAAAAGGACACTCATCCCCTGCAGAGAGCGATTCTGGCCCATCGGGGCTGATCTCCCAGGGAGAGCACCACCCCACAGGTCAATCCCCCCCTCCCCCCACAGGCCAAGGAATGGGTCCTAACCAGGCAGGAAAGCTCTCAGCCCAGGCAGAAGAATCTTTGGCCCAAGCAAAAGGCGATCCAGGCCCGTCGGGCCAATTGCCTCAAAGAGAGAAGGCTGGGGAATGGGCCCTAACAGGGTGGGAGAACTTTTGGCCCAAACACAGGGCTCTCTTTCCCAGTTATTTGAAGGCAAGATGTTGAGGTAATATCGCATAATTGGTCCAGTGTTTAATACTTTTTACAAGTTACTTCTCTCCAGAGCAAGAATGTTAAAAGATTGTTAGTGGAGAGAAGGGATCTTGAGAAATGGTCACATTTGATGCTCATTTGGCAAATGATGGATCTCATGGTCTTTTGCCATTGTGTGCTCCAAACTCACCCCCCCCCCATCTTCTGTAGTGTCTGATTTTAAGGTCCTCTGCTGTAGTATTAGCTTTCTCTCCAAATATACTTCTGAACACACTCTCACTTCCTTCATCTAAAAAATTAATAGCAATACAGAAAACCCAGAAGAGATCCTTTTGCTTATGAACATTGTCCTTGAAGTCAGAATCAGAGCTTATTAGGATGAACACACATAGACCTCCATCTATCATCCCTTTAGTATAGTGTAAACACCCCAATGCAGACATTCGCTATGGCAGCACTACAAAAAACCCATGCAGAATAGCAATATTGTGCAACACATGTCATTGACTGGGTGCCATTATTTTTTCAGCCTTTATTTTTAATTCTTCACAAGTTCTCTCAAAATTTGTGAAGGAGTCAATGTTATCTCTTTTATAATATCTTGTGAATCTCTTCATGTCAGTTTGAGGCAACCTATTTACCTCAGTAACAGTTTGCATTTCTCTTAACTCTCCCTCATAGTCTTTTCTCCTTAATTCTTTTTCATGTTGCCACTCTTTTTCTTTTATTTCTCTCTGGTATTTCAGTTCTCTTAACTCTCCATCATATTCTTTTTCTTTTAATTCTTTTCTGTGTTTCAGTTCTTTTAATGCAATCATAATCAAGTCAACCTCCTTGTCTTTTATCTCCATTTCATCACAAGCTTGTTCAAAATTGGATATGTATAAGTCAAGGTTACATCCAGTAACATACTTAGGACATTTTCCCACATCATATAGAGGGAAATCATCAATGTTACTTTTGACCATATGAGTAACTCTAGAGTCTAAACTGTTCATTAACTCCTATGTCTTCATTTTCATGTCATGCATTTCTCTGTTATGAGCACTCTCATTCTTCAGTCCCTTCATTTTTATGTCATGCATCTCTCTATCATGAGCACTCTCAATTTTGGCCAACTCAATTTCTCTTTTAATTTTCCTGATCTCCACACTCTCGGGAGATTCAGGCCTTGAGGTGTCCATACTGGCTATCCTTTCTTTTCCAACCATCTCTGGTTGTTCTGACAGAGCTTTTAATTTCTTTGGAGGTATTTTATTAGTATTTCCTTACTATTACCCAAAACTTTTACCTCAGGAAATACTCTTAACTACTTTTTAATCAGTTGTTTACTAAGATAACACTTGGATCTTAATGGCAAACTAGTGATTTCCTACTTTACTCCCAAATTTTTACCTCAGAAATCATTTTTCTAAGATTTTTTTTTCAGTGTGCTCTGGCTTTGGTACTTTTTCAGATATGGAGTGACTTTACCCACTCTCACTCTGTTGTTTTATCTCTTTTCTTCCACAGTCCACTACAATTATCTCAGCAAATTACCTCAGGGACTGGTAATAATACTTTTTTCTCCAGTGTGGTTAGTTTCCAAGTAATCTCTTACAAGCAAAGCAGCTTCATTATATACCGCTTCATACTGCACTATGCAGTGTCTAAGCAGTTTATAACTGTAAGCTGATTGCCCCCCAACAGCTGGGTACTCATTTTGGTGACCTCAAAAGGATGCAGACCTGAGTCAAGCCTGAGCCTTAGCTAGTATTGACCTTGCAACCTTGTGGTTTATGAGTGAGTGGCTGCAGTACAGGCATTTAACCATTGTGCCACCAGGGCTCCTTTCACAAATTACCTTTCACAATTACCTCAGTGGTTGTTCCCCTGACACGAATGCCTTTACTTTAAACTCAAACCTCTGAATTTTCCTCCCTCAAGTTCAGATCAAATCCTGGGTTTCTGGTACCGCCAATCATCAAGCACACTTCTAAGCACCGGATTTCACATATCCCATCGCTGGCCACCAATTTATCACAATGAGTCTCACTCACCCAACTTTTTTCTTATTGTAGTAGCATCATGGGCCCTTTTCATTGAAAAGATATTGAATAGCACTGGGCCCAAGACAGAACCCTATGGCACCTCACTGGTCACTTCTCTCCAGGATGAAGAGGAGCCATTGGTGAGCACCCTTTGAATTTTGTCAGTTAATCATGTCAGTGTGTGGATGATGGGTGTTGCAGTTGTGCTCTTTGACACCCAGCAGAATCTGCAGGACAAGCTGGCTGCTGTGATCCACAGCCACTTTGTATCTCTTACCATCAACTGGCTCAGCTTCCCTTCTTCAGGATCCTGTCTTCCTCAGTCAAGAAGACACATTGTAAAGTCCAAAAGCATAGTTTTATTAATGCATATAAAAGTAAAATAAGATAGCTAAGTAAAATCTATTGTGATGAACTTGACCAGTTCAGCCATGAAAGATTACATCTTTAACAATCCCAAAAGCTTAGGATCTCCAACTTGTTGCAGTTAAAACTACTGCTAGACAGACAGGCTCATGCACTCACATCTTGAACAATAACATTCTAGACAAAGGCTTCTCTAGGTCCTTCCCATACTCTACCTTCTAAGTGTTAACCATATGTTAATTGGATAATGCCTGTATGATGTATGTTAACCCAGCCTCTTGCTGTCCATCATCCACCACGTGACTATCTTTCCCAGCTTAACGATATTTATGTATAATTGTTATCAAGCCTTTCTCATAACAAAGTCTGTGTCCATGAGTTCTACCTTTGGGAAAATACATGTTTATGTCTGTGTTGGCCATCTGGTGTTAGATTCACTTTGTTTTTCTAGATGTTGTTCTCATGAGGAAAATTCCACACACACATCTCTACATTTCACCTTTGACTGTATAACCCATCCATATCCTAACAAATAAGTACAAATCCACCTAACAGTAGCACTGTCTAGCCCACATTTTACTAGCTTATTTGCAATAATATCATGGAGGACCTTGTCAAAGACCTTTCTGAAATGAAGATATGCTACATCCACAGCATTTCCTTTATCTATCAAGCTGGTAATTTTACCAAAGAGAGAGAGAGAGAGAGAGATCAAATTAGTCTGGCATGACTTGTTTTGAGAAATCCATGTTGACTTTTTGTGATTATGACATTCCTTTCTAAATGCTTGCAGACCAATCTGCTTTATAATGATCTGCTCTATAATCTTTCCTGGTACTGATGTTAGGCTAACCAGATGGTAATTTTAGATGATGTTTTTAACTTTTAACTTTGTAGTGTTTTAATTAGGTTATTTTAATTGTTTTTAAAATGTTTGTTTTAATGTGTTTCTATATTGTGAGCTGCCTTGGGTCACTTTTTTGGGAGAAAGGTGGCATAGAAATAAAATAAAATAAAAATTAAATTGTTTGGATCCTCTTTTCTCTCTCTCTTCCCCCCCCTAAAATTTTATTGGATTAAAATACACATATGCAAGCACACATATCTCCCCCCCCCCATACTATTCTAACTTAACATAACCTTCTTCAGTTACCTCACATTCCATACTTTCACAAACAATCAACCTCTGATATCCTTTACAGGAAGAATGAAGATTCATAGGATAGTAAAGGATATCAGAGGTTGATTATTTCTCCCTCTTTTTGAAGATGAGGACAATATTTACCCTCCTCTAGTATGCTGGGACCTCTCTTGTTCTCAAGGAATTCTCAGAGATTGACAGAGGCCCTGAAATTACTTCTGCCTGTTCTTTTAATAGCCTTGGATGTAGTTCATCTGGCCCTAAGGTTTGAATTCATTTAGATTAACTAGGTATTCCTATACTGCTGCAGTTCTACTACTGCATCTTCTATTACATTTTCCCCAGGTTAAGCATCATTTTCTTTTTGTGAGAAGACTGAGGCAAAGAAGATCTTGAGTAGTTCTGCCTTTTTTTGTCCCCTGTTAGCATTTTTCCATCTTCTCCATGAAATGGCCCTACCATTTCCTTCCTCTTTTTGCTACTGACATAATCCCAAAAAACCTTTTTATTGTTCTTAACCTCTCTACCAAGCCTGAGCTAATCCTGTGCTTTAGTTTTTCTGACTTTTCTGACTAGTTTTTCTGACTTTAGTTTTTCTGACTTTTCCCCTACACATGCTAGCTATTCATTTAAATTCCTTTTTGGTGATTTTCTTTTCTGTTTCTTATACATATCTCTTTTAAAACTTATCTAATCTGGATGTTCTTTAGTCACCTATCCTTGTTTCTTGAGACACCTCCTATGTTTATTTCTCATTGGAACTGCTTGAAATGGTGCCTTCAATATTTCCCTTTTTAGAAACTCTCATATGTCCTGAAGTCACTTGAGACTGCCATGGTTGCTCTGACCGATGACCTCTGCCTGGGCATCACCAGGGGTAGTGTGACCCTGCTGGTGCTCTTGGATCTCTCAGCGGTTTTTGACACGATAGATCATTCCATCCTCTTGGATCGCCTGAGAGAGTTAGGAATCAGAGGCACTGCTCTGCAGTGGTTCGGCTCCTTTCTCTCGGGCAGATCTCAGAGGGTGAGGCTCGGGGACAGTTGCTCTTCCAAATTTGAGCTTAATTGTGGCATCCCTCAGGGCGCCATCCTGTCCCTGATGCTATTTAACATCTATATGAAGCCTCTGGGTGAGATCATTCAGAGGCATGGAACACGGTGTCATCAGTACACTGATGACACCCAGATATACTTCTCCATGACCAGATCATCGGCCCAGACTTCAGATGGTGTCTCTCCTCTCAATGACTGTCTCAGAATGGTAATGGATTGGATGAGGAAAAACAGATTGAAGTTGTATCCAGACAAAACGGAGGTACTGACAGTCACAGGCCCGAAACCAAATTTGGGAATGCAGTCTCCAGTCCTGGATGGAGTCACACTCTCCTCTAAGGACTGTGTTCGCAGTCTGGGGGTACTTCTAGATTAGACGCTTCACATGACTAGTCAGGTGAATGAGGCGGTCAGGAGTGCCTGCTATCAGTTTCGGCTGATACGCCAACTGCATCCTTCTCTGGATATAAGGGATCTGGAAACTGTAGTACATGCTCTGGTAACCTCACGTCTGGACTACTGCATTGCACTCTAGATGGGGCTACCCTTGTGCTTAACCTGGAAACTTCAATTGGTGCAAAACATGGCAGCCAGGTTAATTACTGGAACATTGAGGAGGGAGCACATAACACCAGTGCTTAAATCCCTCCACTGGCTGCCAATTTGTTTCCGGGTGCAGTACAAGGTGTTGGTTTTAACCCTTAAAGCCCTACATGGCTTGGGTCCATCTTATCTCCGAGACCGCCTCTCCCCATATGATCCCTCCTGCACCCTACAGTCCTCTGGGAGGAACTTGTTACACCCAATAAAAACTAGGCTGTCTCAGACCTCCCAGAGGGCCTTTTCTGTGACTGCTCCCAGAATATGGAATGGCCTGCCGGACGAGATCCATCTTATCACCACCCTTGCTAGCTTTAAAAATGCAGTAAAGACGGATCTCTTCCGGCAGGCCTTCCCGGAATAATCTCCCTGCTTAGCTGGACATGGTCACTATCCATTCCCTTTTCCTACCACTGCCTGCTTGCCCTTGATGTTTTTATTCTTGTTATTGTATTATTCTTATTTTAGCTCTTTAATTAGTTTAATCCAGTTTTAATGGGTTGGGAGGGTATTGTTGAGTTGAGGGAATGTTTTTAAACTGTTTTTGTTTTAAATATGTTGTAACCCACCCCGGTTGCTGAGCAGAGGGGTGTGCTAGAAATAAAACCTATTATTATTATTATTATTATTATTATTATTGACATATTGCTATTCATTGCTACTAGATTGCCTTGAGTAGGAAGTCAGAACAATGTTCTAAATTTTCGTTCTTTATTGCCTGGTTGCACACTGTACTTTTTGTGGAATCCACAGCAAATTATGCATAAAATATGAATCTTTCACCTGTCCAGCTTCAAGAATGTAATAGATATACTCATTGATCTAAGTAGTGAAGGAGAAGGCAAATGTTATCACAGAGCTCAGCTGTTTATCCACAGAAATGCAAAAATTGTCCTGCAATTACTTCCAGGCAGATGTGTATTCCTTGTCCCAAGAATCTAGCAAGTATTTATTTTTTAAAAGGAGCAGCGAACAAAATTCCCACCATTATTCAATTCCATTTCTAGTGTGGGCTAAATATTCACTGAGCAAACAGTCATGCAAAAGTCATACAGTAGACACTGATTGATGGAAGAAAATATATTAGTGGATATTTGTATTGTTTGCTCCTGTTTGGCATCCTTGTGTTCTTCCGGTTGATGCTTCATCTTGGTGCCATTTTTCTTCTTTGCCTTCACAAGCTCATTAATTCACAGCACTGTTAAATATGAGTAGTGACAGCAAACTATAGTATTGGTGATGCCATAAGATCCAACACAGTGTCATGTTATGTCATCACACCAAAATCAGCATGATAACCCCATTGGTGGAACTGAATGGGTCATCATGGCTGTGGGCAAATGAGGCCAAATATTATGAAAACCAACCTTGGGGAGGAAAACAGTGTTTTTAAAATTGCCCTTCAAATAACCTCAAATAGGATTCTCCTTCTTTTTTAAAAAAATACATACATAAAGGAATCCAAAGTTACATAAATAGTTCTGGCTGAACTCTTCTCATTTCACTTAGCTGAATCTAGTAAGCATCATTAGAATCATATCCACATTTGATTTTAAAAACAAAATGAAAAGACTTGGGGCCTAAGCAGACTGCCAGAAATAGTGCACATTAAATTGAGGTACTGCCCTGGCTCAGTGCTAGGGAATCATGGGAACTGTAATTTATTGTGGCACCAGAGCTCTCTCACAGAGAGGGCTCAATGTCCCAGAAAAAATACAGTTCCCATGATTCCCTAGCACTGAGCCAGGACAGTGCCTCAATTTAATGTGCACTATTTCTGGCAGTCTGCTTAGGCCTTTAGTGTGTGGGGGTGGGGTGGAGATGTTCACATCATATTAGTTATAAACATATTGTATAGAACATAATAATTTTAGTGTCCAGTCTCCAAGAACCCAAATGCTATTGGCCCTGTTAGTCATAAACAGTGCAACTTTATTTTTTTTCAGTTGCTGGCCCACCATCAGAATAAAGAGACCAGATATAAGAGATTGGGTTAAGGGCCACTTTTTTAACCTAGTAACCTGTATGCAAGAGAAGGGAACAGCTTGGTGAGGGAGCAACTGAGGCAGTGGGTCTCCCACAGACCTTTTCCTCACCTTCCCCTGGGTGAATATCTAAACCCCAAGAATAACCCAATATCTGTGTTGCACCCTGGCCAGCCTGTTGCTTGAAGGAAAATGAAAGGAATCCCTCCCTCAAGTCAAGAGAGACTGCAGCCCATCCCCTAATAAACTCTTCCACAGCTTATGGATCCTGTGACCTAAAGAAGCAGGTCTAGAGTCATTCCCTTCACCAAATGGGTACCAGAGATGTTTACCATAACTTTACTTTACTCCTCCACTAATAACCATGAACAGCCAGTTTGCTTAGCCCCTTTCCCCCACCAGACATGTAAAAAGGGTCCCCATCCCCTCTTGCAAGTCCCCCAGAAATAACATAATGCCTTCCTCTGATCAGTGAATACCATCAGGTCTGTAGAGCTCAGGATGTTGAAAAACTATTTGGAAGTGTAAAAAGTGACCCAACTCTTTTGCTAAGGCATTCTTACCTTTTTTCTGTGGGCCCTATCAAGACATGGTGGGGTAAGATGGCCAATCCACTTAACCCTGATCAGCTGTCCTATATCAAATGTAGATCATACACTGCCTGAATGATAAGGGCTTTCCCTTTTAATAAATCAAGACCATTACTCCCCAGGTGATTGACCAAAATGGCTAGTAGAGGCCCATTGCACTCCTTAAATAACATAGGATGCAAACCATAACAGCAGAGGCTTCTCTTGCTGAGCCACTCAACTGCAGCCCAGTTGGTCAAAACCAGCTGAGATCCAAAGTATTTGTTGCACTGCCCAATAAGCCATGATGTGTTCACAGATAAGGACATGGCCCCTCTTGCCTCACAACCTGTAAAATACAAAACAAACAAACAAACAAAAAACATTAGTAGCAGAACCCAAATTATCAATATTTGAAAGGACAAATGTACTTCTTATAAACAGATGATCTCCAACTTTTGATTTTCTGAATGACTCTATTGTTGAAGCTCATTACTGTTTCCATAGAAGCTAGGAAAGGAATGAGCTCCAAAATTAAGACCACTCAGTCCCAACATAGCCAGTGCTTTCATAATAACAGCCCAAAACTGGAATCTAGTAAGAAGAGATAAATCCACATGGTAGAAAAGGCCTGTCCAGAAGCCCCTAACCTTCAAAAATTCATGCAATACTAGTACAAGGCATAAGGCCTATTCCCTGCAAAAGTCCAACCACACTATTGTGCCAAACCTCCTCTGATCAGTCTTGGAGAACTGAATGGTAAGCATTATATGCTACTGAAATAACTGAACATCCCTAAATTCAAGTGTCCTACCAGAGGTGTCATTCCTGGATTAAACTACCACTCACTGATCTCCTAAGGCACAAAAGAAAAAAGAAAAAAGGCTGCAAGGGAAGCAGATTGAACAAAAGACACATACTGGGAAGAGCAAATGCCTACCAAAGACCACCCAAGCTCTTCAACAGGTGACAAGGCTTCCCATAGGCTAATAATATTTGCCCTCTCCCTGGACCACTTTTACAGCATATCATAGACTCTGAAATTGTCTGTAGTAACCTCAAACCATTGTGCTTTAGGGTGACAATCTGGTCTTAATGGACTGGAGTAATGACCCTTTCTTCTTGAGGTGTACACAATATTGGAAAAGTTGTGATACTGGATCTGGACTTGCCTCCCCAACGCCCTCCTGATGCATTGACACAATGCCCCATAAAATCTTGTCTCTGGTAGACTGGAGCAGATGATAACACTGAACATCTGCTCACCCAAAGGGATGACTAAATAAGATAGTGTACCATAATTGCTACTAGTGGAAGGTGCGCGTCTGCTCCAGTCATCCACCCATCATCTCTGGGGTAGATTAAACCAAGGGCACTAATTCAGTAGGGCTTCATAGTTATCCCCACAAAGCAAAGCAAAGCAAAGCAGCTTCATTTATATACCACTTCATACTGCACTATGGGGTGTCTAAGGGCCTTTGCAGACTGTTAGAAATAGTGCAAATACATATGTGGTGGGAGTGTGAAAGAGCTGAGAAATTTTGGTCTCAAATACATAAAAAATTAGAGAAAATTTTAAGTACGACAATAAGTAAACAACCAATGATCTTTTTATTGGGAATAATAGATGAAAATTTGGAAAGAAGATTTGGGGAAATTATATTTTATATGATGTATGCGGCAAGAAATATACTCGCTAAAAAATGGAAAAGCAAAGAACCCCCCACTTTGTGGGAATGGAAATATAAATTATATGATATAATGGAATTGGACAAACTAACATGTCTTCTGAAAGGTCAAATGAGAAATAAATTTGAAAGAGATTTGGCCCCGATCACAAACTACTTGAAAATAATATGGGGTGAAAACAGTGTGATTGCTCTGAAAGAATGAATAAATATTGTTCGATTGGTTATGCTTATTAATTAATATATTGATGTAACACAAATATTAGTCCCGGACAGTAGAAACAGGTATACAAAACACGTATTAGGATGAGTATCAAAAATTAAAACTGATATATTATATAACAAAATATGTTAACAAACTAATATCTTAATTGAACAACCAAAAGAGGAAAAAGGGGAAATCTAAAAGTTGACTGTATAATAGGATAAATATTCCGAGTAAAGGAGGGAAGTCATTTTATGTAAGTCTGAATTAGATGTTGTGTTATTGTTAGTAAATGTTATGTTTGTATTAGATTATGTTTATATTTGTTGAAGTTATGTGTGTCAGGTTTTGATGGGATATATAGTCAATGTTAAAATGTTGAAATGTAAAGATGTGTGTCTGTATTTTTTCCTTGCTGAGAAAATCTGTTTCTTGAGGCCAGATTCACAACAGCCAGCCACAGGTGTGTGTTAGTCAAAACAAAGCTAGCTAACAAGCAGGATTCTGTGAGAAAGAGTTTTATTTACACAAGGGGTTTTCAAAAACAAAAGAATGTTTTGGGAACAGCAGTCACATGATGTAATATGGAAATTAGAGGTTGGACTAACACACGTCATGAAACATCTCCCAATTAGTCTGTAAAGGCTAAACCCAAAAGGGTGGAGAAATGTGGGTTGGAATTGTGTTTCTGAGAAAGCTTTCACTTCTTTTCAAACCTTTCAACTGAATGGATTAACTAGAAATATTTTCCTGATGACTAATTTTCAAAATGTAGCAGTTAAAGTTTTGTTCCTGCTTAGCCATTCTGGCTAAGGTGAAAATTCTATTATTGTTGTTATTATTTGTTTTTGCTCATACTGATTTTTGCAATATAACAAGGAGCTTACTGAAGCTGCCTGGGTCTTAGTGACTATGGGGGGGAAGCAGACCAGGGCGTCGGGGACACCCTGGGACGGTGCACCATGGGACCACAGCAGCCGCACCGCAGTGCACCGTCGGCGCCTCTGAAAGGAGCGCAAAATCAGCACTCCTTTTAGAAGACAGGGAAAGTGCGCCCTAAACGCATTGGGCGCACTTTCCCTGGCTTTTCTGCCTCAGCGTGTGAGGACGCTGTGGTGGGAGGTTGCCCCCGGCGCGCCGGCCGTGCAGAGGGCCGGCAGCTCTGAGGGCAACCTCGGGAGGAGGAAGGGGCGCCGCTCGTGTGGCTGCCCCTCCTCTTCCTTGCCTCGGAGACGACCCTATTGGTCATCTGCCAAGGCCTTTGGTTTTCATGGACTGTTTGCCATATATCCATCAACATCGCAATTCAGCAATGTGTTGTTTTAATACTAAAATTAAAAAAAGAAAAAAGAAATAGTGCAAATTGAGTCCACTTTAACTTCCCTGGCTCCGTGCTAGGTAATTATGGGAATTGTATTTTTTTCTGAGGCATTGAGCCTTCTCTGTCGGAGAGCTCTGGTGCCACAATAAACTACAGTTCCCATGATTCCCTAGCACTGAGTCAGGACAGTTAAAGTGGACTCAATTTGCGCTATTTCTAACAGTCTGCAAAGACCCTAAGTGGTTTACAACTATAAGCTCATTGCCCCCCAACAATTGGGTACTCATTTTAGTGACCTCAGAAGGATGCAGGACCCTGACAACCCATTGACCCTATCTGGCTTTCTATGTGCCTCTGAGGTACCCCATTCCTCTACAGTCAAGTGTGCAGTCCTAGTTTCCCACTAGATATATGTTGAGGCTCACCTCAACTTGACTGTGATGTCAGCACTTCCAGTGTTTCAGTTACCTCCTCAGTAGCTGGTGTCACCTGTTGGATCTCCTCAAATTCCACCATTGTAGAGGTATGCATTTCTTCCCGGCTTCTCCTTTCAAGCAAAAATTGCAGTGACCTTTGCTCATGCCACACACCTGGTCCCTTCTTAGTTGGGGGAGGCCCGTGCTTTGGCAGCCCCCTGGACTTCTCTTGGGCTTTGATTCTGGCTAGGATTGCTGCCAAACCATTTCTTTCTCCTTCATCATCTGACGGAGAAGACAGATCAGAAGGTAGATGCTTCAATGGCTGCCACCAACCAGGACCCTTTTCTTTAGAACCCTGACTTCTTTAAGCCATAATTAACTCCTCAAACTAGTAAAGGAAAGGAGTCCTTGTCCAACCTTCAAACCATTGGGAAGAAGCATGTCCCCTCCAAATCAAGCTAAAGCTTGTCCAGCTCCTAAAAACCCAAAGTAAAACAAACCAAGCCTATGGAGCCTCCAATGGTTAACCACAGCCTACAGGCTTGCTTGTGTTCAATCCAGGGCCTATCAGGCTAGCTAGGGCCCAATCAGACAATAGGTCTGCTTAGCATCCAACCTACTGTCAGCCCACACTCTCAAATGGAAGACAGCTTGAAGGCAGAGGAATTGACTTCAGAGCATGAGTGTTTCTTGACAAGGATTCAGTTTATTTGCAGATAAGCAGAATATAGTACATGGGCCACAGGTGCCTTGGTAAAAGGACCCTTTCTTCTTTCCAGGCTGGTATTTTTATACAATTAGTTTGTGGTTACAATAATTAATGAGTAATTCAGACTTATGATTGGTTACAAGCTAGAATTTCAACTCCTCCTATCTTTCTACTTTGAAGCTTGCAAGACCAACAAATTATCTCCTATTCCATCCTTGCCTTTGAAGCTTCTGGCAACTATCTAGTTTCAAAAAATCAAGGTTGCTGTGTTTGCAGTTTTGAACAAAGTTGTTTGAGAAAGAGTCACACAGATCCATCCTGTACTTGGCCATACAAAATGGTTTCTTCAGACTCGATTTTTAAAAGACCTGCTAGTGCCTGCAAAGATATCTGAGCCTAAATGGGGCCTAGAAGGCTTGGCAAGACTGCAAATCTGCTTGAGATCTAGAAGGACCTAGAAGGCCTACGGGGGCTTACAAAGGGGGGTTGCAGACTGCCAGAAATAGTGCAAATTGAGTCCACTTTTAGGGTTAGGGTTAGGGTTAGGGAATCATGGGGACTGTAATTTATTGTGGCACCAGAGCTCTCTGACAGAGAAGGCTCAATGTCTCAGAAAAAACCCAGTTCCCATTATTCCCTAGCACTAATCCTAACCCTAAAAGTGGACTCAATTTGCACTATTTCTGGCAGTCTGCAACCCCCCTGAGTCCACTTTAAGTGTTAGGATTAGGGTTAGGGAATCATGGGAACTGTAGTTTATTGTGGCACCAGAGCTCTCTGGCAGAGAAGGCTCAATGTCTCAGGAAAAAAAAACAAAAAAAACAATTGCCATGATTCCCTAGTACTAACCTTCACCCTTAAAGTGGATTCAATTTGCACTATTTCTGGCAGTCTGCAACCCCCCAAAGTCAGCAGAGGCCTAATCAGGGATTACAAGGCCTTCCTAGACCCAACAAGGGCTTACAAGGTTTGCTAAGGACCTACAAATTGTTCTTGGGGGCCTTTGCAGACTGCTAGAAATAGTGCAAATTAGTTTGGCCCATATTAAGGTTGGGGTGAATCAGGGTCCACTGGGCCTGTTATGGGCCCAATAGTGGGCAGTAAAACCAAAAGGTCAGTTTTGCCTAGGATATCTTGTTATCATCTACAAAACTTGCTTAGGCTAATGAGGCCTAATCAGAGACCATGGACCCACTTCAGGAATATCCTGTAAATCCTACTTGAGGCTTAAAGGGGGCTAAAAGGACTAAAAATCATCTATATCAGGGGTAGGCAACCTTTCCTCTTTAAGGGCCGAGGGACTTCAGCTCCCAGAAGCCTCAGCCATGTTGGCCAATAGTCCCATGTTGGCCAATAGCTCCTGGGATTCTGGGAGCTGAAGTCCCTTGGCCCTTAAAGGGCAAAGGTTGCCTACCCATGATCTATATGGCCTGCTTGTGGCCTGAACTGCCTACCACAGTTCTGCTGGCCAATGAAAATGCCCAGCTTGATTCGCCACCTACAAATATTAACTTGGGCCTAGTGGGCCCTGCTCTCATGTTCTACTTGAAACATTCTGCTATAAAACCGAGCAAAATGAATCAGACACTATGCCTGTAAGTATGTGAGAAGCTTCTATGAGAACCAAAAGGTCCATCAATTTCACCTCTGGCTCAAGACCCAATTTGAAATCTTCCTGCCAAAGTCACATTTCCCAACAAAAAACAAAAATGGGGAACCATGGCAGCCTGGAGTTCCACAAAGAAACTCCACTATGACTTGTCCCAAACACTAGAGCTATTATCAGACTGGGCGCACCAACACATAAACACTTCTTCCTTGCAAAGTTCAAGGAAAAAGTTAAACTCATGCCTCCATTTCTGCCAAGTGAAGCTTCCAAAGCTGCTCCCTCAAACACTGACATCAAAATAAGAGGCAGGGGTACTCAAAGCTTAATAAACCCTCTGGCTCTGCCCCCTTATGCTCAGCTTCATGGAGCCTCACCCTTAAGTCCTGGCCTCCTCCTCATTGAACCCATTAAATTCAGCTCCTCTCCCACAGCACTGTGTGGGTCTGGAGCCAGGTCTTCTTTTTTTAAAAAAGAAGAAAGATTAGAATTATATTTATGTTAGAAGTTGGTCTTGACAATATCTGACAATACTTGACATTCATTTGGAATCTAGCTAAAAGCATAAGAATTCAAATAATGAATAAATACATGTTAGGAGAAAATCAGTGAAAGGTGAATTGCTGCTTCTTGGAGTTTCCACATAGATGTATGAAAAAAGTTTGTTGCTGTTCCTTAAACATGTGGGGTTTTGGTTTTCTCAATGTTCTGCTCAAGTATTTACCAGCTCTGAAATTTGGCACCTGCTTAACTGTGTGAGACTTTGAAGATACCACATTTGCAAAAGTAATAACAGGGCAAGCATTTCAGTGGGAATATTAAGTTTTTTTTATTTATTTTTTATTTTTTATTTTATTTTATTGCTTTTTGAGTTAGGTAATAAAAAGTCACAATGCCTCAGCCATTCATTTTAATTGTGTGCATCTCGGGCACTCTGAATTATTCGACTGGGCTGCAGGAGGGAAAGGAAAGAGGGACAAATTCAATTCTAAAGAAAATTACAAAAAGAAAATTAGAAAAAAGGAAAACCAGCTAACTGCTTTATATCCCTTATTCTTTGAGAATTTGTTAGGGATAATTCTACTTCTCTCTGAGGGTTGATCCAGCTGAAATATCTCTCTCTCTCCATAGAAGAGCAAAAAGAGTAATTAAATTTCCCATCTCTGAAAGGAAGTGAGAAATTTACATCACTACTTCTATGTGATACCATTTACCATATTTTGGCTGGGAAAGGAAGGTCCAGAGAATCTGGAAAAGTTTGAGATTACAAAAGTAGCTTCAGATACAATATGGGACCCTAAAACTGCACTTTGTGCACCCTTAATTTAAATTGAAAAATCTCTTCAAAGAAGCTTTGTTGTTGCTGTTGTTGTTTACCATACTGTTATTGGAGGACTGTGTAGACTGAGCCTATTTACTTACCTCTCATATGTATGCTTACCTGATGTAAAAGCCCAGTCCACACTAAAAGTTCTTCACATAACAAAGGTATGAAAATGCACAAAGCTCATTCTCACTAGCTGCGGGTAGGTTATAAAGGGGGAAAAAATACTCCAAACTAGTACTTACAAACTTTGAGCCTAATCCAGATCTGGTCCTGGATATCTCAACTGATTTTTGTTTTTTAAAAAATACATTCCCTTAGGGGAATGCAGGGATAACAGCAGAAGTGCACAGTACCATTGGCTTCCTGAAATATCTCTGTTAAAGTACATCACTTTAAGTTTCCTCTTTTTCTCCCTTGATGCATGCATTGCTGTCATGTACACTGATGGAAGCGATGCATGTATTTTAGAAGATTAACATAAATAATCCCATGAAAGTGAGGCAATTAAAAGTAACGCCTGAAATAAAATTCCTTCTTTAACATTGTCCCCTGTGGAGACTTTCAGTAGAACAGATGGCACAATTCTGTACTTTGCCTTGTCCCTGTTTTGTTTACAAATATCTGTAAAAGCTCCTCCTCCTCCTATTTACAATCTTCTTCAGCAATCTATGGCAAAGCTCAAAGAAGAAGACAGCATCTATATACGTTACCGTGTTGATGGTAACTTGTTTAACTTAAGCCGTCTGAGGGCTCGCACCAAGACTGTAAACTAGCTAGTCCATGAGCTGCTCTTTGCTAACGATGCTGCCCTTGTTGCCCATACAGAAGCAGCTCTGCAGCTGCTAACATCCTGCTTCGCAACAGCTGCAGAAATGTTTGGGCTGGAAGTCAACCTGAAGAAAACGGAAGTTCTCTACCAGCCTGCACCACAGGACAAACACCACGATCCCCACATTGCTGTAGGCAAATCTGTGCTTAAGTCCATTCAGCAGTTCACCTACCTGGGAAGCATAATCTCCTCAGACACCAAGATTGACAAAGAGATCGATCACAGATTAGCAAAGACATACAGCGCATTTGGAAGACTTTACAAAAGAGTCTGGAGTAACAAACACTTGAGGCGGAGCACAAAAATCAGTGTGTATAGAGCAATTGTACTTTCTATTCTCCTTTACGGGTCTGAAACATGGGTCACCTATCGCCAACACTTACGACTCCTCGAACGCTTTCATCAGCGCTGTATACGCACAATCCTAAATATACACTGGACTGACTATGTGACGAATGTTGCTGTCCTTGAGCAAGCAGGGATCACCAGCATTGAGGCCATGCTATTGAAAACGCAGCTGTGCTGGGCAGGGCACATTTCTAGGATGGAGGACCATCGCCTCCCAAAAATAGTACTCTATGGTGAACTCGCCATGGGTCAGCATAAGAGGGGCGCTCCAAAAAAGCGATACAAGGACTCCCTGAAACAACATCTCAGGCTCGGCCAAATTGATCACCAACATTGGTCCACCCTGGCCTCACATCGGGAGGCATGGAAATGCACTATCCACAATGCTGCAGCCTTATTTGAGAAGTCACGCCAAACAAGTCTTGAAGAGAAAGAACAACGCAGAAAGAATCACAACCCGGAAACATCACCCAAGGAGATCTTCTGCTGTGCTTTCTGCAACCGGACTTGTTTATCTCGGATTGGCCTTTTTAGTCATCAGCGCACTTGCAAAAAGCATGGGATGAGTCCTTCCTGAATCTTCGTTTGCGAAGAAAAGCCAGAGAGATTTCTGGCAGTCTGTAAAGGCCCTTTAACTGCCATGACTCTATTCTTCGGCATCCTGAGATTTGCAGTTTAGTGAGTTATTCAGCCTGATCTGTCAGAGAACTTTGGTGCCTGGGATGTGCAGTTTGCACATACCATGATTCTGTATAATAGTCATGACTGCTGAAGTAATGTCAAACTGCAGGAGTAAGCCTAAGAATGAGAGAACTCTCATTAAGTACTCTCTATTACTTAATGTTATCTATTTATTTCTTTGTCATTGGAAAAATGAATTAATTACAGTAATTTTGCATTTGCAACTACTACTTCCAGGCTCTGATCTGTAGCATCCCATGCTTGGTTGTAGGACCCAGAAATACACAGTGATACTGATCACTCTCCTTTTCTCACACCGTCACTGGACTCTTATAATACATTCATGCATGGCCTGCTTCAGACTAGGAAACAATGAAACAATTGGGTTGGCTTTCCATTTTTCTATATCCAGTGGTTTAAAATTCAACCTTATTCCATCCTGATTATGAATAAGAAATTTGGTGAGCTTCTATTTAAATGAAGTAAATATTGGAGAGGTTTGTTTACTTTTAAAGGTTACTGAACCGTATTGCACATGCATTACATATAGCTATTAAAGTCTGGAGATTACTGGGGGATGGGAGAGAGATGTGAAAAATCTTAAGGTAGGGTTGCTATATGTCAGCTTGTTAAATCTGGGAATTTGATTTGCATGGTATGCAAATAATTTGAATTATGCATATTATTTGTCTGCATTCTACTTTTGAAATGTAGCACATTAATAACAAGCATACAAACCAGACATCCTTCCTTGAACTTTGCTACACCTCATATCTATTTCTCTTGCTCCCTGTATGCTTCTGTTGCACCTCTTATCCACTGGTTCCTCCTTTCCTCTCTCTATTTAACTCATGCCTTCACAATGTTTCCCTCCCTTACTTTCTGGCAGCACCTCTCTCTATTTGTTATCTCACCTTGTACCTTCCTTTCCCAATAGTTTGTTCTGTCACACCTCCCTTCTCTTGCATCTTTCTCCTACTTTCCCCATCTCTTACACTCTCTTCCTTCTCTCCAGCTTGCTTCACCTTGCTCCTTGGTTATGTTTCCCTCCCTTGCAGTTGTAGATATCTAATGAGTTGCATTTCTTCCACCAGAGAGATGGGTTTTAGAGTTCTTGTTGACATTATGCCCAAACATTAACAGCTGTCCAGTGGCATGAAAGAGTTAATTTGTAGTAGTGACCATATTTGATTTTTTTTCTTCATTTGTTCTCCAATTTGAAGCTAAAGGTACTCCTCCACACATGGGAAGTTTCTATTAGCACTAGGTGTTTGGTTCTGGGATCATGGGAGGCTTTCCCATCCTGATTTCCACATATGGAATCACGAGGGTGATCATATCCATATAATATTACAATACAGTGAAACCCCAAGTTACATGCTACATTACGGGATGCTTTTGCCTAAATCCTATTGTTAGTCTCAACTAGAGTAGATCCATTTAATCAATGAGATTTACCTATGTGATTCAACAACAGTCAATCAATTGGATTTGTCAATAGTATTTAGGCCAATATGAATAAAAGTGCTTGCATTGCCTTCCAATAAATGCATTTTAAGAATCAGCATAACCTCAGAGGAGTTCATCATCCATTCTACAGAACAAATTAAAGACTAAATTTATCAGAGACGGATAGCATTATCCTGCTTTACAGTTCTTGTACAACACTTATCCCGAAGTCAAATACTAAAGTCAGTAGTTATCTGCTTGTGATAGTGTATTGTATTTTTAATTGAATTTTAAAAGGAAATTATTTTCTTTTGGACCAAAAGACATGCAATAAACATTGATCTTGACACAAAGTCTACAGAATTAAACAAATCCTTTAGTCCATAAAAGGAATGCAACACATTTCATTTTCAGTGCTTGCCAAACCTAAATCAATGAACAATTAAATATGATATTTCCCACCTCAAACTTTAGACAGTTATGAATACACTCATGCTTATTTTACAAAAAGGTTGATGCAGCAAATTGCACTTTTAGCTGTACAGTTGCCCCTCCATTCTTGCAGACTTCAAGTCTGTGGTTTTAAATATTTACAGAGGGGTGACCTCGGTTTAAAGCCCTCTGGGGCTTGAATATTTGCTAATCTCCATTTTTGCAGAGGGCAAACTGTATAGAACTTGTTAATGTGGTTTACTTAGGGTTCACCCAGCAAAAGTATTGTTTATATTTTATTTGTTTGAATCCCAATTGCTACAGTTTTAAGTATGCTTTAAAGGTTTGCACATCTTGTTATGATACAGAGCTCCATTACAAGCATGTTATGATACAGAGCCTGATGTCTGCGGATTGATTAAAATGGAATTCTGTGTTTTAAGTTAAGCACCAAGATCCCAGTGTGGAAAAAGAGGCAATGCTTCTGAGATCCATGCAGAATCAGACTCTGGTCATTTGTAGCTCTTGACTGTGTGCTCAGTCCTTATCACACTCCACTACAGTTGTCTGAGTCAAAGAGACTATGCAGACTAGCACAAAGGGCTGGCTTGGGGGTGGAGCTGGGGCAGGGCAGCTGCACACCGGCCTCCCCAACTCCACCCTGATGGCACGCATTGTCAGGATGCCCTCCTGGCACAGTGTATACACACACTGCACTAAAAGGGCGCAGAAGAGCCGTGGCGCCGGTTCTTAGAGTGGACTTTTGCCATCCCAAAAGGAGTGGCATTTTGCTACTCTTTTGGGGGGTGGCAAAAGGGAGGATTGGGGCCATGGCGTGAAGTTGCCACGGCCCTGATCTATCACTCCCAGGAGTGGCTCTCTGCCGCCCCTTTAGGCCAGCCTGCATCGGCCCAAAATGACCCATTCCTGTTCATTTTAACTCACTCACTCCCAATATTGCTATAGTCATGTGTTCCATTTCCTTCTTTATTATGTCTAGTTTTCTCTGGCTTTAGCCAAGGGCCTTTTAAGGGGAATTTATGATTAGCCCAATATTGCGAGACGGGCTGGCTACTACGCCCTGCAGAACCGTCTTCCCAATGTGTATACCGAGCAGACCAGGGAAGTCCCAGAAATGGGGCTGAGACAGATACTTCCAATGAATGTCTTAGTTTTATTATAGGGCAAAATCACACAATAACATGTGCTCACACATTCATACAGGCTCAGGAAAAACAGAGGTTAGCATGGAGATAGAATACAGGCTTCACTAGAGATCTTGGGCCTCGGCAGACGGAGGCCCCGGAGACGCCGCGGGTCGGAGCGCCGGCGGAGCTCAGCCTCTGCACCGCGGCGCTCCTGCGGCGAATCTAAAAGGAGCTCCAAATTGGCGCTCCTTTTAGATTTCAGGGAAAGTGCGCCCTAAAAGCAGCGGGCGCACTTTCCCTGACTTATCCTCTGCAGCGCGTCCGGTTGCTGTGGAGGGAGGTTGCCCTGGAAGCGCCGGCCGTGCGGAGGGCCGGCAGCTTCCAGGGCGACCTCAGGAAGAGGAAGGGACGCCGCGCGTGCGGCTGCCCCTCCTCTTCCGGGTCTCGGAGATGGCCCTATTAGCCGTCTGCCGAGGCCCATACTCACCTATAGACTAGGCTCGCCTTTGGGGTCCGGATGGGAAGAGTGGATATGGAGACAAGTCTGCTCCGCAGCGTGGGTTTGAGCAGAAATGCCGGTTACTAGTTTCAGAGGTCAGAGTGACGTGGAGTCATTTAGACCAGGAAGATAGCACACTGACTGGCCAAAATCTGGGGTTTTTATAGGGCCAAACTGGGCCTGAGGCAAAAGGTGATAATTGCAAAGATGACACCCAGCTGTATAGGGTTATATTGTGTCTGATAGTCTTAATCCGAAGGGCCAATATCCTGGGGTGTGTTTGTGTGTGATCGGTTGGCACAATACAAACATTACACCTTCTGATGGGTTTGATGATTCCATCAGATAGTTCCATCTGCAACTCTCTTAGACTATCTGGGGGCTATGTATACACTGAGGATTAAGGGTGGTTGGCCCATGCCTCGGGCGTGGAGTACATTTGCCTCTATGTCCACTGCCAGAGTTCATCTGGAGGTCATTCATGGAGTTTATATTTTTGATATCAGCAGCACTATGGGTAACATGGCTCATGCTTCTCATGTTCTATGTTCCAATTATATGTGTAGTGTTGCTTCAAACTATGCTTGTTTTATTGGACATATTTTCTGTCTGGCCTCCCCCTCTCTAGTTGTTGTTTTTTGAGTTGTCTCACCTAAAGCAGGGACACCTTTTGCCTTCTTTTGTGCAGTGGTGACAAGTGTCAGCTATAGTGATGCTACTGTTCTCTCTGTGAGAGTTGACTTCAGTGTCACCCGCCACTACTTCTGTAGCCCAGTCTTTTCAAAGCTTAACTCTGTAAGAGAGAACAATAGCAGAGATGTTCCAACAGCAAATACCTCAATCATAAATCAGTCTGGATGGTTAAACTGTCACAAGGAAGCATAGACAGTGTAGTTTCCTGTGTTTTGTGGCAGCTGCAAGGTTTCCTCAATGATGTACACATTCACAATTAGAACTTTGAGAAAGAGGACCTGAGAGCATTAATATTTGGTGGTTTAGGGAGCCTAATCTAACAAAACCATTATGAGTGAGAAATTTGGACCTTTTCCCTTGACAAACGTTGCAAATACTGATGAGTGTTGTCACATCCAAAGTCACCATCAATTAAATATTTTCCATTTGGCATTCACCTGTGCATCATATTTCCCCTTTGAAACAACTCACTTACTGGATTTCATTCTGCAGATGTCTGATTTATTTTTCTCCATTATAATAGAGCTAGAAATGTTAATTTCATAAACCAAGGTTTTAGAATGTCCTTGGGAACATCTAACTTCCTATCCTAATGTTTTCTCTTTAGCATCCTGTCCTTGTTGTTTGCAACCCTAAGGGCAACAGAATGAACAGTACTCTAAATCTAATTTGGTGCTTGATTGAGGATATGTACAAAGAATGGTTGGATGATGAAATCAAAATCAATGCATTTATTTATTACATCTTTAAAACTTTTTCTTCCTTTACGTAACTGTAAGGGATTGTTGAATATAATTTTCCATTGCAATAATAACCATGTGAGGTTGACTAGGCGGACACATAATTATTGGCTGAAAGATAATGATCAGTTTCACAGAGTGAGTTCCCTGGCTGAAAGAGAATTTGAGCCCATGTTTTTAATCACCATTTGACAATCTAAGCAATTTCACCAATACCTTTTCTGATAGTTACATATTATGTTACCATATTATTTCTCTGTCTTTCTTTTTGTTTTCAGTGCACACACAAGCACTACCATGAAAGTTGAGAAATTTACATAGTGGGTTGTAAGGCAGCTGAGGAATCAAGTATTTCTGACTAGATTTTAAAAGATCTCAGGATTATAATATCTAGGATGTACAAACAGTTTTGCTGGATAAAAGCAGCTATGGTTTTTTAAAAAATTGAAGATGTCTGTAGATCTAATAATTGTTCTGTTAGGATACATTAGAAATTATGGCATCAATGTGACAAAGGGCTGAGCTGAATTCAGTTTATACAGGATTGTTATCTGTGGTTAAATGGTGAACAGAACAGTCCAATCACCTGCTAATGCCCTGTTAGGAACCACCAAAGCTAAACGGAGACACATAGAGTCAATAGGGGTATGAGCGGGTCAAGCATCCCCAAGACTAAGCTGGGGGAAGGCTGAGCCTCCTGAAATGATCTGGCAAAATGAGACCATCAAAATGCCTGTTTAGGGATGGAAAGAATTTGGAAATATTTGGAAAATGGTTGAAAACAAGTTTCTTAATTTTCAGGACACCTTGAAAAGGAAAACTGTGGACTAATGAGAATATTCTCAATTCAGGATTAATTCTGCACAAAGGTCTTTTTTCCCACGGGAGGGGGGGGGCACGCACGTGGATTTTGTGCAGGATAAGTCCTAAATTTTGAATAGTCTTTGAAAACAGTGCAAAGAATAGATACATTAATCATTGCTTCCTTTGATTAAAAATACCAAAGAATTACATCCCTACTCCTGTGTAGCTGAGGCTACTCAGTAATTGTCTATCTGAGGTGTACTAAGTTATCAAGTGCTTGTTGCTGTTAACTGCCATCGAGTCGACTGTGACTTATGGTGACCCTATGGATGAGGCATCTCCAAGACAATCTGTTGTCCTTAACCTCTCTGCTCAGGTCCTGCAGGCCCAGGCCCATGTTCTCCCTGATCAAGTCTAATAATCTGGCATGTGGTCTTCCTCTCTTCCTATTGTCTTCCATCTTTCCTAGCATCATTACCTTTTCTAATTATTCATTTTTCCTCATGATGTGGCCAAAGTATGACAGCCTCAATTTAGTTAGCTGGCTTCCAAGTATAGTTTTGCCTTGGTCTGTTCTAGAACCCATTTGTTTGACATTTTGGCCATCCACAGTATTCTCAGGCCTCTTCTCCAGCACCACATCTCAAATGAGTTGATTTTCTTTTTATCTGCTTTTTTTCACTGTCCAGGTCTCACATCCATACATGGTAATGGGGAATACAATGGCTTGGACTATCATCACTTTAGTGTTTAGAGTTATATCTCAACACTTTAGGAACTTATCCATTTCTTTCATAATTGCCCTTCCCAATTCTAGTCTTCTTATTTCTTGACTGCAGTCACCATTTCAATCAAAATTTGATCTAAGGTATGGGAACTCTTTGAGTGTTTCAATGCTCTCATTATCTAGGGTGAATTTTTGTAGATCTTTAGTGGTCATTATTTTCCTTTTCTTAATGTTTCAACAGTAAGTCTATCTTGGCACTTTCCTCCTGACCTTCTTTGATAATTACTCCAGGTCTTTTTTAATTTCCTCTAGTCATATTACATTGTTTGCATATCTTAGGTTGTTAGTGTTGCTTTCTCCAATCTTCACTCCTCCTGCCTCTGAGTCTAGGCCTGTTCTACATATTTTCTGCATACAGGTTGAATAAATAGGGTGATAGCATGCAGCCTTTCCATCCCCGTTTGTCAATTGGAAATCATTCTGTTTCTCCATATTCAGATCTGATAATAGAATTAAAGAATGATAGGATCATAGGATCGTAGAGTTGGAAGAGACCACAAGGGCCATCCAGTCCAACCCCCTGCCATGCAGGAACTCAAAATCAAAGCATTCCTGACAGATGGCCATCCAGCCTCTGTTTAAAGACCTCCAAAGAAGATTTGATGGTGGCCTCTTGTCCTGAGTACAGGTTACATATCAGGACTATCAAATGTAGTGGCACTCCCATTTCTTTGAGAGCATACCTTAGCTTTTCATGTTCTGTGCAGTCAACTGCTTTGTTTTAGTCAATAAAACACATGTAGATATTCTTTTAGAATTATCCGGTGTGCTCCATTATCCACTGTATATTTGCAATATGATCCCTGTTGTCTCTTCCTTTCTTAAATCCCATTTGCACCTCTAGGATTTCTTGCTTTAATAAATATGAAAATAGTTATTGTCATTGAGCCCTTTCAGGAATAATAAAGGCTGGCTGCAATCTATCCTGTGTATATTTACTTGGAGTAAGCTACACTAAACACATGGAGAGCACTTCTAAGTACATACTGTGCTTGTAAGAATCTTTAAACTGAATGGTGTTCGAATGACAGTGGATGGAAAAAGTAATTTGCCTTTACCATGCAAGTATCAGAAAACAGGCAAAACTAATAACCTGCCAGCTAGTGTTGAGTCTCCTCTCACCAAAATAAATAAATAAATAAATAATGTTACCAGGTCCCTGCATTGAATTCTATGTATGCTTACTCTTTTTATTGAGGCACCAGGTCAAAGTATCTCTTTTGACAAGAAACAATAGATACATACTTGACTCCACCCATCTAGGTTGGCCATTGTCTCTGTTCAAAAGCAAGGGTTATGAAGTTCTATAGTTCAGGGAGTGCATCTAGTCTCAGTTTTATAGCCAGTCCTCCCACAGTTGTTCTGGGTTGTACAGGAGTTATTTAGTTTTGTTGTTGTTGTTAACTGCCTTCGTGTTGGTCTTGACCCATGGTGACCCTATGGATGAGAAATCTCCAGGCCCAACAGTCTTCTACTGCTCTGCCCAGCTCCTGCAAACCAATGTTCATGGTCTCTTTAATAAAGGTCATCCATCTAGTGTGTGGCCTTCCTCTCTTTCTACTTCCCCTCCACCTTTCCTAATATTATTTTCTTTTCCAATGATTCATGCCATCTCATGATGTGTCCAAAGTACAACAGTCTACGTCTTGTCATCTTATCTTCTAGGAATATCTCTGGCTTGAGCCTTCTAGACTAATCTAGGCAAGTTCCTGCTAGAGAGGAGGAGGAGGAGGTGAGCAGTTCCTGGGCAGCCATTCTAAGGGAGTGATTTTGAACTTTTAAAAACTCTTGGGGAGAGTGTGTTGTTTATACAACTCCTCTCAGAGCCTTCTAGGCTCTTCTAGGCAAGTTCTTGCTAGAGAGGAGAAGGAGGAGGTGAGTAGTTCCTGAGCAGCCATTCTAAGGGGTGAGTTTTAAACTTTTAAAAACTCTTGGGGAGAGTGTGTTGTTGCTGAGGAGGTGGAGCTTCTGTGAGTCACACTTGTGAGTCACTAGGGGTGGACGTAGCAGTCTAGCTCTATACAACTCCTCTCAGAGAATTTTTATCACCAGCAGCAATTGGTGAAAAGTTCAGGTCATCAGGAGCCTTTAACACTGGTGTTTAGTGACGGATTTTCTTTGAGGAAGAAGGGCATAGTCCTGTTTTAGGGACTAATTAAGACTTCTCAGTATGGACACTGAGGGAACGGCTGCTGTTACCTGCAACACTTGTGGGATGTTTGTCTTCTTGCCTACAGAGGTGGGGAACTTCACATGCCCCAAATGCAAGTTGGTAGCCCTTTTGGAAGAGAAAGTACAGCAGCTGGAGGCACGGGTAGCTACACTTCAGCATATTAGGGAGCAGGAGGTTTTCCTGGATAGAACAGAATGAACTGTCTTGGACAGGGACCACACAGAGGAAGTTGCTGGGGAAGAGAAGGTTAGTTCACATACACAGGAGGTAGACAGCTGCAGGAATGTCACGCACAGAAGTAGGGAGACCAGGGATTGTTCTGGGAGCTTACAGCTACAGAGTCAATTTGAAGCTCTTTCCCTTATCAAGGAAGATGAGGAAGAGCAGCATGGACAGCCTTCAGGGACAGAGCAGGGGACCCTGGGAGTTCCACCACAGAGAACAGTCACTGCTAAGCCTCAGAGGAGGCGTGTAGTCATGGTGGGGGACTCCTTGCTGAGGGGTACAAAAGCAGTGATTTGTGGGCCTGACAAGATGTCTTGGGAGGTGTGTTGTCTCCCTGGGGCAGAGATCCGAGATGTGACAGAGAGGTTGACAAGACTGGTCAAGCCTACTGACCAATACCCCTTCCTTTTGGTCCATGTGGGAACAAATGACATGGCAAGACACAGTCTTCAGAACATCACAAGGGATTACGAGGCTCTGGGTAAGAAGCTGAAAGAAATGGAGGCACAGATTGTCATCTCATCTCTTCTGCCAGTTGAAGGGCATGGTCCAGGACAAGAGAGGAAAATAGCAGATGTCAACAACTGGCTCTGCAGATGGTGTCGCCGAGACCGATTTGGATTCTTAGATCATGGGCTGCAGTTCCATGAAGGCGAACTTCTGGCAAGGGATGGACTGCATCTCATGCCAGTTGGAAGAAATGTTTTTTCCAACAATCTCAAGGATTTGATCAGGAGGGATTTAAACTGAGTTATTTGGGGAAGGGAGATAGTGTTCTGGAAGAGAAAAGGACTGGCAAAAACAGTCAAACTGTCATAGAGAGAACAAGGCAAATTGTGCAAGGACCCAACAGTGGGAGGCAAAAAAAAAAAAATGCACAGGCAGCAAGTAAAGGGGACATATGGTCTTAGATGTCTCTACACTAATGCACAGAGCATGGGAAATAAGCAAGATGAACTTGAACTCCTAGCACAACAAAACAAATATGATATAATAGGCATCACTGAAACCTGGTGGGATGAGTCTCATGATTGGAATGTAGAAATACAGGGGTATAGCCTTTTCAAAAGAAACAGGCCAAACAGGAAAGGAGGAGGAATAGCATTATATGTCAGGGATATTTACACCAGTGAAGAAATCCAGGACATCAAACCTGGAAGCCAGGTGGAGAGCATCTGGATAAAAATTAAAGGGGAGGGAAACAACAGGGATGTTATTGTGGGAGTCTACTACAGACCACCAATTCGGGCAGAGGAATTGGATGGTGCCTTTCTAGAACAGATGACCACACACTCAGAAGGGAGAGATATAGTAGTGATGGGTGACTTCAACTATCCTGATATTTGCTGGAATTTAAACTCAGCAAAATCCTCAAGTTCTAGCAAATTCCTCACTTGCCTAGAAGACAATTTCATTGTCCAAAAGGTGGAAGAGGCAACAAGGGAGTTAGCTATTTTGGAACTGATCTTAACTAACAGGGAAGACCTAGTGAATGGGGTGCAAGTGGTTGGATCCTTAGGTGGGAGTGATCATGTTCTCCTGGAATTTATTATACAGTGGAAAGGAGAAGACAGGCATAGTCAGACACGCATTCTAGACTTTAGGGAAGCTGATTGGGTCCATCCTATCTTAGGGACCGCCTCCTCCCGTATGATACCCCCGTGCCCTTCGTTCAGTGGGGAAAAATCTGCTTTTACAACCAAAAGCGAGGCTTATGCAGACTTCCCAAAGGGCATTTTCAGTTACTGCCCCTAAACTATGGAACGGCCTGCCGGATCAGACACATCTTATTACATCACTTACTACTTTTAAGAAAGCAGTCAAGATGGAGCTTTTCCGGCAGACCTTCCCAGAATAACCTCTACAGGGATGTATATTGGACCCACTTTATCCCTGGTCTCTCTTCCGAGGGAGGCACCTTGTTGTTGTTCTTATTAATATTTTATATTCGTTATATGTAGATTTAATTTTATTAGGTTTAATACTGTTTTAAGGGGGAGGGTAATGGGTGGAGGGAATAAGAATTTGGATTTTAATTGTTGTATTTTAACTTGTTGTATGCTGCCCTGATTGCTCTGCAGAGGGGCGGGTTACAAATAAAATTTATTATTATTATTATTATTATTATTATTATTGTAGCAAATTTAGAGAAATACTGGAGGTGATCCCATGGTCAGGAATACTAAAAGAGAAGGGAATTCAAGATGGATGGGAGTTTCTCAAAAGGGAGATACTGAAGGCACAATTTCAAACAGTTCCAATGAGGAAGAAAAATGGGAGGTGCCTCAAGAAACCAGGATGGATGACTAAGGAACTTTCAACTGAACTAAGTTGTAAGGGGAACATGTATAAGAAATGGAAAAATGGGAAAATCACCAAAGAGGAATTCAAACAAATAGCTAGCACGTGTAGGGTAAAGTCAGAAAAGCTAAAGTGCAGAATGAACTCAGGCTTGCTAGAGAGGTTAAGAACAATAAAAAGTTTTTTTTTTTTTTTATATGTCCGCAGCAAAAGGAAGAAGAAGGAAATGTTAGGGCCACTGTGTGGAGAAGATGGTAAAAAGTTAACAGTGGACAGAAAAAAGGCAGAATTACTCAATACCTTTTTTGCTTCAGTCTTCTCAGAAAAGGCAAAGGGTGTTCAACCTGAGGCTAATGGAACAGAGGACAAAATAGGAGAATTTCAGCAAGGAATAAGTAAAGAGATAGTACAGGAATATCTGGTTAATCTAAATGAATATAAGTCTCCAGGACCAGATGAATTACATCCAAGGGTAATAAAAGAATTGGCAAATGTAATATTGGAACCATAGGCAATAATCTTTGAGAACTCCTGGAAAACAGGAGAAGTCCCAGCAGACTGGAGGAGGGCAAACGTTGTCCCCATCTTCAAAAAGGGGGAAAAAGAGGATCCCAACAATTATCGTCCAGTTAGTCTGACATTAATACTGGGAAAGATTCTGCAGCAGATAATTAAACAGAGAGTCCGTGAACACCTGGAAGGTAATTCCATAATCACAAAAAGTCAACATGGGTTTCAGAGAAACAAGTCATGCCAGACAAATCTGATCTCTCTCTCTCTCTCTCTCTCTCTCTCTCTCTCTCTCTCTCTTTTTTTTTTTTTTTTTTTTTTTTTTGATAAAATTACCAGCTTGGTAGATGAAGGGAATGTTGTGGATATAGCATATCTTGATTTCAGTAAGGCCTTTGACAAGGTTCCCCATGACATTCTTGCAAACAAGCTGGTAAAATGTGGGCTAGACAAAGTAACTGTTACATGGATTTGTAATTGCTTGACTGGCCGAACCCAAAGGGTGCTCAACCATGGCTCCTTTTCAACCTGGAAAGAAGTGACCAGTGGGGTGCCACAGGGCTCTGTCCTGGGCCCAGTACTATTCAACATCTTTATCAATGACTTGGATGACAGTATTGGGGGCATAGTTTTATCAAATTTGCAGATGACACCAAATTAGGAGGAGTAGCTAATACCCCACAAGACAGGATCAAAATTCAAAATGACTTGAACAGACTAGAAAGCTGGGTCAAAGTTAACAAAATGAAATTCAACATGGAGAAATGTAAGGTACTGCACTTAGAGCAGAAAAATGAAAAGCACAGATATATGATGAGGGACACCTGGCTGAATGAGACTACATGTGAAAGGGATCTAGGACTCCAAGTAGACCAAAAGTTGACATGAGTCAACAGTGTGATGCAGCAGCTAAAAAGGCCAATGCAATTTTAGGCTGCATCAATAGAAGTATAGTGTCTAGATCAAGAGAAGTAATACTGCCACTCTATTCTGCTTTGGTCAGGCCTCACCTGGAATACTGTGTCCAGTTCTGGGCATAATTCAAAAAAGATGTGGAGAAACTGGGGCATGTCCAAAGGAGGGCAACTAAAATGGTGAAAGGTCTGGAAACCAAGCACTATGAGGAATGACTTAGGGATCTGGGGATGTTTAGCCTGGAGAAGAAAAGGTTAAGATATGATATGATATGATATGATATGATATGATATGATAACCGTGTTTAAATATTTAAATGGATGTCATATGAGGAGGGAACAAGCTTGTTTTTTGCTGCTCCAGAGACTAGGACCCGGAACAATGGGTGCAAGCTCCAGGAAAAGAGATTCCACCTCAACATTAGGAGGAAATTCCTGACAGTAAGGGCTGTTCGACAGCGGAACACACTCCCTCGGAGCATGGTGGAGTCTCCTTCCTTAGAGGTCTTTAAGCAGAGGCTGGATGGCCATCTGTCGGGGATGCTTTAATTGGGAGTTCCTGCATGACAGGAGGGTTTGACTGGATGGCCCTTGTGCTCTCTTCCAAGTCTACACTTCTATGATTCTATGATTCTATGATCTGTTCTAGGACCCATTTGTCCTTTTGGCTGTCCATGGAACTCAGCACTCTTCTCCAGCACCACATCTCAAATGTGTTGATTTTCCTCTTATCTTCTTTCTTGACTGTTCAGCTCTCACATCCATACATGGTAATAGGGAATACGATGGCTTGTATGATTCCGACTTTTGTGCTGAGTTGTATGTCTTTGCATTTTAGGATATTTTCTAGTTCTTTCATAACTGACCTCGCCATTCTTAATCTCCTGATTTCCTATCTGCAGTCCCCATTCCAATCAATGTTCGCTCCTAGATATGAGAACTCTTTTACTGTTTCTATTTCCTCATTGTCTAGTTTGAATGTGTGTAAGTTCTCTGTGGTCTATTTTTGTTTTCTTTATGTTCAACAGTAAGCTTGCCTTTGCACTTTCTTCTTTGATCTCCCTTAGTAGTTGTTCTAGGTCTGTGAGGTTTTCTGTTAGTATTATGGTATCGTCAGCCTATCTCAGATTGTTGATATTTCTTCCTCCTGTTGTCACTCCTTCCTCTTCCGTGTCCAAGCCTGCTTTCCTTACAATATTTTCTGTATATAAGTTGAACAGATAGGGTGATAGGATGCAGCCTTGTCTGACTCCTTTGCCAATTGGGAATCATTCTGTTTCTCTGTGTTCTGTTTTGACAGTAGCCTTTTGACCTGAGTACAGATTCCTCATTAGGACTATCAGATGTGCTGGCACTCCCATGTCTTTAAGGATGTTCCATAGCCTTTCATGATCTATGCAGTCAAAGGCTTTACTAACGCCTACAAAGCACATGCTGATTTTCTTTTCGAACTCCCTGCTATGCTCCATTAGCCATTGTATATTTGCAATGTGATTCCTGGTGCCTCTTCCTTTCCTGAACCCTGCTTGGATGTCTGGGATTTCTCTCTCCATGTGTGGTTGGAGTGTGTGTTGCAGTATTTTAAGTATAATTTTGCTTGCATGGGAGATTAGTGCTATGGTCCTATAGTTGCTGCAGTCTCTTGTGTCTCCTTTTTATGTGAATGGGGATGTATATTGATCACTTCCAAACTGTTGGCCATCATTTTGTTTTCCATATCTGTTGAGATATGTTGGTTAGCACTAGAGTTGATTCTGTCAGTGTGGATTGCAACAGTTCTATTGGTATATCATCTGTTTCTAGAGTCTTGTTTTTTTTGCCATTTCTTTTATTGCAGCTTCCACCTCAGTTTTTAGAATTTGCGGTTCATCTACATATGGCTCTTCACTCCATGGGTCCTTCATTTTGTCATCTCTTTTGTATAGTTCTTCTGTGTATTGCATCCAATATCTTTTTATTCCTTCCTGGTCTTGTATTATGTTATTTTTATTGTCATAGAGTGTCCTGGTCCTTGGTTTGAACTTTCCCTTGATTCTCAAATCTTGTGTAATAGGTCTCTCATTCTTCCCCTTTTGTTGTTGTCTTCTAGTTCCCTACATTTGTTGTTGTAATAATTTCCCTTATCTTTGCTCACTAGCCATTGCACTGTTGTGTTATTCAGCTAGTTGGCTCTATTTCCAACAGAAGTTAAAGCTAGGACTGTGGTGGTACATTCTAGAACAGTTGTGAGGGGAGCAGACATAACCCCCTCATTTGAATAATGGTATATGGTTTGGTTGTGTATATAGCCACATGGTAAGCATGTTTTCAAAGTTTTACATCTTCTCCATGTGTGGAACTCAAATAGAAATGACTTCCTTATTTTTCAGTTATGTGTGAGTCAGAGTTTGAAAGATAACCATGATTTCCTGAAATTGCAAATACAAAAAAGAGTCTTGTTGTAGCACCCTGTAAACAAATTTATTGTAGAAGAAGCCTGCATGCCTTAGAACCCCATGAGATAGATGAAGTATTATCCTCATTTGGTAGAAGATTATTAGACAGCTGGATAGAAAGACAAGTAAAGAAAGCATATACAAGTTCAGGGGAAAACGCAGCCAGTGGGGTTAAAAGTCTGTAAAATGCAAAAGATATAGAATGTCTGTTACATTTCTATACAACGTTCTATTGTAAACATGATAAGTACAGTGATTTAACACCTGTTATGGGAGAGAAAACCTAGAGTTCAGTGACTACTAAATGAATAAAATCAAGCTTGCCAATAAATTGTAATCCAGGAAGCTCATGTAAGAGTCTCCCTTGGAAATTCTTTTGCCAAAGAACTGTAATTTTCAGGTCAGCAGTAGATTGGCAAGGAAGAACAAAATGTTGTCCCAGTAGATTATGAATGTTGATTACATATTGTTGCATGTTAGATTGGCATCCATGTATTCTTTTTGAAAAAAGAGTGATAAGTTGTGCTTTTTTCTATAGAGCATTAGAACAGGACAAGTGAGAAATTCAACAGATGTTTGCAGTCTATCCTCATCTACTAACAATTCTGGATGCCACCTATTCAGCGATGCCCTCTTCTGAGATGCTTTGCTTTGTCATTAACTGCAACACTTAACTTTAATCTCTGCTTTTGCTGACATGAAGATGGTTATCATTCCTTCATTCCTCTGCCCTCCATCAATTCAGAAATCAATGTGCTTTAACCAATGTGATAGATGTGTAGGGGCCTCAGAGACTCTTTGTCTATAATGGTCTATAATGGTCATTAACTCTGCCAAACAGTTATACCTCTATTGGCCAAACAAAATGCACAATATACTTGTTGCAAGCTTTCAAAGCTCCACTGGCTTATTCATCAGGCAAGAAGTTACAAACCAAACAGGAGAAAAAAAACGGAGATGTTAATCAGATGCCTGCATTTTGATGTTTCTGTCCTAAGTTATGGTGGTAAGTGGAGGGTATCTTTTGCAGGCTGTTCCCTCCTCCTTCTGTCCTTGTGGTTATTGGGAGATTTGCAAAGACCAGGAAATTTAAAATCCATTAGCATCTCAACAAGGACCCCTCTCTTGCAATCCAATATGCCTCCACTCCTATGAGGTCACACCTCTTTGTAGGCAGAGGACAATGGATTTCTCAAGGAGGTCCCAATCCACTGGCTCACTCTTCAGGATTCCCCTGTTGTAGCTACAATGTGGTATCTCACAATCAGGAAAACATGCAGGGGTAGCTGTGTTGGCCATTTAGCAAATTCAAACAAAAATCCATCAAAAATCTGAGATGTTAGTCAGATGCATGCATTTTAATATTTCTTCCCTTAGTTTTAACTAAGTTTTAACATCTTAACTTAAGATAGAAACATTAAAATGTAGGCATCTGACTAACATCTCAAATTGTTTTTCTCTTGTTTGGTTTTTAACATCTTGCCTGATGAAGAAGCCCATGGAGCTTCAAAAGCTTGCAACAAGTATATTGCGCATTTTGGTTATCATTGTTTGGTGGATTTTTGTTTGAATTTGCTAAATGGCCAACACAGCTACCCCTGCATGTCATTAACTCTGTATAATGAGAGCTTAATACTTCCCTTTTGCACTGAATTTGTGTTCACCATCAAGCAAGTCAGTATGTAGAGACTATGACCATGCTATCTGGCAAGGTGCATGGACCTAACAACTTCCATCTAACCTCATTTTTCTACTAAGCCTAATGAAGAGTTCTAGGGAACATGGAAACACACTATATTTGTGACATTTTAGTGATCCAAAGAAGAGTCTTAAACAATCCTTGATTTTGGGGGGAAGCAGATGGTGCAAAGAGCACGCTGGGTGCCCCAACCCCTTCCCGAAAATGTTGTCGGAGCGCTGGACCCTCTGAACGTCCGGTGCTCCGAGGATGCCTATCCGCCGCAGTGTCCACACACGCTGCAGCAGAAAAGGCGCTGAAGGTGCACCAGCAGCCTTTTGCGGCGCACCTTCGGCAATTTGCGGAAGGAGCGCTATTTTAGTGCTCCTTCCTGGGGCGGCGAAGCTGTGCCGCAGGGCCGAGGAATGCAGATGCCTTGGCCCCGATCCGCAGCTTCCCGGGGAGGCCCTATGCTGCCCGTCTGCTTAGGCCCTTTGTTTATACCTTGTTAGAGGCATGGGATTGTCATTATCAGAACCCTTTCACTCTTCCAAATGACACTCAAGACTTCAGTGGACCCATTCACACTACACAATTATAGCACTGATCCACTTTAAATGCCCTGGTTCCATCCTATGGTATTCTGGAAGTCCTATGGTATTCTGAGGCACTAGAGCTGGCTGGCTGAGAATCCTAAATTTCACTCCCTACAGAATATCTCAGAATCCCATGGGATGTTGTCATGACAATTAAAGTGGAAAGTAACACAATCATTATGTAGTGTGATACATAATGTATCACATGTCTACTAAATGAGATCTGTCCTCATTGGACAAAGGAGGTTTTTGGGGGAGAGAGAGTGTCTCCTGAGGGGTTTTTTCCCCCTTCTAAATTTAGTACTTTAGTTTAGTACTTTGACAAATGTAGGATTCCAACCAGAAAGTAGTAGGAAGGAAAAATTAAATAATCAAACAGTGACATAATGCTGACTAGTATAATGAAAACATATTGAAAATATTCAAAACACAGAACTTACACATAAACAATATAACAAGGGAGTTGCATAATTGTTTAGTAACATACCATATAGCAAGGGCAGCTAGATAATCAACAATGGTTTAGCCCTCAATTTAGCAGTCCATAATAAACAAGTACACCAATAAACACATTACATTCCTTTTCAGTTTCTCCAGAAAATATGTTTTTCTCCATTGACTGTAGTGATCATATTTGCTTCTGTGAACTTCCTCATATTAACTTGTGATAAGATTCAAGCTTGTATACTTTACTCGGATAGAGGATAAATATTTGCTGTCAGGAAAATAAAATACTACAATTAACACCATAGTACTAGCAGAAAACTTCACTCACCTGGAACACTTACAAAGGAAGATCAAAGAAGAAAGTGGTAAGGCAGGCTTAATGTTGAACATAAAGAAAACAGAAATAATGACCACCTTCACAGGTTCTGCCTAGACAATTAAAAAATAGAAATAGTAAAAGAATTCCCATACCTAGGATCAAACATTGATAGAAATGGGGACTGCACTCAGGAAATCAGAAGACTAAGGGGGGATGCAGACCAGGGCGCCGGGGACGCCCTGGTCCGGAGCCCCGCGGGACCTCGGCAGCCGGACCGCGGCGCTCCTGCAGTGTCCCTGGAAGGAGCGTAAAATCAGCGCTCCTTCCACAAGACAGGGAAAGTGTGCCCTAAAAGCGTAGGGCGCACTTTCCCTGCCTTTTCCGCCGCAGCGCGTCCGGTCGCTGTGGCGGGAGGTTGCCCCAGAAGCGCCAGCCGTGCGGAGGGCTGGCAGCTCCCAGGGTGACCTCAGGAAGAGGAAGGAGTGCCACTCATGCGGTGGCTCCTCCTCTTCCGGGCCTCCAAGACGGCTCAATAAGCCGTCTGCCGAGGCCCTAAGAGGGGAAGCAGATGGCGCAAAGGGCCGTTTTGGGGGCAAGGAAGGGGAGGGGCAGCTGCACGGTGGGTGCCCCAACCCCTTCCCGAAGGCATCATCAGAGCGCCGATGACGCCTTCCCACTGCAGCGACTGCACACGCTGCAGTGGAAGAGTCGCCGAAGGTGCGCCACCAGCCTTTTGCGGCGCACCTTCGGTGACTTATGGAAGGAGTGCTATTTTAGTGCTCCTTTGAGGGGCGGTGAAGCTGCGCTGTGGGGCCGAGGTGTGGGGATACCTTGGCCCCGCGGCGCAGCTTCCCGGGGCGGCCCAGGGCTGCCCGTCTGCTTCCCCCCCTAAGAATGAGGAGGGTGGCTATGAAAGAACTAGAAAAGATTCTAAAATGCAAAGATATACAACTCAGCACAAAAGCTAGAATCATACAAGCCATTGTATTCCCTATTACCATGTATGGATGTGAGAGCTGGACAGTTAAGAAAGATGATAGGAAGAAAATCATCTTTTGAGATGCGATGCAGGAGAAGAGTGCTGAGGATCCCACAGACAGCCAAAAGGACAAACAAGTGGGTCCTAGAGCAGATCAAGCTAGAAACCTCCTTGGAAGTCAAGATGACCAAACTGAGGCTGTTGTAGTTCAGACACACTTCATGAGAAGAGAGGATTCTGGAAACAACAATAATGCTGGGAAAGGTGGAGGGAAGTAGTAAGAGAGGAAGGCCACCTACTAGATGGATGGACTCTATTAAGGAGGTCACAGGTATGGGGTTGAAGAGATTAAGCAGAGCAGTAGATGACCAAGGGTCTTGGAGATGTCTCATCCATAGGGCTGCCATGAGTTGAGATTAACTCGAGCAGTTAACCAACAAACTAAGGGGCTATGCAGACGGGAAGGAAAAGGTGACCTGAAGTTGCCTTTTCCCTAAGCTGCAGCAAGCACACTGCCTGCCTGAGGTTGCCCTAAATGAGGACAGAGCAACCGCACTGGGGGGGGGGGTCAATGCAGCTTTTCCGAGGCTGTATTGAAGCCCCAGCAACTGCATCACCAGCCCCAAGGATGCTACAAAGGGAGATGGAGCAACCGCATGGGCCGGAAGCAGCTGCTTTAATTTTTTTTTGTTCTCAAATACATATGCAGGTGTGCAGGGCCATCTCTCCTCACCTGTGCATCTGTGCAGGAAAACATCCCTCTGCACCTGCACAAGACCTGTGATAGGGTGGCATACAGTCTGTCACTCTCTCTGTACAAAGGTGACTGAAGGGGGGAAGCAGATGGGTGGCCCTGGGCTGCCCTGGGAAGCAGAGGATCGGGGCCACTGCTAGCACACACAGCGGCCCTGATTCTCCCATTTGCCACCTCTTAAAAGAGTGGCAAAATGCCGCTCCTATTAGAGGCGGCAAAAGGCAGTACCAAGAGCCGCCGCGTGACTCTTCTCTGCCCCTTCCAATGTAGCGCGTGAGGATGCTATGCTGGGAGGATGTCCTGATGCCACGCACTGTGCGTAAGGGCACGTGATGTCAGGACGTCTTCAGGGAGAGGTTGGGGTGGCTGGTATGTGGCTGCCCCTCCCCTCCCCTTCCTCCAACTTGCCGCAAAGGACCCATCTGCAGAGGCCTTAAAGTTCGGCATCCCTGTGCACCTGCACAGGATCTGTCATACACACACTGATTGTGCAAGGCTTTGCTGACCTCTGCTTCTCCCAAAGGAGTGGGTGTAGTAGACAGGTGCCACTGTCAGATCGTGGCACCCTTGGGGTGAAGGAACGGGTTTGTCAACAGAAAAGACACTCCATCATCCTCCACAAAACATATTTCACATAGATCAGGGGGGAGGGGGGAGGTATATGCAAGGGAGGTTTGTGTGGACAGACTTGATACATGCAGCTGGTGGTCATGCAAGGGACATAATCAACAGGACACATGGACAAACATTACTCCAGGAGCCACCCCCAATCATGCCAGGAAATGGTGTGCAAGTCTTATGCACACCTGTACAGAAGAGGTCACAAAGGTCACCTCTTCCAAACTACTGTGCATTCTGACAGCAAGCATACGTCCAACAGAATGCATTTATTGTCATAACAGAGGACAGTTGCTAGGGCGTATGCATAGGGTTACAATTAGGGTTAGGGTTCTAATATTCAAGTGCACCTGTGCCAGTGCATCCACACCTGGAAGCATAGGGTGCTTTAAATTAAAGCTTGCATCATAGGGCACATGCTCAGGATTGCTGTCAATTTCTGCCACATGTACGACAGTGCATTTATACAACCATTTTCTGGTACATCAGTGTCTCTGTATACATACACACATGCGAAGGTGTGCATCTTCATCAAAGGAATAGAAAAAAATGGTTCGATTTTGCAGCGGCTTTTCTCGGCTTATGACGGCTAGAGGGTGCTTTCCAGGAGACTTTTAGACATTCATCATCTAAAGGCCACACCTACAGGTCACCCTCAAAGCACCCCTTTTTGCCCGTCTGCATAGCCCCAAAATTAACATTAAGGTAGACTTTATCAAATTTTCTTGGGAAGTTTGATTATGAGGTTTACAAAATTATAGCTTTATTGCAAAGACTGCACACCCTTCTTGTTCTGTTATGAGAGGTTCTTTCTTTCTTTCCACATCATTAAATAGATGAATACTAAATTACCGACAGAACATTTTATCAATTGTTTATTACTGAGGGGAGAAATTATAGATGCTTATTTGTGTCTGAAGCTAAGATTTGGCCTCGTTCAATTTTTTAAAATAAAATATGTTTGCAATAAATTTTCCATGTGAACATTCAGCTGTTATGTGTAAATACCAGAAATGCTACAGTCTTGGTGTCTGTTTATTAAAACAGTGTCATACATTATTGCTCTTTGCCTCTGCAATTGGGGACACAGCACCTCCTGTCTCAAACAATGTGACCTTGTAATTTTGAAAACTGCAACTCATCTGCCATCATGAACCATAACCAATAACTTTTTTTTAGCTCAACCATATCTAGTCCTTGGGAAGACACAACCCCACAAGTTTGTATGTCTTCCAACAAGGGAATACAATATCATTGGAAATGACAATGGAAGGAGGGGAACTGCACCAACCATGAAGCATTATGTATCTGTTGCACCAGCACAAAGGACAAGTGATGCCGCTTATGGGTATAAATAGGCCACAAATTTATTTTGCTGTACAGGATCTGTTTACAAAACAATTTATAATTAAATACATAATGCTTTGTCACATGTGTATGTGAAGGTGTAACCAATTCCAAGTGGGTGGTCCCTCACATCATGTGACAAAGCATGTAAATAACAATAACAAACAATTTTGCCCCTCCCAAACGGAAATGATGTCATATGTCTTTATATGATGTAACCAAATTAATGACATCATAAATTTAACTACTGACGTCACTTCCCCTAATTTAATTTAGCCTAATTAATCCCAATCAAATTTTAATTAGCCAATTATTTTCCTGTCGGTAGGAGGTCATTACCTGCCACAAGATGGGGCCAGCCGAGCTTGGCATCCCCTCTCCCCCCACCCACAGACCACTTTCTTGATGTGCTCAGAAAGTGACTGCACATAAACCTTGGAACCCTCCGAAGAGAGGTGTACCCCACCCCCCCTGTACAGCTGAGGCATGGATATCTGAATGCCAACGTGGTCAATTACAAAAATGCCCAATTTGGTCAGTTGTTTAGACACAGAATGATTGAGCCAACATCATGCGCCATTAATGGCAGCGCCTTTATGGGCCCCGGACTAGCTTCGTCTTGGAAGTAATTTGGTCCATAGCAATATAGCACCAGGAATAAGCTTCTTTAACTCTTGCAAGTCCTTCACCATTTGCTTCACTAGCTGGAGACACAGAATTTTCACTAGGTCATTCTCTCCCAGGTGTATTACTAAAACCTGGGGGTGCGGATGGGTCCTTAAAAGTTCAATAATCGTATAGCTTATAATCAATGTTTATAATCAATGATTATAAGCTATACACAAGCATACTAGCTGAAAGATTAAAGGCTGTATTGAGAAATAGAATTCATGAAGACCAAGCCAGTTTTCTACTGCATAGACAAATCAGACATAATATACGAACAGTCATTGATATTTTGGAGTATTATGAGCAGAATAATGAGAAGAAATTATCAATGTTGCTCTTAGATGCTGAAAAAGCCTTTGATTCTGTGAGATGGGACACAGTGTTCACAATATTGGAGAACTTGAATTTTGGTGATAAGTTCATAAGCTGGATAAAAAGCATATATTTGGAACAAAGAGCTAAATTGATCATAAATGGCAAGAAGTCAAAGGAATTTAACAATTCGAGAGGGGTAAGACAAGGCTATCCAATCTCATCACTGCTTTTTCTGATAATTATAGAGCTACTTAATAACAGGATAAGAAAACACATAAATATAAAGGGCCCCAAAATAAAGGGGTCAGAATTCAAAATAAAAGCTTATGCTGATGATGTAATAATTTTTCTGGAAGACCCCTTAGGTAGCATTGAAATGGTAATGTCCACATTGGAAGAATTTGGAAAATAAACAGGATTCAAATTAAATAAAGATAAATCGGTCATCATCACTAAAAATATGACAAGCAAAGAAGAAGAGAAACTAATTCAGAAGACACGATGTAAGGTTGTTAAGAGAGCAAATTATCTAGGCATACACATATCTAATAGAAACACAGAATTATTCGATTTAAATTATGGAAAAATGTGGAAAGAAGTTAAAAAAGAATTAGTAAAATGGGCAAGATTAAAACTTTCACTTTATGGAAGAATTAATGCAGTTAAAATGTTTGTGTTGCCTAAGTTTATCTTTCTTTTTGCTAATCTGACAATCATTTACAACACCAAATCCTTCACGAAGTGGAATCAACAACTAAAAAGATTTATATGGGAAGGGAAAAATCCTCGTATTAAATGGAAAATTTTGATAGACAAAAAAGAAAACGGTGGTTGTGACTTGCCGGACTTGGAGCTATACTTTCAAGCAAGTGCACTAAAATGGATCCAAGACTGGATAAAGGTTAGAGATGCAAGACTACTAGATTTGGAGGGCCATGATCTAAGGTTTGGCTGGCATGCATACCTCTGGTATGACAAAGCTAAAGTACATCATGGCTTTGTCCATCACATATTAAGAAGAGCACTGAAGAAAATGTGGGAAAAGACAAAGGTAAACTTTTATTGGGGATTACCAGGATGGACGTCCCCACAAGAAGCCATGATGAGCAGATTTAGACTATCAAAGAATTGGCTCAAATATGACAACATTACAATACAAGACAGTAGAAATGGATCTATGATGCTAAAAGATCTAGGAGGCATTCAGATGATGGACCCAGGATTTACATGGTTTCATTATTACCAGCTACAAGCCATATTTAAAAATGATCTAAGACACCAAGGGATTTATCTTCACAAAAATGAAATAAACATCTTGTTTGCAGAAAAATAGAAGCAAATCACTAGTTTGTACAAAGCATTACTACAAAGAAAGCTGGAAGATGATGTAGTCAGAGACCACATGATACATTGGGCCAAAGATTTAAGCAAAGAAATTCTTCTAGAAGCATGGATCAAAGCCAGGAAGGATAAATTTACAGGTAACCAATTGATGTGAGAAAATTACTTCAAAATGGAAACTAGATGGCATCTCACCCCAGCCAGACTAGCGAAAATATATAAAAATAACAAATCTACCAGTTGGAAGTGTCATAAAGTGTATGGGTCATGGTTCCACATGTGGTGGACTTTCCCTAGTGTTGTAAAATTCTGGGAAAACATTCATGAAAAGGTATGTGAAATTTTAATGTTGTCATTTGAGTGTACTCCCAAAATATATTTGCTTAACATGGTACAGGAAATAAAGTATATAGGGAAAAAAAGGAAAGGAAAGGAGACATTTATGGAAGATTCTCCTATTTATGATAACAATAGCTAGAACATTAATTGCTAGCAATTGGAAATCGGAAGAAACTCCCAATACTGAAACTTGGCTGTATAGACTGATTGATATAGCGGAACTGGACAAAAAAATGGAACTAGTAGAAGGGAAAATAAGTAATGAGACAAATGAAAAATGGAGGCCCCTATACATATATTGTGGGGAAAAAAATTGGAAAGATTAGTATAAAAGTAAAGTATGGGTAAATAAATAAATAAAAACATATAAGGGAAAACAACATGCTATAACAGAAATAATGTTTGAGACACTAGACAAATTTTATAATTAATATAGAAGTTGTGAAATTTATGTTTAATAAAAGCAACATATAGACAGGTATGTAACTGATACTCTTAAAGGAAATAAGGGATTAATTATAATCTCTAAGAAATACAGACAATATTAATTACCTAGAACAGAGCAAGATGTCAGAAGTTAATATATATATCAGTTAGTGGTAGCAATATAGTCTTTCTTTTTCCGCCACAACTATGGGAAAACTATGTACCGCCACAACTATGGGAAAAAGTTCCAAAAATGTCAGGTCTCTGGTCAGACCACATTCTGTCCAAGCCAGAGGCCAGGCCTCAGCTGCCTATTCCAATAAACTCCAAATCCGTGGGCACCAGCAGCGTCAGAGTGTACCTGAAAATCTGCCCTCAGCAGCATTTCAGACCTCCAGAACGAAATCCCATGGAATTGTTCAAAAAATGACTCCCAGACCTTCAAGTCCTCACAAATCCCTTTGGTGATTCTTATATGATGATGTGGAAGAGAAACACCTTTAGTGGCTCTATAAAGTCATGCGAAAAATGCTCGTCCCAGAACTATTACTTTACATGCAAAATTTAACAAGCCTGTAAGGGATTGAAAGTCATAAAGTGTAGCCTTGTGCTTCCCCATCATTGACCTAACCTGCTCCTTCATAGCCATTAGCTTGTCATTTGGTAAGCGAGATATCCCAGCAATGGTATCCATCTGAATCCCCAAAAAAGTAAGCCGTGTGTCAGGACCCTCTGTCTTTTCTTCTGCTAAAGGAACACCCAACTCTGCCATTAAACCCTGAAAGGTGACTAAAGTATCACTTCATCTTGATGAATTGGGAGCTCCAGCTACCAAGATATCATCCAAGTAGTGGGTGATTGCAGTATTGCCTGACCTCTTGACAACACACCAATGCAGGAAGGTGCTAAATGTTTCAAAAGCTGAACAGGAAATAGAGCACCCCATTGGCATGGCTTTATCGAAATAATACTTTCCTTTGAATTGAAAACCCAAGAGAAATTCATCTGGGTGTACCAGGAGCAACCTGAAGGCGGATTTTATATCACATTTTGCCAACAGTGTCCCCCTGCCTAACGCCTTGGCCATCTTAACCGCTGAGTCAAAGGAGGCATACTTAACAGATGTTACATTTGGGTCTATGGCATCATTCACAGAATCCCCCTTTGGGTAAGATAAATTGTGGATTAACCTATATTCTCCTGGGGCCTTCTTGGGCACCACACCCAGAGGGGATAAGCAAAGGGTAGTAATTGGCAAGTGATTGTGAGGGCCTGAAATCCTTCCCGCTGCAACCTCTTTAGCCAGCTTGTCCCTTACTATAGCCAGCAATTCCTTCACAGAACAAGCATTAGGCGCATAACGATACTCCCTGGGACCTGAGTAAGTGATGCAAAAACCTATAGAAAATACCATTGAATATATAAGAGGCTGAGTTGCTGTTGGGGTATATCCGGAGGCATGCTACCAGAGCCTCCACATTAACCGGTGATGGTGCTTTTCCCTCCTGGTGACAATGGCTGTGGTGTGCCCCTGACTCCTGACCTCCTGCCTCTAACACAGGAAGAGCTGGGGTGATTCATCCCACAGGTGTTGCACTTGTGCTCAAACCTGCAGGGTTGTCTCTTGCACTTACCTGCGTTGAAGTCCCAGCAAACACCAAATTGCTTTCTTTCTCCCTTCCTAGGCCTCACATTTTGCCCTCTCAGCTGTGTAACCATGGGCACAAACCCATTGTCACAACAGTTCGAAGGGGAGGCCTCCAGCATTACATCTGCCCACAGCTCCAGGATAGAGAGTGGTCTTGTGTAGCCCTCATTCTGAACTGCTCATCATATTGTCACTATGCTGCACCACGAGAATTGTGATGGCAGTTAGTATATGCTTTGATTATGATCTCCTGATTTTTGAAGAAATCAGGTGACCTATGAGGCTCTTTTTCCTCCACAACTCCCCTGTATATAGTGAAACCTATTATCCAGTTGATGAAATTACGTTCCGGCTTAGGGCGTTTAAATGCCTGGAACTCTTTGGGGAGGCTAAACACTATTCCATCCTTTACCGTGATCCTTGGTTCAGGATCACGAAAAGTAAGGGAGAATAAGTCTATATATTCCCCTTTCCAGAGTCTTTCTTTGGTGGTAAGCAGAAGGTGTGAGCCCAGGGGAGTGGACATTCTAGCATATGGGTTGCATTCCCCTACCCTGTCCGCACCTGCCAAACCAACCATTCCCAAAGAAGACACTCTTGGTAGCTCACCAGCCATGAAAACCACTGGCTGCCACACCAGCACCCTTGAGTCAGACCCCTGGGAAGACTCAGGAGCCATCAATGGTGCTTCCAGCGATGCAGAGCTGGGGCGTACCATCCCCAGGCCCTGTCCCACCTGCCCACCTGGAGGCCATACTGAGGTGGGCCATGACGCCTATGCAGGGGTAGAAAGAGACACACCTGATGTAGAAGCTTGCTGGGAAGCATCACCAGCTGACTGTGAAGTTCCCCCAAAGTGTGGCCCTGCAACATCTTGAGTGTCCATATGAGATGTAGAGGCACCTGCCTATTCCGCTCTCCCCACCTCAGAGGTCTGCTCCATCGCGCCTCCACCTAGAAAAACTGCTCCACGCAGGAGGTTATATAGATCTGCCAAGGTAGGCTGATCACACACAGGGTCAGCAGCACCCTGTTGCCCCACACCTGTAACCCTTTGCAGGAGTTCCCACACATTGGCTATGGTAGGTTGCCGTACTTCCATAGCTGTAGCCACCAGAGGACCACGTGCTGTGTCGACTGCCTGAGACTCAGGCAAAGGTTGAGGGGGCATCACTTCTGTGTTTTGCAAAGCAGAAGTGCTGGCAGAGGCTGTAGCCTGAAGCCCCTTTTGAGCAAGCTGATTGCACACTGCAACACAGGCTTGAATGGTCTTGCCCAATTGTGTGAGCTGTGCTACAATTTCGTTGTCTCTGCCAACCATTTTTGAGGGCCTCTTTGGACCTGACACAGCAGGAGCTGCAAACCTTTTTGATTGGGCCTTGCTGCGGGGCATTATCCTGTGCAAGTGTACACCTAGCTGCAAGCACAGGTCCACCAAACGTGCCACCGGCTTTGGATGACTACACCGGGCCACAAGGCCACCCTTCCCAAGTCTCAAGACACCAACCGCCAGGAAGCTTCACTGGCAAACACATGGGGAAGGTGTCCACCAGGACCCAAATGGGGACCCTTTCCAACAAACACCCACCGTAGGAGAAGATCACCGAGCCTGTGGAGGCTGGACGTGCCCTACCCTGCCCCACCGGATGAGTGGAACCCCAACCTTACTGGTCCGGAGTCACCGGGGCGCCGCTAGGCCTCAAGTTCAGCTGACACGGTCTACACATCCAGCAGAGAGCCACCTGATGCAGCACCCGCCTTGGCTTGGTGTCCACCCTAGCCGGGTGTTCGAGGTACTGTAGGCCGCTCCCAAGGCCTTAAGTGACCGGCCCGAAGGCCTCGCTCGGCCTTAAACAGCCGAAGTGACAAGCACAAAATTGACCTCCTCCATGCAGTACTCAAAATCTATCAGCAAACAATTAGCAAAAGGCAGTGTGAAGAATTGCTAGGCCCAAAGCTTCGTAGGTAGCCAGAGAAAGCAGCTAAGTGATGTGACTCGCTCAGCTGCTGCTCTGAAATGGCTGCTGCCACGTGGCAGCGTGCAGCTATATAATCCTAAAATCCCGCAGGAAATCTCGTGTTGCCTTCAGCACCATGAGATTTCCCAGCGTGCTTTGCCACAACTTTTACACTAGGTGATTGGCTAAGCGCACAGGAACCGAGGTGGAAATTCCTACGTGCCCAGACAACCAGTTGTCCCCTGTCCTAAAATGGCCGGCGCAACAAGGATCCTCTCCCAATGAGTCGGGGGGGGGGGCATTCCTTCTAATGTGATTACAAACTGACAGCTCCAACTACATTGTCAGGACAAGAGGAAATGGTGTTGATTCCTGTTGCACATGAAAGTGAAAAACACCAACAGTGGGTGCACACCTCTGGATTTGTCTTGAAGAAATGAACACTTGCAAATGCCTGGCACTTAGGGGCTCATGACCAATCAAGGATGAAGGTAAGGTAGTGTAAACAGGAGTGGGAAACCTATAGAATGATGAGTCTGGGCACTTATATTTTTTCTTAGGGAATAAGCAGAAAATAAAATATATATTTTTTAAAATCCTGGTGCATTTAGGGTGTACATCAAAAGAGAGCATACTTATACACATCAATCACACTAGTTATATGCTAATTCATAGAAGCAATTGTTTGGTTTAATACTCTCTTCCAAACACTGCTTTCATGCTTCTCATTTTGGAGCCCTTTTCTTTTTAACCTGTTGCCTTGGGGAGATGTGAACAGTGAGCTGCTTCAACTCACCATGAGACATCACTTTGTTGTCCAGTTTATATTGACATGCAGGCAGTAAAGTATTTGGATACTAAAATTGGGCACTTATTGGGAAAAGTGTGTGTGTGCTTTAATGGTGCATGTGTGTTAGAGGTCCAATGCCCCTATTTTCTGTAGCATCCTTTGAAGGGGCAACATGCATTTCTGACTTTGGCCTGCTACAACCTCTTGTTGCAAGACATCAACTTACCACAAGAGGAAAGTGAAATGCTGAAATACTGAAAGTGTGTACATTCTGCCCCCTTTTAAAATGAGGGTGTGTGTGTTACAGGTATAGCACACTTGCACACATAACAAGCATGAATTAACTGGATAGACAGAAGAGGTGGCAGAGGGAAATGGAAGAATTACAGGGGAGTTAGTCAAAGTCAGTCTATTATAGTATTCTGTGCAACCCAGTACAGACAAGAGGTTGTGGGGCCCTATCAAGAAAAAGAAGGATAAAACAGGCTGCCTTCTATGGAAGGCATAACATAATTAAGCATAATCAAGCATGTCTTAATTAAGCAGAAACTTTTTTAAAAGCCCTGTGTTTGGAGGAGCTCTTTGAGAGTGAGTTTAAAATGTCCTTTAAAAGGTTTAGAACTGATTAGTGGGCAACTGTGATTACAAAGAATATAAAGTGTTTATGAAGGAAAGCAGCACACACCAACTTTAATGTAGTGACTATGAGAACATTTCTTTAGCATCTTGGAGTGATTAAACCACATCATCACTCTCTAAAGCATTATTTCAATCCAGTAAAATTACTGGCAAGAGTCACATTTACCTCAGCAATCTTCCAGTTCAACAGAGGGCAGGAGGAAGAGGAGGCACTGGGCAGATGTAAAAATACTTTATAAAGAACTTATTTGCTAGAGGACTTGATAACTGGGATATGGTTGTCTCCATCTACACAGGGTGGAGACAGTATAACCACAGCTTTACCTTTGCCACCACTAGCATAGAAGAATTTATGAATGAAAGGACTGCCAATCATAAGGAGCCACAATACTGAATTGAACTTCTGAATAGGAAATGATGGTGACAAGTATTAGTGACGGCTATTGTCTTCATGTCAAACTCTTTATATTCTGGCAACAGAAGTTAGATTAGATGGGCAGTCATTCTGACCAGCAAGACTTTTCTTCTGTTTTCAGAAAAAGCCATAGAGAAAAAAAATCATGTGCCATGAAATATTGATATTTTTCTTCCAAAGGGCTCAGTTGTATTTCTCCATATTTTAGTTGTTTATAACCATCCCCTGTGCTTTCAGAAATTGAGTGAGCACAGAAAAAAACAAAAATGCATGATTTGGTTCTAATTACTGTTATTTCTGCTAGTCATACACATCAATATATCCCTTATAGCCACCTCAAAAATTGCCAGCATCTCGATACTAAGCATGACTAATCAAAGGTAATCCCCATTGAGTTCTCTGGCATTTAACGTCTTTGCCTGATAAAGAAGCCAGTGGAGCTTTAAAAACTAGGAATATGTATTTTGTGCATTTTGGTTGGCCCAAAAAAATATATCACTGTTTTGTGGATTTGGGATGTTATTGTACTTTGGTACATGCCCAAAATGGCTACCTCTGGATATGTATTCTGGATGCAAGATACCATATTTTAGCCACATCAGGGGAAACCTAAAGAAAGGGCAAGTGGACTTAGACTTGACCATTTGAGATTTCTACCTCAAATAAAGATAAAACATTTTTTCTTTAAAAAAAAATGTTGGAGTACATTTTGCATGTTTTCCAAAGACAGCTCCTAAAAAATGTTTCATAATGCAAAAACATGGAGGGCTTCTTTAGAAATTTAGAGCTTTCTGCCTAACAAAGGTCCAAACACATGGAAGAAATAATCCAGTTTGAGACTACTTTAACTCCCTTGCTCAATAGTGGAAATTCTGGGAACTGTAGTTTTGTGAGCCATTTAGCCTTCTCTGTCAGAGAGCTCTGGTGCCACAATAAACTACAATTCCCAGGATTCCCTAGCACTAAGAGCCTTTACAGACTGCCAGAAATAATGAAGCTTGAGGCCACTTTAACTGTTCTGGCTCAGTGTTAAGGAATCATGGGAACTGTAGTTTATTGTAGCACCAGAGCTCTCTGACAGAGAAGGCTCAATGTCCCAGAAAACAAATACAATTCCCATGATTCCCTAGCACTGAGCCAGGACAGTTAAGTGGCCTCAAGCTGCATTATTTCTGGCAGTCTGTAAAGGCCCTTTGCCAGGGAAGTTAAAGTGGCCTCAACTGAATTATTTCTGATGGTCTAAAGGTAACAGATTAGTTCCAGAGTTGCCTACCCCAGTCCCAAATATCTGGCTTTCTTACCTATAGTAGATCTAGAGATTTCTTTTAATTTTTCTTCATCATAGTCTAAATATATCAAACAAACCTGCTAAAAGAATAATATGCCAGTCCTCTGAACTGTGACAAAGTTTCATTCATTGTTGTGTTGTGTTTTTAATGGTAATGGTTGTTGTCTCAATAGTTCTATTCTATTTGAAAATAATCTACTACCTACATGATACCTAACCCAATTGCTTCTAAAATAGTAGGCCAAAGCATACAGCCAAAAAGGAGCAGCCTCAGGCCACTCTGGCCATAATCAGGCCAGGACCTCTCCTTAAAAGTTTGGCTTTTCCCCTCTACAGCCTCTTACAGCCTTGGAGTGGCTTCCGGCCACTTTGGGAGCATGCATCAAGTAAACGCCACACCCTCAAAGTGGCAAGAAGCTGCCTTATTTGGCCTGTGTGATTCAGGCCAGAGTGGTTTTTTGTTTATTTTTTGCTTCAATAATCTTATTGTGATACTCTTCACACAGTTATAATGATTCTTTGTACTAAAAAGCATGCTTTTGGATCTTCAACTTGAATTTTTCTGTTTAGAAAACTGATATTTTTCATTCTTCCACCTGACTGGATCTGAAAAATCCTCAATATCATTCTCTTGTTCAATTCATTTATCATGAATGGGCATTTCTTATTTTCTTACAATGACCACCTCATGACATCAGACTTTTCCTTCTGGAGTTAAAATTTCTGATGTGAAAACTACCATTAAAAAGTAATGGGGAATGGTGGATACTTCAAAAGAACTGGAATCAAGACATACCGTACTCACTTTATATATAACCTGAAGTAGTGGTTCTCAGCCTTTGGTCCTCCAGATGTTTTAGACTTCAGCTTCTAGAATATCTGATGATTGACCAATCTGGTTTTGACTTCTGGAAGTTGAATTCCAAAACACCTGGAAAAGCAAAGTTTGAGAACCTGACATGAAGAACCTGTTACTGAATCCTATAGGGCTGCAGTTCCATCCCAGAATGATGAAGTGATGGAAATTATGGGGTTAATGAGCCACATCTTTATTAAACCAAATCAAAGAATTACAATGAGACTCATAAAAACAAAGCAGATATCCAGTAAGGATCTCCTAACAGCATGCAGATAACCAGTGAAGCTTAAGCTATCATTTCCAGCTAAGAGATGAGTTGCTAGAAGCCTTTGAAACTAATAGAGCGGAGTGGCTCTGGTTTATAAGAACACCTTGACCTTGGCCAGGATACCTGTCCGGTACACGACCCACATCTAGTGCATGTACCTTAGCCTGAAGGTCAGGGATAGTTTAGGGATTCTGCTAGTCTACCGGCCACCCCGTTGCCTAGCAGACTCCCTGACCGAGCTGACACAACTGGTCTCTGAGCTGTTGCTGGAGACTCCCAGGCTTTTAGTTCTGGGGGACTTCAACATCCCGCTGGAGACCAGTTTAACAGGTGCGGCTCGGGAGTTCATGGATACCATGACAAACATGGGCCTATCCCAGTTGGTCAACAGGCCTACGCATTGTGCAGGTCATACACTTGATGCAGTGTTCTGTACCGAACAGGCATATCCGTGGGCGGAGGTGGGTAGCACCTCCGCATTGTCATGGACGGATCATTTCCTGGTCAAGATGAAACTCAGAGCCAATATCTGCCCCCCCCCCGGGGCTGGTGGACCTATTCGAATGGTCCGCCCTCAAAGGCTAATGGAGCCCACTGGATTCCAGAAAGCCTTGGAGGGTTTAATGTTTGGGAATGCCGGTGATCCTGTCAAGGCCCTGGTTAATACATGGAACATCGATCTTACCAGGGCTATAGACACGATCGCTCCCAAGCGTCCTTGCCACTTCGCTTCAAACCGTAAGCCTTGGTACACCTCTGAGCTTAGGAAAATGAAGCAATTTGGACAACGACTAGAGCGCATGTGGTGGAAAACTCGACTCCGATCAGACAGAACTCATCATAGGAACTTTCTTTGGTCCTATCGGGAGGCAATACGTGCAGTGAAGAGAGCCTTCTCCTCTGCACGTATTGCGTCTGCAGAGTCCCATCCAGCAGAACTGTTCAAGGTGGTGAGGGAGATGACGCAGGTGCCTCCTGCGCCAAATCCCTTGCTTAACCCGACAAGGGTCTGCTGTGACGCGTTTAACAACTTCTTTGCAGATAAAATCTCTCAGATCAGAGCCGACTTAGACGCCACTATTGGAACAGAGTCTACAGGTGAGGTGTCCACCGACTCCGCCGATGTAGTTATACTGGATCAGTGGCAATCTGTGAGTACCGAGGACATGGACAAGCTGCTTGGTAAGGTGAGGAAGACAACTTGCCCTCTCGACCCTTGCCCATCATGGCTGGCCGTCCGGGGGGGGATGCATTGAGGAGATTCCTTACGGATATCATCAATGCATCCTTCAGGGAAGGACATGTTCCATCATATTTAAAGGAAGTGGCGGTTAGACCGCTTCTGAAAAAGCCTTCCCTGGACCCCCTGGATATGAAGAACTACAGGCCTGTGTCACTGCTGCCATTTTTGAGCAAGGTGATCGAGAGGGCGGTTGCTCTTCAGCTCCAGGCAGTCTTGGATGAAACAGATTATCTAGACCCATTTCAAACCGGCTTTAGGACAGGCTTTGGGGTCGAGACTGCCATGGTTGCCTTGACTGACGATCTGCGTCTGAGCATCGACAGGGGTAGTGTGACCTCTCAGACGCTTTCGATACAATAGATCACAACATCCTCTTGGGCCATCTGAGGGGGTTAGGTATCGGGGGCACTGCCTTGCAGTGGTTCCAGCCCTTCCTCTCGGGTCGGTCCCAGAGGGTGCTGCTCGGGGACTGTAGCTCCAGTAAGAGGGACCTCACTTGTGGGGTCCCTCAGGGAGCTATTTTGTCCTCAATGTTGTTTAACATCTACATGAAGCTGTTGGGTGAGATAATCTGGAGTTATGGTGCTGGGTGTTATCAGTATGCTGAAGACATCCAACTCTATTTCTCCGTGTCTCGTTCATCAGCCTCAAATTCCAATGGCATCTCTTCTCTCAATGAATGTCTTCAAGCGGTAATGGGCTGGATGAGGAAAAACAGATTGAAACTGAATCCAGACAAGACGGAGGTGCTCACGGTACAAGCCCTGAAACCAAGAATTGGGTTGCAACCGCCAGTCCTGGATGGGGTCACACTCTCCTCCAGTGACTGTGTTCACAGTCTGGGGGTGCTCCTGGACCCGTCACTCCTGATGACTAATCAGGTTAATGTAATGGTCGGCTGATACGCCAGCTGCGCCCTTTTCTGGAAGTAGGGGATCTTGAGACTGTTGTGCATGTGTTGGTAACCTCACGCCTTGACTTCTGTAATGCGCTCTACATGGGGCTACCCTCGTGCTTGGTTCGGAAACTGCAATTGGTTCAAAATATGGTGGCCAGATTAATATCTGGAACATCTAGGTGGGACCATATTACTCCAGTATTAAGGTCCCTCCACTGGCTACCTATTAGTTTTATACTGAGATATATATCCTTTTTTATTTCTTGCTTTTAAATTGTATGGATTTAATAACTTTCTAAGGAGGGGGGGGGAAACAGCTTTTAAATGATGTACTGTGATTTTATTATGTAAGCCGCCCCAATTGATTTCAGAGGGGCAGGATATCAAATAAAATTATTATTATTATTATTATTATTATTATTATTATTATTATTATTATGATGGATGATACTGTGTGAATAGCTTTGCAGTAATGGGATCAAATACATGTACTTCAGTAGTTCTGTTCAAACTCTGTGGCTGAAATTTCAGCAAGAAAAAGATTTTATTCTATCCAAAGACATGTCAAAGCCCACACTACCAACTGAATATGTTTAATTTGTTGCTTCCTAATATGATTACCAGGGTCTCTTTCACAGTACACAAATATAGTAGTACAATTCCACTGTAACTGTCATGGCTGTATCATACAGAATCTTGGGATTGGTAGTTTGGTGAGGGACTATAACTTGTTAGCTAAGAATTCTAGATAGCCCTTTCTACTAATCCTAGGATTCTATATGATTGAACTATGATAGTTAAAGTGGGGTCATAGTGCTATGTTTGTGCAGTGTGAAATAACACCTGGTCTCCTGTGACTCACCTCCTGAAATTCAAGCAATAGAGCCAGGAGATAAGAAATGGTCTTTGCAAGTCAGGATACAGAGTCTGTTGGGATTAGAGATGCAAATATTTGCTTTTCCCCCTCCTGCACACAAGAATGATTTTTTGTTAAGATTTTCTGGACAAAATTATGAGAGGGTTCACCTCCCATTTCTCAATGATTATTCACACAGCAGAAACTTGCAATTTATTTTGTTCTGCAAAGAATCTATATACAATATACAATATGCAAATATAATATATTTTTGCACAAAATATAGTGTTCTGTACAAAATGCCTTTCTATGGATGTAATTTCTTTTGTAAAAATCTTGTAATGTGAAAATCATGAAAAATATACAGACAATTATCATGACACAACAAGAGTAGAGAGACCCTTTCCTATCAAAGATAGCAAAACTTATTTGCATCCTTAATTGGATTAGGACAGAACCCAGAGATATCTGATTGGAATAATCCCATGAAAACTTTGGCTATGACAACTTAATTCCCTAAAGTAATATCTGGTATGCATGGGGACAAAGTAATCTCAGTCCTAAAACAAAATATACTATGTTTTTGATACTTCATCCTCATCCAAAAATATATTCACCCTCCTGGATTTTCTGCAATGTTTCTTGAATCAAAACACTGAAATTTCACATCAAATCTTGAGACATGTAATGCCACCTCTAACCGTATACAAGAACTGTTGTTCCTTCACTTATGTGTTTGACACTAATCTTTCCAAATATTTCCTTCCTTATTACTACAGAGGTGACCTTAGAAGCATCACTTGAATAACAGAAATGAAGTCTATAGTACTTATTTTGCTATATCATTGTCAAGTCTCCTTCTGGTGATGTTCCCCCCCCCAAAAAAAAAGTTGCACCAAGACATTATATATTATGAAAATTAAAGCAAATTGGGTACTTTCTACCCTGAGGAACATTAAGGGCAACCAAAATAATTTCAGTATGACTAGCAAAATGTCTCAGGAAGCTTCCAGAGATTGGTAAATTTTCATAAAAGTTCAAATAGGGAACCATGAACTAATTTGAAGATTAAAAAAAACAACTAGGCAAAACACCCAAGTATTTCAAAGGAATGAATAGACTCCAATTTAAATAGCAATAATTACCAATGCATTTGTGTGTGCATTATATGGCCTCAGAGTGAAACATTTCCTTAATAATATTCTGCAAATTTTCGATTGAAAACAGAATAACAAAGCTGTATATTTCATAAAGCACATGAGTCAATATTTCTTTTGAAAAGCTGTGAAATGAATGAGAAGGCATCTATGGTGCCATCTTCACTTGCCAGAATATTCTGGAGTGCCCACAGAGTATTCTGGCCATGAATTCCTCTTGTATTCCCCTCCCCACCTGCTCTCTTTTGCTGCAAGTTTTGGCTCTCACAGAGAACAATAGGTGTCTGCCTTCCCACATAGTCCCCATTTATCACTTGATGTCACTGCTGAGGTCAGAAGTGCCCAGCCATGTTATCTATTCTGGGCACTTTGTTCTGACCTCAGAGTGACTCACGCTTGCAGAAGCAGCACTCAGCAGCTCACAGGGACCCCAAGTGAAGGCAGCTGCAAAGAGAGCCAAAATCAGCAGCAAATGGAAAATTATTTGAATGTGGGTTGCAGGAGGAAGCCCCAGATTGGGTGTGGACATTGTGAAGATAGTTCAGATCCAATTCAGGGTTTTGGCCCTACATCAGGGGTAGGCAACCTTTCCCCTTTAAGGGCCGAGGGACTTCAGCTCCCAGAATCCCAGGAGCTATTGGCCAACATGGGACTATTGGCCAACATGGCTGAGGCTCCTGGGAGCTGAAGTCCCTCGGCCCTTAAAGGGGAAAGGTTGCCTACCCCTGCCCTTCATCATGTAAACACAATCTAATGAGCTGGGGGGGGAGGGGGATTTGAGGTAAACCATTCATATAGACAAGCCCACATTCAGGATCTTTGTTCTGGATGAAGCATGCTCCATTTAAAGACTGTAGGGCTGCTAACATTGGCACAGCAACACTAAATAGTGAATTGCCTAGTAAAGTGATAGAAACTAATGAAAATCAATCAATATTAATTACATTGGAAATTTGCTAACAAAAGAGAGCAGATTAATTACATATATTTTTTAACTAAAGTGATTGACCTGAAATGGAATTTCAGCATTAACATTTCTTTAGAATTAAATTATTAATTAATTAAATTAATTAAAGAAGCTGTAGTACCAACGTAAAACAGTTATACATTACCTAGTTGGCTCTTTAACCAAAGCTCATAGATTTTTTCAAAACAACTTCTTGCTTTTTCATTAGTCCTTCAGGATTAGAGAATATCAAGGTTTAGCCCACAAGTCTCAGATCAGTTATTTCAGAGTACTTCCAATGGGATTTTAAGGTGTTTTTGAGGTTAGCAATCTTAGGAAAAGATGCTCACCAACACATTTCTTTTAAAAAAGCAGAAATACTACAGAGACCAAAATTATTTTATATTTGTAAAATTTGGAGGACTTCAGAATGTTGTACAAACAGCTGAAATGTGTATGAAGTAAATATACATAAAAGAAAAAAATACCTTATTAATATTTCAAAATAATTTCAAACAATGTTGTCCTCTACAAAACATTTTTGTCTCAAAGACATCTATTCAAATATCCTAAGCCATGAAAATTCCATGCTGCAAATAAAACAATGTTTTAGGTTTCAAAACAATTGAGGCAAATATGGGATTCGTACGACATAAAAATGATGGTTATTAACCTAGTCTCACACATTAGTTTTGGAAAATTTTTTTTAAAGATTTTTAATATATGGTTGGAGTGATAGACTGGGACTTGAGAAATGCAGGTTCAAGTATCTATGAAACCATGAAACTCAGTGGTTGATCCTGAGTATTCCGTCTCGCAGTTTGATCTGCCTTACAAGGTTGTTGTAAGGATAAAGCAGAGTAAGGAAGAGTAAAGTCACACATACCATCTTGAGCTCACTGGAAAAAAGTTGGGGTCTAAAACATAAAAAATAAATATTTTCTGCAGAGAAGCATTTTTCTCCCACAAAGAGGGTTTCAATGTAATAACAATTGCAAATGCAAACCATTCTGTTGTAACTGGGATTTAAAAATATTGATAGCTCATACATGTGTATCCAATATTACCTTTGAGTAGTGAACACCTACACTCATGTAATTATGCAATGGTTGCACTACACGACCCTTTAATGTATAATAATGTCATTCAACTGATTGCTGGTTTCTCCTTTTATTGAGTAATTATGAATGTAAAATGACTGTCTCTGCATTTCAGTGAATATAGTGGTACACTGAAGGCACTGAAAAAAAGTTGTGCACAAGTGAAGAATGTACAACTGCATGCAAAATAGTTATGCTGGCAGAACCCTGTGTACAGAACATATCTGTTGCGTAATGACCAAAAAAGGGCATGCTTGTGTAATGGAGCTTACACATATGTATGACACCCAGTGTTGTGAAATGACAGAATAATTCTCATGCCTGAAGAATGGTGGGCGATAAAATTACTTTTCTCCTCACCTGAAAAGTGTGAGATAATTGCAGTGTCTCCTCTCTCACAATGGCCAGTGATCAGCCATTTCAATCAGAGGCAGGAAATTTCTTTTGAAGCTTCATTTGTTTTGTATATATATTTTATTTTATTTTTTTTAAAAAAAACATAAAAAACCCACTTAAAATATATTCTTAGTCATCTTTACAGTACATTTACCCATAGTTCCAACTTCTCAATAGTTCTTTGAAAGTAAGTACATTTTTTTCCACATTTTACATACATCATTTCTGTGTCTATTACTTCTATCTTCTATCATCATCTCAGATCCAGTTCATTTACACAATCTTAATAACTACTTTGCTGCTTTATTCCCATTTTCTATTTATATATTCTTCCACTGGAGCCCACTCTTCCTCAACCAATTCCACATTCTCATTATTCAATAACCTTGTCAATTTGTCCATTTCCTTCATCTCTAACAATTTCAATAGCCATACATCTACCGTTGGAGTTGTCTCCTGTTTCCATTTGGAGGCTATTAGTATTCTTGCTGCCGAGACCATGTAAAGTATTAGTCTCCAATATTTTCTAGTTATATCTGCTTCTAGTTTGTATGTCATATTTAATAAATATAATTCTGGATATAATTCAAGTCTGTTTTTAAGTATGTCTTCCATCGTCATGTGTATTTTTTCCCAATACATTTTCATTTTGGGACATCTCCACCAAACATGATACCAAGATCCAACATTGCTTTTACATTTCCAACATTCGTTCGTTTGTAGTTTATAAATTTTTGCCATTCTAGCAGGGGTGAGATACCATCTTTGTTCCATTTTCCATTGATTTTCTCTTATGTCTTGAGAGCGAGTAAATTTTCTTGTCATTTTCCTTGCTTTCTCCCAGTGATCTACCATTATTGTCCTACCAATGTCTGTTGCCCACTTGATCATATTGTCTGATATTATTTCTTTTTCCTGTCTCTGACACATTAATATTTTATATAATTTACTTATTCTCTTTTCTCTTGTCCCCAGCCAAATTTTATCTATGTCTTTCAATTCTTCTTCCACCCCTTGCAGCTTAATATCCATTTTAAATCTTTCCTTTATTTGGGTATATAATAACCAGTGCATTTTATCATCTAAATGTTGAATCTCAGACATAGCTTTAAGTTCCAATTGGTTTCCAATCTTCTCCAGTATCTCTTTATATTTTAACCAAATTCGAAGGGCTGTCCATCTTCCAAAAAAAGCTTCATGTGGTGAAGTCCATAAAGGTATTTTAGTGTATATCATTTTTTTTCAGTTCTTTCCAAGTTTTAAGTAAGCTTCTTCTTATTACGTGGTGTTGGAATTCTTTGTGAACTCTATCCTTATCATAACATAAGTATCCATGCCATCCGAATCTGTTGTTGAATCCCTCCAAATTCAATATATCCTGGTCTTCTAATGTTATCCATTCGGATAGCCAATCTAAAACATTCGCTTTGTGGTAGAGTTCTAAGTCTGGTACATTCCTCCCTCCATCTTTACTTTGTCTTGTCATTGTTAGCCAATTGATTCTCACTTTTATACTTTTCAAAATAAATTCCTTCAAATCTTTTTGCCACTCTTGAAATATTTGCCTGTTATGTATTATCGGGATATTCTGAAATAAAAAAAATTAATTTGGGTAAAATCATCATTTTTATCGTCTCTATTCTTCCTGATAATGATAGCTGGATTTTACTCCAATTTATCATATCTTTCTTGATTTCTCTCCATTTTGGTTTATAATTGTTTTCGGATAAATCTACATTCCTTTTGGATATCCATATCCCCAAATATTTAGTTTTATTTACAACCTTACAATGCGTTTCTTCAGCTAATTCTGTTTCTTCTTTTTTTGTCATGTTTTTGGTAATTATTACTGTTTTGTCATAATTTATTTTAAATCCGGCCCTATTCCCAAAATCTTCTATCATTCTGAATGTTTCCTTTATATTTTCTATTGGGTCCTCCAATATCAATACCACATCATCGGCAAAGGCACGTAACTTATATTCTTTTCCTTTAATCTTCATTCCTCTAATGTTTGGGTTTCCCCTTATCTGATTTAGTAATGTCTCCAACACCATTATAAAAAGAAGAGGTGATAACGGGCATCCCTGATGCGTCCCTTTGCCGATATTAATTTTTTGTGATTTGTTTCCATTTATCACCAGGCTTGCTGATTGTTCACTATATATTTCTTTAATCCAATTACAGAATTTTTCTCCCAACTTCATTTTTTCACATATTTTTATCATAAAAGTCCAATTTACATTATCAAAAGCTTTCTCTGCATCCAAAAATATAAGTCCCAATTTTTTGTCATTATTCTTTTCATAGTATTCAATCACGCACGTCTATTATTGTTCTTATATTGTCCTTTAAATATCTTTGAGGTAAAAATCCCGACTGTTCTTTTTTAATTATTTGTGAAAATATTTTTTTAAGTCGTTCTGCCATTATTAATGCAAATATTTTATAGTCTGTATTTAATAAAGATATTGGTCTGTAATTCTTGGCTCGCATTTCATCTCTTCCCTCTTTGTGAATCAGTATTATATTTGCGTTCTTCCAGGTATCAGGTATTCCATCTTTTATTATCCAAATAAATGTATCACACAATGGTTTTTTCAATTCCTCTATAAATGTCTTGTAATAAACAGCCGTATATCCATCTGGTCCTGGAGCTTTGTCCAATTTCAGCTTTTTTATTGCTTGTTCCACCTCTTCTTCAGTAAAGTCCTTATTTAATCTTTCCCTTTGATCCTCTGTTATCTCTGGTACGTCTTGTTTATTTATATACTTTTGAGTTTCCAAAGGTTCTATATCATCTTTCCCATATAGCTCTGTAAAGTATTTATAAAAAATATCTTGAATTTCTTGCTAAGTATGGACTACTTTGTTATCATCCTGTATCTTTGTTATTAATCTCTTTTCCTTTTCTTTTTTTTAATCTATAATCTAACCATTTGCCAGATTTATTTGCAAATTCAAAATATTTTTGTCGTACAAATTTCATCTTTTTTGCAATTTCTTCTGATAATCTTTTATCCAATTGATTCCTTAAATATTTCAATTGTTTATCTTTCTTATCATTTGTAGGATCTGCTATTAATTGTTCCTCAATACGCTTAATTTTATCTTCCATAGATTTAAATTCTTGTTCTCTTTGTCTTTTTATCTCAGCAGCTCTTGAAATTAGTATCCCACGTATTACTGCTTTGCTGGCATCCCAAATTGTTTTTGCTTTGATCAATGTTTTATTATTAATTTCAAAGTATTCTCTAATACTTAAACTCAATTTTGTCACAATTTTTTTTTAAAAGATAATCATTTAACTTCCATTCAGTTTTTTTCAATGATTTGTTTAAAGTTAATACAATTGCGTTATGATCCGATATTGTTCTTGGTAAAATTTCCATCTCTTTTATTTTAGTCTTCATGTTGGCTGAAGTAAAAAACATATCAATTCGTGAGTGTGATTTGTAAGATTCTGAAAAAAAAAGTATAACCTTTACTTTTTGAGTATAAATCAGTCCATAAGTCTGTTAAGTTTAGTTGTTCCACTAAATCAAAAAAAGATGTCGGGAGTTTCCCTTGGTTCTGTTTGATTTTCTTTTTTGATGTCCTGTCCATTTTAGGGTTTATTACCCCATTCCAGTCTCCCAGTAAAATTAAATTGTGTTCGTCTTGGTGTACTCTTAAAATTTCTTCCTTTAAATTTGCATAGAAAGAGGCTTGCCTTTCTTTAGGACTATATATACATACTAAGAGGTATTTCCCTTCCTCTGTTTGTACTTCCACGCCCAAGTAATGTCCTTTTTGGTCCTTAAATAATTCAATCGCTTTATAGCTTTTTTGAATATATAATACAATTCCAGCTTTCCTTTTCTCATTTGTAGATGTAAACATCTGTCCTAGTTTTTTATTTACTAAGTATTTTGTCTCATTTCTTCTAATTTTAGTTTCCTGTAAACAAATAATTTGCGGCCTCTGTTTTTGTAATAAATGAAATGTTTTACTCCTTTTGTGTTTTGAGTTCAGTCCTTTTATATTCCATGAAATAATTTTCATAGCCATCCCCATTTTGTTTTAAAATTTTAAATAATACTATTTTGAATTCCAGCTGAATCTTAAAGTTGGCCTTCCTCCTCATCGTCATCTATTTGACCTCTATCCTGCATTTCCTCTTCGTCACTTATATCACTATCAAGTTTCCCTTGTAAGTCCTCTTCAGTATATAATGCACATGCTCCTTGTTCCTGCAATTTTTCCACCAATTCCTGTTGGCTTTCTAATTTTGTTCTATACCTGGTCTTCATCTTTCCTTCCTGCAGTGGTTCATTCAAATCTCCAGCTTGTTCTTGTTTCCTTGATTTCAATTTCTTCAAAAATTCTCTAGCTTTTTCTAGTGAGTTAATTCTATAGCGCCTTTGTCTATATGTCAGGGACAAGCCTTCCGTTCTATCCCATGCAAATCGTATTCCTTTTCTCACCAGCTCCTGCGTTAAAAATTTGTATTCTTGACGTCTTTGAAGCATTGCCATTGGTACATCCTTGTAAATTTGAACTAATTTCCCTTCTATCCAAAATTCTTTATTATAGCTGGCTTGTAATATTAACTCTTTTGTTCTTATTCTGGTGAATGTTATAATTAAGTCCCTAGGCATGTTTTTTTTTCTTTTGCTGTTTTGGAATTCACACGAAATATTGTGTCTGTTTCTCTCCTTATTTCCTCTTGAGTTATTTCAGTAATCTCTGCCAGTGCTGCTGTTATTATTCCAAATAAATCTTTATTTATAGATTCTGGTGCCCCTCTAAGCTTAAGGCTCTTTTCTCTATGACGGACCTCTTGTAACAAGTTTATATTACTTTCTTTCTTTTGTTGTTCCATCAATTCTGCTGTTGTATTCTTTAGTTCTTTGGACGTTTCTTTTAATTCTTCCACTTCTCCTCTTATTCCCTCTATTTCATCTGTTATTTTACTTAGTTTGGTTCCAAATTCCGATAATTCCTTATGCAATTCCTCTCTGGTTTCTTTTCTTGATTGTTCCAATTCCACCTTTATTTCCACTCTAACTTCCTCTCTCATTTTCTGGAAAGCCTCCAGCAGTGACTGCATTGGATCCTGTTTTCCAGTTGTGTCTGTAGATGCTCTCCTTTGAGTGTTGCTCATGGGGGGGGGGGGGGGTTGCTCCTGAAGCCATGTTGTTAATGACACAGCAATATATCACAGTATACTTAATACAGTCAATTAATAAGACAAATTGCTTATCTAAAGACAAATTGCTTATCTAGGTATAAATCACTATAATTCACTATAGCTTACTTTTAGCCTATGCTTAAAATAGAAGGTTCAAAAAAACAAAACAAAACAGGAAAGCACAAAATTAATATGTATATTAAAATTTACACTTCTTTCTTCTGTTTCTTCTTAAAAAATATATAAATTTTTAAAATTTAGATATAATATGCCTTCTATATAATTAATATTAAAGGAAGATAACTGAAGCAAAGTCAATCTATTAAAACATTTAGTTTTAGCAACTTGATCTCCGGCACCAGCCCCCAAATAGGTTCTTATCTCTAAGTTATTTGTATTCTTTCTAAATTAAGTATTTAATTCTTCTACTTTGTGAAACTGTATTCTTCTGTTTCTTGTTCCCTTTCTTATCTTCCTTTTAACAATATCTCCTTGTGAAGTGTTTCAGATCCTCTGTCGACCCCTCCACTGTCCTCCTTCCGTCGCAATCTTTCTCTTGAAATTTCTCACTACTGGGGTCTTCCCTCTGTTGTCCCCTCCCCCATCCTCCTTCCGACGAAATCTTTCTTTATTATTCTTATTATTCCTTAATATTGTTGTCTGTTGCCCCCTCCTCCTGTCCTCTTTCCGGCGCAAGCTCTCTTATATTTCTCTCACTGCTGGTACTTCAAGCCGTGGCTTTCTCAGCACTTCTCACTTCAAAAAGCTTTATCTCTATAATTAGCCTCTATTCCTTGCTTTGTTTCTTCCAATTTTAACACAAGCATTAATAAAAAAATGATGGAATTATTAACATCCCAAATTTCTTTAACCTCTCTGAAGTCCTCTTGGACCACTTCCAAAAATGACTATGTCCCGTGATTTGTTTTGTCTCTCTTTTATAATTACTTTTCTCCTAGTGCCTCCTTGGCTCTGCTTATGCTTCTTCTATCTCAAAGCAGACTTAATTATTTTTTGTTATTTTTGTATCCCCCCCCCTTTTATTTGGGGTTTTCTTCCTTCCCTTCCTGTCCTAAAAGGCAAAAAAAGGGATTTCTTCCTGACAAAGGAGGTTCTCACTTCTCTCCCCCAATATATTCAAGCATTCACCATCTTGCCTCCTTTTAAACTCGAAGTCCTTTAATTAATTAATTAATTAATTGTCCATGCGGGAAGGGCGTTTTATATTTCTCTTTCCCAATCCAGATTAGTATTAATGAGTTGAGTTCTTTAAAGTTTATTTTCTGCTTTGAAGCAATCTTGTTGCTTTAAGAGAAAGAGTCTCATGCCTTTAAATTAATTATATCTGCCGGCTTCGCTTTCACTTTCAGCCTCCTCTGCTGTTAATAGAGGCTAGATAACAATATATCAAAATCGTCAGACTTTCACAGTTAAAGCTGCTCCCTTCTGATTTGAGAGGTCCTTGAACAGAAAGCAATTGTATGCACTTACTTTCTCCGATGTCCTTTGAAGTTCTATTCCTCCAGAAAAAAAGTTTAAAAAAGCAGGTGGCAAGGCTAATGGCGACTGCTACCAGAGCGGGGCTGGCTGCTCATAAAAATCCAGTCTTCTGCCTCGATCCACAACGATCTTGGCTATCAGCCCGGATCTAGTGAGCCCCAAACACGATCCTTTCCCAAGGATCTTTTTGGGGATTCTTAAAATCCCCTCTTCCCCACCCAGGCGATCCGCGGAGAGCCCTCACTGCGAACCGATCGCCTTGCCATCCCCTGCTGGAAGTCCTGAAGCTTCGTTTGTTTTATGGCATCGTGGCAATAAAACTGCAGGGGTGCAAGAGGATGTGAATTTTCACACACTAGTGAAGGTAAAGCTGTCTTGCCAATGAGGTGTGGAGATGTAGGGGGGGATGCAGATGGGCGGCCCTGGGTTGCCCCCGGAAGCAGAGGATCGAGGCTGAGGCTGAGGCTGCCAGACACCTCGGCCCCGATCCTCCCTTTCGCTGCCTATGAAAGGAGAGCTAAAATAGGCATGGTGCGCCTGTTTGGCGTCTTTTCCGGCTCAGCGTGTCTGGACGCTGAACCGGCAGGACGTCATCGGAGCGCCCGTTATGCAGAGGGGCCATCACTCTGATGATGTCCTCAGGAAGGGGATGGGGCGCCCAGCATCTGGCTGCCCCTCCCCTTCCTGGGATTGAAGATAGCATTTTTTGCCATCTGCATCCCCCCTTAGTTTTGCCTACAAATCCTATAGCTAGCCTAGAAGGCAGTTTGTAGGAGCTGTAATCAAAACTTTTTCCAAGCTCTAATTTTCTTTCTCTACCCTGCAGTTCCAGCAGTTGCAAATTTATGGCCACTTTAACCAGAAATCTTGGGAAGGAGTCATGAGTATCATTTTGGGTGGAGATAGAACATATGGCTCTCCAGGTACTGTTAGCTTTCAAGTCCCAGTATCCTCTAGCTGGTGTAGTCAATGATGAGAAATGCTGGGAGCTACAGTCCAACAACATCCAGATCAAGGAAGCTGTGCTAGTTGAAGGAGCATCTACGGACAGCACACACACACACATGCTGGATGGCCTTTGGAGATCCCTTCCAACTCTAGGATTCTGTGTATTCCTACATGGCAGAAGGGGTTGGACTGGATGGCTCTTGGGGGACCCTTCCAACTCTAGGATTCTATGTATTTCTGCATGGCAGAAAAGACTTGGACTGGATGGCCTTGGGAGTCCCTTCCAATGCTAGCGTTCTACATATTCCTCCGTGGCAGAAGGGAGTTGGACTGGATGGCCCTTGGGGACCCCTTCCAACTGTAGAATACTGTATATTCCCACATGGCAGAAGAAGGTTGGACTGGATGGCCCCTGGAGGTTCCTTCCAACTCTAGGATTCTATGTATTCCTGTGTGGCCAAGGAGTTTGGGCTGGATGGCCCTCGGGGTCCCTTGCAATTCTAGCATTCTATGCATTCCTGCATGGCAGAAGGAGTTGGACTGGATGGCTCTTGGGGATCCCTTCCAACTCTAGGATTCTATGTAAAATGCAAGCAGTGCTCTCTAGGACTCATCACTTTGCCTCAGGTGTTACAGGGCCAGATATCTGGTTATAGGGGCTGCAGAAATAACAAAGTAAGGGGGGATGCAGATGGGTGGCCCTGGGCTGCCCCAGGAAACAGAGAATCGAGGCCGAAGCTGCTGGACGCATCGGCCCCAATTCTCCCGTTTGCCGCCTTGGAAAGGAGCACCAAAATGACGCTCCTTTCAGAGGTGGCAAATAGGCCACCCCAAGAGCTGCTGCGCAGCTCTTCTGTGTCCCTGCTGGCACAGCATGTCAAAACGCTGCACCAGGATGACGTCCTGACAGCGCGAGCCATGCGTAACAGCGTGCACTGTCAGAATGTCTTCGGGGAGTGGTTGGGGCAGCCAGCGTGTGGCTGCCCCTCCACTTCCCTGCCTCCAAGATGGTGCAAAGGGCCTTCTGTAGAGGCCCTAAGTGTGTGTGTGTGTGTGTGTGTGTGTGTGTGTGTGCACGTGCACGCACACACACATCTACCTTCAAGAAGCCCATGAACATATGGGGAGGCTGTGAATTTCCTAGGGTTTTCTTAGGTGAGGAATCCTTAAAGATAATTTTGCCAGTTCCTTCCTCTGAAAGCTAGCCTACAGCATCTAGTATTATTCCCTGGTAGTCTCCCGTTCAAGTACTAACAAGGGCTGACTGATGGTGCATAGCTTCCAAGATCCAGATGTTGGTGGACTGCAGCTCCTAGCCAAATGGGAATCTAGTCATTGCAAAAACAACAGCAACACACAATTTCAACATCTCATTTGCAAGGCAGCTTTGTATGTGACTTGAGTGTGAAGATTAACACACTCTTGCACTTATGGCAATGATACTATAAAACAATAAAACGGTTTGGAACAGTGAACTTCAAAAGGAATTTCCCATTCCTTTACTTCATTTGCAGTTGAACCATGTGAAAATTCTCACACCTATGTGATCATGTGGCAAATTTCTCGGCTCATACATAAAACAATTAAAGGGGCCAAGAAATCACCTTTTCATGTCTTTAGTAAGCTTGATGAATAATCATCACATCACTATGGCACCAATAAGATTTAAGCCATCAATTCCACCATCAAGTATTTTAATCAATGCAAATATGTATAAGAATATTTGTTTATCCCAGTTCATAATTAAAATATAATGTGGTTAATTCCAAGAATGAAAGATTTTTAGCCATCCAGTATTAAGGGCAGCTTGGAAGAGGAGTGGTCTTCTTTCCATTCAGATAGTTCTCCTTTGTCCTACACAGGACACACACATGGAGGGTCTTCAGAAAGCTCAGAGAACTAGGTTTTGACCTTGGGACTTTTCCTGAGATCTGCATCAAAATCAGTAAGCCAAAGAAAATGGGAGGGTAAGAAGGTGAGATTATAAATGTGGGAGAAGAGTGGGGGAAGAACAGTTTTTAGTTGTGTGAGTGACATATGTGGGTTTAAAAATATGATACAATTATTTTCCTCTCCCCAAAGCTTAAAATAAGGGTAGGGCAGGGTAGTTAAAATAATACATTGGATTTTTCACTGTTATTTTGTTAAGGTTTTTAAATGTCAATTTAAATATGAGTTTAAAATTAATTTAATTGTTAAAATTCTCCCTCTTTCAATGTCATAGACATACAACAAACACAATGAAGTTTTAAGTGATGTTTTAAGACTTGCTATGTCAATCCTGATGACATCATCAGAATGAATATGAATTGTGACAACAAGAAGCAGTGATATTGTTTTTTCTCCTCCCTTTTTGTTAGGACTGGATTAATTTGCAAGCTTTACTATGTGTTACTAGTTTCTCCTTTCACCCTTGCCCTTCACAGTGTCCTGTGTCTTTCCCATGGACCTCAGAAGAGTGAAAAATCTTCAAGCTTTGGTCAATGCCTACAATCAAGATCCTGGGCTAGTGGGAGCAAAGCAGATTGCATTGTTGAGGGCTCATGTGGAAAATATATTACACACTTACTTAGACCCTGCTGGGAGAAGAGCACTTGAGGAGGAAGAAAAGCAGGGGGTCAGCAAGAATGATGATGAAAGTGATTTTGAAATTAATGAAGATGATGAGATCATTGAACCAGACCAAGATATTGTCCAGGAAATGGGAGATGAAAATGTGAGACTAACTAGTGAGATGATGGATCAAGCAGATGAAAAAAGGGAGGAAGCATTTGAGGCCATTGATAAAGGTAAGCTCCATGAAGCTGTTGAATTGTTCACTGATGCCATCAAGTTGAACCCTCAATCCAGTGTTACATATGTGAACAGAGCAAGTGTCTTTGTGAAACTGAAGAAACCTAATGCTGCCATCAGAGACTGTAACAAAGCCTCTGAGCTCAACCGCAATTCTGCACAGCCATACAAGTGGCGAGGGAAGGCCTATATGCTCCTGGGATACTGGGAGAAAGCTGCTGAAGACTTCACAATGGCTTGCAAACTTGATTGTGATGAAGAAACTGATGCTTTGCTTCATATGGTGCAACTTAAAATTCAGAGGATTGTGGAGAACTGTCACAAACGCGAGCAAAAGCAAGAGTTCAAGAAGATCCAAGTACAGCTAGAAAAGGTCAGAGTGGCTCTGGAGGAACAAGAGCGAATCCAAAGAGAGGAGAATTCCTGGGATGAAATGGCCAGAGCAGGTCGGAAACATCTTAAGCCTTTCCTTACCCTTTTAGATCCCAGGGTAATGATGGCATTCTTGGATGTAGTTTGGAATCCAGAAAACATCTACAAATACCGAAAGAAAAGCATGCTAATTAAGTTAACCCGCAAGCAGCCTTAATTTGTAGGTCAGCTACAAGTGTTCTTGTCATGAAATAAACTTGTACTTTGAAAGGAAGGCATTTTTCTATTTTCCCCCTTTCTTTCCTTTCACAAAATTAGTTATGAAATTACTAAGAATAACTTGAATAGGAATGTACCCTTTCAATAATATTTAGCATTATTAATGAAAGCAAAATAGCACTAGCTCAATACACATTATACAATATCTAAATACATATTACATGCACACTAATAAAAGAAAACACTAACAGAAAATAATGTAGCCCATGTATATGAGACTGTTTTAACCCTGCAAGATGTCTTATGTGAGGAAGGAGACAGGGGAAGACCATGATGTTGATTCTCTTCTCACTGCCTTTCTATAACATTGAGCTATTCTTCCAGATCAGCTCACTCATTCTACTCAGACACTACAGTAGTCCCATTACAACTTTGATGGTTGTTTCTAGTTAGAGGTTGCTGGAGAATTATTGTTTTCTTGCATGACAATTGCACCACAGGGTTTTTCTGTGTTTGAGTCTATCCCCATGCTCTGTAATAACTATAAGAAACTGATGCCCAAAACAGAAGGGCCAAATGATGCAGTTTCCAGCTGCATTTGGGGCATAGTGTTTAAAATACACGCACCTCGAGCATGGGCAGAAACCATGCCAACATCACATCTTCCCAAAATAACGGGGCAAAAAATGAATGGAAAAATCTGCTCCTTTTCAGCGGCCCAGTTCAGAACCACAGTGGCAGCCCAGATTGAGCCTGAGTCTGTGTGGTTGTCACAGCTCTGGCTCGAATGGTGCTACAGTAGTCCCACCGCAGTCCTTTTGGCTCATCTGTTTAATCTCTCTATGAAAGTTCTGGTAGAGGTTATCTGTGGATTTGGACTAAGGTGCCATCAATGTTACAATGAGGAAAGTCTGCCTCAGGGCTGTTGGCTTACTTGCGGTCAAACTCTTTTCTCATTCCAATTATTCTGAACTAGACAACTAGTCTAGAAGCACTTGGGTGTGAACAGCTTTAATCTTGCTCACTCCCAGTCAGCATTTGGATCTCAGGAAGGAGGCTCTCACTTCCGCTCTCTCTAGTGATCTTGATCCAAATTGTTGTTTCCTCATCACTAATATTACAAAGGAACCAATGCTCTGTATGGCTGTCCTAGGGAAGAGATGAGATTAAAATGTCTCCCTTTGATCCTGATCAATGCTTCTGAACTGCACAACTGATTAAATGAAAGAGGTTTACATGGTCAGTGGCTAAAGCAGAGATGGGCAATTTTAATGGGTCAGGGATACACTAACTCCCTATGACCTTAGAGGTGCTACACTCACCATACTTGCCCCTTTCCATCATTTCCACTTTTGAAAACCACCTTTGCAGTTCATCCCGGCCTAAAACTGACCCAATAATAATAATAATAATAATAATAATAATAATAATAATTTTTATTTATATCCCGCCCCTCTGCTAGGCAATCGGGGCGGCGTACAACAATACAAAACACCAAAACAAATAAATCAGAATCAAATCCCAGCCCTCCTTCCCTCATCCCCCCCCCCAAACATACTAAACAAATTAAATAACAGTGATTAAAAATATACAATTTAAAAATACATGATTTCCAATATCATTGTGGTCCTCTGAGGGCTGCAAGGTGGGAAAAACAGTCCTCCGTGGCCCCAGGACGCCCCAGGACGCCACGGCTCGCCGCGTGGATGGCTAATCAGAGTACATCATGGGCCATTTTCATTGGGGGCTGCAAGTAAAAAGGCAGTCCTCCGCAGCCTCCAAAAGTGTCAGGCCAGGTGTTCCGGAGGGGGAGGGGAAGTGCAAACACACACACCACTGAGTCCCCTTCTCTCCCTCACTGTAGCCAAGATGGTCGGGCTGGCAGTGTCCTTAAGAAGGCTCTCCAGGAGGCCAGGTGTTCCAGAGGGGGAGGGAGGAGTGCAAACACACGCACCACTGGGTCCCCTTCTCTCCCTCGCTGTAGCCAAGATGGTCGGGCTGGCAGCGTCCTTAAGAAGGCTCTCCAGGAGGCCAGGTGTTCCGGAGGGGGAGGGAGGAGTGCAAACACACGCACCACCGGGTCCCCTTCTCTCCCTCGCTGTAGCCAAGATGGTCGGGCTGGCAGCATCCTTAAGAAGGCTCTCCAGGAGGCCAGGTGTTCCGGAGGGGGAGGGAGGAGTGCAAACACACACACCACCGGGTCCCCTTCTCTCCCTCGCTGTAGCCAAGATGGTCGGGCTGGCAGCGTCCTTAAGAAGGCTCTCCAGGAGGCCAGGTGTTCCGGAGGGGGAGGGGGGAGTGCAAACACACGCATCACCGAGTCCCCTTCTCTCCCTCACTGTAGCCAAGATGGTCGGGCTGGCAGCGTCCTTAAGAAGGCTCTCCAGGAGGCCAGGAGGAGACCCTAGGAGACAAAAGCAGCCTCATACTGTTCTTCCAGGTATCTATGGACACTGTTGGATGATATTACAGCCACAGGATTTGAGGTGGGGACACAGAGGGGCCTGGAGGGATCAAAATGTCCCCAGAAGATGCACATGGCCCAAAGGCCACACTTTGCCCATCCTGGACTAAAGACTGCAAGCAATATGTGGGATGTAGGTTGTCTAAATGCATTTTAGGATGGCATAAGAAGTGCAAACCTACCTGTTGTTGTTTTTTCCCATAAGTCCTGAACTGTGAAGATTGTTACAGTCTAGAACAGTGGTGGTAAACCTTTTAGAGACCGAGTGCCCAAACTCAAAGGCGTTCCCTTACTGGATGTTACCTGGTATCAAAGAGTGGGATTTCCAGGGGATGGGACTTCCAGTGGGATGGGACTTCTGCTGGTGGGACTTCCTCAGAAACAGCTAAAGGCCTAAGAGGACAGGGGGAAGGTGAGGGACAGGTGCGTGCCTGTTCCTCCTCTTCCCCCACCCTCCTTTCTCTCCATGTGTCCTCAGAAATGGCTTCACGTGTCAAAGAGGGTATGCATGCTATAGCTTCACCACCACAGATTTAGAATTTATCTTCAGGTTTTTGTGGCACTGAAGAAGCCCATTTGTGAACTTTTTTTTCATATAGTTAATATTCTTTCCATACCTAAATATATTGATATTATGTGGGATTGAATATGCCCCCATAACACAAACAATTTTATTGGCCCTTTATAAGTCTATTCTCAATCCTTCTCACAACAGTGGTGAGCCTTTTCAGCAATGGTGAAGAAAACATGTGCAAATTGTGTTCATTGATAGGGGGTTTGCCAGTGTAATGCCTACAGTTTTTGGCCCCCATTGCTGATCATTTTTAACACTCCCTCCTGTCTACAACAATAATTATTTTAATCAATGATCATGAAATGAAATGAATAATAACAATGGCCAGAAATGAAACACAGACAGTGAAAATTCTGTTTTATTGAACAGACAGCAAAGACTGTGAGTCCCATGGTCTTTTTAAGACCCTCAGTATACATCTGTCTTTCCTCAATGAGGATATAGCTAGCCATTTATCCATCTTGGAGATGTCTCATCCATAGGGTCACCATGGGTTGAGATTGAAGTCAAGGCAGTTAACAACAACAAAAATCCATCCTATCATTCTGTCATCTGTTCTTTTCCATCTGGGAGTATCCAGTTCAGCTTTCAATAATGTCTGGGGGAAATAAAGTAGATTCTACTGGAAATTGGTAATGATTGTCATGTCTTTACATTGTGTGCGGCTATGCTTTTAGTTCTGTAAACAAATGAACAAACACCTCTACTCCTTCCAGTGATCAGATTCCTCTACCCTAGCAATGTCCAAATGGCAACTTTTGGTCCAGGCCTTAGAGGGAGAGAAGAATCACTGGACCTGATCCCCTTCCCTCCACCATTCTCTTCTCCTTTTGTGTTATGTCTTTTAGATTGTAAGCCTGAGGGCAAGGAACTATCTAATTAACCATTTGTAAGCCATTCTGAGAGCCTTTGTAGCTGAAGAGTGGGGCATAAATACTCCAAATAAATAAATAAGCTTTTAGCAACTTTTACTGGGGACACTGGGATAGGAAAAGCAAGCTTCACCCCTCCCAAGACTCCACTCTAGCACTGCTTCCAGATGGATAGAAACTTACTTTTTAAAATGAAATCTTAGAATCTGGGCCAGATAATAGTCCTAATGAGTAGAATGTCTAGAATCTGGATTTAATTTGGCCAATCCAGTCTTGTGGGAACCCTACAGTATAAGCTTTGGATAACATCCTCCAAACTCTTGAAAATCTTGAAAGAAAACTATAACTCACATTTGAGGATGAATTAAAAGAAAAAAAAGGGGGAGAGGAGAAATCTACATAGTAATTTCTGTTTTACCATGGGTTTTGTGGCTATCAATCCACTTCTTCAGTGACTGCATATGAGGAAGTGGATTGATACCCACAAATGCTCATGCCAAAATTTAAATTTAAAATTTAAAAGGACTTATAGACTCCTTCTGCCCTCCCTCTACCTTTTGCCTTACATTGTACAGATCAGCAGGGCTTCTTCTGTCATGTGAAGGGTTTCATTTTCAAAAGGAAGCTGTAACTACAATTGCTGCTCCCATTTCCTTTTGTGCCTTTGTTGTTGTTGTGTGCCTTCAAGTTGTTTCTGACTTATGGTGATCCTAAGGAGAACCTATCATGGTTTTTTTCATGGCAAGATTTCTTCAGAGCAGGTTTGCCATTGCCTACCCCTGAGACATAGAGCCTATGACTTACCCCAAGAACTTGCTCAGTGGTTTTCATGGCCAAGGAGAATTGACTCCTGGTCTCCAAAATCATAGTCCAACACTCAAAGCATTACACACACTGCCTTACCTAAGGATATTTGGAGGGAGGGAGGGAGGGAGGGAGGGAGGGAGGAAGGACAGGAAATTAGCTTCAGCTGATACAGGTTGCAAGTGTGTACTGCCCAGTTCATGTTCCTTGCAGCCCACCCATTCTTCTCTTTCCTGGCACCTCAGTTATGGAGTGAGGGAATGAGGGGCCACCATTACATCCCTTTATCTTGTGCACCAGGATATAGAGTGCACTCCTGCCCCCTTTTATTTTGCCACTGGGGCTTGCCTTTATTTACAATATGGCACTTGTTAGAAAATTGCAGAGGGGTAGAAACTTCAATTATTTTGCTTTCATTAACAACTGCTTTGCTGCTGTAGTGAATTTCAGTTTCATATATTTTTGACATTTGACCATTCCCTTTTTCGTGTACACAGTTCTATACACATTTCCTCTGAAAAGAGGAGAGTAATGCATTATGCATTATGTTATGCTTTTGAGCAGAGAACTACATCACAAATCTGAAGAAGTGCTAAAACCAAAGGCTAACTATATCCTGATCCAGACATTTGTGTATGAGTCGCAGATCAAATCACTTTGTATCTGAATTAAAAAAAATTCACTTCCTCAAGCATCCCTAATAGCAATATTTAGGAATGAGCAGAGCTGCAATCTGCAGTCTGATGGCTTTCCTCAATTGTGGTAGAATGGTCCAATGAGGATAACACTACCTAATCAAGTAGGCTTTGGATCTTATCACCATCCCTAAAGAGGCGTTTTACCTCTTGTAGCTTCAATCCTTGATCGAGGATACAGCTGGATGTTATCAGACATAATTCACTGTCAATTCCACCATAATGCTACCAGCCAAATGCAGCCTGGGTCCAAGGACCACTTGGCTGGCCAATGTCTCAAGTCAGAAAACTTCCACTTCCGAAAAAGTGCTGTCTGAGCGTGGCTTTGAGGAGGGCTGCATTCGACCAGTAGTATCATGGCATAATTGGTGACAAATTATGTCTGATAACATCTGGCTGTATCCCCATTCATGGACTGAAGCCAGAAGAGGTAAAATGCCTCTTTAAAGTGTGTGATAAGCTCCTTTGTTGGAGGGAAATATGCTGCTTCCATTGGCCAATGAAGAGTATTATCTAAAAGAAAGGGTATTATAAAAAGTAAACATTCTAGGACAGAACTGAATGTTCCTTCAGCAGAAAAATCAGTCATTTCAAGGGAAGCCTTCATGATGGTTAGAAAATAATTGGCAGTATTTGAATGGATTACAGAGAATTTTCATGTGAACTGAATATGTATGTATGCCTTCAACTCACCTGTTGACTTATGGTGATCCCATTAATTTCATAGGGTTTTCTTAGCTAAGGAATAATCAGAGGTGGTTTCTCCAGTTCCTTCCTCTAAAATATACCCTACAGCACCTGGTATTCATTGGTAGTCTCCCATCCAAGTACTACTCATATTTTAATCATACAGACATTTAAAAATTGTCTCTTTCCCCTCATCCAAATATCCAAAGACAATTCATTGCACTCAGAAGTGGTTGTTGGTCACATTAAGAAAACTGTTCCAGAATCACACTGGGAAGGTCACTGTGTGATGACATAGGGCCAGTACAAACTGGCCAAAAGGGCCTGCCTGGGGGTGGAGTCGGGGTGTGGCAACTGCATGCTGGCTGCCCTGACTCCACCTCCACATTGTCCTCATGTCACCCACCCAGACAGTGAGCAGCATTAGGGTACTCTCTTGGGACAGCATTTGCTACTCTTTTTGGAGCAGCAAAATGCTGGATTGGGGTCATAGTGTGTGGTTTCCATGGCCCCGATCCAGCACTCCCAGAGGCGGCACAGAGCCACCCCTTAGGGGCCGATTTGAATTCTATTGTTTCATTGCTATTGTACAGGAAAAAAATGGCTGCCAAATTCACTGGATGACAAATATTCTGCAAAATTCAAATCAAATTCTGCGGTGCTCTAAGATATTCGCAATAAGAGTATGTTTATAAATTTGCTCCTCAAGGATTTTTTTGCTGAGATAAGACATGCCGGTATGTGATTATTTCAATCACATGTTATTTCATATTGAGACTGCCATGCCAAGCAGCTCAGCCTTGGAAGAAAATCCAATTGTATACAGATATATTTTCAAGTATAATAACTATGATTATTTGGCATATTGTGAATCTGAATTTGCTATAGGTTGTATTTTCTGGAGGGAATTTCAGCCATCACAATGCCCTGGCAGGTGTACCCATGCGATAAATATATTTTTTTGTCACATTCACACTTTGCATTGTTAAGGGGAAATTTAAAGTATCTGGTGCTTCTGAAAATGTAAAATTGCCCTATGATAATGAGTATCCCCCAGTTGTTATGGAGTTTTAATGCACAGTGATTCTTCTTCTTGTGGTTCATGGTACTCCTACATAAATTGAAAGACTGAGTCTATTTTGGAGAACATGGAGTACTGCTCTCCCATTGTGTGTTTTAAGGAAATATTGATAGTGACAAACAAGTTACCTTTCTGTGAGCTTTCCCATAATTGCTGGTTTTCTCACTGAGCAATTTTTAATAAGCTTCCAGGGAATGTACAAAAAGCAATGAACTGAAACCTTAGTTGCATGGTCTATTGACTGATCCAATTAAAGTTTGCTCCGTCCCTGCTTCAAACAGATAATAAAGTTCCACAATGACTTCTTCTATAATACTTATTTCATTACCAATTAATCATGTGCTCAGAGTTACATTCTAATACAGCATTTGCTAAAAGTCTTGAAATTATCAATATCTGACTTTCATCTTCATCACTGGAGTGATGTCATAATGCATGACATCATCAGAACTCTTGACATAAATCAGACTGTCATAGTTACTAATGTTTTTAATGTTCTGCAACTTTAGCTAGGTACAGCAGCAGGACCACATGGGGCAACACATGAGAGACAAAGCCCTTTCCCCTACTGTGATAGAAGGGGATTTGTAATCCATCTGCTGTTTGTACCTGAGTCTTCTCTTTCCCACAATTGTCTGTCCTTACTGAAAAATATCACTATATTCTGATGGTCATCTCAGCTTCTAGCTTGATAGGGCATCATGGATCCTAAAAGTGTTGGTGATCTTCAAGCCTTGCTCAGCCTTTACAAACAGGACCCAACACTCCTGAGAGCAAAACAACTTAGCTTCCTAAGAGATTCATTGGAAAGCATGGGGGATACTATCTCAGGCTTTCAGAGAATTGAAGCCTTTCCTTTGAGACTTGGTAAAGAGGAAGAAAAGCCACCAGAGCAACCTACAAGTGATGAGAGTGATTTAGAGATGGATGAAGATGGAGTAATTAAACCAGATGAAGATGATCCCCAAGAAATGGGAGATGAAAATCTAGAGGTGACAAATGATATGAAAGGCAAGGCTGACCAGAAGAAAGAAGAAGCTTATGCTTCCCTAGAGGCAGGAGATTTACAGAATGCTATTGATCTGTTTACAGAAGCTATCAAGTTGAATCCACAGTCCTCCCTCTTGTATGCCAACCGAGCTAGTATCTTTGTCAAAATGCAAAAGCCCAATGCTGCCATTAGAGATTGCAACAAAGCTTCCGAGCTCAACCCTGATGATGCACAGGCCTACAAGTGGAGAGGGAAAGCACACATGCTATTGGGCCACTGGGAGGAAGCTGCTGAGGACCTTGCCTTAGCCTGTATATGGGATTATGATGAGGACACCAATGCCCTTCTAAAAGAAGTACAGCCAAGAGCCCTGAAGATGATTGAACATCACACCAAGTATAAAAGAAAGCGCACACTGAAGAAAATCCAGAAGATTCAAGATACTCTAGACTGGATCAAAAGTATCTTGGAAGAACAAGAGAAGGCACAGAGGGAGGAGAATATTTGGCAGTGGATTAATCGAGTGTGTCGAAGGTACTTAGACTTTTTTATGGCCATTATAGATCCCAGGATTATCCTGGCCTGGCTGGATGTTACCTGGAACCCAGACAATATCTCCAAATACCGAGACAACCACAAGTTTATGAAGTTCATTGGCCAGGTTGAATGAATGTTTAAGCCAGCCATAAATAAGCCTTTCATTAAATTAAAATTGTAGTGTGTAGCATCACACAGTGTTTCCTTTGAATGACTTGACTAGTGTGCTTATTTAAGATTTATGTAAATTTGAGTTTAATTTATGAGCATCAAATCTGAATGCATTTCAGAGCCACATTCCTCACTCTGTAGATGATTAAAGCTAAAAGCAGGGCTGGTATTACTGGCTGTGAAAACTCTGTCATCACTTCTAAATCCATCTTCCTATATCTTGCCTGTTGAAATCTCTTCTCTGGGATCATGTCTACCACAGTCATTAGCTCCACTTCTATGTGCTTAAAACCCAGCTTCATCTCTTCTCATGTAAGCTTTCTTCTTTCTTTCAATTCTTTCCCCTACAAGATCTATCAAAAGCCAAAGCAGCTGGGTTAAACCCATTCTGTTATTCATCTCATCTTGTCTCATTTCCTACTGTTCAACAAGCTAGAATGATTTACTCCTCTTCTCTTCTACCTTAGCTGCAAATGCTGGGTGACTTTGAATGTAACACTCTTTCCTGTTAAAAACCATATTGTCAATGTAAATGGAATAGTGGAGTGCTCAGCCATCTGGAATAACAACCATTGGCAAGCCGCATCTTCTAAGGAAATATATTCATATCCCTGAATAGGTTATTGGTGTGGAATGATATAAATGTTCCATAGACCTAAGCAAATATTCAACTGATCCACCAAGTATCCTGGTAGCAAAACTGTATATGAACAAATAGTATCTAGTTTGAAATGGTGTGTGTGTTTGTGTGTGTACATGATTAATCTAATTGATTATACTTAATTTAATAATTTAATTTTATGAAATAAAAGTTAACTTTAAGATACATTTTAAAAGTATCAGGTGCCCATTTTCCTCTTAAGTTAGGAAAATTATTTCCAATTACCCACAAATTGGCTGAACTGCTAAATTGGACAGACACACTTTTCTTTCCAGATGTCTCTGTTGTATGCATTTCTGCTTAAGTTCTCATGCCTCTGTGACTGGCTACCATGCTTTATGTTTGCTTATGCTTCCTGAAGCATTTGCTTCAACCATGTCTCTATTTGCATAAGGATTTTCAATGACGTATCTTAATTTTACTTTATTCAGGTTGCTGACAAACTGCAGAATTAATGTAGTTTGATATGGCTTTAACTGCTATGGGTCAATGCTATGGAATCTTGGGATTTGAAGTTTGTTATGACAAACACATAAGAAAACTACAAATCCCAGAACTCCATAGCATTTTGTCATGGCAGTTAAAGTAATGTTGAACTGCATTAATTCTGCAATGCTGAAGCAGTTTTAGGCTTAAAACTCATGGTTAGTGATGTGACAATAATTCACTGCAATTTTTTAAACATACAGATCAATGTTTTCTTGCCCCATTTAATTCTTATTAATGAGCTGAGAAATTTGCCACCCCTTTGAGTTAGGTGTGAGAATCCTCAGATGCTTCATTTGCAAATTACCTGATGAGGCAAGAAATGTCCATCTGAAATTCATTCTGAATGGTTTTATGGCTTCAGTACTAAGTTGAAGGGTGCAATTTACACTCACCCCTTTGTTGTTGTTATGTGCTTTCAAATCATTTCTGATTTAAGACAAACCTATCCCAGCATTTTCTTGGCAAGATTTATTCAAAGGGGGTTTGCCTTTGCCTTCCACTGAGGCTGAGAGAGTATGTCTTGGCCATCACCCATATCAATCTATGTAACCCAGGAAGGAAGGTGTCATCTTGTTGGTCATCAAAGTCTTGTCCTAGAAAGTAAACAGAGTCATAAAACTACAACACTTGCCATTGTCCATCTGTCTCCTGGTTTCATTTAGTCAGATTACAGCCCCCTTTTCAATTCTCCTTTATTTCTCTATACCACTATTTCACCATATCATTTATCCTCATTCTGGGGGCAACAGCAGAGAAAGTCCTCTGGGAGGTAGCCAATAATGTTCATGAAACAGCCATGTTAAGTCTGGTGGTGCATTCACATGTCTGGCATACACACACTCATTATGGGATTCTGGAAAATATTTCCAATTGACTTCGTACTGCAATTTTCCCCGTGCCACATCAAGTCCAAAATTCTGGCCACTTCAAGGTACTGTTCCCCCTCTACTACCAAAGGAGGTGGAGGCCAGAGCTGGTTTCAGCAAGATAAAGTGGAAAATTTGATGCAAATGTCTATAAGTCTTAGGCAAGTCCAGTTCAGCAGTTACTTCATTGATCAACCACTTTACCACAAAGGGTACTACAAATTTTGGACCCACTTTCCTGGAAGGTTGCTGGGTTTTCAAATGTTTAGTGGACAAATAAACTTTACTCCCTACTCCCAACTCCCATTCCGTGCCTCTCTTGCAGTCCACAAACCTTTTGTAATCCTTCTTTGCTTCTTCCAGCACTGTTACAATTTGAGGCCAAGTGTTTAATTTTTGTAATCCATTGGGAAAGTGAGATGGGTTCTGTGGTTAGTGTAAGCAAAGTCTTTGGTTTGTATCCATAGACTATCTCAAATGGCGAATGCCCTGTTCTTTGGTTGATAATAAATAATATAATAATAATAAAATTCATTTATATTCAGCCCCTTTGAGATCAGTAAGGGTGGCTAACAACAATAAAAAAATACAATATAAAATACAACACAGTCTAATTCCCCCCCTTAAAAAATTATTAAACCAATAACAAATTAAAATTGACAATTAAAATACATCAATAAATATACAACCATACAGAACAGTAGCTGTAGCTCTCATTAGATCTTCAAGGGAGGGCTTGAGAATTTCTCTGAGGGGTGGGGGGTTCTGAGGCTGGGGTTATTTATTCTGGAAAGGCCTGCCAGAAGAGATCCGTCTTGACAGCCTTTTTAAAACTGTCTAAAGATGTCAATTGATGGATCTCGTCTGGCAGGTCATTCCACAATCTGGGGGCGACAGCAGAGAAAGTCCTCTGGGAGGTAGCTGAAAGGCTAGTTCTTTGAGGCTGTAGGAGATTCCTCCCAGAGGACCAGAATGCGCGGGAAGGATTATAAGGGAGAAGGTGGTCCTTGAGATAGTTTGGACCCAAGCCATTTAGGGCTTTAGAGGTAATAACCAACACCTTGTACTGGGCCTGGAAACTAATAGGCAGCCAGTGGAGGGATCTTAGTACTGAAGTAATATGGTCCCTCCTAGATGTTCCTGACACTATTCTGGCCGCCATATTCTGAACTAACTGCAGTTTCCGAACCAAGCACAAGGCTAGCTCCATGTAGAGTGCATTGCAGAAATCTAGACGTGAGGTTACCAGCGCGTGCACAACAGTCTCAAGGTCCCTTACTTCCAGAAAAGGGCGCAGCTGGCGTATCAGCCGAAGCTGATAACAGGTGCTCCTGACTGTCGCATTCACCTGATTCGTTATCAGGAGCGATGAGTCAAGGAGCACCCCCAAGCTGCGAACACAGTCACTGGAGGACAGTGTGACCCCATCCAGGGCTGGAGGTTGCAACCCAATTCTTGGTTTCGGGGCCGCTACCGTGAGCACCTCTGTCTTGTTCAGATTCAGTTTCAATCTATTTCTCCTCATCCAGCCCATTACCGCCCGAAGACATTCACTGAGAGAAGAGACGCCATTGGAATTTGAGGCTGACGAACAAGACACGGAGAAATAGATTTGGGTGTCATCAGCGTACTGATAACACCCAGCTCCATAACTCCGTATAATCTTACCCAGAGGCTTCATATAGATGTTAAATAACATCAGGGATAGAATAGCACCCTTTGGAATGCCATAGGTGAGCTCCCTTTTACTGGAGCTACTGTCCCCGGGCAGCACCCTCTGAGACTTACCCGAGAGTAAGGACCGGAACCACTGCAATGCAGTGCCTCCGATACCTAACCCCCTCAGGCAATCTAAGAGGATGCCGTGATCTATCGTATCAAAAGCTGCTGAGAGGTCTAGGAGCACCAACAGGGTCACATTACCAGTGTCGATGCTCAGACGCAGATTGTCGGTCAAGGCAACCATGGCAGTCTCAACCCCAAAGCCTGTCCTGAAGCCAATTTGAAATGGGTCTAGATAATCGGTTTCATCCAAGACAGCTTGGAGTTGAAGAGTAACTGCGCTCTTGATCACCTTGCTCAAGAATGGTAGCAAATAGACTGGCCTATAGTTCTTCATATCCAGGGGGTCCAGAGAAGGTTTTTTCAGAAGTAGCCTAACAGCCGCTTCTTTCAAACAGGGTAGAATATATCCTTCTCTGAAGGATGCATTGATGATGTCCACATAGAATCATAGAATCATAGAGTTGGAAGAGACCACAAAGGCCATTCAGTCCAACCCCCTGCCATGCAGGAACTCACAATCAAAGCATCCCCGACAGATGGCCATCCAGCCTCTGCTTAAAGACCTCCAAAGAAGGAGACTCCACTACTCTCCAAGGGAGTGTGTTAAACTGTTGAACCGCCCTTACTTTCAGGAAGTTCCTCCTAATGTTGAGGTGGAATCTCTTTTCTTGCAGCACCTCGATTCCTAGATCCCTTTCACATGTAGTGTCATTCAGCCAGGTGTCCCCCATCGTATATCTGTACTTTTCGTTTTTCCGCCCTAAGTGCAATACCTTACATTTCTCCATGTTGAATTTCATTTTGTTAGCTTTGGCCTAGCTTTCTAGTCTGTTCAAGTCATTTTGAATTTTGAACCTGTTCTCTGGGGTATTAGCTACTCCTCCTAATTTGGTATCGTCTGCAAATTTGATAGCTATGCTCCCAATACCATCATCCAAGTCATTAATAAAGATATTGAATAGCCCTGTGGCACCCCACTGGTCACTTCTTTCCAAGTTGAAAAGGAGCCATTGTTGAGCAACCTTTGGGTTTGGCCACTCAACCAATTACAAATCCATGTAACAGTTACTTTGTCTAGCCCACATTTTACCAGCTTGTTTGCAAGAATGTCATGGGGAACCTTGTCAAAGGCCTTACTGAAATCAAGATATACTATATCCACAACATTCCCTTTATCTACCAAGCTGGTAATTTTATCCAAAAAAGAGATCGGATTTGTCTGGCATGACCTGTTTCTCTGAAACCCATGTTGACTTTTTATGATTATGAAATTACCTTCCAGATGTTCACAGACTCTCTGTTTAATGATCTGCTCCAGAATCTTTCCGGGTATTGATGTCAGACTAACTGGACGATAATTGTTGGGATCCTCCTTTTTCCCCTTTTTGAAGATGGGGACAACATTTGCTCTCCTCCAGTCCGCTGGGACTTCTCCTGTTTTCCAGGAGCTCTCAAAGATTATTGCCAATGGTTCCGATATTATGTTTGCCAGTTCTTTTAATACCCTTGGATAATTCATCTGGTCATGGAGACTTATATTCATTTAGATTAACCAGATATTTCTGTACTATCTCTCTACTTATTCTGTGTTGAAATTCTCCTATTCTGTCCTCTGCTCCATTATCCTCAGGTTGAGCACCCTTTGCCTTTTCTGAGAAGACTGAAGCAAAAAAGGTGTTGAGTAATTCTGCCTTTTCTCTGTCCCCTGTTAACTTTTTGCCATCTTCTCCACACAGTGGCCCTACCATTTCCTTCTTCTTCCTTTTGCTGCTGACATACCCAAAAAAGCCCCTTTTATTGTCCTTAACCTCTCTAGCAAGCCTGAGTTCATTCTGCACTTTAGCTTTTCTGACTTTACCCCTACACGTCCTAGCTATTTGTTTGAATTCCTCTTTGGTGATTTTCCCATTTTCCCATTTCTTATACATGTTCCGTTTAAAACATAGTTCAGTTGCAAGTTCCTTAGTCATCCATCCTGGTTTCTTTAGACACCTCCCATTTTTCCTCCTCATTGACATGGTTTGAAATTGTGCCTTCAGTATCTCCCTTTTGAGAAACTCCCATCCGTCTTGAACTCCCTTCTCTTTTAGTATTCCTGTCCATGGGATCACCCCTAGTATTTCTCTAAGTTTAGTAAAATCAGCTTTCCTAAAGTCTAGAATGCGTGTCTGACTATGCCTGGCTTCTCCTTTCCACTGTATAATAAACCCCAGGAGGACATGATCACTCCCACCTAAGGATCTAACCACTTGCACCCCATTAACTAGGTCTTCCCTGTTAGTTAGGATCAGATCCAAAATAGCTGACTCCCTTGTTGCCTCTTCCACCTTTTGGACAATGAAATTGTCTTCGAGGCAAGTGAGGAATTTGCTAGAACTTGAGGATTTTGCTGAGTTTAAATTCCAGCAAATATCAGGACAGTTGAAGTCACCCATCACTACTATATTTCTCCTTTCTGAGTGTGTGGTCATCTGTTCTAGAAAGGCATCATCCAATTCTTCTGCTTGAGTTGGGGGTCTGTAGTAGACTCCCATACTAACATCCCTGTTGTATCCCTCCCCTTTAATTTTTATCCAGATGCTCTCCACCTGGCTTCCAGGATTGATGTCCTGGATTTCTTCACTGGTGTAAATATCCTTGACATATAATGCTATTCCTCCTCCTTTCCTGTTTGGCCTGTTTCTCTTGAAAAGGTTATACCCCTGTATTTCTACATTCCAGTCATGAGACTAATCCCACCAGGTTTCAATGATGCCTATTATATCATATTTGCTTTGTTGTGCTAGGAGTTCAAGCTCATCTTGCTTATTTCCCATGCTCTCTGCATTAGTGTAGAGACATCTAAGACCATATGTCCCCCTTAGTTTCTGCCTGTGCACGTTTTTTTGCCTCCCACTGTTGGGTCCCTGTACTGTTTGCCTATTTCCTCTATGACAGTTTGACTATTTTTTCCAGTCTTTTTGTCTTCCAGGACGCTGTCTCCCTTCTCCACATAATTCAGTTTAAATCCCTCCTGATCAAATTCTTGAGACTGTTGGAAAAAACGTTTCTTCCAACTGGCGTGAGATGCAGCCCATCCCTTACCAGGAGTCCGCCCTCATGGAACCGCAGCCCATGATCTAAGAATCCAAATCATTCTCGACGACACCATCTGCAGAGCCAATTGTTGACATCTGCTATTTTCCTCTCTCTTCCTGGACCATGCCCTTCAACTGGCAGAAGAGCCGAGATGACAATCTGTGCCTCCATTTCTTTCAGCTTCTTCCCTAGAGCCTCGTAATCCCTTTTGATGTTCTGAAGGCTGTGTCTTGCTGTGCCATTTGTTCCCAGATGGACCAAAAGGAAGGGGTTTTGGTCAATAGGCATGACCAGTCTTGTCAGTCTCTCTGTCACATCTCAGATCTTTATCCCAGGGAGACAGCACACCTCCCGAGATATCTTGTCAGGTCCACAAATCACAGCTTCTGTCCCCCTCAGCAAGGAGTCCTCCACCATGACCACATGCCTCCTCCGAGGCTTAGCAGCGACTGTTCCCTGTGGTCAAACTCCCAGGGTCCCCTGCTCTGTCCCTGAAGTCTGTCCATGCTGCTCTTCCTCGTCCTCCTTGATAAGGGAAAGAGCTTGTAATAGATTCTGTAGCTACAAGCTCCCAGAATGATCCCTGGTCTCCCTACTTCTGCGTTTGACATTCCTCCAGCTGTCTACCTCCTGTGTATGTGATGTGGCCTTCTCTTCCCCAGCAACTTCCTCTGTGTGGTCCCCATCCAAGACTGTTTGTGCCGTTCTGTCTAGGAAAGCCTCTTGCTCCCTACTATGCTGAAGTGTAGCTACCCATGCCTCCAGCTGCTGTACTTTCTCCTCCAAGAGGGCTACCAACTTGCACTTGGAGCATGTGTAGTTCCCCACTTCTGTAGGTAAGAACACAAACATCCCACAGGTATTGCAGGTGACAACAAGGAATTTCCTCAATGCACCCCCCCCCCCCGATGGCCAGCCATGGTGGGCAAGGGTCGAGAGGGCAAGTTGCTTTCCTCACACTACCAAGGAGCTTGTCCACGTCATCGGTACTCACAGATTGCAACTGATCCAGAATAACTTCATTGACTGAGTCGCTGGACACCTTGTCTACAATTTCCATTATAAAACTGGCATCTAAGTCGGCTCTTATTCGAGAGATTTTATCTGCAAAGAAGTTGTTAAACGCATCACAACAGGCCATCGTCGGGTTAAGCAAGGGATTTGGCACAGAGGACACCCTATTGATGGCCCTATTGAAGGCAACTTTGGCATAGGCAACAAATTGAACCAATCATCCTGCAATTAATTGCTATAGCAGCAGATGTACTGCTCCAGAGAGCAATTAGTCTTCTCCAATTGTCCATCTGACTGTAAGTGATGAGAGTATTCATTGCCTGTTCAAACCCCCTTTTTTTTTTCTGCAGCACCTTCCAAAATTGTGAAGTGAACTGGGATCCTCTATCAGCAACAATCTTATCTGGAAGTCTGTGTAATTTGTACACATGTCCAATGAATAAATCAGGCAATTGGGCTGCAGTAGGCATGCCTTTGCACCCCACAAAGTTGCCTGCTTTGAAAATAAGTCTGTGACCACCCATATGGTGTTTCAGCCCCTACTATCAGGCAGATCCAATATAAAGTCCATGGCAATGTGCTCCCAGGGAGTGCCAGGCATGGACAATGGCCATAGTAGCCCCGAGTCTTGCCTACCACTGGCTTAGAGTGGGCACATATTGGGCAGCCTTCAACATAAGTATCTATGCCCTGCCTAATTCCATCCCACCAGTACTGTTTCCTGATCAAATGCAAAGTTCTCAGAAATCCCCAATGCCCTGCTGCCTTCATGTCATGGCATAAGTGTAAAACCTTAATTCTCAGGTCCTCCGGGATGTAGACACGGGTCCCTTTGAATCACAGTCCATCTTTTAACTCCAGGGTTTTTGGATATTCTTTAAGCCACTGATCTCTATCCATCGCCTCCTGAATGCTTTGGAAAAGAGGTTTCAAAGGATTGGCTTGGTCCATCTCCTCTCTCTCTTTGCACGCATGGCTCCAAGTGGTCACTATCAATCTCAACTGTTCTGAGGTCAGAATAGTTTCTTCTGGAATGTCCCTCCTGCTTTCATGCTGTGGCAATCTGGATAAGGCATCAGTGAGTATATTTTGCTTTCCTGGGGAGGCTTTTAATTTGAACCTGAAGTGATAGAATACTTGGCCCATTGGTTCTGCTTAGAGTTTAACTTTCTCAGAGTTTGTGATGCTTCCAAATTATGATGATCTGTCTAAACCTCAAAGGGGTGGGGGGTGCCCTCCAGAAATTAGTGCCAGGTCTGCAGTGCCCACTTGATTGAAAGAGCTTCCTATTCCCAGGTGGGACAATCCAGATCCTCTCCTTGGAACTTTTAGGACAAGTAAGCACTGTCTTGTTTACCCTTCCAAGGACAGCACTGCAGAAGAGTAAGCAAAGGAGTAGTCAAGAGTCGATTCCAAAAGTCACACAATAAGAGTCCAGTACTTAACAGCAAAGGGAGAAGCAGAAGTGTAGTCACAAGACAGTTCCAGAGGTAAAAAAAACAGGAGTCTAATAGCAGAGAACAGGATAAACAGCAACTAGGGAGGCTACAAGACAGATTGTCAGCTCAGGGAATCATATCAGCTGGATCCTTTTTAAAAGCCTCAGTTGATCATGATTTGCTAAGTATGCCTCAGCTGATTGCGATTAGCTGTCCTTTAAGCTTCTAGCCTAGATGAATGCCTCAAGGATTCCTTGGCTTGTCTTCACTCCACAGGTCCTAGTATCGGTGGCATAGTCTGACTCTCCCTCTTGTTAGGAAGGATCTAATTAGGGGAATTTATAATTAGCTCAAATATGCAAGAGTGGTCCTAACAAAGCCCTGCAGGACCGGGTACCAATATTATACCAGAGGACTAAGAGATCCCACAATGGATGATGCTGAGACAGGCTTCTCCAATTAAAGTCTAAATATTTATTAAAAGAGGAAAACTGCACACACACAAATATGCCACACACACACACTGCACACTTAGGAATAAAGGAGTGAAAGCAGGAATAGCTTGAGATGGGCCAGAATGAGGGACTTACTCACTTCTGAAGGCTTTTCCAGGATCTGCTGTGGATGTTGTTGATGATCTGCAATGCTCCTTGTGTAACCTAGTTTGACCAATTCATCATGTATGCACAAATTCCAACTCCTGGCACTTTGTTTTAATCCATACAACATTTTTCTCAATCTGTATACCTTCCTGTCACTGTTCTCTTCAAACCCTAAAGGTTGCTCCATGAAAACCTGCTCATCCAAACAAGCATTTAAATAAGCAGTCTCGAAGTAAAATTGCTGCACCACTTGACCTCTCCTGGCTGCCAACGCCAACACTAATCTCAGGCTCCCTTGCTTGGCCGTGGGTGAAAAAGTCTTATCATAACTTTCAAATTGTTGTTGTGCAAACCCCTTTGCTACTAATCTGGCTTTGTATTTGAGACTACCATCTGGCATCTCTTTCTTTTTGTACACCCACTTACAACCAATCACTTTCTGATCTTTTGGTATCGCTACTATTTCAAAAACTTCTTTACCCACCAAACAACCAAACTCTTGCTCCATAGCACCATACCACCGTTCTCTTTCCTGAACAGGAAAATCTTGCAATTCCTCAAAACTCTGAGGCTCCTCCATCACAGCACAAACCCTTGCCTCTTGTACCACAAACCTGTCTGGAGCTTTGCATACTCTTTGGGTTTGTCATGGGACAAAATTGATTGTTCTCCCCCTTTAATCTTCTGTGTCAGAACTTGTATGTTCTTCCCTTTCTCTATGTCTTTTAACTTCTGTCATTCTACGAGTGGTAGGCCATGTTTGAGTAGATTCATCTGCTGTGCTCCTGTCACTGTCAGATGAAGACTCATGTTTCAATGTAACCCCTCCATTTCTGATGTTTGTGTCAGTCTGTCCTAATCTCAGAAAAACCTCCTTGTTTGAGTGTAGTCTATCCCACCCAGAATGTTTTTCAAAATTTGTACTTCTTGACATCAAAACCTCATTTCCCCCCCCTCGAGGTGAAACCTGTAACTATTACCTGAGTACCCCACAAACATCAACCTGTGACTTTTGGGTTCACTCTTTCTTCTAAAACATGCTGGTATGAACACATTTACATACTGCCCCAAAATCCTCAGGTACTTGTGATTTGGAATTCTTCCATACAACAACCTGTATGGCACATCTTTAATTGCTGAGTTATAAATCCTATTTGAAATATGGTTGGTAGTTTGTATTGCTTCACCCCAGAAATTTTGATACGCCTGCATCCAAAGTCATGCAGTCTTTCATTTGTTTTAGACTTCCTATCTTTCTCTCTGCCAAACTGTCCTCAGCCAGAACAGCTGGGTTGGTTGTCTGATGGTTTATTCCTTTTCCCCCCTCATCCAATTAGCCAAATCATGAGATAAAAACTCTCCTCCCTGGTTTGTCACTAAAGTCCCCACTTTATAATCAAATTCACGCTCAACCATTTTCACCCAGTTTTTAAAATTCTTGGCAGCGTCTCCCTTATTTTTCAACAATCTCACAAAAGAAAATCTTGAGAAGCAATCTACAATTACTAAAAAGTATTTGCTGCCACCTAGTGATTCACAATTTGCTTGTGCCACGTCTGCGTGAACAAATTGAAATGGTCTTTCAGCAATTTGTTTGCTTTGTTTCGCTACTGGAAATGCCCTCACTTTTATTTTACTGCAAACAGAATACTCTAAATGATTCTGGCATGGTGACATTTTCAAATCCAGACACAATTCCCTCAGCTTATCCAAGCTATTGAAATTTGCATGCCCCAAACAACCTATGAAAATAATGAATACAATTGGAATGCAAAGGTACATTTCCCACCATTGCACATTCTGCATGCTTCTGCATAAAATACATTTTGTCCCTCTTGATGGCTTTTGCACACACCTCCCCATCAAGGCTATTTTTACATTCAATTCCCACAAAATTCAATTGATACCCATCATTTGTTAATTCTGAAACACTTACTAAACAATTCTGTAACTCAGGAACACATAATACATTTTCAAAACGTTTACCAAACCCTGGTATGAAGACAGTCCCTATCTCATGGATCTCTCTTCTTTCAGTCCCATCAGCTAAAACAACAGAGTTCACAGCTGAAGTTTTTCTACTTTCCAGTAGATCTGAAGAATTACACATGTGTGAAGTAGCACCACTGTCCAAAATCCACTGGTTTTGATTCACACTGGTTCTGCCCTTCACCACAGAAGCAGACCCTTTTTTAGACCCAAAGTTCCTGGGTTGTTGTTGTTGCTGACACTGTTGTTCCTGGTTTTTCTTCTTGCCTTTGTCTGCAGCAAACTTCCTGCACTGGCTCTTTAGATGACCCAGCTTGTTGCAATAAAAACATCTCCTTTCTTTTGAAACAGCTGCCTGCTCTGGACACCACTCCCTGGAAGCCTCTGGCTCTAGTGTTGTCCTAGGCACTGTTTGTTGTGGTTTGAAATCTTTTTCAAATCTGCACTTCTGGCTTTCTTCCAGTATTCTGGATGCAATCATCTCCACATTAATTTGTGTATCTGGTACACCTTGTAATCCATACAAAATGTTATCAAAATCCTCATGCAGAGACCCCAATAACACAAAAGCTTTTTGCTCTCTGCCCAGCTGGACTCCTGTCATCTCTACTTGATTGAGTCCACTTTTAGGGTGAGGGTTAGGGTTAGGGAATCAAAGCAGTAATAAAGGCCATGGCAATATGCTTCCATGGGCCACTAGGGGTCTCCAGAGGGTATAACAATCCACTTGGTTTGCCAGTCAAAGGCTTGGCTCTGGCACAGACAGAGCAACTTTTGATGTATTCCTCAATGTCGGCTCTCATGCCCTCCCACCAGAACTGTTTACGGATTAGCTTCAGGGTCTTCACAAATCCCTAATGTCCTGCAGCTTGGGAATCATGTTATGTAGTTAATACTTTCAATTGCAGTTCCTTGGGCACATACACTTTCTGTATCTTATACCACAGCCCATTGTCTTTCTTTTCCAAATCCTGTTGGTGCGCTTACAACCAACTGTCTTTCTTGGCCTGTTGTCTTATCTCAGCATGAAGGGGATCTAATTGGTCCTGTGCCAATTCCCTCTCTCGTTTGGTTTAGCTGTGGGTGGTGACTGCCAACTCCAGTTGTACTGGAGAAAACAGCATTTGCAAGGGCTGTGTTTCTTTGCCCATGTGCTGAGGAAGTCACGACAAAGAGTCAGCTAACCCATTGTCCTTGCCAGGGATGAACTTGAGGGTGAATTTGTATTTATAGAAGTCTTTAGCCCATCTATGCTGTTTAGGTGTTAATTCGTGGGGAGCTTGGAGCACCTCCAAGTTCCAGTGGTCCGTCCACAGCTCAAAGGGATGGGGGGCCCCCTCCAGTTATTGCCTCCAGTTCTGGAGGGCCCATTTTATAGCAAAAGCTTCTTTTCCCCAAACCGGCCAGGACTCCTCCCTTTTTTGGAACTTCTGGGACAGTGCTCCCCCTTTGTCCCTTTGCATAAGAACCACTCCTACTGCAAAGTCTGAAGCATCCACTTGAACTACAAAAGGAGCTTCTAGGTCTGGGTGTTTGAGTATGGGCTCAGAACTAAACAGGGTTTTTAATTTCTCAAAGGCTTCCTGGCATTTTGGTGTCCAATTCACCTTGGGAGAAGGTTTGGGCTTTTCCTCCCCCTCACCTCCCCAGCCCTCTGGTGCCACATTTGGCCCCATCACTTTTGGTTTTGAGCAAGTCCATGATGAGCAGGGTGATCTTTGCAAAGTGTGGAATGAATTGCTGGTAAAAATTTGCAAAGCCCAGAAACTTTTGAACCTGTTTCCTAGTTTTAGGTGGGGGACAGTCTATCACGGTTTGCACCTTTGCTGGGTCCATTTCAATCCCCTTGGTGGAAACTCTGTATCCCAAGAAATCCAGGCAGCTGGTGTGGAAGTGGCACTTGGACAGTTTCAAATACAGCTGGTTTTCCAATAGCCTTTTCAACACCTCCTCCCCCAGTTTGACATGCAATTCTAAGTCCTCAGAATAAATTAGCACATAGTCCAAGTAGACCAATACCCCTTCATATGATAAGTCATGCAAAACCTCATTGACCAGCCTCATGAAGCAACTGCCCCCCCCCTCCCAACAGTTCAAAAGGCAGCACCAGGTATTCAAAAGCCCCCAAAGGGCAGTTGAATGCAGTCTTGTATTCATCTCCTTCCCAAATGCACATGCAAAAATAGGCATCTCTCAAATCTAACCTGGTGAAAATCTTGCCAGTGGCCAACCGGCCCAACTTGTCTTTCATGAGAGGCAAGGGGTATTTATTAGTGATGCTGATGGCATTTAAATTCTTGTAATCAGTCACCAAGCATAATGAGCCATCCTTTTTCTCCCTAAAGAACACTAGTGCCACAAACGTGGATGTAGAAGGTCTGATGAAACCCCTAGCTAGGTTTTTTCTATGAATTCCTTCAAAGTCTTTAATTCCAAGGGGGTCATGTAATATAGCTGGGCCTTTAGGAATACCACCCTCAGTTCTATTTCAACAGCACAGTCAGTCTCGGGGGGGGGGGGGTTACTTTCCTTTTCCTCAAAGACCTTCTAAACTCTCCATATTCCCTTGGGTAAGAACCAGGGTCGTCAATAGAAACCTGATCCACACTCTCCTTCCCTCCACCAGGCTCCTGCAAAGCTACTGTTGCTGCCCCACTGCCAGAATCATTTCCCTCTCTAACATGTCCTTTGCAGCCCAGGTCAGCAAATACCAGCTGCAGCCTCTTCCAGGCAATGGTGGGGTTATGGAAATGCAGCCAGTCAACTCCCAGAACCATCTGGTAGCTGTATGTGGACCCCACCACCAGTCTTATCCTTTCCCAATGCTCAGCCACCCTCATCCAAAGTGTCACTGTTCATTCAGAGGTGGCCTTTCCCCCCATTGTGGTTCCATCCATTTGATGGAATGGAATGGGCTGACTGAGTGGCCGTGTCTCAATTCCCAGAGCCTTCACCATTGCACTGCTGATTAGACACCTGGTGCATCCAGAGTCCAGCGCAGCCGTCAACTCAGCACTGAGGAACTTACTGGAGTGAAACAGTCTGACTTTTAAGATGCATAGGGGAACTCCCCCATTCACCATGCACTTGTGACTGTCCTGGAGGTCAGCCTGCCTTATGCTGTGGTCTAAGGCAGGCTCAGGTAGTTTCCCGATGGCTCAGCACTGGGCTCCTCATTGCTGTTGGTTCACACTTCAGCTTGCTCCTCCATCGGGTGACTTGCACCTTGCCCAGCCTTTCCCTTGCCCCCCCCCCCCCCCCCGATCGGCTTTCTTTTTTGGTTGCTGGGCTTCTTTGACCACCCCTCTCCTGGGAGGCTCCTCCACTTTTAGCTCGTTCGTGGAAATTTGCAATCCAATGTCCCTTCTTCCCACATTCCAGATAGAGACCCAGCCTCATTTGTTGCTGCTTCTCTGGCTCCTCTCCTGACTTGGCCTGTCCTGCTGGTGACTGCTTCTGGGTCTTGGCATCCCCTCTCCCTTGGGTTAGAGCCATGTGCTGCCAGGACAACTTGATGGCCTCTTTGGCTATTTCGGCCTCGCCTGCCAATCTAATTCATCCCCGCACCGTGGGAGGGTCATCACGGTTCAAGGCGCACTCCTGCAACTCTGGACACAGACCATCCTTGAAGTACTGGACCCAAATATCCTCTGGCCATTCAGAAGCCATGGCTGCCAAACTCCTGAACTCCAAATTCGGACACTGATCCCATCCTCTAATGCAGTGCCATCAGTCAGGTTCGAGCCTGCTCTGCACTGAGGGGGTCCTCAAATCTTGAACGCTGTGCCACCATGAAAGCCTGCATGTTCTGCAGCTCTGCTGCTCCACTATCATACAGTTGCACCACCCAGTCTGTGGCTTCCCCTTCTAGATGTGCAGTTATGCACCACACCTTGGCAGCCTCACTTGAGAAAGAGTGCCCCCACTCATACATGTGTCCCACCACTTGGGACAGAAAATAGGGCAACAGCTGGGGTCTGCCATCATATATCACCCCCAATCTTCTGGCTGCCGGATCCTGAAACCTCATCACTGGGGGATTCAGTTGAGGTGGAGGCACCCTCGCCTGCTTAGCCTGAACAGGTTGCTGCCTTGGCGTGTCCCCTCTCGCTGCTGTCGCTGCTGCCTAACCCCCAGCGGACTGGTCCTCAGGTCCATGAAGTATTGAATTACCTCGTCCAGCAATCCCCGCCTCTCATGCACTTCTCCACGCACCTGAGCCACCTCTTCTTCTAGGTTCTCCCTGGAGTCTGTTGGCGCTTCCACAGGCTCAGCCACCCCCACAACCCAGGCAGACACTCGCCCAGCATGACGCCACTCTCGTTCTCTCCCCTTGGAGAGAACCCTTGGCTAGAATCACACATCCTCGATCGGGCGTGCTGGGGTGTCCACCGCAGCAGCTGCTGGGACCTTAGGACAGGCTCCCAAGCCAGGTTGCTTGCCAGTCTCCTCGGGCCACTCTGCCTCAGCCTTTGGCCCTTCCTTCTCCTCCGGCAGGAGTGAATGGAGTTCCATCGCACCCAGACACCAAAGGTAGTTCTGGCTTACTGTCAGTTCTAAGCAGACTCAGAGCTCTGTGTAGCCAGTAAACCAGCCAATTGTTGTAATTAGGAGTTAATTGAAGAACACAAAGCCAGTAACCCACCAGTCTACGTTTAAGCCAGAACTAACCCCCCTTCTGCAAGCACCTAATTAAACCCCACTAACTAATTGCTCCACCCCTCCTTCCATGGCATGAAAACTAGCACCCATCTACAATTCCCACAGCTAACTATTCCTCCATCCAACCAACCCCCCACCTTATCAGCTTACACTCACACCATCCATCTTATTCCCAGTTCTTGCTGACTCCAGGCTGTACCAACCTCCTCCCACCAGCGATGCATTCCAGGAGGCCTACTTTCCCAAAACAATCCTCTGTCTCATCACCTCCCATCCCCCCAGCAACTCGCAGCCCGTTATGCTTGGAGCCTATACTATTTGCTACCAGCCTAACCCACTACTAGCCCAACCATCATCCCCACCAAACTACCAACCCAACCAAAACCTGGCAGAACCTATGCACTCAGGCATAGTTCTGACAGCTGTCTCCTTCCAACATGGCTTTTGTCTTGCCCCATAGCTGCTCTTCCACACACACACACACACACACACACACACACTTCTACTAGTGAAGCTGAAAGTTGGAGCTTAGAAGGTGGGGGAGGAAAGTTACATTTGTCCTGCTTGATGGAACTTTACTATACCTCATCCTGCTCCATGATCTGTGAAATATTAATTCCAGTAACAACAAAAATCCACCAAACAGTGATACCTTTACTGGGCCAAACAAAATGCAGAATATACATGCTGCAAGCTTTCACAGTGTCACTGGCTTCTTCATCAGACAAGGTGCTACAAACCAAACCAGAGAAAAAAATTGAAGTTGTTATTCATAGGCCTGCATTTTACTGTTTCTCTTCTTAGGGGGGTTGCAGACTGCCAGAAATAGTGTGAATTCAGTCCACTTTTAGGGTTAGGGTTAGTGCTAGGGAATCATGGGAACTGTTATTTTTCTGAGACATTGAGCCTTCTCTATCAGATAACTCTGATGCCACAATAAAATACAGTTCCCATGGTTCCCTAACTCTAACCCTAACCCTAAAAGTGGACTGAATTCACACTATTTCTGGCAGTCTGCAACCCCCCTTAGTTAAGATGGTATGTTGTTACTGAAGTGCTGTCCCTTATCCAGTCTGGATTCCTACTCCTTCCCACATCACATCTGCTGGATGTTTGCATGCATGTTTACAAAAAATCAGAATGAAGACCTTTACAATCTTTCCTTATTGATATTTGTTTAGCTCTGTAGCTCTTTCTTTAATATATGTGCCCCTTTCCTTCTCCTCCTCCTCCTCACCCTCCCTTCCAGGCCAACCTAAGATACTTGAGGATATGTATTGACAGAATGCAGTCCTCACATTTCCATATTAGAAGTATGCACAGCATTTCTGATGAGAGAAATCTGTTATTTTGTAAATAGCCATAGGGGGATGACTAGCCAATCACATTTATTAAAAATTCTTAACATCAATTGGTGTACAACAACAAGCTATCATTTCAGAGGATAATACACATTTCAGCTCTAGGGTGCTTTGGAGTGAAATTCTTTCATATCCTCGCCTCCAAACTAACAATCAAAATTTGACTTCCAAGGCCTCTATTACAACTTTAGAGGTAAATAGTTTTTGCTTTCCTTTTTTGATTTGAAGCCTTGATTATCTAGAAAGTTTGATCAATTTATATTAAATTGGTAAGACTGTGGTAAGAAGACCTCTAATCTATATAGCTCAAAAATCAGATCTGTTGTTTTGATGATGGTTATAAACATTTACAAAGCCTCTGTGATTTTCTATATGTCAGTTGATAGCAGGGGAAAAGGTTATACCCAGATTCAAGACAGGCAGAACTGCAGAACTAAAAGATAAGATTATTTAAGTTTAGATTTACTGTTAATGAGTAACCACAAAATAACGAGACCAGACATAAGACATTGAATTAAACAAGGGCCACTTTATTTGACCTAAAACCTATTTAAATTGAACCTGTAGATAAGCAAGAAAAGTGAGGGGAGCAACTTGATGTGAGTCCAGCTGAGGCCCAGGTATCAATCTGTGACCACCTTCTCAGCCTTCCCTTGGGCAAAACATCTTTCCCAGAGGGCAATCCAATATCATTGGTTGCTCCCTGGCTGGCTGTTTACTGTAGCATAAACTGAGGCACTCCCCCCAAGTCTGTAGACTTTACAGGAGAGAGCAAAACAAAACAACAACAAAAACCCACAACCCCATCTCCCAAGTCCCCCAGCCTGTGGAGAAGGTTCCATAGCCCAACCCTTCACCAAAAGGGTGCCAAGGTGTACACTGAAGTCTGAGGTGTACACCGAAGTCTCCCTCCCCCTTAATCTGCCAATGACAACCTATTTATAGACACCACCTGAGCCAATTGACAATGTCCCACTGATACAGTGTATGGTAAGCAAGAAACCTCATGTAAAAGGAGGAAAAATTCCTATCCAGCCCCAAAGTAACCAGCAGAGCTCACACTGCACAGAGGACAGGAGGATGGGTCTCTGCAAATCTCCAAAGAGGGCTCATGAAAGGGCAGTAGAGCAATAAGAAACCTCTGTCTCCATCCCCTCACAAGCTATAGTTTGGCACCCTTCATGCTGGTTGTGGAGGCCATCAAACTGTGCCCTTCCTGTAGCTTCTTCCAGATGCCCAAGTTCAGGCACTCATTCTGGCTCATCAATAGATATCTAAAGGAAGGAGAAGCAAAGATATAGAAGTTTGCTGGCAGAATAGTTTTACAGCTTGACTTGGATTTTGCCAAATGCTGTAAAACAATTAAAAACAAATAGGAGATAGTTGCTGGGATAGATGCAAAGAAGAGGCCTCACTAAAATAAACCCATCATAATTTATATTTCATCATGATTATTTACATGTTGACATTCTTAACATGATGTTAATATGGTCATTATTGCTGCAGTTAAGAATCTTTTTAAAAAAAATATTGTCTGGGAAACACTGGGTGACATCTCTAAAGTCATGCCTCTGAGAATTTTGAACATCAGCTATTATTCCAGGTAGAATTCCAAGAGACACCCCTTGGTCAGGATATAATACTGGAAATGATAGTGCCAGAAAATACTTACATGAATTTGATATGGCTGTAGTAATCAATTTATCATTCTTCCTCAACCTTGACTTTGTTAATATCTGCTCTTCATAAATTTGACTTGATTTCTTTGTGCTTCTCGGTATCCAGTGTTTGGCTGACAGTTCATTTCCCTGCTAAGAAGGGTAGAGGTCTTTCTCTTGACCATTTAACAGAGGGCATTTATTAACATGCAGCACCTCACAAACATGCTTCCTCTTGTCAAGTACAAGTACATTATAAGTAAAAGTACATTATAACTGGTATCTCTACCCAGCTTACCAGACCATCTAGATGATATACAAGGCAGGTAAGTTACCATGTAGTCAAGGTGCCCACCACAGATCAACCATCTCTTTCAGTTGATAATACCATCCACTACTCCGGGCTCCTTAGAGGTATGTCCTCAGTACAAAAGAACATCTGTCCATCTACCAAGGAATGGGTTCCTTAGAGGATTCATTTCTCTCTTCTTTTGAGTGTTGCTCTCTTTCCCAAAAACCCTCCTTCCTCCAAGAACCAACAGGTAGATGGTTAACAAATGTGATACTCTATGCAGTACTCTGCTAGCCCAATACCCTCATTGGCTTTTCATTTTCCATAATAGATTTTATTGCTATTTTATTATTAAAACAGTTTTTCCCTGTTATTAAGTTAACAGGAAAATCAAGATAAGGCACTGGGATTTTAATGCCTCAATAGAAAAGGGGAAGATTATAGCTGAACAAGGAAAGAACTCACAGAAGGCAAAAAGAGCTATCAAACAGCCATTACTGGTATTCAAAACACATCATTTTGTAACAGGGATTTCCTGATGGATGGAAGAACTTTGTTTTTTTCCCCTTGAAGTATACTTTTATTTTGGAACTAGTCATATGAAATAAACAAAGAGAATAAAACTGATCATCAAGGGATTATATTGAAATTCTTGGTTCAAAACAAACATTTTCATCTTCTGTAGAGTCACACTGTCTCAAATGTATCCTTCCAAAACCTGAACTAGGCAGTTGGTTGATTATTTGACAAAGCTGCCTTCTTGGCATAGATAACAAAAGAGTACCCTGTACCTGAAAACATGTGAATTGTTTTTCTTATTCCTCTTGTCACTTTCAGGTTGTGTATTCACTTTTCAAATAGTGTGAACTGCCAAGCTGGTGACAAAAGAACAAAAATCTCAGTCGTTCTGTGCCTTCCATATTCTTCAATGAAACTCTTTCTTCTTTAGGAATCAAACATTTATTTTGCCATACAAAGTGACAAGTTTACCTAGCAAATGATGGCACAAGTACATAGCAAACATTCCCCCTCAATATTATTTTCAAAGCTCTAGCATGGTCGATTTTTGAGACAGTTTCCCTTATATTTACTTGATTATGAATACTTGCAGACAGACTTGGGTCTTTGACTGGGATATTGTGTTACAGATCACAAAATTGTATTATTAGACACAAAATCAAGAGGTATGAATGTGTGTGTGTGTGTGTAAAAAAAAACAAAAAAAAAACAATGAAGAATCCTGAACTGAAAGACTGATAAATTATTATAGTATGAGATGCTGTTATAGTCCACTTCATCAAATGCATGACATTTTATCCAGAATTTGAAATATACATACAGTATACATGGTCAAGGGACAATTTGAAAGCAGAAAGCATTGACAGTGACTATAAAATTAACATTGGCCATTCACAAAAGCAGTTCTGACATGCCTAGCATTCACAGGAGCCTATGAAGATTATTGCATGTGAATATCCCTGATGGGATAGATGCATGTTTAACCATTCCCACCAAATCTTACCACACTGTCCTATGGTCAGCCCATAGGTGGCCTGTATGCAACCCAGGCTTGTCCTGCCTGAATTGCATACAGGCTGCCTACGGCCCAACCATGGGGCAGTGTAGTAAGATCTGGTCAAGGATGGTTAAATGCATATCTATTCTGTCAGAGACATCCATGTGCAATAATCTCCTATATCACATCACATTTGGAAATAGTTCCTCTGAAGTCTAAGAATGTTAGTGAAAGTGATTTGTGAATTGGCTTGCCTGATTCCACAGAGACCACAAAAGATTGAACTCTGTGGATAAAGTCAGCAATTTTTGGAGGACATATAGAAAGAGGATTGAGGGGAAAGACAATGAAACAACTGGTGAGGAAGTGGAGGAGACACTTACTGAAAGGAAACAGAAGGGGAAGTATCGGAGGAAATAGAGGGAGCAGTTGGAAGTGTGAGACAGGAGGAAGAGCAGGGAGAAGAGGGAGAATGGGAAGAGGGGGAACAAAGAGAAGGAACAACAAAGGAGATCTTGGAAAGAGAAAGGGAAAGTAGAAAAGGCTGATTGAAGTAATTCAAGATAGATTTAGATTAGAGTAATAACTGTTTCTTCTTCTTCTTCTTCTTCTTCTTCTTCTTCTTCTTTTGTCCTCCTCTTCATATGTTTTTCTTTTTTCCATTTCCACCTTGGGGCAAATTTGAGCAAAAGAAAGCAAGAATAGTAATCAAAATGGGATTTAATATATTAATGTGGAATTTGAATGGTTTAAATTTGCAGCATAATCGTAATAAAGTATTTCACTTTTTGGAAAAAACAAAGTGGATTTGATATGTCTTCAGGAAACATATATCAGAAAGAGAGAGACGAGATTAATCAAGAATCATAAATTAGGGAGGAATATATAACTGCATCTAAGGAGAAGAAAAAAGGGGTAGTAATATATGTAAAATTTAGTGTGGGATGCTTTCAAAGCTGTGATAAGGGGATTTTATAATGAACAAAATAATATAGTACAAAGAAATAAAAAAGAAACACAAGAAGACTATTATTGAGTGCTAAATGCTCCAATAACATTATTAGAAGTAAAACAAACAATCAAGCTATGAAAAAAATGATAAAGCCCCTGCTCCAGATGCAGTGGCTTGAGTGCTTAAGATGCTGATTCTGTTGATTGCAAGATCAACAGGTTGGCAGTTCGAGGCCTGGGTGCTGCATGATGGCGTGAGCTCTGTCACTAGTCCCAGCTTCTGCCAACCTAGCAGTTTGAAATGCAAGTAGATAAATAGGTATCACTTCAGTGGGAAGGTAAACAGCATTCTGTGCAATCATGCTGGCCACATGGTCACAGAGTAGTCTCTGACAACACTGGCTCTTCGGCTTAGTAACGGAGATGAGCACCGTCCCCTATGGTCAGATACAACTTGACAACCTTGTCAATGGGGAATACATCTTTACCTTACCAGATGGAATAACAGCACTATTTTATAAAACATTTGAAGAAGAGCTAAGTGAAAAGTTGCAGCTCACTATGAATAGTATACTAAAAGAGGGGTTGCCAGAGACATGGGGGAAGCAGATATAGTTCTTCACCAAAAGAGAATAGAGATCCATTATACCCTAATAATTATAGACCCATTTCAATTTTGAATATCAACTACAAGATTTTTGCATTGATCTTGTCTGAGAGACTTAAAAATTGGCTAAAAATATGAATAAATGAAGATCAGTGGGGGTCCTCCCACAAAATCAGATGACAGAAATCATAATGGTGTACTTAGTTGTATTAGAATACTATGAATCTAATAATGATGAAAAATCAAAGATATTGAAATGTCCTTGATAATATGAATTGGAAGATACTATTTGAAATTTTGAATTACATAAAAATAGGCCAGAATTTTATGAATTGGATCAAAGAAATTTACAAAAAATAATCAGCACAATTAATTATAAATGAACAGAAATACAAAAAAGTTTAAATACAAGGCAGGGATGCCCAATATCACCTCTCCTGTTTTTAATAGTGATGGAATTGCTGATGTTAAACATTAAGAAGGAGGAGAACATTAGAGGTATAGAATCTAAGCAACATCAATATAAAAATGCAGGAATTTGCTGATGATCTTGTAATTATATTGGACAACTCTATAGAAAGTGCAGAAATATGGTAAGAACTTTGAATGAATTTGGAGAGATCCCAGGTTGTAAAGTGAATGTGGAGAAAACGGTTATAATTGGGGGGAAAATTGTTTAATGTTGGGAACAAGTAATTGAGGGAAAATCAGGCATCAAAATAGAAAAGAAATTAAAATATTTAGGGATTAGCAAAACAAAGAAAACATCAGAGCTGTTTGAGAATAATTATAAATCAATTTGGTCCCAAATCAAAAATGACTTGATAAGATGGAAGAAATTGAATCTATCTTTGTTAGGAAAGATTGCTGTTATTAACATGTCAATATTACCATGGATATTTATTCCTTTCAAATGATCCCAATTATTATGAAAGTTGCTCCCTTTAAAGAATGGCATAGGGATATTTCTAAATTTTTGTGGAGTGGGAAAAAATGCAGGGTGAAAATGAAAACACTTCAGGATACCCAAGAAAGAGGGGGGTTGGGTATTCCAAATTTTCAATTCTATTTTGAAGCCAGTTGTTTAACTTGGATCACAATGGGTTGAATTGGATGATGTGAGATTATTGGAATTAGAGGGAAACAGTCTGCTGTATGGTTGACATGCATATCTGGAATATGAAAACGATCAAATCAATAAAGATTTCAATTAGTCATTGTGTAAGGAAATCATTATTAAAACAGGGAAGAAATACAAGATTAGGATAGCTCCTCAGATAGCCTTCTGGGTTTCTCCTTTAAAAGCTTTCCACAAAAAAGGCAAATGATTGGATAATATATGAATATTTTTTGAAGAAATATGATGAAAACTATAAAATGAAATCACAACTTGAACTGGAAGAAGAGGGAATAAAAGTGCAATGGTATACATACAGACAAGTATATGAAAGATTTAAAATGGATGAGAAAACAAGAAGTGTATTAAAGGGAAAAAATGAATTAGGCAAAATTTTGTGTACAAATGTGAGTAAAATAAATTCTAAAATATACAAAATTTTATTGGATTTTGAGATAGAAGAAGAGGTGGTAAAGGAACAAATGAATATCTGGGCTAGAAATATTGGTCATCCAATTTATTTAAATCAAAGGGGAAAATATGGAAGAAAGGAATAAAATATTCAGCATCACAGAAATTGAGAGAAAATGTCTACAAGATGTTTTATCGATGGTACATGACCCTGAAAAATTGCTAAAATATACCAAAAAAACCAACAACCCAACAACAGAAAGTAGATGCTGGAAATGTGGAGAGAAACAGGGGTCAATGCTGGTGGACTTGCAAACTAGCAAAAAAATTGGATAACAGTTAATATGGTAATTAATAACATATTACAGTTAAATCTTCAAATGTCTCCAGAATTCTACTTATTAGGTATTTTTGAAGATGAATTAGAAAGTAAATTTAGGAAAATTTTGTTCTATTTTATTACTACAGCAAGAATAGCCTTTGCTCAAAAATGGAAAAGCAAAGAAGTACCTGAGGAAGATGAGTGGCTATATAAAGTATATGAAGCTATAGAAATGGATAAATTAATGTAGATTTTAAAAAAAACTCGATGGAAGAAGTAAATAGAGAATTGAGAGTAGTTATGGATTACTTTGAAAAGAAATGGGGGGAAATTGTGGTGATAAGATTCCTGGTATAAGAAAATGAAGGTGATAGAATAGATAGAACTCATTTCATTATTCTTCTTTTAATGTTTTCTGTTATTCTAAGAAGAAGAAGGGGAAGAAAAGGGGGGATTTAAAAATTTCTGACATATAAGACAAGCTAATAGTAAATGTATGAGTAATGGGTATACTGGACAAGTTTTAAGAATAATAAGGAAGTCTTTAAACTCTTCTTTCTAAACCAGAAGAGATAAGAGAAGAAGTCTAGGTGTGAAAGAATGACAGTTTGTAGGAAGATAAGAAAGTGTAAGTGCAGAAGGTGAGAGAGGGAGAGAGAAGAGGAAGAGGGAGAATAGTAGGAAGATTCAATGTATGAAGTGAGAGAGTACTGAATGGAAGGGGAGAAAGAAGGAAGTGGTGAGGTATGAAAGTGTGGTAAAGATGGGAAAGGGAAGGTTAGGCTGTAGTTAAAGATGACAAAGAGAAGGATAGTGAAGAGGTACAGAAGACAGAGAAGACCTAGATAAAAAATGTAAGACTAGTGAGAGATAGTATTGGGGGGAAAGTTGAAATAAATAGACAAAAGTTAAGATGAAGATAAAGAAGGAGATAGGCTAGTAACACTAAATAAGATGATGAAATGTCATTTTGGTTGTACTTTTTCTTTTAATAAGCAGGCTGTAGGTATAAATAAGATGATGAATGAAAAGTCTGTGTGTATGTTTTTAACATGTAGAATGAAATGTATTATGTATTGTGTATTTTATATATGATTATATTTCAATAAACATGATTATATATATATATATATATATATATATATATATATGATTCCACAGACTTTGTCCCAGTATCTTGAACAAAAATCCTAACAGATTGAAAACAGAATATTTAGAAATGGCAACTAAGACCAATAATGAATAAAAAAGACAATGAGGATGGCAAGCAAGAGAAAAATACAAGCAAAATTGGCTTTAATATAATATCTTTGCTTAAGTAGTTTATTGAACAGGTGTATTATTAATCACCCATTTCAATGGTACTGCTATTTTTTTCATTGCAGACTTGTTGTTATACAGAGAACCTCACAAAATTCAGGCTGAATCCAAATCCCACTGCATAAAGTAGCATGAGGAGCACTAATCGCAGCAGCTGCTGGGAAACGAATGTTTGTGTTCCCACTTTTTTGTAGATAATTTAAGACAAATTCCCTTATGTTGTTGTCAGTCATCTTTTAGAGTAAGGATGAACAGATGGATAATCAATCCCAATATGCCCTTCAGGATCTAGGAACAGCTGTGTGTGGTCAGTGCTGGTAAACCAATCCACAGTAAATATGAATGGGGAGAATGCACAGCATGAATGTGTGATAATTTACACAAAATGCTACAGTGAAATAGCCAGTTTGCAAACATTTCTTAAGAAGTGAACTTTCCAGAATCAACCCAGCTAGCAGTTATACCATAATACTCTAGTGCACCAAGGTGCTATGTGTATGTTTAATACCACTGCTACAAACAAAATCTGTTGACTTTTAGAAAACCTCCTTTAATAATTTTCAAGTTAAATTATCCTGGACTGATCATTAAATTTCAGATGAAATACTTCTGAACTGTAAGTTTAGCAAATATTTTATTGTTTCCTTCTGCTGTCTCAGCAATCACAGCAAAATATATTTTTTTCTGATTATTTTGCTCCTCCTACTTTTTATATATATTTGAACAAATCAGCATTTTTATAGAGACAAAAGTACTCTTTAAACTTTATCAGATGAAAATCACCACAACTCTGCTTTTGGGGAAGATTTGAAAGCTGTCTCTCAGAATGCAAAGTAAGCTGAAGTAGTCTGAAATTATACAGAAATAATTTCCTAAGCTTTCTTCTTCCATCTGTCTCTTTGCAGTTCATATTTCCAGATGCTCCAACATGCTAAACATAAATGTCTAAATCTATCTGAGAAGAGGTTTAGACTCTCTCACTTTGGGGTAGCTGATTGATGCATGATCTTTACAAAAGCTCATATTACATTCCAAGCTGGGAAAATACATTGGTGGAAAGTCCGGGGATATAAAGACAAAACAGACCACTCTGATAGAGTGGCTTGCCACTGCCCCTTTGAGTGCCAGATCAGGGCAGCAGCAACCACATTCCACAGGCCCAATCCACTGTTTTCTGGCCCCAAAATAAAATGGTTAAATGCTGCTCCTTTGGGGGGCAGAAAAAGGGCACCTTTGCCACCTCGGCAGCACTTTCTGGTGCTCCTTTTGGCATGCGGCATCTGAATGCCATGTCAAAGGAGTGCTGTAACATCACACACTGTGTGATCAGGTGGGTGGCATCACGCTGGATCGAGGGTGGCATCAGAGCATGCAACATCCAAACGCCATGCACCCATGCCTCACAGAAGCCAGTGCTTACTGCCAGTCTGCACAGGCCCATAGTTATGGAAAGGGTAAAATCTTTTAAAAGTCACATGAAGCATTTGCATTACTGAAACTTCCAGAAGGATTCCCATGTAAAGTCTTGAAAACCCTGTCAGATGTTACATGCCAGAACTCTATGGGCCAGAACAGACGGGCAGGAAAAAGCAGCTCTATGCTGTGATATCTGAAAGTTGGTCGAAACCCTGCTATCCGCACCAGCCACACTGAAGGCAGCCTGAACACCACAGGCTGTCTGCACTGCACAGCACCAAAGCACGTAGTTTGATTGTTTTTGCTACCTGCCTACCATGTATGTGCACCATCTCAGAAATACACCACCAGTGACCTCCAGTCACCACCCTCTTCCTGCTGAGATGCCATTCCATCAGACACTCATCCATATGATTAACCATACAGTGGAATGTGCAATGCACTACCTGTACAGTACATCAGTATATTGGTGTGCCCAATGGCGAAGCACAATCATGGAGGGCCCCCCCCCCATATATGCCCCCTTCACCCTCCTTCACCTTATGCCCCCTTGTTGGACTGTCTGGTTTGTTTATGTTGTAATTGCATCCATTGCATTATTGGCCAATGTATTTTTGCTTTGTCATTGCTCTGCATCAGTATGGGCCAGTTTATATGACAGTACAAAGATGCACATTTTTTGCCTTGAGTTGGAGTATCCCAGCCTCCTTTTGCACTGGTTTTTCGCCCCAGAGTGCGGCTTTATTCAAAATCAGCATGTGCTTTACAGACTATAGCAAAGCATTTGACTACATAGATCACGAAAGGCTATGGAATGCCCTTAAAGACATGGGAGTGCCAACACGTCTGGCAGTCCTGTTGAGGAATCTGTACTCAGGACAAGAGGCTACTGTCAGAACAGAACACGGAGAAACAGAATGGTTCCCAATTGGCAAAGGAGTCAGACAAGGATGCATCCTTTTGCCTTATCTGCATCCTTTTACCCTATCTGTTCAACTTGTATGCAAAACATATTATTTTTAAAAAAGTGGGTTTGGACACAGAAGAAGGAGGAGTTAAATAGGAGGAAGGAATATCAACAATCTAGGATATGGAGGTGACTCCATAATACTAGCAGAAAACGTCACAGACCTGGAACACCTACTAAGGAAGATCAAAGAAGAAAGTCCAAAGGCAGGCTTAATGCTGAACATAAAAAAAACAAAAATAATGACCACTGAGGACCTTCACAAGTTCTATCTAGACAATTAAGAAATAGAAATATTAAAAGAGTTCTCATATCTGGGATCAAACATTAATCAGAATAGGGACTGCAGTCAGGAAATCAGAAGAAGACTAAGAAAGGGGAAGGTGGCTATGGAAGATCTAGAAGATTCTAAATTGCAAAGATATACAACTCAGCACAAAAGTTAGAATCATACAAGCCATTGTATTCCCTGTTACCATGTATGGATGTGAGAGCTGGACGGTTTAGAAAGATGATAGGAAGAAAATCAATTCATTTGAGATGCAGTGCTGGAGAAGAGTGCTGAGGATTCCATGGACAGCCAAAAGTGGATCCTAGAGCAAATCAAACCAGAACCCTCCCTGAAAACCAAGATGACCAAACTGAGACTGTCGTACTTCAGACAAATTATGAGAAGAGAGGACTCTTTGGAAAAAAACAATAATGTTGGGGAAGATGGAGGGAAGTAGGAAGAGAGGAAGGCAACATGCTAGATGAATGGACTCTGTTAAGGGGGTCACACTTATAGGGTTGCAGGAATTAAGCAGAGCAATAGAGAACAGAGGGTCTTGGAGATGTCTCGTCCATAGGGTCACCATGAGTCAAGATTGACTTGAGGGCAGTTAACAACAACAAAAGTCAGAGAGCTCTGGTGCCACAACAAACTACAATTTCCAAAATTCCATGGCAATGAGACATGGCAGTTAAAGTTTTGTCAACCTGGATTATTTCAGCATGTGGATGTAGCCTCAATCTTGAATCTACACCAAGTACCCCTGAGTACTGTGTCTCTTACAGCACTCACCAGGATCCTGAACATTCTCTGTTTTAGCTCTCAACTACATCTACACCAATTAGCCATCTTTCTTTGTGCCCTCACACCTGAGAAAATAGAATAATGGATTATGTAGATAGGTTGCCATCAGTGCAGCTTTTCTTTCTTCAGGTCTGTCTATAGGGGGAAGCAGACGGCGCAAAACGCCGTCTTCAGGGCAAGGAAGGGGAGGGGCAGCCGCACGCTGGGTGCCCCAACCCCTTCCCGAAAATGTTATCGGAGCAGCCGGCCCTCCGCACTGCCGGCGCTCAGAGGATGCCTTTCCGCTGCAGCGTCTGCACACACTGCAGCGGAAGAGGCGGCGAAGGTGCGCCGGCAGCCTTTTGTGGCACACCTTCGACGATTTGTGGAAGGAGCACTATTTTAGCGCTCCTTCCTGGGGCGGTGAAGCTGCGCTGTGGGGCCGAGGAATGCGGATGCCTCGGCCCTGATCCGCAGCTTCCCGGGGCGGCCCCGTGCTGCCCATCTGCTCAGCCCCTAAAGGTCTGCATGCAGGGGAAGGAGACAGAAAAAGAGAAAAAGAGAACAGTACTTCACAATCTTCCTTCTCACTCAATCTTCCTTCCCACCTATGTTTGCCATGTGGATGGAGAATGGGGGGGAGCAGACGGGTGGCCATGGGCAGCCCCGGGAAACTGCAGATTGGGGCCAAGGTAGCCGCACTCCTCGGCCCCAACTCGCAGCGTCTCAGGCCCTGGAAGAGGCCTTGGGCACACCTTCGGCGTCTCTTCTGCCACAGCATGTGTGGATGCTGAGGTGGAAGTGCGTCGTTGGAGCACCGGTCGTGCAGAGCGACGGGCGCTCCGATGACGTGTTCAGGAAGGGGTTGGGGCACCCAGCGTGAGGCTGTCCCTCCCCTTCCTTGCTTCGAAGACAGCGCAAAGTGCCGTCTGCTTAGGCCCAATGATTCCTGATAAATCTGTTCAAATGTCTTGAATATTTCAAGAAAGCTCTGATTGAGTAAGGAACATTCTTTCCTCAGAATAACTAAGAATGAGCTAATGTAAATATACTCCAAAAGACATGAAAGTTCCTGATGTCTGTATGGCAGATCTCCCTACACATACCTATGTCGTTGGATGCTATTTCCATCAGACCTGACAAGTGGCTATATTTGTTCAGTCTTAAGGGATTTGGAATGAAATATGAGAATAGATGTCTATGGAAAATTAGACATAACCATATTAATGTAAACAGGGTATCACTAGAAGGTAAAAGTGGTGCAGCCTGTACCTGGTGACACCCTATGGGGGAGATACCACTGCTCCCTAAACATGTGCTCTTATGACAGAAATGAGCTGTGGCATGCACCTGCATCCCTTTAAAAGGCTGAAGAGCTGATGTGAGTGGAGCAAGGCTCAGTGAGAGGAGAAAGGAGAGTTTTTTAAAAAAATATATATATTTATTTTGAATTTTCTTTAAAAATATTGCATCTTATCAAATTTTCATTTTAACCACATGAAGTTATATACATGTAAATACATTTAGGCTGTGCATATAATATTGTAATTTAATTCACAGGTATTGTTTTAATTTTGCTAGTTGTTTATGTCACACCTATTGCTATTACATTCAGTGATAATGGGAAATGCGATTTATACGGAGCATTAGTACAATTTTTTTAAAACTAAGGATTCTATATGGCGTGGTATGGGAGGAGGTCAAGGGGGAATTGACAGCATGAGTTACCACACCAGGTGATGCCAACACTAGTGATGCCACTGAATTTAAAATGTGTTTAATTTTTTAACCAATAAGTCACTATTTGGGACTTAAGATACACAAAAAATGCACAGCCAGTGCATACGTTGTGAGTGAAGAGAGAAGTTAGAAAAGAAATAGAAATGCCTCATTGGTAGGAGAAGATGCAAACTCCTTGTGGGCAGCAGCTCTTGCTTTCATCCAGGGTACTACAAGACGATGTGGATATAGTGGCAGTGGTAGTATTCACTACTGAGTGCTCAAGTGAAGAACATTTCCCAGGTTATGCACCAAAACATCTACTGATTTGGAGCTGCTGTACACATAACAGATGCTTTGATGGGTAAGCTGGGAAAGTTGCTTTCAACTGAACCCAGAGTACTGGATGCGGCTTGCTGCTGGTGTCATTGCCCACTCATCATCACTGCCATTGCTGCCACTGTCCTCTTTTCTTTGCTTCCCTCTGCTGGTACTCAGGACCTCCTCTTCTGCAATGCCCATTGCTTGTGCTGGTTCTGGTGCTGCTCCTTCAGGCCACTTAAAGTCTTCCCCCTCCCCCTCCTCTGTTACCCAGAATCCCCTTCATATCCAAAAATATTAATAACTCCATATGCCACCCTTGGATCCCTTGCTAAATTCCCAAATGACCTCCAGATGAACCCTGGCAGTAGATTCAAGAGGCCAAAAGCCCTCTGCACCCATGGCATGGGCAGCCCACCCTTAATTCTTAAGGAATGCATTTCCTCCAGATAGTCAGGAGAGTTGCGAATGGGATTTTCCATGATGAGATCATCCAAACCATCAAGAGGTGTATTGTGTCATCCTTCCACAAACACCCTCAGCCATCCAAGGTGTAATGTTTGTATTGTGCCACCCAGTCTAACACCCTCCCACCCATAGGAAGGTGCATTGTGTTATCCACCCACACATTTCCCCAGGATATTGACCCCTCGAATTAAGACCACCACATACAATGGAACCCTATACAGCAGGGTGCCATCATCGCAATTATCGCCTTCCACCCCCAGGGCCCATTTGGCCCTATATAAACCCTAGATTTTAGCCAGTCAGTGTGCTAGATTCATGGTCTAAACGACTCCACGTCACTCTGACCTCTGAACCTAGTTACCGGCAAGTCAGGCTCAAAACCCAGGCTGCGGAGCCTCACTTGTCTCCCTATCATTCCACATTTTCCATTCGCTTTCCAGGAAGAAGGCTACATCTCGGTAAGTATCGCCATTAGTAATGCCTGCATTTCTGATCCAAACTCCAACCTTGATCTTCCTGAGCCTTGTGTGTGTGTGTGAGTGCATGTTCTGTGAGTGAGTTTCCCCCTATTTTAATAAATTAGACATCTAGTGGTTAACCAATATCTGTCTCAGCTCCATTTCTTGGGATTCTCTGGTCTCTTGGTATAAACACCGGGAGAGCGGTTTCATTGAGCTTTTGTAGCAAGCTCCCTCTTGCAATATTTGAGCTAATAATAAAATTCCCCTAAGGATTCGTTGCTACAATTTGGTGGAGAAAGCTTGGGCATTGGACTCTCCCCCGAAACCTAGACTTCCCAAACTGATCACTTGGGCTGTCTAGATCTCAGTACGTAGAGAGAACAGGGATTCCAAAGAGGTTGCTGCAGACAGGAATAAATAGGGAGGTGTATGTGTGTGTTCTTGTGTGCTTGGCCATAAGGGCAAGGGGCTATCTTGGGTTGGCTGACCCCGTTTCATCTCTTTGGTTAAGTGTCTGGCTCATTGGCTCTGGTACGCCATCCAGTGGTTGGCCTTAATCATCCTTGGGCGTGTTGTCGGAGTAGGCATCCCGACGCCCTATTTTTATTTTCGCTATCGTGGGTGGGAAAGCAGAGGAGAGGTCCTCCCCATCCCCGACCTTCACTAGCCATAAAAAAATTAGGATCACCCCAACAGTTTGACTCCCTTGAATGGGCAGGGTAGGCAAAGGAAGGAGACGTCCTGGTCCTGAAGCTTACACCCGGGGTCAAGAGGAAGGGAAGGCAGCTCCAAGGAGTGCCATTTGGTGGGAGCCTCAAGGAGGTCCCAGAAAGGAAAACTCAGGCAGAAGTCTAGCTGGGGACCAAAGTTTGGGGTTGTTAGCCAGGCCACGCCGGAGTGGAGCTACAGCATCCAAACTCCCCAGTGAACGTGAGGGGGGCCGAACTGACTTCTGACTGGGTCTAAATGGAGGATCACCCCTAAGTCGCTAGCTGCAGCAGCGCAGGGCCCTTGCGTGAATTGGGTGGCATCCCTGACCCAGAGTTTTGGTTTTAGGAAGTTCTGAGGAAGATCTCAGGGAGGTCCCCAGAACTGCACTTCTCTTGGACAGAGAGGGGCATAAAAATTGCCTAGGAGAGGACTCAGGCACTGGAATCTCTCCCGCCACAGTAGGAGGTACCACAAACCCACATACTAGGAACAATAAACTGGTTAAGAGGCAGATTAAGGCCTTGAAGGAAGAACTACAGCTACAGCAGTCTGTAGTCTCCACTATAAGCCCTCAAAACCCAGAGGCAGTGGAGTGGGGTGAAGAGGAAATTCGCCCCCTTCCTTTCGAGGCCAGATAGGAAAATAGGATTCAAAAGAGTATCCGCCGAGGAAAGGCAGGGAAGGTCTATGCTAGGAATCTCAAGAGGCCGAGGTTCCATAGAGGGCTAGTAGGGAGGATCCCTGTAGAAGCCCCAAGGAAAACTGTTTCTTTCTGTAAGCCAAGGAACCTTAAGGCATTGTAAGCCTTGGCATTGTAAGCCCGTGAGTGTTAACTCCTAGCTTCCCTCTCAAGTGTACCTTTAAAGGTCACAGCCCATCCAGCCAAGTGGGTCTAAACCCCAAGCTTTTCATTACTGGTGTGCCTGTTAAGGAACCCCAAATCTGGTTGTCTAGGTTTTAACCCCAGCCTACCTAACAGTGATAACAGATTGGAGGACAGTCCTCCAAGAAAAGGAAACCCTGAAGTCAGAACCCCAGAGGCTGCCTGGCTTTGAACTTTCCCCTCAGTTAAGAGGTAGAGAAACCCCCAAGAGCAAGTGGTTTTAAACCAGGCTCTCCACTAGAGAAACCTTTTAAGGTCTCCAACTCGGGCTGAACTGGGTCTAAACCCTGGGCCCACCATCTGAAGTCGTTGGGAAGCTTTGCAGCTTTGTCTACAGACTTGGAGGACAAGAACTGTAACTCTCAAGGACTTTCCCCCAATAAAAATGGAGATTGGAGACTTGGAAAACCAAATTAATCTCCTTAAGGAAGAAAATTTCATTCTCGCAACCACCCTCAAAAATGCACTAGACAGAATCCAGAAGTTGGAGGCAAAACCCACATTTTCTATTAATGAGGCATTCTGCATAGCACAGCTATTGGGACCTTTAAATTCACAAACCCTTTTGCCATGGCTGATGCAAATATCAAACTGTTGCCCCAGTGCAAAAGGTCCAGATCTCACTCAAATTGCCAGAATGTGCATGAGCCCAGAGGATAGACAAATTTTGGAGTCAGCTATAATAGTTCGGGACCTCCTATTTAAAGACAGTCATTCCTGGATGAGAGAAATTGCCTCCCTTTTAAAGCCAGGAGAAACTGTCAGGGAGATGTACTATAAGGAAAGGCAAGCCAAGAATGAAATCCCAGAGAAGTATGTTTCCAGAAAAATGTTCCTGGCCATTTTGTCTGGTGAAGTAATACCTGATGCCCAGGGACAGATTGTGTGGAACGATGAGGCATTTTTGGCACAATTATACTCAGGATCCTACCCCCAGACCCAAAAGTGCTTACAGCATGAGGGAGTGTCATGCTTCCCAGACTCCTGGAAATCCTTTTTCCAACCCCTGAAGAAGATCTCTGATAAGTTCCACGAGGTCTTAGTATGGAGACAAGAAAAGAGTCTACAACGCACAAGACAAGCCAGAAAAAGCCCACTAAGTAAAAAACCCACTAAGCCTTCCCCCACTCCCCAAAAGGAAAAGGAAGCATCCGAAAGGGAAACCTTCAGGCGACCCCACTCCCCCCTTTCCCAAGAGCCACACAGAGAAAGTCTCCCCCTCTCTTCTGTTACAGTCCACAACAGGTCAAAAGACCCTAAGTCTCAGAAGCCCTCTCATTCGGCCATGAGAGAAACAGGGACCCCACAATCCCAACCCCAGACCACATGGCATAGTAGACCCAGGAATACAGAAATAGGCACTCACCCACGTGGAAAGAACTGGAATGGAACAGGGAGATGTAGAAGACCAAGCCCTTGCCCCTCAGAAGAGATAGTGGAGTTAGGCAACACTGTCTCAGCTTCTTTTCCCCCTGCCCCAGAGATAGGCAGCACTGTCTTAACCCCAGCTTCCCCAGTGTTCACCAGAGCTAAGAGCCCTCGAAAGGCACTCCTAGAAACTGCGCTTTAAGACTTCTAAACTGCTTGGCTTCATTGCCAGAGAAAGGTTGCAAATCCCATCATCCTGAAAATTTTAGAAGTTGCCAATAAGAAAAGAAATGGATTTCCCTTGCCATAAGTTTGCGACCCCATGCTTTAGAATTGGGAAGTAAAGACTGGATCCTGCAGTCCTTGAACCCCTTTGGATTGAGAAATGGGCTGTTAAGGTTGCCTTTTTCTCACCACGATTGTGTCTGTGTGTTAATATTGGTCTCTTGTTCTGGTGCCCCTAAGGCAAGTAGACAAGAGCTTTGAGTAGAAATTCCAAGTTGTGTAGAGTGATTTGAGAAGTTAAGAAGTAATTTGGTCCCAGGACAATAAGGAAGAATTAGGAAGGAAAAATAGCTTAGAAAAACTTGGGAGGGATAGCCCCCCCTTCTCTAGCCACTTTGCAAAAGGACTCACTATTTTCTGTTGTTGGCACTCTGCATGTGCTCAGATGCCATGGATTGTTAAGTTCAGAGCTGCAATCTCAGGATTGGTTGCAGTGCCCCCTAGGTTTTTCCAACCCTTTCAACTACTTTAAAGTTCATGTTGGGTAGTTGTCTCAAGCCCATTCCCCCTTGTGTGTTCGTTTACTTTATTTTATCCTTGGGGCATAGTTCTGTGTAGTTAAGCTTGTTTTAAGATCCCTTGTGTTCCTCTAACTTTGGCAGAAACTCATGGTCTGTACTCTACTTATGCTCAGAGGCTACTCTATTCTTTCCCATTAATGAGGACCAGTCCTCTAGACATTGATTTGAATCAAAACCAGTTGTTTGTATTTCCTTTCCTATTTCTAAGATCTGAGGTTAGGAGTTTGTCTTTTTCAAACTATAGGTTATTGCTGTGTGATCCTTAGGAACATATGGTTTCCCCTGCTGCCATGTGCTTGGGGCTGCATGAGTTCTCAGCTGTTGTTTCTTGTTTTCTGGTTTGCTCTCTTTACATGCTCAGGGGCTAATCCAGCCATAAGCACACCTTCTATCTTTTCTAGGAATAATACCAGCTTTCCATTCTTTCATTTGGAATTTGGGATCAGTTTTGGCTTTTGTTCTGCATTGTTCAAGTCTATTGGCTAGAGAATAGACCTCTTGTGTTGTCCCCATCAATTTGTGGTATAGGATTGTGCAATGTGTAAGGCAGGGGTAGGCAACCTTTCCCCTTTAAGGGCCGAGGGACTTCAGTCCCAGAATCCCAGGAGCTATTGGCCAACATGGAACTATTGGCCAACATGGCTGAGGCTTCTGGGAGCTGAAGTCCCTCGGCCCTTAAAGGGGAAAGGTTGCCTACCCCTGGTGTAAGGTTTTGTTGTGTGTCTGCAAGTTTGTGATTCACTTGGTCTGTGTTTTGAGACTTCTTGTTTAGAAATTCAGTTTCTCCTTCTGGTTCAGTGGTCATTTTCCTGTCTCATGAGTGCACAAGAACTTATAGGGAAGAAAAGCCTAACATTTGGTAAAGTTAAAGACCTGTACTTAGTGGTACTTGGGAAACTAGATGTTCCAAGTTGCCAGCCGCATGGAGAACTCTGGCATTGTCTGCCTGAGTCACCTTAGCAAAGAAAAAAAAGGCAGTTGTGGTTCTCTTGAGAGCTGATTTACATAAGCCCCCAGGAATCAGACCAAGCCATTAAATCCCATTTTCCTGTTAACTGTTTGCTTAAGTGATTTGGAAACACCCAAAGATTGTGTGTTAGTCTGTTAATGTATCTTGGATCTGTGACTTGTTTTATATATGTTTATGCTGTTTTCACTACTGCCTTGTCCCTTGAAGGAGAACAAGCATAGTCTATCTGTTTTTTTTTTCAGGTTCCTTTATTCCCTTCTCACTTGCTGCGAGTGATACCAGTTCACCTCACAGCGCCCCCTGTATTTTCTAAGCTGCGACTGCTTCTGCTTCCGCTTCCTGCACTCTCTTTACATGCCCAGAGACTATTTGTTCAGAACACCCTATCTCTCCTTTGGATGTTACGACAGGTTTTGCATTGCTGAGTGAGCCAAGTTCTTTCTGCTCTAAAGTTGAAAGGCACAGTCTCTCAGCCTAGTCAGTTGGCAACCGATAATCATCACAACGGTCATCACTTTTCCTTCTTTTCCTTTCCTGTCCTCCATAGAAGGGGAAGACATGTGAGCCCTTTAAACTTCTTTGGTCTTCCCTTGCTTTGCCATAATGCCACTTGGCGCCCCCTCTCAGTTTGTATGGCTTTCTGTACATGTTCAGAGGAAATAGGATCAAATCTGTTTTCTTGTTTGTCTGTTTCCAAATGTCTCTATTTTCTTTTGTTACCAGACAGTGTGACTAGTCACATACTCTCAGCCCAAAGTCAGATTCAGCTTTGCTCTTTTCCAGATTGCTCTCTTACATCCTCCTTATCCTCAGCTTTAGGATATTGTTGTTGTTGGTAAGAAGCCAGTGCTTCAGTACTGATTTGTTTTATTTGTGCTTCATGAGTTTTAGGTATTTTGTTGTTGTGTTGTTTTTCTTTCCGCTGATCAGCAAAGACCAAGTAGTTAAAGGCTCTTCTAGCCTGCATTTTGGCATGGATCTATGTATTCTTGATTAGGTAAGGATTTGTGTTGCATAAGTGGAGTGAGTTAAGAAAGAGGAAGGCTTTCCTTCCTACCTTGCCATTTTTCTTTTAAGGTTTTTGCTACCTTTTTGTATTTTCTATTGATAGCAGGGGGGGTGCCCCCATACTTTGATTATATTTGCTCCAAACCTGACAAGAGCCCCCATGTATCTCTAAATGGTTGTGCCTACTCAATAACCTTAGCAAGGCCGCTACACAAATTAAACAGAGTGAAGATCAAATTAAAATAAAGGTAGACCTCTGGGCCAAACAAATCCTAAAGGTCACTCAAGAAATACAGCAAGCCATTATCAAATCCTGGTGGGGAAACTGGGATTGGTCATCTACAGGCAGGGCAATCTTAAATTTATTCACAAACCCTCTGACAATTATAGTCGTAGTTCAGGTTGTCATTGTAATCGGGTCTACTAGCCTGGTGTGTTGGGTGCAGAGGCAAATGGCAGAGTTTAGGGCCATCCGTAGAGAATTGCGCTCCGACTACTAGGCTTCATGACCAACTCAACTATCTTTTACAGTCTTGGGCGGGCAGAGGGGATCACCCCTCTGCCCTGGTGAGGTAGGGATTGCTATCCTTGGCAAAAGCCGCTACAGGTTTGTCCACTCAGCCAGAGGCAGCAATCACTAACTCCCACCCAGGATTAAAATCATAACTGGAAAACCGCTACCACCCCACTCCACGGGGCCACCTTTCAGGTCATGGTGAGTCCCCAAAATCATAGAAAAACGGAGCACAGGGCTCACTGACACTCTCAGGCACGCCCACCTACCTCCCCAGGACTAATTCGGCTGGCTTGCTGTCTAATTCGGTTGCACATCAAAAACAAAGGGACAATCAAGAACCATCAGCGGTCATTTACATATTAAGCAGCAGGCATCCAATCTTATAGGGCTAGTCGCCTGCGGCCCACTCTCTCTTGGAATATAGTCACTGAGGGAATCAAGGGGGGAGGACTCCTTTTTCCTTTTTTCTATCCTTTTACACCATTGGGCTGGGCAGGGGATAGTTCCCCCGCCCCTATTAGCAGGCTGAGTTAGATTGGCATCCTTGGCGGGCTCACGGCAGGGAAACTGTGAGCTCCCAGTGGGTAGTCTCATGAGACAACTCACCAGGGAGCACTACCACCACTACGACCTCAGAGGGTCATTCCCTGGTGCGGCTCCACCAAGGATGCTCATCTACACCAGCATATCGGGTTTCCCTCACGGGAGCCCCGACTAGGGCAATTGGCAACTCCAAATTTCAGGCACCTCACCCGCTCGCACTACCTTCAAGGTAAGGGTGACCAACCCCCTTTTTAAACGTCCCCACTCCAGCTGACCATTAGCCCTCGGACTAGTCAAAGCTGGGGTCCCCAAAGTAAACACAAGGCTAATCGAGCTGTAAACAGCACCAATAGCCCAAATCGGAATGCAATTTGCATATTTTCCCAGCATGATCCACCCCTGCCTTTTCATGTCCCCGCTGGCTTCATTGCCCAAATTGGGCTAGCCAATCACCGCTCCATCCCCATCCACATGACCCTCTCTAACCTCTCCCAAAAATTAACCCTTTCTTGCCTGGCCCCCATTCTTCATCAAGGGGAAGGTAAGCCCCCAGCGCGATTAAACCGGACCAACCTTCACCAGCGATCCGGATGACACCTCTGCGTCCAGGAATAGATGTCCTCCAGAAACACCACCCAAGCCCCGCCGATGTCCTCCACGGTTCCACCCACATCCAGACAAGCCTCCTCACTGCCGCTACAGCACCCGCATGCCCGCGACAGCCCCCTTCTTGGCGCGATTTTCTTGGAGGAAGACAGCCAGGGATCCTCCAAGGGGACTACTTGCCACTGGACTGCCTCAAATCATGGCTACCGATACTTCAATGCCTGCATTCTCAGGCACACATAGACTTTAATAAAAATGAAACACAGACTCTGTCCCATTCACCCTTGGGAATTTGCCCGCATTTTTACGAACTGCAGATTTCTCATTCATGTACATTGCGTTGGCTTGTTGATTGTTTTATGCTGATGTTTTCTTTGATGTTCCCTTGCTATGTCTGTGAATGAGTGTGTGTGTGTGTGTCCCAAGATAAGGCAGGCCTTACAGTGGAGATGCTTCCCTTGATAGGACCTCCTCCCTAAAATTCACACCCCTAAATTTATTTTGGCGAAGGCTAATTCGGAAAACACTCATCCACACCGTCGTGCGGCCTCGTGGTTTCCGAGGGGGGGAATGTTACCCAGAATCCCCTTCATATCCAAAAATATTAATAACTCCATATGCCACCCTTGGATCCCTTGCTAAATTCCCAAATGACCTCCAGATGAACCCTGGCAGTAGATTCAAGAGGCCAAAAGCCCTCTGCACCCATGGCATGGGCAGCCCACCCTTAATTCTTAAGGAATGAATTTCCTCCAGATAGTCAGGAGAGTTGCGAATGGGATTTTCCATGATGAGATCATCCAAACCATCAAGAGGTGTATTGTGTCATCCTTCCACAAACACCCTCAGCCATCCAAGGTGTAATGTTTGTATTGTGCCACCCAGTCTAACACCCTCCCACCCATAGGAAGGTGCATTGTGTCACCCACCCACACATTTCCCCAGGATATTGACCCCTCGAATTAAGACCACCACATACAGTGGAACCCTATACAGCAGGGTGCCATCATAACAATTATCGCCTTCCACCCCCAGGGCCCATTTGGCCCTATATAAACCCTAGATTTTAGCCAGTCAGTGTGCTAGATTCATGGTCTAAACGACTCCACGTCACTCTGACCTCTGAACCTAGTTACCGGCAAGTCAGGCTCAAAACCCAGGCTGCGGAGCCTCACTTGTCTCCCTATCATTCCACATTTTCCATTCGCTTTCCGGGAAGAAGGCTACATCTCGGTAAGTATCGCCATTAGTAACGCCTGCATTTCTGTTCCAAACTCCAACCTTGATCTTCCTGAGCCTTGTGTGTGTGTGTGAGTGCATGTTCTGCGAGCGAGTTTTCCCCTATTTTAATAAATTAGACATCTAGTGGTTAACCAATATCTGTCTCAGCTCCATTTCTTGGGATTCTCTGGTCTCTTGGTATAAACACCGGAAGAGCGGTTTCATTGAGCTTTTGTAGCAAGCTCCCTCTTGCAATATTTGAGCTAATAATAAAATTCCCCTAAGGATTCATTGCTACACCTCCTCCTCCTCCTCCTCTCACAGGTTTCACTTGCTTCCCTCTCTTCCTGCTCTTTTCTCCTTCAGTTCTCCCCACCCCTTTGTCTTTCATGTTTTCATGAAGAAGCAGACAATTCCCACAGATTTTGAAGTCCAGGTTACCAATGGGGTTGCCTCCTCCTATATAATCTGCCCTATACTCTCAGGTTCTCTGGTGGACATTTGCTCCAATCAGCCAGGACTAGGTGGGCAATGTCAACCAGCAGTTTTTTTCTTCAGCCACACCTGCAGAATGTGGAATTGCCAGTTGTAAGTGATTTGACAGCAGAATATAAAACAGCATTAATTTAAAACAGTATTAAAGACCAGTCTCTTCCTGCAGGTTTATCCAGATTATTTTTAAAATTGTGAATTTTAAATGATGAATTTTAAACATGGATTGTTTCAATATGTGTATGGTCCAAAATACACTGTAGAAAGACACCCCCCCAACGCGTCGGGAGAGGTCCTCTGTTGCATCGGCCCATAAAAGGGCATCGATGCGCAATTGGCTCAGAAGACCAGAAGGCCCTCCCTTGCCGGTCTGCACAGCCAATCAATTAGAAATCTCGCTCGAAGATCTCGCGAGAGTGGAAGTCTCACGAGACTGCGGGTGAGATTTTCTGGGCTATTTAGCCCCAAGCTGCCTCGTGTCGGCAGCCATTTTGGAGTAGCAGATGAGCAAGGAGCTTGTCTGCTATATCGGCTCCAGGGCTTTTCGGGCCTAGAAGTGGCCTAGCCCTTTGGGAAAGGAGCCAGATAGAGTGGGGAGCAGAGCGCGGTTTGGAAATACAAGCTTTGGCTCGCTGTTTCCCCGTGAAAGGGGGACAAGCGCGGCCTTGGAAGTCAGGCCGTGGCTCCGTTTGGTCGCAAGCTCTTAGATTGGTGGCGGCCTAGTCCTCCTCAGGGTAGCCTGAGGAAGGCGCAAGGAGCAGACTGGAGTGCAGCCTTGGTGGTGCAAGCTGCAGCTCCTCTGCTGGGTTTTAGGCCCGGGCGCGGCTGGGGAGACTGGTTGCCCGAGGCCTAGGCAGCCGATTGGGACCTTGGTGTGGTGCTAATTGGCGCAGTTACTGGAGATAAAGCCAGAGAGACAGGCCTGAGTGGATTGGACGGCCCTTGGGTATATAGTCCATGCCCCCCCCACCCCACAGGGTGGACTGGGAGACACGATTTAATGGCCTGGAAAGTGGCTGGGAGTGATGCCCCCCCCCCACATACACACGTATATTTACACATGAGTTGGGCCTGAGCTTGGGCCTTTGCTGGGCAACACAAGACAACTCATTAGTCCTGGCCTTACTAGTATTGGGCAGGATATTGGTGCCCCCTTGTGGAGATTGGAGTAGGGCCTCCTCTGGCTTGGTGGCAAGCCTGTGCTTCAGGCGGCAGTACTCTTGGGACATGTGCCATTGAGTGACTGTACTGTTTTGGGCTTAACAGCAATTTCCCCCTATTTTGGATTAGGATTTAGCTGAAAGAGGGCTCAGAAATAAAAATAAATAGCCAATTGAGAATTGAATAAATCCAACATTAAACATTACTGGAGGGTGGTCTGTAGGCTGTTCCTTATCATGGCAATTTAAAGTGAGTGTATGGCCTTTTGCTGGCTTGGCTAATTAAATTGGATTAGGAGGTGGGTTGTTACTTTAAGGGACCATATTACCAATTAAAATTGTGACATAAGGATATAGCCTTAATAGGAACACTATATCGGATGATAAATAGTTTGAATTGACAATTCAATAATATTGGATAACCATGCCCCGAAGTAAGGCCCAATCCAAATGGTGGGCAGCCTCAGCTGGCCCTAAAACAGGCCAATAGGGACAATGAGATTACTGCTAATTTGGCTCAGACAGGTCGCACAATGCAGGCATGTGCAGCAGTTTGCGAGCAGTTAGCTCAACCGGGGCTGTGGGGGGCTAACGTAGGGTCTCAAGCTAGTACTTCTTCAACGGTGGACCAAGGGATAAGTATACAGCCGAATCGGGTGCAACCAGCTACTGAGCATGTAACATCTATGGCGAACATGGCACATGGTTCCCCTAGTACATCAGCTATGGAGGTTGGGCATCCAACTGTAGCTGATGTAATGGAGCTTTTAAGGAAAGTTCCTGGTGTGGGACAACAGGGTGCAGCTGCCCCTGTGTTAAACCAACCCACTTTGGCAGATCTCTTTAACTTTGTTCAAAATGTGGTTGTTTCAGGTCAGGACAATGGGCTGACTCCTGAGACTTCAGAGGCTTCCAGCAGAGATATGACAAGTGCTTTGGCGAGCCAGCACAACACCCGAGCTGCTACTGCGACGCTCTCGGTGGAAGCTCTGCAAGCATCGGCTGATGCTTCACGCCAAGCGACGAGTTCAGGTTTGTCTCATGGTTCTAATATGCTGGCATCTTGGCCCTCCTCAATATGGGCTACAGGTGGGCAAACTGGGTTGAGCTCTGGAATTGAGCACCCTACGTCTGTAGCAGTGGCGACACCTGCAACAAATCCTGGCCTTGCTCAGGTTACAGACTCGAGGGTGCAAGATAACCTGAATGTGGTTAATATGGTAGGTGATGCAAGGAGAATGGCATTGGTGGTAGCATTGGGCATTTCTAGGGCAGACAGGGCAGTTGATTGCTACCGTTATGTGGGAATGTCCACTCCCCTCGGATCACACCTCCTCCTGGCTACTAAGGAGAGAATATGGAAAGGTGAGTATATTGATTTATTTTCGCTCACCTTCCGTGATCCCAAACAGAGGATCATGGTTAAGGATGGGGTGGTTTTTACCCTTCCAAAAGAATTTCAGTTACACAAGAGCCCTAAGCTAGAAAGGAATTTTGTAAATTGGATTATGGGCTTTACAATATACAGGGGTATTATCGAAGAGAAAGACCCTTCTAGATCTCTGGAATTCTCCAAATATCAGGAAATAATGATCAAGGCATATAAAATTGCCATTTTAATTCTAGGGGATCAGCTTGGCTTCAATATGACGAACAGTTCAGGATGAGGGAGGCATTGGACCACTCTTTGTCCTGGCGTCACGTACAGTCCAAATTGTGGGCGGACATTATCGTAGGGGCCTCCTCTTCGAGCCGATGTGACAATGGGTTTGTACCTATGGTCACACAGCCGAGAGTGCAATATGTGAGGCCTGGCTCGGGGGAGAGAAAACAATTCGGACTGTGCTGGGACTTCAATGCAGGTAAGTGCAGGAGACAGCCCTGCACGTTTCACCATCAATGTAATATCTGCAGAGTGAATCACCTGGGATCATCATGCATTAAAGGTAAGAAAGCGGGAGGAGGGGCCCCCTCCCAGCAGTCATCAAAGGGGGTAAATTAAGTTGGATGTGTTGGCTGCGTGGTTGCGGATATACCCAAAAAGGGATGCCGCACAGTATTTGTTTGAGGGGTTCTCACAAGGTTTTTGCATTCCTTATGCGGGTTACAGGGTGCACCGTTACGCACCTAATGCACGCTCAGTCAGGGATTTGCCAGGGATCATAAAGGATAAGTTGGCTAAGGAAATAGCGGCAGGAAGGATTTCAGGCCCCCACAATCAATTGCCAATGCCAACTTTGCAATTGTCTCCACTGGGTGTCATCCCAAAGAAGGCACCAGGGGAATATAGATTAATCCACAACCTATCTTATCCTAGAGGCGAATCTGTAAATGATGCTATTGACCTCAGTTAGCGTCAGTTAAATACACCTCATTTGATTCAGCAGTAAAAATCATTAAGAAATTGGGTAAAGGAGCCTTATTGGCAAAATGTGACATTAAATCCACCTTTAGGTTACTCCCTCTTCACCCAGAAGATTTTGATCTCTTGGGTTTTCAATTTGAGGGGAAGTATTACTTCGATAAAGCTATGCCAATGGGGTGTTCCATTTCTTGCTCAGCATTTGAGACATTCAGCACTTTCTTACATTGTTGTGCCACTAAGAGGTCTGGTAATCAAGCAATTACCCATTACCTTGACAATTTCTTATTTGCTGGGACCTCTGGGATGACTGGTTGTGCAGATACATTGTTGGCATTCCAGGTCCTAATGAAGGAAATGGGGGTACCTTTGGCTGAGGAAAAGACAGAGGGTCCTGATACCCATCTTACTTTCCTTGGAATTGAATTGGATACTAGGGACGGTATATCTCGCCTCCCTTCTGATAAGCTCATATCTATGAGGCTACAGGTGAGAATGATGAGAAACAAATCTAAGGCCATGCTACACGAATTTCAATCCCTGACAGGTTTATTAAACTTTGCATGCAAGGTTATAGTGCCGGGGCGGGCATTTTGTGCACGTTTATATAATGCCACCAGGAGTGTGAAAGCCCCCCATCACCACATTAGAATTACCTCTGGAATAAGGGAGGATTTAAGGGTCTGGGAGTCATTTTTGGAACAATTTAATGGTGTTTCCTTTTGGAGATCTGAAATGCTCCTAAGAGCAGACTTTCAGGTACACTCCGATGCTTCAGGGGCTCATGGTTTTGGGGTATATTTTAATGGTCAGTGCGCAGTTGAGGGATGGCTGCAATTTTGGGTGGAAAAAGGGTGGATGCGGGATCTCACCTTTTTAGAACTTTTTCCTATTGTGGTTGCGGTTCATTTGTGGTCAGAACAATTTACAAACAAAACGGTGTGGTTCTGGTATGATAACCAAGCCGTAGTCCACATAGTGAACTCCCTGACTTCCAAATCCACTAGGGTCATGACATTGGTTAGGGAGATGGTGGCTCAATGTTTGAAGTTTAATGTTTTGTTTCAAGATCAACATGTTCCAGGTTTACTAGATCCGTTGGCGGATGCCTTTCGCATTTTCAGTTTTGCAGGTTCTGGCAACTGGTGCCAGAGGCAGCAGCCCAACCATTGGAGGTACCAACACATCTTTGGAGCCTTGGCGAATAGAAATTGACAAGGCGATTCTCCAGTTCATCGCTCCATCGACACGCAAGTCATATCATCTCGCATCACAAGCATTTAGATTTTTCTTGTTAAATGTAAGGGAGGTAGAGGTCTGGCCAGTGAAGGTGGAGGTTATCCTCCATTTTGCAATCCACCTTAGGCAATCAGGTTTATCTTCAGTCACCATCTGGGGCAGAATGAGAGCACTGTCATTTTATTCTAGAGCTGGAAGTTTTAATTACCCTACAGTTGATTTTAGAGTTCATAGGGCTTTAGAGGGATGGGCTAGGGAGTCCATAACAGTACGGGATAATCGGTTGCTAATAACAGGTCCTATCTTGATTAAAATTGGCAAAACCTCCCGTCTACATGTTTCACACCCGAAGAGGTGATATTGTTTAGAGCAGTATTTTCGTTGGCCTTTTTTGCGGCCTTGTGAATAAGTGAAATTGTCCCTTGTTTCCGTACTGATGAATCTGGATGGGCTCTGTCATTCTCAGATATCCATATTTCTGAACAGGGGATATAAATGACAATTAGGCAGTCAAAGACCGATCAATTGGGGAAAGGACAATCAGTAATTTTGGCTAGGGCACTTGACGCCCATATTTGCCCAGTGCTGGCATTATCTGATTACCTCAGAATAAGGCCAAGAGTAACAGGGTATTTATTTTTACATCTATCTGGCCTTCCGTTGATGCAGTTTCAATTTCAGGCTGTGCTGCGAGAGGTTTTGAGACATGCTGGTTTGCCAGTAGCTCAATTTCCTTCTCATTCTTTCCGAATTGGGGCAGCGACGGCTGCAGCAGCACATGGTTTAAGCGATACTGCAATTTGCAGGATTGGCCGCTGGTGTTCTAGAGCTTTTAAGTCTTATGTTCACACCTAGGACAATCTAAATTGCTAACTCACTGATGTGTTCCGATTATATTTACCAGAACTGAATGGTGGAGATGTATGGATACTTGTTCACAGCCCGGTTTTTTGGGCCGAGCGACACTTCATCGAGCATTGGCGTGATTCGACTATGGGATTGAGATACGTCGGAGCTGTAAGGTGGTTTGGCTGTAGAGGAATGCTTTGGGAAGCGCTACTACCTAGCATTATTGAATTGCTGGCATCTTTCACACATCGCAAGATCTTGCTAATTCATTTAGGAGAAAATGATTTGGCAAAACTGACTTCTTTAAAGTTAGCTAAAAGAATTGTTAATGACATGCAAGAAGTTCAGCAAAGGATGCCTAATACTGTGCTCATGTGGACAAAGTTGCTGCCTCGGAGATCTTGATATGGTGCTCGGAGTGATGCGGCCATCAATGGAGCTCGACGTTAGCTGAACAGATCTGTGGCCAAAACTTTGGGGGGAATGGGAGTTATTATTGTTGAGCATGAACGAATTCAGGTTACATTGGCACAATTGTACAGGGGCAATGGTGTACATCTCTCTCCAGAGGGGAATGACATATACTTGGCTTCTTTGGAATCATACATTAAAAGAACAATTTTTGGGGGGAGGGAGGGGATGCCAAGCTAGGCTGGCCCCCTCCTGTTGCAGGCAGGGACCCCCCCTTGGGGGATAATTAGGTTAATTGAAAACCCATAATTGGGTTTATAAAAAATTCTAAATTGGGTATATGTCATTATGTTAATCAAATACCTATGACATCAGTTAACCTTGGCTGATGTCATATTGTTATGGCATCATAGGAATCCTTATGATGTCATTTCCGGTTGGGGGTGGGGTTAGATATTTACTGTTATATAATGCATAAACTAATGGACAACGCATGCTGTGATATAAGTAATTAATTAATAGCGTTCACGCTTAACTACACGAACACATGCATCAAGAACAAATTCTCGTTTAAGAAATTGTTTAAGAAATTGTTATTTAAATGTTTAATTGATAGGTTTGAAGACCCTGTACAAAATAAAAGTTGTGGCCAATGTTTTACCCAAATAATCGCGTTCGGTGTCCTTTGTGCCGATGCAAGGACACCCCCCAGATGCGTCAGGAGGGGTCCTCTGTTTCGTCGGCCCATAAAAGGACATCGACGCGCAATTGGCTGAGAATAATAATAATAATAATATTTATTTATATCCCGCCCCTCTGCAGAGCAATCGGGGCGGCTTACAACATTAAAATTACCATACATATATATTAATACAATTTAAATAGAACATAAAAATCCCAAATATGTCATATATCAACATGTGACTTGCAAGACCGGAAGGCCCACAGCCAATCAATTAGAAATCTCACTCGAAATCTTGCTAGAGTGGAAGTCTGGCGAGATTGTGGGTGAGATTTTCTGGGGCTATTTAGCCCCAAGCTGCCTCGTGTCGGCAGCCATTTTGGAGTAGCAGACGAGCAACCCATCCCTCCCACTCTTCAATTAATTGGTAAACATATTATTTACTCTCAGGCTTTGGCTGGTTACCTTAGGGAGCTGGGAGGGAATTTTCCCAATGTTGTAAGTTGGGTTTTTCACCCTCCCTGAGAATAATAATATTACCAATAATAACTAGATTTAAATTTTGATATTATGGTTGTTAGGAGTTAGTTGGGGTGGATGCACATCAAATTGTTGAATTGTTTGGTGGTGAGAAGTTTATGAGTGGTAATTTATAAATTTTGTTGCACTTGAGGTTCAGGGTCTATTGGGTTTAATGTTATTGTTAAATTTTGCTGATGGGCAGGGACCCCCCCCCCCCCCGGGATAATTAGGTTAATTGGAAAATACTAATTGGGTTTATAAAAAATTCTAAATTGGGTATATGTCATTATGTTAATCAAATACCTATGACATCAGTTAACCTTGGCTGATGTCATATTGTTATGGCATCATAGGAATCCTTATGACGTCATTTCCGGTTGGTTTTTTTTTTTTAGATATTTACTGTTATATAATGCATAAACTGATGGACTTGACGCATGCCGTGATATAAGTAATTAATTAATAGTGTTCATGCTTAACTACACGAACACATGCATCAAGAACAAATTCTCATTTAAGAAATTGTTATTTAAATGTTCAATTGATAGGTTTAAAGACCCTGTACAAAATAAAAGTTGTGGCCAATGTTTTACCCAAATAATCACAATAGGTGTCCTTTGTGCCGGTGCAAATAGTCCACTTTGAGACCACTTTAACTGTCCTGGCTCCCATTAGGGAGTCATGGGAACTGTAGTTTGTTGTGGCATTAGAGCTCTCTTATAGAGAAAGCTAGATGTCTCACAAAACTACAAACCCCAGAATTCCCTAGCATTGAGCCAAGGCAGTTAAAGCAGTCTTAAACTGGTTTATTTCTGCATTGTATTTTGGACCTATTTCTTATTTGTCCTTTTAAATTGATGTGTGTTTTTAAGTGATGTGTTTTTAACCCATGCTGTGCATTTGTTAATTGCAGTTGTTCCTGCTTCAAACCATGGGGGAGAGGCAGGTAAGAAATAACAACAACAACAACAACAACAACAACCAACAACCAACAACAACAATAATATAAACATTTTCTTTGTTTGGAAGGAGAGGAGGAGAGACTTTTCAGAAAAAAAATGGAAAAAGAACAATATTAACATCTTTTACAGACTGAAAGGCATTTTGTTACTTTAGCGACATAAAATACATCATGTACAACCTGGCATTGCATCAACTTAGATAAAAAGTATAGTTTATTCAGAAAAAATACAAATTTAATTTACTTTTTAAAATGTTGGGGTTGGGGTTTTTTTACAAATGGATTTACAAAGTTTTGAACTTGTAAGGAAGTTCAGGTAAAGAACACATGAACTATATAAGGAACCTCTTTGACTTTGTCAGTTTTTGAAAAGGAGGCCAAAAGAACAATAAAAATAGATCAAAACATCAACATTAATAAACTAAGAAAATGATTTTGTTTCCTCTAATTCTTCATAGTGCCAAGCATAAATAGAGCACTCTTTCCCATCAAGAGAACTAAGATGAAACTGCCTGGAATTGCAATGACATAAGATACTGTACATAGTTTTAACTAAAAGTTTACCTACTACATCATTTTTAAAAATAATGTGTGTCTGAGAGTAAATACATTAACACCTTGGCTTAGCTGTTTTATTCATCATTCTAAAAGAAAATACCTAGAATTTTTTTTAGCTTTTCTGAGGGAGAAAATATTTTGGGTAAAAAACAGGGAGAAAATCCCATAACTTTTTCATCCCTCTGGGGGGAATGTTATGAACTGCAAGGATTGTTGTCCCTCCAGTATTGCCTTCACTAGGATTTCCCAGCACTCAGGAAACCTATTTTTCATCTATCATGAGAATATTTTCAAATATTCTTCTCAAGCTTACTATAATGTAGTACAAATTCAATGTGAAAAAATCCTACCTGACCTAAATGGAAACAGTCTTATGATGAGATCCAAGGGAAGAGAGGATGGGTTGCAGACGGGTCAAAAGTCTGAAGGTCCCTGCTCTATGTTAAAATAAAGTGTATAACTATGTGAACAGTGTGCCTGCCTTTTTCTCTGCTGACAACTCCATTTCTACCTGAAGCCCAAGGAGTTAAGGAATATAAACATTTTCTTGTTTGTGGTGGTTAGGGTTAGGGTTAGGGTTAGGGAGTAGTTTAAAAAACAGTGCTCTTTTTGTACATATGTGTGGGCTATTGGAGGAGTAGTGACACTGGAGTTAAATAAATATATTGCTACATAATAGAATAAAATGCAAAGTACTAACCAACAACCTCTGTAAAGCCACAGAATATCCACCTCTAAACTATGACGAATGAGTTAAAGATAAAGATTGCAAAACAATGTGAAAAGAGGAATCTACACAACATAATAAGGGGGGGGGGGGTCCCTGGTCCAGACGGATTTATTATGGAATATTACAAAATCTTTTCAGATCAGTTAGCTCTCCCGTTATTGGAGACAATGAATGCAATATTAGACAACAAAATTCCAGAACCACACAAATTCTGAAGCCAGCACCAACCTCTAATTTGTCCTTAATCAATCTGAAAAGTTTAAATTTTGTAAATATCAAATGTCTGTTCATCTATGAATTTATTTATTTATTTATTTATTTATTTGCGTACACTTCCTGATTAATCAGATAGAAGCACCAAACCTGAATATAAATCACATGAATTGTTTATCTCTTCTAACTGAAGCTTGGGGGCAGGGTGGGTGGTGGGGGAATTACAGTCACCAGTTCATAACATTGCAAATGTTTGTACTTTACAGAAAATCATGCTTTGCCAGTTTGATAAAATAAAACCTTTGCAAATGGTAGAAATTTAACATTTGCAACCTAACCATCATGAAATGTGGATCACTTGTAAATATACACACACATACAAAAATCCTGTGTCAGAAACAATTTTGTTATATAGACAACCTGGTTTTTTTTTCCTATTCAGTACTTTTTTCTGAAAATGTTTCCTCTACTTTGTATGAGGTAAGGTTTGATAAATATGAACAGCAGGAGATTTTGGCTTAATGTAATAGTACAGGATTTAGGGAGGAGGGGGAAAATTGAGCAAAAACCCCACCATAAATTATTCTGGGGTAGTTCACTTATAATTCTAAAGGAGCTGGAAGAAGAATACTGCAATACAATCTTACTACCAAACCAAATAATGTTGCCGATTGCTTATAATAGATAAACAATGGTAGATAAAAGTTGTATAGAGCTAAATCAGATTTTCTCTGAGCCAACTTCTACATATTCACCCTCATAGTATTGATATGCTTGATGTAGAATGGCTTCCCAGTGTATCTGTACATAAGAGAATTTGGGTAACATTAGAACAGTCTACAATCACTTCTATGTTGTTGGGAAAAAAAGCTTTTTCTGTCCAACTTTCAAATAATACCAATGCGGGTGTTCAAGATTTGGCTATCACCCCTTTAATCTCATATTCCTAAACATATTTTTGGGTTGCCTACAGAGGATAGGAATGCAAGATCATGCTGCAGGACAACATAAGCTCTGGGCTCACATGGACCTTTTGGCCCATGCACACATTCCACAGTATGGGGTGGCTGAAGGAAAAGTTGTTTGGGTGACAGTTGCAACCTGTCCATCAGAGGCAAATTATCTGAGTGTGGGGCAGATTATATAGGAGGATGCAATCCTCTAAGTAACCTGGACCCAAACTATTCAGGGCCATGATGGCGAACTTATGGCACACATGCCAGAGTTGGCACATGAAGCCATTTCCCCCAGCATGCAGAGGGTATGCCTGTTCCTCCTCCTTCCCGAACCTCCCCAGCCTCCAGCTGCCTCTCTGTGTGCCTGTTCCTCTTCTTCTCCCCTCTCCCTCTGGGCCTTCAGCTCTCTCTGGAGAGGCAGCTGAAGGCTGAAGGCCTGGGAGGATGTGGGGAAGAAGTCCTGCCCCAGAAGTCCCACCCTGGGAGAGCAGAAGTCCCACCCCTGGCACTAGGTAACACACAGTGCCAGAAGGCCTTTTAGTTTGGGCACTCGGCCCCTAAAAGGTTTACAATCACTGATTTAGGGCTTTAAAGGTAATAACCAACATTTTGTACCTTGACCCGAAATTAATCAGCAGCCAGTAGAATGATTTTAATATTCCTTGATTTTAAATCAAGGAACTCTATTCTTACACAATAGCTATAACAAGAATTGGCATTTCTGGGACATTACTTGATTGTGTCCCTGCTGATTAAGGAGTAAAACAAGGAAAGCTATTGGCTCCATCAGTTTTTAATTTATACCTAGACAACATGATTCCAGCATTGTCTGGCCCAGAATTTTTTCTGCCCTCAGTTGTATCAAAAAAGGTTTCTGTTCTTTTATATGATGATAATGTGGTTTTAATTTGTATAGCTCTGAGAAGGCTGCTCTCTAAGCTCAGCATATTTTGCTCTAAAGAAAAGCTGAGCATTAATTATCCTAAAACAAAGGTGATGGTGTTTGGGAAAAGGCATTCTCATTTTGGTCACCAGATTGAACAATGCTGGGAATTTAAGTACCTTGGCATTCACTTTACATAAAATAATAATAAATAAATTTTATTTTTAACCCACCCCTCTGTTCAGCAATCGGAGCGGCGTACAACCTTATAAAAACAGTAAGCAATTTAAAACATTTCCAAATCCCACACCCTAACCCTCCCACCCCTTAAAACTAGATTAAACAAAATTTACAGAAAATCTCAGCTGGAAACCACACATAGAAGCTACTTGAACAGTGACTTTGAGAACTACTGGAGTAATCCTTAGATTTTACAACACTGTAGGGGTCGTTTGCAGGGGGATTCTTGGTTGTTCCAGGTCTGAAAATATTTCAGAGCAAAGTCATTGCCCAGATTTTGTATGGTGACACTATTTGGGGATGGGATGACTCTCAGATGGCTAAACCAGAGGCCCTTCAGAATACATTTCCAAAGAAACTGTTAATGCTTCCACCTTGCACTTCAACAACTCTGGGTCAGACAGAGGTTGGCTTACCTTCTATTAGATCGTGTATTCATTTTATTTTATTTAACTACTGGAGAATTTTAAACAATTTCTCAGTCAGGGTTTTCACCAAGTCATATTTTGAACTGCAGAGTTTGACGTTGCTTCACAATTTGCTTCAATCATATCCTATTCTGGTTGACAATTTTTCTGTCTTGAATTCAAAAGAAAAACTTCATGAATACATTTTTTACTATAGTGCTCAATTGGATAAACAGGCGATTACTTTCTTAAAATAGTATGGACTCTATAAACCTGACCATCAAAGGGCTGTTTATTGGCAAAGCTTACATGCCTAAAACTTAGACAAACTTTTATATCCTATCACTTTCAAACTATGTCTACAGCTATGATCAACAACATATGTTCTCATATCCATTTAGCCCTCTGTTTGCATTTTTGTGGGGCCTCAGAAATTGTGGATTTGCCCCATTATTTGTACTTTGTTTCATTATATTTTGAATCAAGAACTAAATTTTGGGGACCTAGTGTGTCTTACCTACATTCTAACACTATTTCAGAAAAGATTTTCTGTCTCCTGTCTGATACTGACTCTGCAGTAGCTAGCAAGGTTTCTCTTTTTGCCCTGGTAACAATGAGCATTCAGGGAAGATATTGTAGTTGATTGTACTGGGGCTGCTCTTATCTAATCATAATATTGTTGTTTATATTCAAAGTTTTAATTGTATTGAAGTTCTAAAAAATATTCAAGATCTATATGATATTTATTTTATGTTTCATTTTTACATTGTTGCACTTTAATACTATTCTCATTTATTCTGTATGCAAATAGCCTATGGCCTAATCATTCATAAATTACTACTATTATAACTGCTTTAGTATGGGGGAAATTACTTTGCTTCTTTGGAAAAGAAATTGTAGTAGGAAGAACTACCCATGATAATTTTACTTTTATTAGGCATTATTTCTGTCTTATGGCCTCCTGTAATCCTCTCAAAAGATGGCATCTCTTGTACAATCATTGAAAAATATGAAGGAATTATGTGAGGATTTTCTGCTCCTAGAAATATTTGGAAGCAATATGGACTGGTGGGTCTCATTATTGGCAAGTATTTTACTTATAGAAATGTCAACAAGAAATTTAGTACTGTAGTTTTTGATATTATATTAATATTTTAAGATAATCACAAAATTTTAGAAAAGGAAGCAGCAGGATCTAATGAATTTCAGTTCATCTACCCTGATGGATATCATAGGTCACTAGGCATTTCCTTCAGAGTTTTAAGTAGTTAGTTGGGTAACCTTCCTCAGGCTATTTTTTTCAGGGGTGGGGACTTCCAAGATTCCCTAGGGGACATTGCAGTCCCATAATCCCCAAGAGTTACCCACTCCTAGTTTAGAGGAATGGGCAGTAGAGAAGCATACTTTGGTTGAACAGCAGGCAAGCTTCAGGAAAGAAGGATTCTCTATTGTATATCATGACTCTATTTGATAACTAAATTATTGAACCACAGTCTTGAACTTATATCAAGAAAGGGGAATGTCCAGCATGTGAGCAAGCTAACTGTGAGCAGTTCTAATATGACCTGGAAAGGGTCAAGGGGCATCTCTGATCCTCCCCAAAATCTTCCCTTCCTTAACACCCTGTCTCCTTGGGATTCTCCCTACCTTAATCACTCTTCAAAGTGAGAGCAGAACAGGGAAAGAAGGTGTCCTGCTACCTCTGATTCGAGATCTAACAATAAGGATCCCCTCCCATTTGTCTCACTTTCCCTGTTATTCCAAGATTAAAGAAGAGTTATGGATGGCTGTCTCATAGCTTTTTTCACTTAGTGCAAATATTCTGATAACTCTATACAAACATAACAGGGATGGCCTTGTAATATTGCTGATTCAGAGTAAAGTAAAGTGGATATTTAAATTGGATATGGTGTCCCCTCAGAAGTTAAAATTTGCTTCAGATGCCAGTTGCTCCCTGAAGGAATAGCATGCATCTAAATCAAGTTGGTTGTAAATGAATGTTCACAGTGGTCTTTGATAAACAGCTTGAATTAGCTTGTGTAAGAGATCAATGTTCATTAAGAGAGGCTATGTCAAAGAAATATAAATCTGTCAGTGATGGAAGAACTCAGTCACCTGATCAGTCTGTGCCTCTGATAAGAGGTTTTATTCAGGATAAGTCACCAGTAAGGTATGCTCCCTTGGAAATGATCAGGAGGCCCACTAGGTGTGGTATTTAATTTGAAATTATGCTGGAATCTGATTATGTGCACTTGATTATGTGTTATAGTTTCACAGATAGGATACACAGTGTGTAGGAGTAAGAATGAAAAGACTATAATTACTCAGATATGAAAAGATTTTTAGGCATACAATAATGGCCTTAGATAAGAAACATTTGGGTGGTTCCTGTCTCCTTGGTCTGGAGGTACCTGGGTCCCTAACTGAAAAGTATTTTGTGATTTTGGCCTTGTATATAGCTTTAATTTTAAGACTGTGTGATGTGTATAGTTTTAGATAGATGGCTCCTGATGAAGGTGTCTTTGGAAATGGCTTGCTATTGGGATGCATGAATAATAATAATAATAATAATAATAATAATAAAATTTATTTATATACCACCCGGTGGTGAACCAATCTAGGCGGTTTACAAAGTTAAAATACATACAACTTAAATGACAGAGCTCCCTCCCCGCCTTAAAAATCAATTAAACTAGATATCAATTAAAAGCAGTAATTATATCAAACATACAATAAACAAAACAATTGGATAAAACCAGCAATCCATACAACTTGGTGCTCCCACGGGCTGTAGAAATAATCTTAAAAGAGAAATCCCAGGTCCCAGAATCCCAAAGTCCCGAAGTCCCAAGGCCGGGTAATTTAGTCTGGAAAGACCTGCCAGAAGAGATCCGTCTTAACAGCTCTCTTGAAACTGTCTAAAGATGTCAACTGATGAATCTCATCCGGCAGGCCGTTCCAGAGCCTTGGGGTGACAACCGAAAAGGCCCTCTGGGAGGTCACCACAAGTCTAGCTTTTGGAGGCTGCAGGAGGTTCCTCCCAGTGGAACGGAGAGCACGGGGAGGATTATAGGGGAGGAGGCGATCTCTAAGATAGCTTGGACCCAAGCCATTTAGGGCTTTAAAGGTAATAACCAACACCTTGTACTGGGCCCAGAAACCAATAGGCAGCCAGTGGAGGAACCGCCAGACCGGAGTAATGTGGTCCCTCCTAGATGTCCCCGACAGAAGCCTGGCCGCCATATTTTGAACTAACTGAAGTTTCCCAACCAAGCACAAGGGTAGCCCCATGTAGAGTGCATAGCAGAAATCTAAACGTGAGGTTACCAGCATGTGCACAACAGTCTCGAGATCCCGTACTTCCAGAAAAGGGTGCAGCTGGCATATCAGCCGAAGCTCCTGACTGTCGCATTTACCTGATTTGTCATCAGGAGCGACGAGTCAAGGAGCACCCCCAGACTGCGAACACAGTCACTGGAGGAGAGTGTGACCCGATCCAGGACTGGAGGTTGCAACCCAATTCTTGGTTTCGGGGCCGCTACCGTGAGCACCTCCATCTTGTCTGGATTTAGCTTCAATCTGTTTTTCCTCATCCAGGCCATTACCACCCGAAGACATTCATTGAGAGAAGAAATGCCATTGGAATTCGAGGCTGACGAACGAGACACGGAGAAATAGATTTGGGTGTCATCAGCATACTGATAACACCCAGCACCATAACTCCGTATAATCTCATCCAGCAGCTTCATATAAATGTTAAATAACATCGGGGACAAAATAGCTCCCTGAGGGACCCCACAAGTGAGTACTCTCTTACTGGAGCTACAGTCCCTGAGCAGCACCCTCTGGGACCTTCCCGAGAGGAAGGACCAGAACCACTGCAAAGCAGTGCCCCCGATACCTAACCCCTTCAGGTGGCCCAAGAGGATGCCGTGATCTATTGTATCGAAAGCTGCTGAGAGGTCTAGAAGCACCAACAGGGTCACACTACCCCTGTCGATGCTCAGACGCAGATCATCGGTCAAGGCAACCATGGCAGTCTCAAACCCAAAGCCTGTCCTGAAGCCGGTTTGAAATGGGTCTAGATAATCGGTTTCATCCAAGACAGCTTGGAGCTGAAGAGCAACCGCCCTCTCAATCACCTTGCTCAAAAATGGCAGCAGTGACACAGGGCTATAATTACTCATCTCCAGGGGGTCAAGGGAAGGTTTTTTCAGAAGCGGCCTAACAGCCGCTTCCTTCAGGCAAGCTGGAATATGTCCTTCCCTGAAGGACGCATTGATGATATCAGTGTGTGCTTCTATTATATTACTATTGTGCATGTACTGTGATTTAGGGCTGGAAAGAATATTTATATATATTTCACAAATGGTCAAAAATATGTTTCTTAATTGTCAGGAATCCCTGATTAGGAGAAATCTGGATGATGAGGATCTGATCAATTTGGAATGTATTCTGTGCAAAATGTGCATGTAGCTTTTGTGTATGTGTGTACATGTGCACAGATGTACAAAACAACATTTTTGCATTATTTTCTTTGCCGGAAAAGCTTTTTCTTGCACAAAAATGTTCTTTTCTATGGAAAAAAAAAATCTGAAGTTTTGCACATATTAAGTCCCAAAGTGTGAATCATCACTGAAAACTGTGCAATTTTCAAATACTTTCTCATTGTGGAAAGAAAAATGCTAAAATTACTTTAATTCCATTAGGAATGAAATAAACAAAGAATTACATTCTTGCTGTGATTCTTTTGTACAGTATTGTGACTTTGCACTGTTCATTGTAAAATACTGTCCTTTGCTTGCACAGTATGTATGAGATCATATGATCTATTTCATTGTAAAAAATTTTTATTTATAGTGTGTCCTGGTTAGTAAACAGTAAATGGATAAAACAATTTATTTCTTAAAGCAAAGTAACTTCAGAATGAGGAAATCTTAACTGAAGGGAATGCAGAAGGACGAGAAAGTTTTAACATCCACACTATCACTGCAAGGCTTGGCAGTGCTACACAGTACTGGATTCACATTACAGTGGGTATCATGGTTAAAGACATCTGTTTGTAGTTGTTGTTGTTGTTGCTAAAGACAGAGAGGTTTGCCACAGAGTTGAAGGAAGGAGAATGACTAAGGTCCATGAACATCAGAGAAAGAGAGTTTAGTTGAACCTGCAGCATATAAAGAAAGTAATCCATTAAATATAGATTACACAGATTACCTTTTCTGAGTATTTGCTGACTAGAGTTTGGGGAGTGTTAAAATTCTAGTTTGAACAGTGCAAAGAAAAGGGCCTCTTGATAGGGATTTGAGAGGTGAACAAGCTAATTAGGGGCTCCTTCACATTACACAAGCATTATGTTTTTACTCTAACTGCTTTATAACAGGCTATGGGAACCAGGGATTTGCAATGGAGGGAGGCATTTAGAAATTTTAGCTAGAAAACTCTAGTGTCTCACCAGGTTGTAAATTCTAACATTTTTATGGTAGCTAAAGTGGCATCATAATGCTATAACTGTGTGGTATGAACGGGCTTCAAGTCTTCTGGGTCAGAACAAGGATTTAAGTTAATCCCTAGATTTGTGAGATGTGAGCAGTGTCCTGTGTGAAAATGTGAGAATGAAAAAGAAAAAGAAAAGGCAGAAAGATTCCAGGAGAGCCTAATATTCTAGAGTTCAGTGAGTTCAAGAGACCTCAAGGTCAGGAAGCAAAATGCCTTTTCTAGAAATTATAGATAATGGTGGAGACATCAAGCGGGTCCCAATGATGGAATAAAGTTAGCTTTGCAGAATGGGTCTTACATGTGTTTTGGGGTGAGGAAAATCACACCAAAAAGGAACCAACATAGAATGTGGGTGTCCTCTGGCTTTTATGTGAGATGCTACTGGCCACTTGGTTTAACAAAGAACTAGCATGGTGTAGTGATTTAAGCATTGGATTATGACTCAGGAGACTAGGGTTTGCATCTCTGCTCAGCCACTGAAACTCAGTGGGTGGCCTTGGACAAGTCACTCTCTCTTAGCCTCAGAGGAAAGCAAAAACAAACCTTCTCTGAAAAAATCTTACCAAGAAGATGCTATGATAGGTTGATGTTAGGATCACCATAAACCAGAAAGGACTTGAAGACATACAAACGTAATGTATGATTAGCTGCATCCTAAATCCTGCATGAATTCTATATATTTATTATTATTTGAGACTCATACTTCCATCATTTTCCCCTGGAAGCTGGCTTTAGAATCACAGGAAAATTTCTTTTCAGTAACTGGTTACAGCTTTCCTATCAGGGGCCAAACAAGGTTCCAGCAATTTCCACAGAATACAGCACACATATAGATGTCTTGGCAGGAATACTGTTCTAGTATAGAGAGCTTGGCAACAGATCTTTAAGTGAAGCCATACGGTAGCTCACTTCTCCTGAGGTGGAATTGGCATCCAAATGCACTGCAGCCTCCTAAATCCTAACAGTTGTTGTCCAAATTTACCCTATTATTTTCACCAGTATAGCCTCATGCTAGCTTACTGCCTGCCCACACTGTGCTTGCTAGCCATGCTAGATGCCAGTTAGTCAAATTATGTGAACTAAGTGGAGAACTCCCAAGGTCTGCAGCATAGAAAAAATGCTGTGAATGAAAACAGAAAACTCAAAACTTAAAAAATTCTCACATGACGCAGTAAGGACAGCCAGGGAACAAAAAATAAACCTTATTACCACGAGGGGCAGCAGACAAATTAAACCAACACTGAAAGAAAAGGGAGGGGTGGATAATATATAAATCAGATATATATTCTGTTCAAAAGTAGGGACAGGCTGGCTTTTCACATCTTTTGTCATGGAATTGTAGAGTTGGAAGAGACTACAAAGTCCATCCAGTCTAACCATCTGCCATGCAGGAACACAGAATCAAAGCATCCTGCCCATACATCGCTACCTTCTCCCCTAAGACAACTTTGATGTCTTCTCTTCATGTCTGTTGTATAGTCCAAGAGTTGGCAGCAGAGGTACAATTTTCAGCTTCCTGCTAGTTTTATGTATATGTTTTAAGAATTACATTTTAAAGCTAGGTGTTCCCTTACTTCAGTGCTATGCTTTTTTTGTATTGATGTGATGATTGTTAGCTTCCATGTGGATTAATTGAATCAAAAGAGATGATAAACATATCAAATAAATAAATACATAAAGGTATCAACGCTGGCAGCTGGTCTTTTTGCAACAGCTAAATTCATTTTAAAAGTCTGTTTCTAAAGAGAATTTGAAAGCTGCAAATCTCTGAGTGCAGCCATCATAGAAACTGAAGTAAGGTCACAGAAGAGGCCTTTAACTACCTCACATTGCATGCATATAGGCTTTTAAAATTATTATTAAAAGCACTTCTTGAGAAACAATAGGTGGTTTAAAAATACTTGACCTATTTAGCTTCTCTGATCTCTTTTCCTGTTATTATGCCAGGGGCATTCAGCAGCTGCACAGTAGCATTTCTGAAAGTCTGACAGACTTAACAGATAACTTCCCTTAGCATGCAATAAAGGTTACAAAAATGTGAGCCATCCAATATACACAGTATTCAGAAGTTGTCTTCAAAAATCAGAACAAATCCATGTTAGGAGCAGCAAAGTATCAAAGCCAACCTGCTTCTTTTTTCTTCTGAACATACTTGATGTGGCAAAACATTTCCCTGTCTTTTCAGACATATTTCAGCACTCTTTGTTGTTGTTGTTTTAAAAATCAGTTCATCTGTATTGCCAGTATTTGCTCTCCTGCCTTAATTACTCCCAGTGACATAACTACATTTGACTGCTAGTGGTTTTAACCACTGACATTTGATAATGTCATTACATCATACAGCACCATGACACAATACTTTTCAAAGTATGACCCCCCTCACTGAGTGGGACTTTAATTCAGGAAGAAGAAGGAAGAAATAAGCTGTGGAAAATGGTGCTCAAAAACAGCATTTATGGAAAACAATGGTCCTTGAAACAGGTTCAAGAAGATAGTGAATATTATTCACCCCATCTGGGGCATCCTTCATCCTGAGATGTGTATTGCACCAATTTTCTACTAGTTTTAAGTACTGTTGGGCTAAAATCCTTACTCCAGTTTACATCAAATAATCCACTTTCTGGGAAACAGGGTGCATCATTTTCCCTTAGTTTCTCTGGCAAGTGTGTCAACTACACTGCCTGGAATAGCTTTGGAACAATCCTTAATGCCAGGATGCCTCCAAGGAAATGCTACAAGCATAGTGGTAAAACCATTTGTGTCCAGTCACCCTTCCAACAGAGCTTTGGAATCCAGGATCACTTTAAAGCTATTCCAGAAAGCAAGAGCAAATGAAACCCTCAGCTATTTCATATAGCTAATGTAAATGGCAGATGCCAGTCAAAGCACTTTTGGGGAGGATCTACCACATCCTTGAAAGCTAAGCAGGGTAAACTCTAATTAGTGATAGGAGACTGCCAACAAATGCTATATATTGAAGGCTATATTTCAGAGAAAGGAACTAGCAAAAAAACCTCAACAACCCTTGCCTAAGAAAACCCTGCAGAATTCATGGGGTCACTCTATGTTGACAGGCAACTAGAAGGCACAAACACAGAGACTTTTCTTCCAGATTCAGTTGGAATGGAGCTTCAGTTTACTTCCAACTATCTTGCAAATGGCCAAGAGAGTCTGAGAAATTGAGACTGAGATTGAGACAGAGATTGAGACATTTCCGTTTTGTGGGGTCTATACCGGTATAGTTCTGGATTGATTCCATACCGCTTTCTTGCAGCTTTGAGACCCGCGTGTGATAACGTCCTGAGAGTTGTCCAAATGTCATGTAGCTTTAGTTTTAACTTAAGCTTTAAAGAGGCAGATATTTAGCACATCTCTCATGAATGTTAAACAATAAGTGCAACCAACTATTTTGGGTATTATACAGATGGTTCTGTTGACTGCAAGATCGACAGGTTGGCAGTTTGAGGCCCAAGTGCTGCATGATGGGGTGCGCTCCAATCACTAGTCCCAGCTTCTGCCAGCCTAGCAGTTCGAAATCATGCAAATGCAAGTAGATAAATAGGTACCACCTCAGTGGGAGGGTAAACAGCGTTCTGTGCAAGCATGCTGGCCACATGATCATAGAGTAGTCTCTGACAACGCTGGCTCTTGGCTTAGTAACAAAGATGAGCACCAATCCCTATGGTTGGACATGACTTGACAACCTTGTCAACAGGCAATACCTTTACCTTTTACCTTACAGATGGTTCACACAGGCAAGCAAACATTTCTTCTCCCTGAGTAAATAGCTATATCTTTTCAGACCCATTACCACAGTCTTCACTAATACTCATTTTGGACATGCAGAAGGATATATTATTGTCTCTGACTTCCTATTAAAATAAAAAAGGTGTGGGTAAGAAATGAAATACTCCAATCCAATTCAAGAAACATATTCAGGGGTAGCCTTATTGGCCATACAGTAAAACAGCGGTCAGCAACCTACAGCCCACAGGCTAGGTGCAGCCCACAGAGGCCTTGGGACCGGCCCATAGCTGGTCCCGCCACCACCCCCACCACAGCTGCTGCCGCCCTGCATACACCGGCGTGCTGTACGCTTGCATGGATGCCATTTTGGCTTCCAAAATGGCGCCAGCACTCATGCAGGAATGGACATGCCACCAGGTGCCATTTTGGAAGGCCCCACGGCTGCTGCACAGCCACTGTGGGGCCTTGGGGAGGCCGCAACATGGCTGCACCGGGCGGGGCCTTCCAAAATGGCTTCCATTTTTGGCTTCCAAAATGGCACCCGCGCTCACGTGTGCATGCGCACGGTGGTGGGTGCCATTTTGGAAGGCCCCACAGTGGCTGCATAGCTGCCGTGGGGCCTTGGGGAGGCTGCACCATAGCTGCACCGGGTGAATTCGCCCAGTGCGGGGGGGCTTTCCAAGGCCCAGGGGAGCCCCCCCCATGGCTGTGCTGGGTGTATCCACCCAACGCGGGCACAGGGGGCCTTCCCAAGGCCCAGGGAAGCCCACCTTTCCAAGGCCCAGGGAAGCATGCATGCACACGGTAGCGGGCGCCATTTTGAAAGGCCCCATGGCAGCTGCTTACCCACCGTTGAGCCTTGGGGAGGCCGCACCATGGCTGTACCGAGTGAATTTGCCTGGCACAGGCATGGGGGGGACTTTCCAAGGCGCAGGGAACCCCCCCCATGCCTGTGCCAGGTGAATTCACCTGCAGCAGGCATGGGGGGGCTTTCCAAGGCCCAGGGAAGGCCCCACATGCCTGCGCCAGGCAAATTTGCCCACCGTGGCTGCAGGGGGGCCTTTCTAAGGTCCAGGGAAGCCACCCCGCACCTGTGTCAGGTGAATTCCCCCTCCGTAGGTGCAGGGGGGGGCTTCTAAAATGGCTTCCAAAATGGCTTCCATTTTTGGCTTCTAAAATGCCGCTTGCGCACAGTGGTGGGCACCATTTTAGAAGGCCCCATGGCAGCTGCACAGCTGCCATGGGACCTTGGGGAGGCCGCACTGTGGCTGTGCCGGGCAAATTCACCCAGCGCAGCCACAGGGGGGCTTTAAAAGGCCCAGGGAAGCCCCCCTGCGGCTGCGCCGGGCGAATTCACCCACTGCAGGTGCAGGGGGGCCTTCCAAAATGGCACCCAAATCATGTGCGCATGTGCATGATGACAGCATCATGCACATGCGCACATGGGGGGGACAAACACGTGCCCGCCTGCCCAGCCCCAGTGCTATTTCCCCCCCCCTCCCGGCCCCCTGGCAACAAAGGTTGCCAGTCCCTGATGTAAAATATAACAAAATCCAAAATTCACACAAGAGTTCCATATAAATGATGTGGATAAAAAATATTCACATATTTTCTCATCTTCAAAAGAAGATGTCTTGAAACAAAGGCCTTATCAAGAAAGTATCAACTACCATGATGATGATGATGATGATGATGATGATGATGATGATGCATAGCATCAGAAAGGCCAACAGCTTTAAAAAGGCTATCAAGACGGATCTCTTCCTGCAGGCCTGTCCGGATTAATTATCCTGACCTTGGGTACTCCCACCCCCAATGATCTTCACGTGGCCCCATCTACTGATGGATGAAGAACATTGCCTTGGACCAATCTTGTGCTTTGTAATTTTTTTTTTAATTGTTCAAATTTGGAGTTTTAATCTTCATTTGATTTAATACTGTTTTAAGGGGGGAGGGATTGTGTTTTGGGATATATTGTATGGTTTTATTGCTGTAAGCCACCCTGATTGGGTCCCCAAAGGGCTGGATATATATAAATATTATTATTATTATTATTATTATTATTATTATTATTAACATTAAAGAAGTGTAAAGTCCTGTGATAAAGCTTCTTGATTTTGCTGGTTGTTGTCACTTCCCTCTCCATATTTCATTCTTTTAGGGGCTGTTTGTAGCAGTATGTGCATCGGCATCAGTGCTCCTCCAAAGTTTTGTTGTTTTTGATGTTTTAACCTGGGCTGTAGTTTGTTGGTGGTACCATGGTTTGAAGGGCAATTTCCCCCCTCTCTCTGATAATTAGTTTTCTCTCTAGTGTTCTCTGGTGTAAAAGGTCCATTTCACTGATGCACTATGACTCTTTAAAAAAAAAAAAAAAAGAACAGAGAAAAAGGGGTTGAAGTCCCCCCCCCTCCCCAATATGTCACAGAATTGAAAAGAAGATCATTTGAGGGTGGAAATACATTGTTGCAGTTGTCAGGATTGCCAGAAAATTGTCTGGGAAAAGAGAAGCATTGGATTAAAAAGAAAAAACCCTACAGCAACAAATATTGTAGTCCAGAAATCCTCCACACACAGTTGAAAGGTATCAACAATTTTGGCAAAATGCCTTAATATAAAATTAGCCTCTTTTCTTCTTTATTAAGCATTGCATACACATGCAGGAAAGATAGAAGAACCAGATTATCAATTAAAAGAGTTTTTGAAAAAACTTAAAGATATCTGATGCTGAAAACAAGGTCATAGGAACAGTAGTTTGTGGGGAAAAAGTAGTATGCACAGAATTTTTTGTATGTACAATTTGCAAAAAAAGTCCTCCAGCGCTTGAAAAACTCTGGGAAAATGTGCAAAATATCCTGTATACTCACTCAATAAAACTTTCATTTTTTCCCATTCTCACATAAAGGTAATTACCAACACTTTATACTTTCCCTGTAAACTAATTGGCAGCCAATGGAGATGATCCTAAGAAGAACTTATCATGGGATTTTCTTGACAAATGTTTATAGATGGGTTACCTTTGTCTTTGCCTTCCTCTGAGTCTGAGTGAGTGTAACTTGCCTAAGGTTACAAGTGGGTTTCTATGGTCAAGAGGGGATTCAAACCCTGGTCTCCAGAATCATAGTCCAATGCCCAAATCACTACACCATGTGGTCTCACATCCCTAATATATTCATATTCAATCATATTCATATATTTACAAAGTCATCTTTAGTCCCACCGTTGTCTTCTCATTACTCTTTTTGACCATAATTGAAATTGAACTTGTCACTCCATCACCATAACAACATGTTTTGCATTTCTATAATTATTACTATTCACTTTGCCCCCTGCCCATTCTTTGTATAAGTTTCTGCCACTCCATGCATCTGATAAAGTGGACTGAGGGCCTCGGCAGACGGCTTAAAAAGCCATCCTCGGGGCAAGGAAGGGGAGGGGCAGCCGCATGCTCGGCACCCCTTCCTCCTCCCGAGGTCGTCCTTGGAGCCGCCGGCCCTCCGCTCAGCCGGTGCTCCGAATACAACTTCCCGCCGCAGCGTCCGGACACGCTGCGGCGGAAGGGTCGCCGATAGTGTGCTACAAGCTTTTGCGGCGCACTTTCGGCGACATATGAAAGGAGCGCTATTTTAGCGCTCCTTTCTTGGGGCGCTGACGGTGCACCACGGGATCGAGGCATGAAGATGCCTCGGTCCCGCGGCGCACCTTCCCAGGGTGGCCCATGGCCTCCCGTCTGCCGAGGCCCTGAGTCTACAAAAACTTGTTACAAACCTCTCTCTCTCATTTTATAAGATGCTACAAGATACCTTATTTATCCCTTATATATGTATATGCATTAAGATAGATGGTCATCTCAGTGTATTTTATCATAATAAGAGATAAGGGAACCCAGTAGCATCTTTAAGAATAACTGGGAAGAGATTTCTAGCATGGACTACAGTCCCCTTGTGTAGATAAATCTGATGAAATGGGTTACAGTCTAGGAAATCTTATGCTAGAAATTTTGTTTTCCTGGATAGTCTCAAAGGTGCTGCTTGATTGCTTTATGAGAATGGTGATATACCAGTCCATTTTCCCCCAGAAATTTTTACAATGATACCAAATAATCTCAGATATATCATGGACATTGTCACCCAACTTGCAAATGAGTTTTTCTTTTGTTTCTTTAGTTTTCTCATCAGTGGCAATGTGTCTGATGCATGACAGGATGATATGTGTCTAACAAGGGGCGAGGAGAAAAACAGCAATGTTGACTGCATGGCACATAATAATTTCTTATTCTCCCCCAATACACATTGCTTCTTCATACAAGTCTCTTCTACTGTTGACCCTGGAAGCTTCATGGCATGATCAGTAGTGGTTCACATTTCCTCCATGTTTACTCTCTCTTGATATATCCTCCTTTCTTTCTCCTAAAAAACACTGCAATACAGATATAGAGCATGAACGTATCACAAGATGCAGCAGGGGTGTAGCTATGGGAGAGAAAATGTCTTTAGTTAGTTAGTTAGTTATCACTCCCTTGAAATTTTTCTTCAGTCCCCAAACTGCTAGCACTGCAGTAACTTAAAAGTTTAGTTGAGCATTTACAAATGCAGTTTAGGTATGCAAAGAAAAAGAACAGACAGAGTTACCAAGGGAATGTGAATACAGCAAATATAAGAATTCAAGGCATGAATGATTTTCATTAACTCCCTCTGTAATAGTAGAAAGTTGGGGAATGAAATGTTCATGGGGGGCAGAATTCATACTGAGAGGGCTCAATACTACACACTTGAGGTACAAGCAAGGTACCAGAATCTCATCTCTCCTTTCTTCCTATTAATCCTGTCTCCTGAGGTTAGCAAGAGGTATAACATTAATGAATCAAAATTAATTGATGTCATGTCTTTAAAAAGATAGCCCCATTAAGTTAAATATCATGACTAATGTCACTGAATGATAATTTTGATCATTATCAAAAATTCCAATGAATTAGGCTTGAGACATTAAATCTCATTTCCAAGTTTCAAATCTTATTTCCAAGTTCGGATAGAGATAAGTTGGCATGCCACCCTTTCTCAGCCTCAGCCCCACATGAGTAATATGTGCATAATAATATCAACTTACCAAACAGAACTATTGTTAAAAACTGCTGAGATAATTGGTATGTGGCACCTTGAAAGCTCTGAAGTGGCTATGTAATTTACAAAGCATGGTTAGAAATCAAAGGAAATTTGAATGTGCAGTCTTATTTGGTTTACATAATGAATGAACTCAAATATGTAGAGTTTTAAAAAATAAAAGCTTCATTAGAATATGCTTGTTGGTTTAATTCATAGCACATTCTCCTGGCAGAAAGCCAATAGTAATATTCATATAATTAGCTTGTGAAATACACTATGCCTTTACAAAAATAATAAAGGCACAGGTTTTCCTGCTAAATTGAGTATCCCATTTAATTCAGCTGGTCTTCCTTTCATTTATACATCTGGAATATTGTACTGGATGTGAAGTTTTTCTGTATGGAATCAAGAGCTCAAGAAGTAATGTAAGACTGTGATGGGCATATATACCAGGTTCCAAAATTTGGCCCAGGATTCATTGGTGACCCACAGCAATACATTCTGGGCAAATTGGAAGTGACTAAAAGCAACCTCTGATTTTTATTTAGCTTTAATTTTGACTTCTTCATCTGTTTTTTCAAACAATTTGGGATGGTTGGGATCAGGGTAGCAAATAAAGACAAACCACAAAAATTTGGTGCATTTTTGTGGTGGATTGGGTGGTTTTCAGATATTTGCCCCCTCCAATAATTTTAGGAGGACCCAAGGTCTTTGGGAGAGTCTTGGGGGACTGGGAAACCCCAAAAGGGGGTCACAGGCTGAAAACAGGGTACATTTTTGCCACCCTAATATACCTTGATGTAACATATACTTTCTTGGATGAGGCCAAAATCCTACTGTGGATATTCAGTTCCATAGATGATTAGGTTAACTAGAGGGAACATAAGGCCATGCTTCGTAGTCCCAATCTGTTATTGTTTTTAACTGCCATCAAGAGATTTGACTTATGGCAAACCTAGGAATAAGAGACCTCCAGGCCCCTTATCTTCAACTGCCCGCTCAAGTCTGGCAGACCCAGGGTCATGGTTTCCTTGATGGAGTCTATCCATCTGTAATGTGATCTTCATCTTTTCTTACTTGCTTCTATCTTATCAAGCATTGATGTATTTTCTAGTGAGTCATATCTTATGATAATCTTCATCACAGCCTCATAATTGGCCCCTTCCCCTTCCCTACAGTCCAGGGTATCATCTGCAGTGGGGAGCTTCCTATACCTAGTTTGATTCCTGGTGTTCTAGAACTCTCCTTGTAAGGAATTCTAATTCAAATGGAAAACCTACATTAGTACAGCAGGCTCCCTACTACTAGGGATGTAAATCTTCATAAATTTTGTTCTCATTGTCAAGAGTGAATTTAAAAAATTATCTTCCCTCATCATCTCATTTACAGTTCGCAACATACTACACACATAAAAATGAACATTGTCTTTTTGCAAAAAAAAAGGAGGGAGGGAGGGAGGAGAAAAAGAAAAGAAAAAAAACAGCTGAGAGCCTCAATGTCATCAGTGTAACTAGAGTATAATGACAGGGCACCATCATCATAGTTACAGCTGATCTGTCAGTGCCCCAACTAAGCATTTCTGAAGTGCTGAAGATCAACGCATTGGGAAGTACCATCAGGCACACTCTTCCAATTATGAGGTTCCTTGAAAATAGACAGTTGGAGAGAGGACTTAGGGTCCTGCTACAACTCCTTCTCCCACGGCACTTTGTGACTGGGAGCAAGATGCAGATGTCATCTCTCCATGCTCCAATCTCCAGCACCTGAGAAATGTTTCAGCCATTGTTCTGCCAGGCTGGGAAGCTAGGTGTTTGGTGTCACATTTTGTTGTCCAAACATAAATCCCAGTAGTTAGGCTATCATAAATCCACCTTATGCTATAATAAGTATTGAACAGGTTGCCAGCTGACATTTTCTGCTCTGTTCTGGAAACTTGCTTTCTGCACAAAAATCTGTCTCTGTGTATGTGTGTGTTTGTGTGTAGATATCACAATGCTCTTTACAGGAGAATTGTTTTCTGTGCAGTAAATGCCCATTACTGTAGAAACAAAACATGATTTTGTATGCAGAAAGTCCCAAACTGCAAAGATGCTCATACATCTGAGATTTTTCTGATCATGTTTTTCCAACACTCAAGAATTTTTCCAAATATTCTTTCCATCTCCACCTCCTATAGCTCCACCTCCTATAGCTCTGGGGAGGACATCAGGGACTAGGGGCAGGAAAGAGTCCCCTGACATGGTTCTTAATTTGATGGAGGAAATGAAATCCCAACAGAGAATCAACATCTAATCTTTCTTTTTTTCAAAAAGTAGCAGGGAGGGGGGTGAATGAAATATGTTGTTATTTTTATTCTTCCTACCCATACATGACCATAATCAAAAACATCTATGAGACTACTATTAGATATGGACAAAATTAAAAAACAAATCAAAACATGCATCACCAAAAGGCATGGCCAGCCACTTTGATCAGAGGCCAAATTCTTGAATTTTGAAATCTATATGAAGGCAATACCTTTATTAGGTCTGAAATATCAACTTGACCTTGGGGAATTTTTAATATAGCTCAAAGAGATAGCAGGAGGCAAACCCAAAGTTTATGGAGGTGGCTAAGGGACCAGATGTATAGAGACAAGTTTTTTATAAATCAATTTGTATTTTTTTAAATAAGGGATCAAGCATGCAAAGACATACATTCACTCACACATTGACACAAGATCTCAGGAATAAAGCAGGTTAACATGGAATAGACAAAAGGTTTTCTAATGGTTATAAATACCTGTACTGTAAGGGAATTTAGCTTTCCCAAACATATCCCGGGGATTGGAGGACAAAGAAGAGGACGACCAACAGTTGATTCCAACCAAGTAGGTTTATTAACCAGCTGGGATGACAGGTGCCTCGCGGCAAGAAACTGTCACACCCTCAGATATTTTCAGCATACATTTATACTATTTTTTGTTAGCCAGCACAACAATTCTAGCAGTTCAGCCCCTTTTCCTGTTTTCTGTTTCCTACTTGCACAGGCATTTTCCTTATCAGCGGTTGCCAAGGCACCTTATCTATACCAGGTCTCCATGCCCCGGCCTTGTTCATAACTTACACACATCCTGTTATTCACCCCCCTACACTTTTCACTCAGGCTCCTTTTCTGTAACTTTCCGCTGCCCTGAGCTAAGTGCTAAGCGGGATGCTGTTCTATTCCAGGGACCTCTCTGGATCAGTTAGACTGACCCTCTCAGTACGAAGTGCTCCAGATGGATGGATATGAAGATGGACTTGATCAGAAGAAAGGATGGGGCCACAGAATAAGCCAGAGCTGAATCAGAATTTCAAAGTAATTTATAGGCTGAAAATAGCCCCAGGCAAAGATTGATAGCTGTGTATCAAAGAGCGAAACAAACATCTAAGAATTCCCTTGAAGGAGGTAGTTTCCAGTGTGTGTGTGGGGGGGGGGTATGGTGCATACTACTGCCACCTTTCTCCTTTTACACTTTAATTCTAGCTGGCAGTCCTGTGGGAACTTTTTATTCCCACCCTTGCCACCTTATGAAGTGTAAGAGACCCACACTGTCTTTTGTATAGTGTCCCCCTCCAAATCCTCCAAATATTAGTAGTGTTTTTTTGTGACTAAAACATAAGCCACGTTATGTTGGACCAAGAAGAAAAGTTTATTTTAAATCAGCATGTAATAAATGTAACTTACTTCAGAACTTGCTACTATAGTCTTTCTTGGTTACAAATTATACCTTTTGTTTCTAATTCACTCACAGTACCTCAGCCACACTGGCTAACAATATCTATCTCAAGAGAACACCACAGCAACTCTATTCTTTAGAGCTCTGTGAGTGTTCAGAGTCTCTCCTTTCTAGACTCTAACTCCCCAAAATACAGTTCCCTCAGGAACACCCTAAATACACTTCTCTCTCTCTCTGGCTTAACTTTCTCAACTATCTATTCATCTCAACACTAACTCTAACTGTCTACCAACTGTCAGCCTGGATAGTTTAAATGCTCCCAGCTGGAATCAGATTGGCTGGCTCTCAGCTGCCTCCTGATTGGCCAGCTGGACATTCTATTCACCACAGGGGGTAGTGAGGCTTATCTGTCTTGTAGCCAGAACTCATCTGGGTTGTAAATTTCCTGGCTTCCCTGTCTCTTGAGGTGTGAATCTTTTTGTTTTGCAACTTCTAAAACTAAGTGTTTGATCTGTAAATTAAGGCTGAAGTCTATGTGATCACCTGGCTTCAACTGTGTACATGACTATCTCACTCTTGGGTTAATGGCAGGCTAGGTTTCCATTTCAGGGTCATGTCAGAACTATGCACACAGAGAAGGGAATGGAAAAATGGTCCATTTCTGCTAACTGGTCTTCCATATATTTTATGCCCTTCTGGTTGCCCTAATGAAGCTACTACCCTAATATAGATTTTGAAACAGATTCCAATTCATCATCAATTCAGCAGTATTCTTAAGAAGAAAATCACAATGGGGATTACTATCCTGGAATTCTAACTAGAGGGGGAAGCAGACGGGTGGCACGGGGCCGCCCCAGGAAGCTGTGGATCAGGGCCGAGGCATCCGCATTCCTCAGCCCCGTGGCGCAGCTTTGCCACCCCATGAAGGAGCGCTAAAATAGCACTCCTTCCACAAATCGCCAAAGGTGCACCGCAAAAGGCTGCCGGCTCACCTTCGGCGGCTCTTCCACCTCAGCGTGTGCGGACGCTGCAGCAGGAAGGCATCCTTGGAGCGCTGGCCATGCGGAGGGCCGGCTGCTCCGACGACGTCTTCGGGAAGGGGTTGGGGTGCCCAGCATGTGGCTGCCCCTCCCCTTCCTTGCCCTGAAGACGGCGCTTTGCACCGTCTGCTTAGCCCCTAAATGAGTAGTTTGGTCCTCTGATTCATGAAGTGAACACAAACATGTCTTTGAACATGAAAGTTCCATTTAGTTGTTGTTGTGATGGTGGTGGTGTCTTTAAGTCATTTCCGAATTACAGCAACCCTAAGGTAAATCTATCAATGGGTTTTCTTGGCCAGATTTGTTCAGAGGAGGTTTGCTCTTGCCTTCCTCTGAGGCTGAGAGAATGTGCCTTGCTCAAGGTGGGTTTCCATGGCTGAGCAAGGATTGAAACCCTGGTCTCTGGAGTCATAGTCCAGTGCTCAATCCACAGTACCATGCTGTCTCCTACGTCTCTAATTACTGTGGCTAATACCCATTGATAAATATGAACCATGAATCTTACAAATCTGTTCAAAATGCTGCTTGAAGAAGCAGATCTTTCCTCATTCTTATGGTAGTGAAATGCATAAGCTAACCATGTTCTGATAAAGAATTTGTGCTCAGCCACAGTAGTAAGAAATAATTAAGCTCTTTCCTAATTTTATTACATATAATTGAATTTTATGGTACATGGAGCATTGTGGAATTACCTAAAAGGGATTTTAGTAAGCTCAGGCAGAAATTTGAGGAAGACACTTTAGAATGTTACAATAGGAAGTAAAAAAAAGTCACTAATTACCAAAATACTTAAAAGTGAGAGGGAAAACTGAACATTTTTATTTGGTTTATTTTCAACAAATCATTTGCATCTTTGCACAAATCCCCTTTAGAATGATCCCTGACCCAGTATCTTTAGCTTGCTGAAAATAATAATAGAAAAGCGACAGAGAAATTGACTTCTGTTCTGTAGCACTACTGACATTCCATTTACAGCTTGTGTCATCAGCAAATGATCATTCTTGTGGGATTTACATGCCCTTCTCTTGGCAAGTCATCAAAACTGCATCCATTCTCAAGGAACCACTTTAAAACTTCTCAGGAAGTTATTTATGTGCACATAGGAACAATCTACATTTTCTTCCCCAAAATCTGAAGTGAGGCTTTTATGAGCCAGTTTAAGTAGGCAGATAAAATTTATGATTTTTAAAGGAGTTTTCAAGGGACCACAATGTAACAACTTTGAATCTCTCAAATATATAAAATGCTGTAGCTGCTTCTTGGATTCCCTGACTTTCAACCCTTTTGCTATGAAAGTCAAAGCTTTACAGCTGAAGCTTCATCTTTCTTTTGACTTTGACAAAAAATGGCCTTGAATGTGGGCAATAAAACAAGGGCCACAGGATTTGGAAATAGGCTATAAATGGATGGCCTTTTGGGGTAGTCAGTAATTCTGTTTGTGTTAAGCATAATATATCTATTGTAGAGGAGAGCAGCCGACAGTGGCATAGTAAATTACTACTCTGGCTAATGGCTAATCATGGCAATGTCTAGTCCATAATAACAGTAATGTTTTCCAAGAATTGGTGTATAGTGGGAAGCAGTTTTAAGCAGAAGCAGAGCCCTCTCATATCTCTGTTACCACAGAACACGGTTGAACTTCTAGTCCCACCGTTGGATATCCACACATTGTCAGGGACATTTACAGTCTACAGATGAACAGAAGTTCATACATAGGCTTCCACACAACTGAGATCCCTGACTGAGTTATCTGATCACATGGAAACCAATGTGTATGCAGAAAAGTTGGATTTTTCAGATTTCAACTGCTCTCTGGCATCTGTTCCTGCTCCATTTCTATAGGACAAATTGTATGTGGAGCTATGTCTTCTTTACTGCTGTAATTTTGAATTTCCTTGTATTATTGACATTCCATTTTCTTTGGGGTGGGGACAAATTTGTCCCATTTATTTGTGAATATTTATTAAGGTCAGAGATGAACACTGATGCTATAATTCACAAGGCTGTTGAGAAATGGAATTGAAAAGTGATTGACAACTTAATGCAGTGCTAAGAATAGCTGGATTTGGATGTAATCTCATTGCTTTGTGGCCTCCAAGTTGTCAGTGAAAAAGGTGAATGATGTTACAAATCCTGAAGTGCTGATGATTTCTTTAGATGACTCACCAATCATCAAGATCATCAACCTTTTCATCATCAATCAATTGTTCTCAGGTAAACCAGATATTCATTATCTACTTTTATATATTTATGTGTTTATCTCACACTCCAGCCAGAAGTCAACAACCCTTGCTTAATTCAAGGATATGCAGTGTCCCTCTGTGGCTCTTGTGCTTGCATGACTGTGGGATATTAATCAAATGCATATTAGTCTAATTGATTCCACCACCACTTTACTCCCACTACTTGGCACCTTGTGTTTCAGGTCTTCTCTGGCCCAAGAGTAATAGTCTGGAAGCTAAGTATGCTCATATTGTTTGTTATGCAGTACAATCCCACATGCTTGATCAGAGAGTCATCAGCCATGCTGTTAGCCATTTAAATCTAAACAAAGACTGTTGTAAGGTTTGGGACTCAACACATACTGTATGGCTAAAATATGTTTTGCAACCTTTGGAAAGCTCTCAGAAATGTTACATAAGAAATAGACTTTCCCAGGACTGATACATAGGTGTGCATATACTAAATGAATTTATCCTAAGAGTGAAATTAAGTGAATATTGTGAGACCGTTGTGCACGCGTTGGTAACCTCACGCCTTGACTTCTGTAATGCGCTCTACATGGGGCTACCCTCGTGCTTGGTTCGGAAACTGCAATTGGTCCAAAATATGGCAGCCAGATTAATATCTGGTACATCTAGGGGGGACCATATTACTCCAGTATTAAGGTCCCTCCACTGGCTGCCTGTGAGTTTCCGGGCCCAGTACAAGGTGTTGGTAATTACCTATAAAGCCCTAAATGGCTTGGGTCCAGGCTATCTTAAGGACCGCCTCCTCCCGTACAATCCTCCCCGCACCCTCCGGTCCTCTGGGAGGAATTTGTTACAGCCTCAAAAAACAAGGCTGGTGACTACCTCCCAGAGGGCCTTCTCTGTTGTTGCCCCCAAACTGTGGAATGGCCTGCCGGAGGAGATCCGTCAATTGACATCACTTGACAGCTTCAAGAAGGCTGTCAAGACGGATCTCTTCCGGCAGGCCTTCCCGGAATAACCACTGTCCCAGGTTTCAGTCCCTCTGAAGATCCTCCTCCTTCCTTTTGCTATCGCCTTTTATGATCTTCTAAGATCTCTGTGATTGGGTCTTTTTATGAGCCACATCTACTCCCGCCGTACCTTTTTTGTCACGGTCGGTATGTGATCATGTTGGAACTTATTTTTATATTTGTTTTATTTGTTTTAATTGTATCTGATTTAATAATTTTTTAAGGGGGGAGGGGAAATTGTTCTTAACTTATGTGATGTTTTTTATGATGTAAGCCGCCCCGATTGTTTTCAGAGGGGCGGGGTATTAAATAAAAATTATTATTATTATTATTAATATATATATATATATATATAGTCCTTAATTTCACTCTTAGGATTAATTCAGATAGATAGATAGATAGATAGATAGACAGACAGACAGATAGATAGATATTCTTCAAAGATATCATCACTTTAAGCTCTTTTAAGAATGGCAAAAGCTTTTTCTATGGAATTATAAACACTTTTCAATCAAATCTCTGTTAATTTTCCAAATCTTTAGAAGCTTGGCCTTGAGGCTTAGGACTTGAACCTTCTCCCCCAGGGCCAAAGTGTGCATTAATTTTTAATTCCTTCATTAATTAGATTGTTCACTTTTAAAGAAAACATGGGATTTACAGAGAATGGTGTATTAGACTGTCACTATTACCACCTAATGGCACATGTTCCATAGGATACATCAAAAGGAGCCTCTCTGTTATTTTTATGTTGCTTACCTCTAACTGTCTTTTTGAACCTGGCACTGACTACAAATCTCACAATTGGGGATGGTGGGAATAAAATGGATAAAAAAAACAGGAAGAGATAAAGCATGTGTTGTATACCCTTCTCCTCAAACCATCTATTGTTATATCAGCAAATTTAAAAAAATAATTAGGGGGCAACCTTTCATTCCCTTAATAAGAAAATGAGGACGTTTTTACTATCTTAAATATTAATATTAATTTAAAAAAATCATTGGGAGTGATGAAGACAGAAAAAGCTCTTATTTCTAAATTGGTTCAAGAAAATGTGTAGGGCAAATACCAGGAGGAGTCTCTCAACTACATAGTATGAATGCAGGACCAGGAAACCATGGTTAAGTATAATTTCATTCAACTCCTCAAATTAATCACCACATTTGTTTTTCAGTCATGACTCCTGAATGACATTTTCTTCACTCCTAGTTTGGTATTATTCATCTCACCCATTTTCATTTAGGAACTAGAGATATTAGCATGTCAGGAGAACCTTTAACAATCAAAGGGACACTGCCCAATGTGAGGCCTATTTGCAGATAGCATTCTAATGAATAATGAGATAAATATTTAATATAATATGACACAGTATCTTCAAAACATTACTGGCACACTCCCTTAAAGCTAAACCATAATGAATTAAAAGTAACAAACTATTTTCAATGAATTATGACTATGCTCCATTCAAGTTCAGGTGGAAAGCCTCCATGCATAGAGGAAGGTCTCTGTTTCAGACTGCTCTTCTCCACATGAAATAAAAGAAACCGGTGGGTGTAATATTCCAGCACTCTCTCCCTTTTCTGTATTTACTTCAAGCAGACTAGAAAGCTTGAATTGGGCTCTAATAGAATAGCAAAGTTTTTCCCCAATTTCTTCCTTGTTGCCTAGCAACTTCCCCACCTCCTTTCTTGCATCTACATAAGGTTCCATTGCCATCCTTATCTTGACATGTCTCACTAATCTAAGAAGCCTTTTTTGAATAGTAACTCTTTCCTCACCCATTGGTTTCCAAATGATGCTGGTTTATCAGTTATTTGTACTGCATGTTTTTACTTTTTAAATAACCAGCTGCAAATGTCAATAAAGGGTTCATTAAGAAGAGGAATTGTTATATTTTTTCCTGGCCAGAATAACTATTTTTCCCTGTGGAAAAGAAACCCTGATTCCATGTTTAATTTTTAATAGGCTGATGTCAGTAATTTACTGCTTTGCCACCATTTCTATTTCTCCCTTCTTCCACCCTGGCAATGGGCTGCCAATAATAGAAAACACTGATTGGAATATTGCTCTCACATCTGTTCAGTCAATGTAAACATGCATATATGCATCTATACCCAACTGATACATTAGTTAAAGACCTTGAGTCAAGGAGGACTATAAGGAGGTCAAACTACACACTTATCCTAGCCATAGGAAGTCAATGCTTGCATAAATCTGACTTTATTGGAGATTACAATGAGATTGATTAATATCTAAGTGTAGCACAGAACAGAAACATTACTTAGATAACCAGCATTCAAATGTGATCAGCTATCTGTATGTGATGGAAGCAAAAGACAAGATATGTGAGGCAGAACTTAATATGCCCACCTTTGTGAAGACCAGGCTGCCTGCTTTGCCCCTGAGAGCAAGCCCTCAGGACTCTGACTGTCTTCCCCCTCCATCCCCACTCTACTGGGACTTAGGAAACAGCAGCAGTAACACTAGAAGCAAGGCAGTGAGCTGGGCGTGGCCTGGAGCCTTTCCTTTAAGAGGGCATTGTTCCACCTTTCTTCCCACCTTTGTGAAGACCAGGCTGCCTGCTTTGCCCCTGAGAGCAAGCCCTCAGGACTCTGACTGTCTTCCTCCTCCATCCCCACTCCATTGGGACTTAGGAAACAGCAGCAGTATCACCAGAAGCAAGGCAGTGAGCTGGGCGTGGCCTGGAGCCTTCCTTCAAGAGGGCACTGCTCCACCTTCTCCCCCCCCCCCACCAGTTTGAAGATCTGAGTGACGACCAGGTTCCCCATGGCTCCTTATATCTCTCCCAACCTGATCCCCATCCGCCCCCTTCCTATCTCCCAGCTTCCCTTCTTCTGCTCACTTTGGAACTGTTGCTCTGTTGCTTCAAAAGCGACAGTACTCAATGACCTTTTCATTTCCCGATCCCTTAATCTTCTCGCTCTGACCGAAACTTGGCTCCCGGCCCATGATACCGTTACCTCCGCTGCCCTTTCTCATGGCGGTCTTTCTTTTACCCATTCAAGCCGTCCTGAGGGCAGAGGAGGAGGGGTCGGTATCTTATTGTCCAACTCTTGCCAGTTTCAACTCTTGTCTCCGCCCCCTAGCTACTGTTTTTCTTCCTTTGAATCTCATTCTATCCGACTCTTCTTTCCCTTAAACCTCCATGTTGCTGTCATCTATTGCCCCCCTGGCTCTGCCAAGCAATTTTTGGCTGATTTTGAGTCTTGGCTCACATTTTTTCTCTCAGATTCTGTTCCCTCCCTGATTCTCGGTGACTTCAATATCCATATTGATGATCCTACAAATTCCTCAACCTCTTGCTTTAATTCCCTCCTAGCTTCCTTCGATCTTCTACCTCACTCTAACTCTTTAACTCACTCTCTCGGTCACTGTCTCGACCTTGTTCTTGCTGCCAGGTGTCTCATCTCTGACTACTTGGCATCTGACTTTCCTCTTTCTGATCATCATCTAATTTCTTTTACTCTTACTTATATCCCACCCCCTCGCCATATTGCCCCTTGCCAGTTCTGTAACCTTCAATCTGTTAACTCTAATCACTCAGTCTCTGGAATCATCTCTTGCCTCTCTCAATCTTGGGGACTCTACAGCTTCAGCTTTGTCCTTGCTTAATTCCACTCTTTCCTCAACTCTTGACAGCTTTGCCCCTGTAACCACGCGCGTGTCCTCCTCTTCCCCTGTGACTAGGCCTCAGCCCTGGATCACTCCCATCGTTAGGTTCCTCCGGTCTTGCTCTCGCGCGGCCGAACGTCTCTGGAGAAAGTCCAGGGAGTGGGCTGATTTTATGCATTTTAAGTTCATTCTCTCTTCCTTCTCACACGCCTTAGCCATGGCAAAACAGAATTATTATAAACTACTGATCTGCGCTAATGAGAGGCGCCCACAGCATTTGTTCTCTTGTTTCAGTTCTCTACTAAAACATTCTGCTCCCCCTGTTTCTTCATTATTTTCTCCCTCTGATTTTGCCAATTACTTCATTACAAAGATCACTACTATTCAGTCAGAGGCAACTCCTTCTGATTTGGTTCCCACCACTAATCTCTTAACTCCCCCTGCTAACAAATTCTCTGCGTTCTCTCCCAATTCTCTGGATGAACTTTATACACTGCTGAACTCTTCCAAGCCCACAACTTGTTCTCTTGACCCAATTCCACCCCGTCTTCTAATCTCCATAGCTCCTTCTTTGTTGCCCTCCCTCCTCTATATCTTTAACCTCTCTCTCTCTACTGGATCCTTCCCCTCAGTCTTTAAACACACTCTAGTTTCTCCTATTCTGAAAAAACCTTCTCTTGACTCTTCTTCCTTGTCTAGCTATCGCCCAATTTCTCTTCTTCCTTTTCTCTCTAAGGTTCTGGAACGAGTTGTCTACTCTCGCTGTCTTGAGTTTCTTGACACCAACTCCATTTTGGACCCTTTCCAGTCTGGATTCCGCCCACAGCACTCCACAGAGACGGCCCTCACCAAGATCTCAAATGATATCTTGCGGGCCAAGGCGAATGGCCTTTACTCTATCCTTGTCCTCCTTGATCTGTCTGCAGCCTTCGACACCATTGACCACTGTCTTTTAGTTGACTTACTTTCTGACCTTGGCTTCTCAGGCTCCGTTCTCGATTGGTTTAAATCTTACCTGTCAGATAGATCTTTTGCAGTGGTCACGGGTGGACAGACTTCATCTTCTGTTCCTCTATCTATTGGAGTTCCTCAGGGTTCTGTCTTGGGTCCCCTTTTGTTCTCTCTATATACATTGTTCCTGGGTAAACTTATCAGCTCTTTTGGTTTTTCTTATCATCTGTACGCCGATGACACCCAGCTCTATCTTTCTACCCCTGACCTTTCGCCAGGGCTTGAGCAGTAAGTTTCATCTTGTCTGACTGCTGTCTCCCACTGGATGCTCCATCGGCGTTTGAAGCTCAACATGGCCAAAACAGAGCTTCTTGTTTTCCCTCCTAAGCCCACTCTTGAATATTCCTTTTCTGTCTCCGTCAACAACATCTCTATTCAGCCAGTCCAGGAAGCCCGCAGTCTTGGTTTCATTTTCGACTCCTCTTTATCATTTATCCCACAGATTCAGGCCACAGCCAAGGCCTGTAGATTTTTTCTTTATAATATTTCCAAAATCCGTCCATATCTCTCTCCTTCTACTGCAAAGACTTTGGTCCATGCCCTAGTGGTCTCGCAACTCGACTACTGTAACCCTCTCTTGGCAGGGCTTCCTCTCTCTCACCTCCACCCATTGATTTCTGTTCAGCACTCAGCTGCCCGTATTATCTCACTCGCTCGTCGATATGACCATGTCTCTCCCCTTTTGTCATCCCTTCACTGGCTCCCTGTTCCCTTCCGCATTCGCTATAAGCTTCTCTTGCTCACTTTCAAAGCCCTGCATGGGCTCGCATCTCCCTATCTCTCTGAACTTCTTTCTCCCTACACCCCCTCTTGTTCCCTCCGTTCTGGTAGCCAAGGTCTCCTGTCCCAGCCCCGGATTTCCACTGCCCCGTCCCGGATCCGTCCCTTTTTGCTCACTGCCCCTCACTCCTGGAACCTCCTTCCCTTACAACTACGACTCAGCACGTCCCTAACCAGCTTCAAAGCCGAGTTAAAGACCACACTGTTTAGGGAAGCGTTCCCAGGGAGTCTGTGATCATGACCTGGTTGTTCCTGATGCGTAACCCAATTTGGATATTTGATTTTTAACTTGTTTTTATGATGTTTTAATTTGTTGTTTTACTTTTAGATTGTACGCCACAGGCAGGCTTTTTATATATTCTGGATTTTTTATTTGGTTTTGTACAGCGCCGTGTACATCTACGGCGCTTAATAAATAAAGCTAATAATAATAATAATAATAATAATAATAATAATATGCACACATTAAATAATTGGTGGGAGAACACTAGAGAAGTTGAATGATATCATGGTGGCCCAGTCACAAAATGTAATTTGACACAAGTAGGGAATACAGGACATGGAGAAAAACAGACAGAAAACTGGCAAGAAAGACACCCCCACGGATGCATTGGGAGGGGCTCTCTGTTGCGCTGGCCAAATTTGGAAGGCTGACGCCATGATTGGTTGGGAGGGAAGGGAGTCCCACCCTCCCTTTTCCTCCCAACCAATCAGGGGGATCTCACAAGATCCCCCAGCAGCCCGTATAATCTCGCAAGACCCAACAGTCTCGTGAGATTTTGGGTGGGATTTGGGGATTATTTAATGATTCCCTAACCCTAACCCTAAAAGTGGATTCAATTTGCACTATTTCTGGCAGTCTGCAACCCCTTATAGTTTCTTTTTTGTGTAGTCCAGCTTATTTTTATTCCCTTTCCCCCTCTTCATGGTTCTTTACTTATTCTTTATTTATAACAAATATTTATAACAAATATAAATATTTGCATTCCACTTTCTGTCACTAAAAGATCCCCCCCAAGATGAAATGCACCCACAAGCATAGATCTTAAAACCAAGAGCAATCACTTAAAAACCAGCAGTAAATAAAGGAGGAAAAATTATTTTAAAAACTATTAGAAACTTGGCAGAATAAAAACATCTTGGTTGTCTGCCTGAAAGGTTATGTGCAACATCACTATGTGTTTGCTTGATGATGTACTGCAAGTATTTCCTCTGCTTCCCAGTACAGTAGGAGATGTAGCTAATGATCCAGGATGCCACAGAAATGAGGAAAACTTCCTTTCATCAACAGCTTTTCACAGTGACTGTAGGACAGTTACTGTTTTTAGTGGTGATGGAAATTCTCATTCAGACAATCCCAATGTTCAGCTTTATTTTGTTCTTGTTGTAGGCCTTCAAGTAATTTCTAACTTATGGCAATCCTATGGTGAACATATCATAGGGTTTCTGGCTCTGAGAGTGTGCATTTGACCTAAGGTCACCCACTGGGTTTCCATGGCTGAGTGGAAATTTGAATCCTGGTCTCCAAAGTTGTAGTCCATTGCTCAAATCACTACATCATGCTGGATCTCTGCTTTATTACCATTTTAAAATATTAAACACACCCTTAGTCTTTAAAACATCCATGCTGTCCAAGAGGTCAAATGAAGCAAGGGCTTAGAATTGGAAGTGAATAGCAATGAGTATTTGCTGGCTTTAAATCTAAGTAAATATAGGAATGACCTAATGACAAGATTTTAAACCTGAAGTGTTCTGAAGTGCTCCTACTAGTAAACATATTAGCAGTTTTTAATCACAGATAAGGTAGGAACATATATCCAAAGTGATGTACACAGAACATTTGTTGCATTCAGTAGCTTTTTTCTTAATACACATGGAAGGAAAGCCAACATTTTAAAGAAAGTTCCTTCCTTAGCTTCTCCCTCAGGTGAGACTCATGTCTCCTAAAATTGCATGTTCAGGTTGATCAAGCTGAAATAGTTTACATGCTATTTTAAGGGTGAAAAAGAAGCCTTATTCACAAAGTGTAGTTCATCACTGAAAGTAGGTTGCTCCCCTTTCTCCACTTCTGTTGCTCTCTTCACATGGAGAGCAATGAGTCTGAACACTGGAGGTTTCTCTATGCATGGACATTCTTTTCATGCTTAAAAACACTGATTCTTTGAGGTTGTTGACTGCACAGAACATCAGCAGCAAAGCATTCCTCTTCATGCTCATCACTTTCTGTATGAAAAGAGTGATGGAACTATCAATGGAGTTGTGGAGCTAACATATTCCCCCTATTTGCAGATTGATTCAACAAACTGTAAATAAGTAAACAGGGCTAGGCTGCTCCATATCTAAAATCAGTTCTACCTTTCTTAATCCCTGTCCCCTTGTGTCCAATTCACAATTTTGCTCAGGTTTCCAGGAAGGCATACTAGTTTTTGCTTCCATACTCAGACCATTTTAACCAGAAGTTCTCTACAACATATGGCTTCCCAGATTTACAAAGCTCTGTTTACTCTTATGTTCTTCTTCAAGGTCCTTCAAAGCTCCCCTTGGTGATCTGATGCCAAGTATAATACCATGATGTACAGTTTTTTCCAGGTAAAAATAGTCTTCTCTTCCCTTAATTTAGGTGAGGTAATGTTTACATTTTAATTCCTTACCCTTCTTTTTGCACCGGCACAAAGAAGTCTGAATGCTGTTTTATGGGCCACAACTTTATTAATCTGTACAGGGTTTGAAACAATAACTTTTTCATCAAAAGTTCTTCACCTTGATTATAACTCCCTTCTTGACACATGTGTATGTGTGCATGCCATAACACCTGATGCAATCCTCATCTTAATCAAATTAAGCCATCGGGGATAAGTCACGCCTCCCACAAAGCATATGTCAAGAAGGTTCTCACACAAGTTGTTAAACAAATAAACAAATTTTCCCCTCCCCCATCCATGTTTTGACGTCATCTCTAAGAGTGATGATGTAAGAGAATTATTTCAGCTGATGATGTAAACCCTTCATCCCCCTTAACTGACCAAATATTGTAAATCCATATATCCAATTATCCCCGGGGGGGGGGGGGGGGGTCCTGCCTGCCACAGTTTGGCATCCCCTCCCACCCCCAGAAGGACACGTTTAATATGTGAGGCAATGGAATCCAAATATACATCATAGCCTACTGGGGAGAGGTGAACCCCATCACCCCTGTACAGATGTGGCAAATCTATTCTAATCTGATCGTGTGATATACAGTATGCCCCAAAAATCTTCCAGCCTCCTTGAAACACTTCTATTCACCCAGTGACGAGCCATGTTAATAGCAGAGTCTTTCCTTGCACCAGGCCAATTTCGACGCGGCAAGAGCTTGGTCCATAGAATAACAGTCCCTGGTAACTGCTGTCGTATTTCCTGTAGTTCCATCATGATCCTTTTGACCAACTATAATCCAGTAATCTTAAGTCATTTTCACCTAGGTAAATAAGTAGAATCCGGGGAGGTGGAAAGGTAGCAGCCAACTCAATGATGCAAAGAATAAGGGCCCACCATAGCATGCCTCTCCGTCCAAACCATTGCATGAGTCAAATCTGCCCCAAACCCAAGTTTGGATCTTGGCCCGTCTGAATAGCATGCTGTTTGGCCCAAAAGACCAAGCTGTGTCTGACTATCCGGATGTCACCCTGTTCTTGCCCTGCTCAACAAAAAACACACATTATAACATGAATACAGGATCGCTTCAGGCTCCTGGTCGCAAGTCCACACCTAGCCTATACTAAGGGTGAATGTAAAATCTAAACGCTCAAGAGCGCCATCGCCCAATATGCCAGATCACAGCATCACTGAGGCCATGAGCTGCTGCAGCCATTGCAGCTCCAATCTGAAAAGAATGAGAAGAGAATTGGGCCGCTGGCAAACCTGCATGCTTCAGTGCCTCCCGTAACACCACTTAAAATTGAAACTGCATCAGCAGAAGGCCCGAGACATGTAAAAACAAATAACCAGGGGATGGTGGGCACAATCTGAGGTAATCTGATAAGGCCAATACTGGGCAAATCTGGCCATTGGGAGCCCTAGGCAAGACTATGGTTTGACTCCTAGCCAACTGATCAGTCTTTGAACACCTAAAACACAAATGTAGGACCTGTTCTGAAAATTGAACATTGGATAAGAAAAGCTCCCTGCCTGACGTATCAGAGCGAGAGCTGGGGAGCAGTTTGCTAATTCTGGTAGCTGCAAAAAAGGCCAACAAATAAGCAGCCTGAAGCAAGGTAACCTCCTCAGGTGAGGAGCACACCATTTGGAGAGAATGCCAAATCTGTGCAAGGATTGTATCCATCACTGGCATACGGGTGCCACGTGCCACTGGGAGCTCCCTAGACCATCCCTCCAAAGCCTTCTGAACCCTAAAATCTACAGTAGGATCCTTAAAACTGCCTGCCCATGTCTTGTCAAAACCAGTGACACAGTGGCTGCTGCTCCTTGTTGTACTAAACCTGGAACTTTTTTTCATGAGTTCCATCACATCAGCTATAGTTGGCTGCCCACCCTCTATAGCTGGACCTCGTCACTATGTGATACATTGCCCGCTGTGATACCAGGTGAGGGTACATCCTGCACCTGTGTAGATTGTAGTCCCACAAGCTGGTCCTCATTTGAAGCTGGAAAGGGCAAAGTTCTAGACTATCCCACTGGATTTCCCTCTGTGCCAGTTGTTCACACACAGCTACACAAGCTTGCATTGTGTGTCCCAACTGGGCCAGGTGGAGAACAATCTCATCCTCCTTACCCTGAGCTTTGGCCGAATGCTTAGGTGCCGACTGGCCAGTGCTAGGTCCAGCAGGCACCACACCCCACTTGGACTGTGCCTTGCTACATGGCATAATGGCAAAATTATGTATCTGTAATGCCCCAAGCTCTCCCTTTTTCCCATGCAGGTCAAGGCTAATAAGGCAAACCAGGCCTTTGTAGTAACTAGTCCCAAGCAGGGATAATAACCAGCCAACAAGTCCCAAGCAGGGTGGAAACAAGCACCCAAGGGTCCCAAGAAGGGACAATAAACCCTCAACGGATAATTGAGGGTTATTGGCCTTGACCTGCATGGTCTGTTGTCCCTGCTTGGGGCATTACAGATAGCTTTTGTTCTAGACACTCTAGCTATTCTGACACTCTAGCTAGACACTCTAGACACTCTAGCCACTCTAGCTATTCTGCTATGGCCTATAATCATCCGAAGAGTTCCAAGCCATGACAATAAACCCAAGCAGGGTTGAGAAACAGTGCCCAGGGATCACAAACAGGGCGATAAACCCAATCAGGGCAAAAAACATCACCCTGGGGTGGTCCCAAGCAGGGAGAGTAAACCCAAGCAGGGTTGAAACAGCACCTGGGGCATCCCAAACCAGGAGAATAAACCCCAAGCAGGGTCAAAAAAAACACCTGGGGGTTCTCAAACAGGGAGAACAGACCCCAACAGGGTCAATCCACTGCACAGGGGGTCCCAAGCAGGGACAATAAAACCCCTATGGGTCACCCAGAAGGCCTCCTCAAGGTCCAAGGCCCCCACACGGAGACAAAAAATTCCCCCTGTGTTTTGCCAGCCACACCAAAAATTCTTCTCCCCTAAAAAGAAGCCCCCCCCCCCCCCAGTGCTCCCAAACAGGATCTGGGACTCTCCTCCAAGCTCTGGCTCACCACTACCAAGAAAGCAGGCCAGGGAACTCTGCTGGCTCTCCAATGTCGGCAGTCGATCCTCTCTCTTGGCTGCCGATGCTCAGAATGGCTGCCTCCACGTGGCAGCGGGGATTAAATAATCCCCAAATCCCACCCAAAATCTCACGAGATTGTTCGGTCTCATGAGATTATATGGGCTGCTGAGGAATCTCGTGAGATCCCCCTGATTGGTTGGGAGAAAAAGGGAGGGCAGGACTCTCTTCCCTCCCTTTTCCTCCCAACCAATCGGGGGATCTCGCGAGATCCCCCAGCAGCCCGTATAATCTCGCAAGACCAAACAGTTTCTCGAGATTTTGGGTGGGATTTGGGGATTATTTAATCCCCGCTGCCACGTGGAGGCAGCCATTCTGAGTGTAAGCAGCCGAGAGATCCAACCCACCCACCCTCGGCTCTGCATGTTATTTACTACCCTCAGGCTTTGGCTGGTCACCTTCGGGGACCGGGAGGGAATTTTCCCATAGTTATTGTAACTTGGGTTTTTCACCCTCCCTGAGGATATTGTAGTTCTGGTTTTAGAATATGAGACAATTGGTATTGTTATTTGTATGTGAATAATTAAAGCATGCCTGTTTGTTATATGTTCCTTAATTGACTTGTCACAACTTTGAACAGGGTCTTTTAGTTGATTATTGAGCGATTACTTTGTCTCGGCTTGGGTGGTGGTCAGGAGTGCTTACTATAAGCTTTGGCTGATACGCCAGCTGTGCCCCTTTCTAGATTTGGAAGACCTAAACATAGTAGTCATGCACTGGTAATCTCACAGTTGGACTCGTGCAATATGCTCTACATTGGGCTACCTTTATGCCAAGTTCAGAAACTCCAGTTGGTTCAAAATATTGCAGCCAGATTGGTTAAAGGAACATCCAGGAGTGAACATATTACACCCATACTCAAATCACTTCATTGGCTGCCAATTAGATTCTGAGGAAAGTACAAAATGTTGGTCTTGACTTTTAAAGCCCTACTTGGTTTGGGTCCAGATTACCTAAAGGATCACCTTCATCTATACAATCTGCCCCAAACACTGAGGTTCTCTGGGAGGCAGATGCTACAGCCTGCAAGAACCCGACTGGCAACCATCATCCAGAGGACTGTGGAATGACCAGCTGGAAGAGATCCAAGACCAGCTGTTAGAATATAAAACATATTTGAAGACCTATCTCTTCTGGCAGGCCTATCCAGGCAGTTTTAATCATGAATTTTAAACATGAATTTTATATTTAATAATTGTTTTATGCATTTTAATATAAATATTCTGTACAGATGCATTTTAATATGTGTATTTTATGTAATGATTGTGTTTTTTAACTATGTTGTAACCTACCTTGAGCCGCGAGGAGAGGTGGGTAAGAAATAAAAATTATTATTATTATTATTATTATTATTATTATTATTATTATTATTACTACTACTACTACTATTGTCAAGCCAACAAGTTCACTACTGGGCCTAAAATAACCCAGAATGTGGCAAAACATGGCAAAATTGTCCCCATGCCCCCAAAGGCGAAGTTGATGTTGCATTCTATGGCCTAGGAGGGCATGTGCAGGACCCCTTAACCTTGGCTATTTGCCTGGCCCATGCTATGATGTTCAGCAGAGCTCTGTTTCCCATGCTATTTCAATCCACATGAAACTGAGGCTATCTGGAGTGAAACATCATTGACACCTACTTTTATTTTTTATTTTCATCACATCTAAGTACATGAGGGGGTATCATAAAGTTTCAGTTGTCATTTTTAAAAAAATTGGACAGAGTTTATTTTGATTGTAGTTGCTAACTTATCTCTATGTAGTCATCATCCAAATTTGCACATTTTTCCCAGTGTTTCTTGACCCTCCAAATACCGTTATTGTAGAAGTCTGCAGACTGAGCCTTAAACCATCTTCCACTTCATGAATGACATCATCTGTGTTGTCTAATTGGCAATGCTGCAACAGATTTTTCATTTTGGGGAAAAGAAAAATGCACTTGGTGATGATGATACTAACAAAATTTCATAAATATACCATAATAACTGGTTAGTAATAATTATTACTTTATGATATACCCTGTACTTCTCCATCTTACACTTTAGTCACTTCTGGCACAACCTGTCACAAAAATAAAGGACACAATGAGCTGATTTTATCAACATCATGCACTTAGGGACCAATGATGACACTGACAAAATTTCATTAATATATCATAATAACCTCCTGATGATAATTATTAATTTACGATACCCCCTCATATATATCTGATATGATGGCAATAAAAGCTTCCAGAAATACAAACAAGGGGGTTGAGCCAAATTATTTCTTTTCTTTTCCTTTTTTTTTTTTTTTTAGGAAACTCTCACCAATTCAACACAAAAGAAGATGTGTTTCAAGAAGCAGTGTGTGTGTGTATGTGTGTATGTGTATTTTTACTCCCCAAAATTAACAAACAAAAATCTGTTTCCAAAAGTACATATAGGCTTCTTGTGCAAAATTCATGAAAATATACTAATTTTGCAGAAAAAATATACATGTCTCTGAAAACAGTGGATTTTTGTGCAAAAATGTGTTTTGTACAAACCTCACAATTTTCATACAAACATACAGTAGGCCCTTGGAATCCACTGGGATTTGGTTCCAGGACCCCTCTGGGAAATCAAAATCTGTGGATGCTGAAATCTGACATTTTTCAACACACACGCACACACAAAACCCTGTTTGCTCCCAACTCCCTTGATTTGTGTATATATATATATATATATATATATGCGCCATTGTATTTTTGTGCAGAATAATTTCCTGCAACACTTAGATATTTATGAATACTGTCCAAAAATTCTAAAATACAACTGTGTTATTATTCCTATTTTTCAGCTAGGAAATGAAATCTTTCTTTCCTTGATTTCTTTCCATCCATACTCTGAGGACAACTTGCAGACTTCATGTAGTTCAAATGTGGCTGTTTTATTGTTGACCAGGACAATTTTTTCTTTGATTTGTTTTTCTGGTGAGATCTTTTTTTTTTGGGGGGGGGGAGTTTTCATAAATCTGACAGAAAGAAGATGATGCTTCAAAATACTGAATAAGTAGAAACCAAAATTGGCAAGTTTCACCCCTTTTGGATTGAGTGCTTTGAGTGCTTAGTTCTGAACCTCATTGTATTCAGCCATATTTGTGGTGCTGATCTAGGACTGTCAGGTCTTTCATTCTCCTGTCTCTGGGAGCTATTTGGCAGAGAGGTACAATATGATCTTTTCATACTGACAATTGCTGTATCCATTGAATATGGTCTTTATAAATTATTGATAATTTCATTTGTTTCCTTTAATTCTTTATTAATTAAATTTCATCCTGACTTTCCTCCAAAGAACTACATGGCTCTTCTCCTCCCTACTTTACCATCACAACAGTACTCACCATGATAGGTTCACCTTAGGGTTGTCGTAAATTGGAACTGACTTGAAGGCACACAACAAAAACAACAACAAAGTTAGATAGAGAAGTAGACAGTGAATAGTTCAAGGTTACTCAATCACTTTGCTGGCTGAGAATCTGGGGCTACTGCCACACTGCAAAATGAATGCAATTTGATACTGCTTTAACAGTCATGGCTCCATCCTATGGAATCCTGGGATTTATAGTTTGTTGTGGCATCAGAACTCTGGCAGAGAAGGCTGAATATCTCACAAACGTACTAATCCCAGAATTCCATAGCATTGCGCCCTAGCAGTTAAAGCAGTGTCATACTGCATTAATTCTGCAGTGTAGATGTGACCTAGGTTTTCCAAGTTCTGGCCCAGCATTCTAATTACTGTGTAGTTAGACACACTGGTATATTTTTGAAGCATCTATCAAAAACCACAATTTCCTCATGACAGAAAGACCTTGGGATATTTTAATTTTAATACTGTAGAAAGTTGAATTGACAGGGTAGTCCTTCTTTACCAGGACATATCAAGTGGTCAGGGGCCTTTTGCATTCTGCCTGGCAAGAGCAATATATAAACCACTCAGTAGCCCATTCCAAAGAGTTTACATAGCATTTTGCAAATAAAATTGCTAGGATCCATTCCAACTTGGATGCCATAGTTGATACAGGTCCCCTGCTTGCCCAGTGTTATTAGATATGTTTCAATTTGTGCAACTTGAGAATGTGGGCAGAATCCTTGGGGAGGTAAGAGCCACCACATGCATCCTGGACCCATGCCCATCTTGACCTTTGAAAGCAGCCCAAGAGGGACTGGCTGATTGGGTAAGGAAAGTAGTAAACTACAGCAAGACAGGTACCCAGCTTCTCTAAAAGAGTCTGTGGTGAGGCCACTACTGAAAAATTCTTCTGTAGATCCCACCAGATTGAAGAACTATTAGCCAGTCTCAAATATCCCATTTTTGGGCATGGTATTGGAGTGTGTGTGGTGGCTTGCCAGCTTCAGAAGTTCTTGGATGAAATGGATTATCTAGATCCATTTCCATCCAGCTTCAGGCCTGGCTATGGGACAGACAGCTTTGGTCATCTTGGTGGATGACCTATGCAGGGAAATGGACAGGGGGAGTGTGTCCCTGTTGATTCTGCTGGACCTCTCAGAGGCTTTCAGTACCATCAACCATGGTATCTTTCTGGGTCACCTCTCTAGGATGGGGATTGGAGCACTGTGTTACAGTAGCTCCAGTCCTTCTTGGAGGAGCGAACTTGGAAGATTGTGCTGGGGGATGCATGTTCAACACCAAGGCCACTAGCCTGTGGTGTCCCTCAGGGCTCAGTTCTGCCCCCCATGCTGTTCATTATCTACATGAAACCACTGGGAGAGGTCATCTGGAGATCTGCAGTTCAGTGTCATGAGTATGCTGATGGCACCCAACTCTGTCTCTCCTTTCCATTGACTCTAAGGAAGCTGTTTCTGTACTAAACCAGTGTCTGCTGTCAGTAATGGACTGGATAAGGGTAAATAAATTGAAATTTTAGGAGCGCCTGTTATCAGCTTTGGCTGATACACCAACTGCACCCTTTCCTGGAGGTCAGGGACCTCGAAATCATGGTACATGTGCTGGTAACTTCTTGTCTTGATTTCTGCAATGCATTCTGCATGGGGCTACTCTTGTGCCTAGTTCGGAAACTTCAATTGGTACAGAATATGGCAGCCAGGCTGGTTTCGGGTAAAACCTGAAGAGACCACATAACATGGCATGCTGTGTGGACACTGGTTTAGTACAGAAACAACTGCATGCTGTGTGGACAGGCACACGGCATGGTACATGTGCTGGTAACTTCTTGTCTCAGTTTCTGCAATGTATACTACATGGGGCTACCCTTGTGCCTAGTTCGGAAACTTCAATTTTTACAGAATATGGCAGCCAGGCTGATCTCAGGTAAAACCAGAAGAAACCACATAACACGGCAACTGTGTACCAGGACAGCATTGGGGTTGAGTTGGGGTGGCTGGCATGTAGCCGCCTCGTCCCAACTCCACCACCAGGCCAGCCCTTTAGGCCAGTCTGCATAGCCTCTAAATGTCTCACAAAATTACAACTCCTAGGATTCCATAACATTGAGCCAAGGCAGTTAAACAGTGTCAAACTGGATTATTTCTGCAGAGCGAATGAGGCCTCTAAGACAAGATTTTAAAAGTGAAGCTGGATATTTTGATTGAAAAGTGAACACAGTGGAACAATAATTTCTATTTTTATTTTTAAAATCATTTTGAGGCTGTAATTATTATTTTCCCCAGATATGTTTTTAAAAAATGATGTCAGAAATCAAACAACCCAGGCCTGATTTAAGTTGCTAAAAAGGCAAGGGTCCTTGTTACAGAATTTAGGCAATCAATTCACAAACTGCTGAAATGCATTAAAATTTCAGCCAGCTGTCATTCTGAAAACTGATCTTGAGAGAAGCAAAATTGCTGTATGTGTGCAGAAGGAAGGAGTGAAGTGGGGCAGGAAGAGTGGAGGAGGAAATGAAAACAGAGTAAATAATATTTTGGATAGATCTACTTTTTAAGCTGCCTTATTTTGACCATGTGAGAGACCTGAACAAAGTCCTTCACAAGATTCCTGGTTTTATGTGATCTTATCACAGGTGCAATAAAATAAACCAATATACACTGAGAGAAAAAGGGTTTTGTGAATGCATCCATTCATTCAAGGGAACATGAGTGACTAGTATTGCTGTGAAATCTTTATAAATAAAATTATTTTGAAAACTATGCAAAGTGTACAAATTGAGTTCATAGAAATCAAGGAGGCACATACCTAGCTGGAGCAACAGCAATCTAGCACCCCAAAATGATAAGATCCCACAAACTACCTTCAATAGAAGGTTTGCAGGGATGTAAATCCTCAGAAATTTAATTCTCACAGGCAAGAATGAATAATTGTGCCATTTTTTTCTCCTCACTGCAAGAAAGGCTTTGAAAATGATGCAATTTTCAAGGACTATTAACAATTCAGAACTTCTGAGAAAACAAACATCAAAAGCATGTGGCGTTTTGTGTAAAAAATGTTGTTTTTCTCCATAGAAAAGCTCATTTCTGCAAAAGAAACAAATGTCCTATCATTCCTGCACAGAAAAAGGGTTTTTTTTCTGCACAGGAAATGATGTTGTTTTCAATATACTAAATGCATTTTATGCACAAAAAAGTTCATGTGCTTTTTTCATAACAAGGAAATACCTAACTGGGAGAATTCCTACTCATATAGAATTCTTCTCATTAGGGTTTCCTAATACTCAAGAAATCTATTTTTCAAGCATTTAAAAAAATATTTTGACTATTATTTCCAATTCTATTCTCATGATATATTGTACATTGAAAGTAACTCCAGCTATTAAGGATATCCAGAATATTCACCAAATTCCTTATCTGCAATGTTAAGACACCCTCTCAAAAATTTGGCAAACTGTGTGTGAGAATGAAAAAAAACACACACACCCTCCACCTGTCAACATTTCCAGAATTTGCATAAAACCTCCCATGAGTCTCCCCCACCCTGTTAGGCACTGAAAGACGGGATTATTGATCCAACAGGATGCAAATAAATCCCTCCATTGCTACTACATTTTTTTTAAAAAAATCCCTGCATCAGGTACAAATCATGATAGTTTGTGACAAAATCATTGTCACATTTTTAAAACATTTTTGAGCACAAAATTTCTCCCAAATGTAAAAATAAAATAAAATGCAAGCACTCTCACTATCTCCACTCATGGAGAAGAAGAAGAAAAATCAGATTTTTCATTCTTGTGCACAAGAACAAGACAAGCAAGTCTTTACATTCTTACTGTCTACTATGCCATGCATTCACATACTCTTGGGATACATCTTCTCATTTGGTGTTAGTCCCGTATAGGATTAGCATATTTCCTTATGTTCTGTATGACCTTCACATGTATTCAGAGAACAGCACTATCAATGAAACCTCAAAATTAAGTTTCTTTTGCTTTCCTGACTGAATGATTTTTCAAGATATTGAGGGACAAAGCCAAATACATATTTCATACAAAGTGGAGTGGGGGAAGAGAGCATAGACATACTACATCAGCACCATAATTACACACAAACACATACACATACACATAAAAGAGGAAACTGATTTCAGCTACAGCCTGTTTTATCCAAGGACAACAAGCTGTGAAAACCATGCTCTGTACAAAAGAATCAGAGGTCTTTCTAATTGCAGAGGAAGCATTTACATCTGTAAGTGTGCCATTCAAGTGTCTGAATAGCCCAGCATTGCATTTTTACAAATACTGGGAAGCAAACCAAAAACCCACGCTCCTTCAATAAAAATTTCCAGACTATTTTATTGAAAAGATGACACAAATTTTCCGGGAACATTTTACCATGTTTTATGCAAGTTAAGATTTCATCCTATGAAATCCAGCCAGCTAGTTTCAGAAAGGAAATGAAAAAAACAACAAAAACAAAAAAAAAACTTAATCCAGCAACAGAATTGAAAGCACTTCATCAACTTCAAGTTTTAATTATATTAAACTACTCTGTTCTACCCAATGATGCAAATGATGAAACTCAATGAAGAACAGGGGGTATTACATTGGGGGTGGGAAATTAAATGTTTAGACTATAAAGCTCTAAAGACTTTTTATTAATAGAGAAAAAAGAGAGCTTGTATAAAACATTGCAACCAAACATTTGTGAAGCATTTGGTCATGTATATTGTAACTCATTAACTGTTTGAACCCAGATTTTTTTTTTAAAAAAAAAATCACATACACACCCAACTAGTGTTGTCAAGATTTTCAAACAGCAGTATAGGGCAGTCTTCAAGACTAGTGGGTGCAAATGAAGCAGGTCTATTTGCAGTCTGACTCAAATCTTGTGAGAGAGTGGACTTTCACAAGAGTTTCAGGATTCAACAAGATCAGAGATCTCATGAGAGAGCAGAAATTGCATAAGAGATAATCTTTTCTGAGATGCTAGTTGCACTTGATATAGGCTTGCCTCACATGCTACTTGTCTATCTATCACTGTAAAACTGAAACCAGGAAGACTGGGCATCAACCACACTCACAACCAATGGATCACCTGACCTCTTTGGAGGTCAGCATTCGATATTTAAACTGAAATCATTTCATTGTGCAGCAAATGTTCAGCACTCAGTCTATTGTGAGTGGGGTTGATACCTGCTTTTCCTGCTCTCACCAGATAAAAAAATATGGGATCTTTGGCTGCTGTGCCCCAAAGAAAAAAAAGCATATGCAACATCAATGAGAGCCAGACTCCAGACCCCTTCATCAAAAAAAAAAAAAAATGGGATTAAAGCAGACATCTTGAAGCAAAGAAGAGAACTACAGGGAGATGAACCAGATAATTCCTTGATAGAAACAAGGTAGAGCAGCTCATCTGATAACAGCCTAATGTCTATAAAAGAATCTAGCCCAAGCTTAGGGTAAGGAGCTGTGTTTTTGTATGGCACTTTTTCAGTACACAGAAAAAAAGAAGAAATGGCATTAAAAAGAAGCACCACTGATGGAAAGGAAGGGCAGCAATAAAACAGCACAAAGATAAGACAAGGTTGTCAATTTAATAAGCAATCTGTTCAGCTGCATTCAGCATGATGCATCTGAAGGGAATAACAAAATAAAGAACCATTTGGTACAGCCCAGGTTCCATGGTTATCTCACAGTTGGGTGTGAATTTATTTTCTACTCATAGTGAGATGTGAAACCATGCTCACACACAACAAGGTTCAAACTATGCTACATTTTGGATGGCTTTAGTTTTTCCCCAACTTGCATAGTGAGTTATTTGAACTGACAAGAGGGCTCAAAAGTAAGCTGAAATGCAAGGTCCCAGAGTTTTTAGCTTCAACCTTAAAAAAAAAAAGACCCCAAAGAATCATGAGGCTACAAATGGTCCATGAACTTTACAACCTCAAAAGACCCAAGAAAGGAATAAAAATGCCTCTTAATTCCTTTACTATCAGCATGAAGTGAAATAGCATGCTTGGAATTATGTGTATGGGGGACAGGTTGGTTGAATACGCTTGATTTAATGTGAAAAGAGACCTTGGTTTCACAACACAATATAGCTATATACAAATGGCCTATTGATATTCTCCATCTTATTTGTGATAAGAGAAGGAGGGGGAGAAAGCTTTGTTCTGTGATGTTCACAGATTGTGGAATGATCTAATATAGTTTTAGAAAGGTTATGAAGTCATAGTTTTTAAGACTGGCTTTTTAATTCTTTAAATGTTGATTTGATTATTAAGCTTGACCTTGTGCCATCAAGGAAGGGCGATGATGTGGCAGAGGAACAACTCTCACCAGCTGAGAAGGTGAACAAAACAATAGGGAAGCATTCCACTTTTTTCTTTTCTTTTCTTTTCTTCCCCTCCCTTTTTTTTGGGGGGGGGCATGAGAGGTGAGGTAATTTTGATCCAAGAAATTCAAGAATTCCCACAGTTTGTGACTGGAATTACCTTAAAATTTCCCCATAATGTTCTCTATGTTTTTGGAAGATCAGCAGTAATGAACCTTTCCATTGCCATGGCAAGAATGCATTCAAGGGTAATCTTCCTTTTCACAATGAAAGAGAAAGATACATAAGATTCTGCAACCCTGGTATATCCCCAATACCAAGAGAATTTCTCCCTCAATAAACTCGTATATCATACAGAATATTTCAAGACTGGAAATGACATAATCCCACAACAGATTTTAATTTATTGTGTGTATGTATAAAAAGATAACATTATTGGAAAGCTACTGTAGAATGGCTATGATAGCTTTATTTTCTCCAACAATTTTGCTAAATATGGTAAATGACTCCAAAGTAGGGGAAAGGGCCTAAATCAATTGATACTACCAACTAGAATAACTCCATCAAATCAATGGATCATGCTAAGCGTTGACTTACTATGGGGGGAAGCAGACGGCACAAAGCGCCGTTTTGGGGGCAAGGAAGGGGAGGGGCAGCCGCACGGTGGGTGTCCCAACCCCTTCCCGAAGGCATCGTCGGAGCACCGGACCATCTGCACATCCAGCGCTCTGAGGATGTCTTCCTGCCGCAGCGTCCACACACGCTGCGGCAGAAGAGTCACCGAAGGTGCGCCACCAGCCTTTTGTGGCTCACCTTCGGTGACTTGTGGAAGGAGTGCTATTTTAGTGCTCCTTCCAGAGGCAGAGAAGCTGCACCACGGGGCCGAGGTGTGCGGATACCTCGGCCCTGCGGCACAGCTTCCTGGGGCAGCCCCGTGCCGCCCGTCTGCTTCCCCCCCAAGTTTCCATTGATTCAGTGGGTCTGCTCTAGTAGAAACTGGCAAATTATATTTAGGTCAATTAATTTTTTATACAAAACTTTGAAGATAATGTGCTGGTGAAAGCAAATATTGCACAGCTTAAATATTGTAATATTGTAATAATGAAGCTAACCCATCTGTTGCTGAACAGCTAACACAAGTCTTTAGTGGCAGAAAAAAATAACTGCAATTATACAAAGGTGGCATGAAGGCTATTATTATAGCACTTAGCAGGAAAATGTCAACCATTCATACATTATTTGTGTGTGTGTGTATATATATATATATATATATATATATATATATATTGTAAAAGTATATTGCTGTAACTTTTATTTTGGTCTTTTTCTTTTAAAATAAGAGAGAAAATATTTTTAAAAATCAAGAGCACAATTATTTTACCTGAAAATATTTGATTCTGCAAATGCCTTCCTAAGCAGAGAACATTCCAGGAACTCTGTAAATTACCATAGTGAAAATGAGTCCAGATACACTTTACCCTACATTTTATTACTGGATATAAAATACTAATACTTCAACATATCTATCATAATTTCTGGCCTTTGGGTACATTTTCATGTGATTAGATGAAGTACTTTTGAATTCATTTTAAGCTATAGTTGAGCAAAAATGAATCAATTTGATAACTTTAAACTTATTTAGCTATTCGTCTGGGCAAGTATTTAAATGTAATATCTCTTGATTAATCTGGCATGTTTCAGATAAGATAGTGTCTTATGTGTCATGGGTAGCAAATGTCTTTGCCTTTTCTTTCACAATATGCATAAACTAAAACTGCAAAATTATTTAAAAAAACATCCTAATGTACTAAAAACTGGTTTTGGACAGAGAGGAGGACTTAAGAAAACAATCCAATCTGCCAGATATACCATGAAGCAGCAGCAGAGCACCTGAAGAACAATTAGAAAAAATACCCTGAACAGTGCCTCCTACTGGCACTGCTACTACTACTCCAATCCCCCGCTACAACCTCTCACTCTCCATGGACACAGACACGCATGTCTACCTTTTCATTCTCCTTCTTGTGGGATGTGGAGAAGGAGTAGGAAGCCGTGGCAGACCTCTTCATTTTCTAGTGTTGGCAGCTTCTGCATACTGCCAAGAAAGTCAGGAATTATTGTTTTGAATGATTGATGGAACCAAAAAGAAGGTGGAGGAGGGGAAAAGGAAGAAGAAATATGACAGCATCTTTAAGACTAACAGCTTCTTATTTTCCCATGAGCTTTAATACCACTTCCTCACATTCAGTTACGAGTGATATTAAGGCCTCAGACATAAAGCATATTGATATAGTTGTAGGAGTGGGATAGAATGTAGTAGGATCCAGAAAGATGCAAATCATGACTGACTGTTCCTTTAAATTTTCATAGGGCTCCATAAAGTTATATAGGTCTTTTAGATCTTTATAGTGGCCAGTTAGTGTTTGGTGTGTGAAACCAATTAATCTGCTTACCAAAAGTCAATTTTCCAGGATCCAGAACTCACTCTGAGAAGATTCCTTTTGTTACAAGGACTCTTGTATATGTAGTTTGCTATGAAGCCATATATGTCTGCTAATGGAATGGAACTTGCAAATTTTTAAAATTCAATTCAGCAGTTTCTTTTTCTAATCTTTTTTTTTTTTAAAAAAAACATCCTTGTTCAAGGACTGCAACTTTTAAATTCCTTATTGTTTTCAAAGAAGGTTGAAATATTCTGCAACTGGTTGTTGTTGTTTTTTATTGTCATTTCTAATGTCAGATTTATGTCCGTTAATCCTCTTGTGCAGAAACTGTCTTGTTTGTCCAATGCAGAGTGTAGAGGGGCAGTACTGGCATAGGTTGGCATCTGTCACATTGGAGGAAGAACAAATAAATGCACTTCTGATGTTGTAAATACCAGCGAGAGTTGGCAGCTATAAAGCCCCCTGGCTGCCACAAGGCGGCAGCCATTTTGAATAGCAGGCTAGTGAGACACTGGCCTGCTAGCTCTGGCTCCCGGCGGTTCGGACCTTTTAGAGGCAGCACAAATGCCTTTTTGGGAGTCTGGGAGGCCTGGCCTGACGTGGATGCCCCCCCTTGTACTGGTGCAGCGCAGGTGTTAGGCCCATGGCTGCGGTTTTGGTGGTGGAGGCCGGTCAAGTGGCCTATTGGGTGGCAGGTGGAACGCAGCGCAGGGTGCTAGCACACAGCCTATGGTCGGGGCTGCGTCCCGAGGAGCGGAGCAGCTCAGAGGCAGGAGGCCTGCAGCACCCAGCCAGAGCAGCAGGACTGGTTTGTTTGCCCTAAGAGGGGTTTGGCAAGCCCGTCTCCTCTTGGGCCTGTAGTAAAATAAATAAATAAATAAATAAATAAATAAATAAATATTTTTAAAAACCACATAAGAGGTGCGGCCCTCCGTGGGCGGGTGTGTGTGTGTGTGCCTTCTGCCATTGGCCAGCGAGGGGGATGGTTAATATTTGGCCTCTTGTGTTAAGGGTCTTGGCCTAGCTTGGCCTGTCTCCCTTGCGGGGGGGGGGGCATAGGCAAGTTGCCAGGCCGCAGGGCCTAGGTTTTTCCTAGTGAGCTCATTGCAGCCTGGTCTCCCTTGCAAGAGGCAAGGTCTGGTAGTGGGCCTTGTGCTTCAGCCCCCCCCCCAACCCGGTGGTGGTACACTCGCCAGTGGTGCTGGCTGAGCCCTTTTGTCCCTTTGGAGATTTGGCAGGCCATTGGTCTTAATTGCGTCCCTGGTTGGGACTGGTTTACTGGGGTGTGACCCGTGTCTTAATATATTAAAAAACCAACAACCATTCTGCCCTAAAAGGTATAGGTTTTATTTAAGCACTCTAACCCAAAGCAGCATTGTCCATAGACTATCATAAGGTATTATCTAAGGCTGCTCTGTGGCATCTGAGATTTGAGGGTTGTAGCTTTAGGAACACTATAACCCAAAGCAGCATTGTCCATAGACTATCACTAAGGGATCATGCCATGCAGTAAACCACAATCTAAGTGGCATGCGGCCTCTGCTGGGTCCAATACAGGGCGACCAGCTCCAAAGAGGTCAGTTGATCCACAAAGTAGGGATGACGACACTGGAACCCATTTGGCACAGCTGGGCCGCACTATGCAGGCCTGTGCAGTAATGTGTGAACAACTTGCTCAAAGGGGGTTCAAGGTTCTCATCCAGGGCCCTCGGGCAGTGTAGTTCCTACTGGAGTCCAAAATTCAGGGCAGCAGGTTACACAGGTGCAACTGGAAATGGCACCTGACACTTCTTCCGAGGAGGTGGCACGTGGTCCCCCAGTGGCATCAGCTATCAGGGTTGGGCAACCAACCATAGCAGATGTTATGGAACTGCTGAGGAGAGTTCCGGGTGTGACACTGCGTGGAGCGGCTGCCCCTGTGCTAACACAGCCCACTCTGGCAGACTTGTATAGTTTGGTCCAGAGGGCTGTAGGTTCAGGTCAGGATGGTGGGACAGCACTTGAATCTGGTGAAATGTATAACAGAGATGGGGGAAGTGTTTCTTCTTTTTCACAGGTTGGCACCTGAGCAGAGGCTATCTCACACTCAGTGGAAAATTCACAAACAGCGAGGGAGGCTGCTCAGCAATCATCCAATTCAGGTTTGTCCATGTCTACTAATTCTATGACTGCTTGGCCCACCTCAGTATGGACTCTAGGAGGCCAAGCTGGGCAAAATGCCACTGGTGAAGGTTCTCCTTCTATATCCAGTATAGTACCCTCGACAACACCAACGGCACTCCAGGTGCCTGACTCAAGGGTGCAAGCTGAGCAGCCATCAGTCTCTAAAGTAAGTGACTCTAGGCCGGTGGTGACTGTGGGAGCGGTAGGCTTAGCTGGGGTAGAACGTGTGGTGGAGTGCAATCCCTATGCCGGAATGTCAACTCCCTTAGGATCTCATCTTCCCCTCTCTACTAAAGAGAGAATATGGAAAGGTGAATACATCGATTTATTTTCACTGACATTCCGGGAACCCCAGCCAAGGATAATGGTAAAGGATGGGGTAGTATTTAGTCTTCCCAAGGAATTCCAGGCTAACAAACGTCTGAAGCTTGAATAGAACTTTGTGAACTGGATGATGGGATTTACCATATACAGAGGTGTCATTGAGCAGAAGAATCCTTCTAGAGCTCCTCAGTTCTCTAAATACCAGGAGATTATGATTAAAGCCTACACAAATTATCATTTTAATTGAAGGGACTCGGCATGGCTCCAGTATGATGAACAATTCAGGATGAGAGTGGCTTTGGATCATTCTTTGTCTTGGCAGCACATCCAATCAGAACTGTGGGCAGATGTTATGCTAGGGGCCTCCTCTTCAAGCAGGTGTGATAATGGGTTTGTGCCCATGGTCACACAGCTGAAAGGGCAGTATGCGAGGCCTAGCATGGGAGAGAAAAAAGTTACAGGTTTATGCTGGGACTTCAACTCTAGCAAATGCAATAAGCAGCCCTGTAAGTACGAGCATAAATGTCACACCTGCAGAGGTAATCACCCAGGCTCTTCTGTTTTAGAGGGAGGAAGGCAGGGATTGGAGGTTCCTCTCAACCATCCACAGCAGGAGGGAAAAGCACCAATGCCAATTAAGCTGGATGTTTTGGCGGCTTGGATGCAGATTTACCTGAACAGGGATTCCGCTCAGTATTTGTTAGATGGTTTTTCAAATGGTTTCCATATTCCTTATTCTGGCCCAAGGGTTCACCACTTCACGCCTAATGTGCGTTTGGTGTGGGATTTGCCAGACATTGTCAGGGAGAAGCTGGCTAAAGAGTTGGCAGCTGGTAGGATATCTGGGCCCCATCTGCACCTGCCAATGCCGACTTTAAGGTTGTCGCCTTTGGGTGTTATACCGAAGAAGGCACCCGGTGAGTTCCGTTTAATTCACAATTTGTCATACCCAAAAGGGAAATCTGTTAATGACACCATTGATCCAGCTTTGGCATCGGTGAAATATGCATCATTTGACACAGCAGTGCAAATGGTACGGGCTTTAGGTAAGGGTGCCCTATTGGCCAAGTCTGATATAAAATCTGCTTTTAGGCTTTTGCAGTACACCCTGATGATTTTGACCTATTGGGCTTTCAATTTGAAGGGATGTACTACTTTGATAAAGCAATGCCGATGGGGTGTTCTATTTCTTGCTCAGCCTTTGAAAAATTTAGTACATTTTTGCACTGGTGTGCTGTCAAGAGGTCAGGTAATCATAGTATTACTAATTATTTGGATGACTTCTTGTTTGCAGGAGCTCCTGGGTCTTCAAGGTGTGTCAATACCTTGTCGGCATTTCAGGTGTTGATGGCTGAGATGGAAGTGCCCTTAGCAGAGGAAAAGATGGTGGGTCCTGGCACCTGTCTTACCTTTTTGGGCATCAAATTAGACACAGTTGAGGGACTTTCTCACCTCCCTATAGAGAAAGTTGAGGCGATGAGACAACAGGTAAGGCTTATGAATAGTAGGACTAAGGCCACGTTTCATGATTTTCAATACCTGACAGGCTTGTTAGATTTTGATTGTAAAGTTATTGTTCCTGTATGAGCATTTTGTGCTCACTTATACCATGCTAATAAAGGAATTTCTCCCCCACATCACCATATTAGGATTACTAATGGGATAAGAGAGGATTTGAAGGTTTGGGAGTCATTTTTGGATCAATTTAACAGAGTCTCCTTTTGGTGGTCCGAAATGCTTTTAAAGGTGGATCTCCAAGTACACTCCAATGCCTCTGGTGCACACGCTTTTGGCCTTTATTGGAAAGGTCAGTGGGCAGCTGAGAAATGGCCACAAGATTGGGTGGATAAGGGTTGGACATGTGATCTCACTTTTCTTGAACTCTTCCCTATTGTGGTTGCAGTTCATTTGTGGCCAGTTCAATTTGAAAATAAAACTGTTTGGTTTTGGTGTGACAACCAAGCAGTGGTTCATGTAGTGAACTCTCAAACCTCCAAATCTCTAAGGGTAATGGCCTTGGTAAGATCAATGGTTTCTCAATGCTTGAAGTATAATGTGTTGTTCCAGGCTTGCCATGTGCCGGGTTTACTAAATCCATTGGCGGATGCCCTTTCCCATTTTCAGTTTTGCAGGTTTCGTCAACTCGCCCCAGAGGCAGCTTCTCAACCACTGGAGGTACCAAAACATCTGTAGAGCCTTGGAGTTTAGTGATCAACAGAGCGATTCTCCAGTCTGTTGCTCCATTGACATGCAAGTCGTATCAGCTTGCAATGCGAGCTTTTAGACTGTTTCTATCTGTAGTGGGAGAGGTTGAAATTTGGCCCTTGAGGGTGGAGATGGTGTTACGTTTTGCTATACACCTTACGCAGTCAGGTTTGTCCCCGGTCACTATTAGGGGGAGGTTAGCGGCTCTGTCTTTTTATTCTAGAGCAGGGGGCTTTACGGACCCTACTGTGGACTTTAGAGTTCGTAGGGCTTTGGAGGGATGGGCTAGGGAGCTTCCTGCAGCACATGACAATTGATTGCCAGTAACTGGACCAGTTCTCATTCAGATCTGGCAGTCCCTTCCAAACGTGTGCTCTTCAAACCGAGGAGGTTGTTCTTTTTAGGGCTGCTTTTTCTTTGGCCTTTTTTGCGGCCACTAGAATTAGCGAAATTGTCCCTAGCTCCCGCTCCGATACTACTGGCAGGACACTTTGTTTGTCGGATGTCCTATTTGTAGACCAGGGCATTCACATCTGTTTTAGGCTACTAAAACTGGGTAGGTGGCCAAGGGCCAAACTGTTGTCTTGTCAAGAGCAACAGGAGGTCAGATTAGTCCTGTTGCTGCTTTGTCTGACTATCTCAAACTTCGCCTCTCTGGCCCTGGCTATTTGTTCCTTCATGTCTCGGGCCTTCCGTTGACCCAGTTTCAATTCTGAGCAGTGTTACAGGAGGCTTTACGGCGTGTAGGCTTGCCAGTGGCCCAATTTTCTTCACATTCTTTCAGAATAGGGGCAGCGACTACTGCTGCAGCTAATGGACTAAGTGACACTGCAATCTGAAGGATTGGGCATTGGTGGTCTAGGGCCTTCAAGTCATACATTTGCCCTTAGCAACACAGTTGGGAATTGAAATGGTTATTCATAGTAGTTGCCTGGTTTACTTAATTACATTTTTTTCCATTTTAAACAGGCAATGATCTTGGAGATGTTTGGATCCTTGGGCACAGCCTTGTGTTTTGGGCCGAACACCATGTCCTGCAATCGTGTTGCAATCAGAACCTAGGGATTCAAGAGATCCGGAGGGTGCACTGATTTGGGAGGAGAGGCATGCTGTGGGGAGCTCTTCTGCCATGCATCGTCGAGCTTTCAGCAACCTTTCCACCACCCAAGATTCTTCTAGTGCACTTGGGCAAAAATGACTTGGTTCAAACTCCTTGTCGTAATTTGGCTACACAGATATTAAATGACATGCAGGACATCAAGCAAAGGTTCCCACAATCTGTGGTAATGTGGACCAAGTTCTTGCCACACCGTGCTTGGATAGGAGTGAGGAAGAACTCTTTGATCAACGCAGCTCGGCATTGGCTGAATAGGACTGTTGCTAAGAAGTTTGGGGATGTTGGGATTTTGATTGTGGAGCATAATGAAATTCAGGTTGATAAGCCACATCTGTACAGGGGCGATGGGATCCATCTCTCCCCTAAGGGTTCTGACATATACTTGGAGTCCATTACTCATCATTTGGAATGAGCTCTCCTGGGGGGAAGGGGATGCCAAGCTAGGCTAGCCCCCTCCTGTGGCAGGCAGGGACCACCCCCCGGGGATAATTCAGTTAATCAGAATTACCGAATTTGAATAAATTTAATCAGGATGAAGAGTATGTGTTATTTGGGTTAACAAAATTTTCCTATGACATCATCAACTAAGTTGAGGATGTCATAGCTAGGTTACGTCATGGAATAGGCTATGATGTCATTTCCGGTTGGGGGGGAGATGATTTATTTGGCTATGCATTGAATTGGAACTTACTTTTATTGACACATGTTGCAAAGGGCTTAGTTTAACGTGCCAGCAAATTTATTATATACATGGTCACATGTGTCAAGAACAATTTAAATTATGGTTAATGCAAATTGTTAATGAACTGGTTTATGACCCTGTACAGATAAATAAAGTTGTGGCCAATTTATCACCCATAAAGGAGCATACGGTGTCATTTGTGCCAGTGCAAAGAATCCCCCAAGGCGTCGGGGGGGGGCTCCCTGTTGTGCCAGCCATTGCCATGATGCTGGATACACGATTGGCTGGGCGGGAGGAAGTCACATCCCTTCCTCCACTGCCCAGTCAATCAGGGAGGGAATTCTCTAGGATCCCCACTCGCTGGTGATTTCGCATCTCGCAAGATTGCCAGCAAGAGTTGGGGGCTATAAAGCCCCCTGGCTGCCATGAGGTGGCAGCCATTTTGAATAGCAGGCTAGCAACCCAACCCACCCACCCTTTATTAATGGCTGCTTGATTAATTATTCTCAGGCTGCAGCTGGTTGCCTTTGGGGGCCGGGAGGGAATTTTTCCCCAGTGTTATTGTGACCTGGGTTTTTTGCCCTCCCTGAGAATAATACAGGGTCTGCTAGTATATTGTAGTTCTAATCAAATGTTATTTGTTCATGATAATTTTCATTGAAGTTTGAGTTTAAGCTGATTTGTCACAAGTGTGGGCCAGGGTCTTGGTATAGATGTTTTCAAGCATAAGATGTATATCCTTTGGCAGGCAGGGACACTCCCCCCCCCGGGGATAATTCAGTTAATCAGAATTACCAAATTTGAATAAATTTAATCAGGACAAAGATTATGTGTTATTTGGGTTAACAAAATTTTCCTATGACATTACCAACTAAGTTAAGGACGTCATAGCTAGGTTACATCATGGGATAGGCTATGATGTCATTTCCGGTTGGGGGGAGATGATTTATTTGGCTATGCATTGAATTGGAACTTGCTGTTATTGACACATGTTGCAAAGGGCTTGGTTTAACATGCCAGCAAATTTATTATATACATGGACACATGTGTTAAGAACAGTTTAAATTATGGTTAATGCAAATTGTTAACAAACTGGTTTATGACCCTGTACAGATAAATAAAGTTGTGGCCAATTTATCACCCATAAAGAGGCATACGGTGTTATTTGTGCCAGTGCAACAGTAAAGGCCTGACCTTTAATGGTTGTAGCTTGCTGAGGTGCATTTGAATGCTCTTATCTAGGGACTGTAGGTGACCACTAGAATGTTCTGTCATTTTGTATTTTGGGTCTATCTTGGGAATTAATCTTGCCTTCTCAATTTGTTTCTTCATCTTCTTAGGTGGGTATTGTAGTTTGAGAAATGTTTGTTGTAAATCCAAGAGTTTTGAGTCTCGTAGGTCTGAGCAGATGTGGTTGTATTGGAGATTTGGTAGTGTATTAAGGTGGAAACTGGCGGCCTGTAAGTATGTGGGTTTTTGATCAAGTGTGGAGTCTATAGGCCTATTGTGCAGGTGTACAGTGGTGTCAAGGAAGTGAATTTGTTGTTGATTGTTTCAAGCTCACATTGATAGTAGGATGGAATCAAGTGATTGAAGGAAGGGAACCTGGGGAAATTATCTGTGTCATAGCACAGGTAATTTCCCTGATACTCTCCATCCCAGTGCCTTTGCAGAATTATATATCCTAAACCTTAGCCAGACTTGGACCGCTACCAACTGTTCACTGAGCAGCATGTGGGAACCACTGCTTCAAGAGGAGGAGGAGGAACCATTTCCATATTCCTCATTCTCTTCCTTTTCTCCCATATCTGCCAGCATTTCACAGATGAAAACCGGACATGGGTGGCTTAGCAACATCACAGTGAAGTCAAAAGAGTGTGGACAGGCAACAAGAAAGGAAAACTTAATAATGAGGATGGACACACTGAATTACTATTTCAAGCACAGAAACCTTGGAATATATGTACTGAGTTTAAGAAAGTGTGAAAAGGTGTCAGGGGGTAGTCAAAATAATCCCTTTGTGTGTGCACAGCATGATTAACAGTGAATATCATATTATATAATACATTATTCTAAACTCAAGATGTCTTTTTCAGGCCTGCTGAAAATTCTAATTTCCTCTCAGATCCACTATATGAACTCTGTGTTTTTCTCCAACTGTTTTGCTCAATGCATATTATACATCAGGTCATATTCCAGCTTCTCCATAACATCGCAATCGTGTGACAATTTGAGCCAATCATAGATTCTCAGCCTAACATAGGGGGGTTGCAGACTGCCAGAAATAGTGTGAATTCAGTCCACTTTTAGGGTTAGGGTTAGTGCTAAGGAATCATGGGAACTGTTATTTTTATGAGACATTGAGCCTTCTCTGTCAGACAACTCTGATGCCACAATAAAATACAGTTCCCATGGTTCCCTAACTCTAACCCTAACCCTAAAAGTGGACTGAATTCACACTATTTCTGGCAGTCTGCAACCCCCCATACTTCATAGGATTGTTCTTAGATTAAAATGGGATGAGGAATATAATGTGAAATACTTTTAGCTCCAGAAGACAAATAGAATGCAGGTTTTTATTTTTATTTATTTATTTTAAAAAAGGATGTAGTTTGGGGGAAATGATGAAGAAATATATGCATTCCAATGGCCTTTTGGAATATCTCTGGCTACAAACCTGTACAGATTGACAGTAAGTCCCACTGAATTCAACTACTTCTAATTCTATTCATTTCTGTGTAGATGTGCCCATGATTGCGTTGTTAATGTAAACAGAACTTTGCTCTGCAGGTGGTGGTGGTGGTGACTCTCTTAAAATAAGTAGACAGTAAAATCTCTCCTTTATCTTTCCTGTGGGGCTCTGTAGCCCTGGAAAACACATAGAATTAGTGAATTAAAATTACTGGGAATGGAGACAAGAACACCAGTAAAATTAAGCTTTAAAATGTGTTTATGCAAATCTCAAAAAAAGAAAGAAAGAAAGAAAGAAAGAAAGAAAGAAAGAAACCTGAAGGGAGGAGAAAATCATTTAAAATCAGGAATGCTTTTCTGCATTATTAATCCACTTTTAGGAAAATAGAAGATGGAAGAATATCTGTGAGTCTATTAGAAGAGACTGAGAGAGTGCCTGATGGACAGTTCAAACAGGTATGGTCCCCTACCTTTGTCTCTCAAAACTGAGGGATTGAAGGTCCTTACCGCTTCTTGGTTAATCTGGGTTTCATCTGGGGTTCCATTATCACCTTCTGGACACTTGGTACTCAATTCATGACATTGGTTAAGCCAGAAAGGCCAAGTTAACATCAACATTCCACTTAGACATTGGGCCTAAGCAGACGGGCGGCATGGGGCCTCCCAGGGAAGCTGCGGATCGGGGCCGAGGCATCCACATTCCTCGGCCCCGCAGCGCAGCTTCGCCGCCCCAGGAAGGAGCGCTAAAATAGCTCTCCTTCCGCAAATCACCGAAGGTGAACCGCAAAAGGCTGCCGGCACACCTTTGGCGCCTTTTCCACCACAGCGTGTGTGGACGCTGCAGCGGATAGGCATCCTTGGAGCGCCGGACATGCGGAGGGTCCGGCACTCCGACGACGTCTTCGGGAAGGGGTTGGGGTGCCCAGTGTGTGGCTGCCCCTCCCCTTCCTTGCCCTGAAGATGGCGCTTTGCGCCATCTGCCTCCCCCCATTGTTAAGTATTAGAATCTCAGGTTATCTATATGGGAAAAGAGCAGACTCTCTTGTGATCTTTTAGGGTATTAATTGTATCCATTCATAGATATGAAAACATATACCATTACATCTGCTCACATCCACTGTGTGAGGTTATTCTCATGCTCTGTTGACATATCAGTATAGGTTTTCCCAAACTTAAGCTGCTATCAAGTATCCACTGATACTTACTTTAATTTAATGAAACACATTTAATTTAATTTAATACTTTAATACATTTAGCTTCCTGTATTATATCTTACATCTATTATGTTATACTAGGTTGTATTCTGTACATTATTGTTCTAACCCCAGGCAGCAAAGCTGGCAACTAAAAATTCCTGACCTGTAACACAGTTCTAGGGCTTCTATAATTAAAGTGGGATCCCCTCAAGGAAAGCTTCTTTTAATTGGCAGTGTTCTCCCTATCCCTTGATTTTGACAAGGTGTGTTTATTCCTTTTGCTTGCCTCAAGAAGCAATCTAGAGTCACATTGTGCAAGATGTACTATTCCAAAACTAGAAGAGGCTTCAACAGTTTGCATTGACCTGAGCCTACCAGGAAAAGCAAGACTTTGCCTCCTCTTCCTCATGGTGATTTAATTGAATGCAACCTAGTGTTCCACCTTGAATTGAGTTTGCAGCAATTGAAGTAAGGCAAGAATGAAAAAGGAAATTGGGGGGGGGGGGAAAGAGAGAAACTAGACATTTTAGAAGCATCTGAGAAAGTGGGACAGTGGAGGATTAACTGGGGCTATCATTGCCAAATCCTGACAATTGGATTGTATTTCCTCTTTCCATGGTGATGGGGGGGGGGGGGGTCAAGGCAGGTATTATATGTTGGCCATAATGGTAGTGCAATCCCCAAGGATGTGTGTAAATGAACCAACAGAATACCCACAACACCCTACACACTGTAAGATCTTCTGGAGAGGCCCTTCTCTTACTATTATGATCTTCTCAAGTTTGTTTGGTGGGAACAAGGGAGAAGGCCTTCTCGGTAGTTGCTCCCAGTCTTTTTATTTCTCCTGAGTGCTCCAAGCAAAGCTTCCACTTTCTAAAACTGTAGGTTCATCTTCAAATGGTTCTCACCTGAATGAATTTGCCATCCTTTCTTCTCTTTTTCTTTGGAATTTCCTCCCTAGGGAGACCAGGATAGCTTCTTCCTTGCTTTCCTTCTGTTGGCCATGGAAAACACTTTTCTGCCACCAGAAAACTGTTTAACTGGTACTGTTTTCTGGTTTGTATAATCTTTTAATTAATGTTAATGTTTGTAATGTTTAGTGTTTTAACATTATAAATTGTTTAATTACTTTTTAAATAACTTTAATATTTATACTTTTATCAAAGTTTTCTATAATTTTTAATCTGTATTGTTTTAAAATATGTTATTTGCTGCCTTGAGTCTCACTTTTGAGGAAAAGGTGACACATAAATGAACAAAATAATAATAATAATACCAGAGTTAATGAAATAAATGCCCTTTTATCTTCACGAGTCTTTGTTTCTACTTATAGTTCCAGGATTGTGTGTGAGAGAGGGACTGAAACAGGAATGTTGGTTCTTTGGCTGCAGCAGAGGAGGAGAAAGGTTTTGTCTCTTTGACTTTTTTGACAGCTACTTTGACAAGGCCCAGCTCTCTAAGGGACTATACAGATGGGCTAAAAGAGGTGCTTTCATGCTGTTTTGAAGGTGTGGCATTTAGACAACGCACACCTAAAAGCCAGTAGGAAAGCACCCTCTAGGTGCCATATAGTGAGAAAAGCCACTTTAAAAAGGAGCAGTTTTTTTCTGCTTTTTCTTGAAAGGGCACATCTTCGCAGATGCATCCATGTACAGTGACACTGGAGTGGCAGAAAAAGGGTGCCTGAAATTCAAATGCCCATGTAAATGCACTGGTGCATGTGCAACAGAATTTGAGTCGTGGATCAAGAGCATGTGCCCTATGAAGAAGTTTCAATTTAAAACATCCTAATATCCCAAATGTGGATGCACCACCGCAGGTGTGGTGCACTATGAAACATGGTTTAAGGGCATATGTTGTAAAAAGCTGGCTTCAATTTTAAGTGCCCTGTAATTTCCAGTGTGGATGCATCATTGCAAGTGCACCTGCATATTGCAACCCTAACCCTATGCATGTATGCTAGCAACTGTAGGATGCTGAAGGTGTTGCTGCTGGATGTTCTGCTGTGAAAAAGTGATAAGGGGAAAAAATTACTTTTAAGCTGGACCCCCATGCAAATCCAGCACCATTTTCCCTGTAGTCCTGTGCAGCTGCACAGATCTTGAGCTGTGCTCCATCAGAGTTCGTGTTCTACATTGGGCAGAATGGCAAAGCCATCCACAAGTGATGAGCCAAAAAGAGGGAGAGGGATGTTGTGGTCCCATGCGGAGATGGCCTGATAGCTCTGTGGTCACAACTACATATTCTAGACAAACTGAGAAACTCCTTGAATTCTGAAACATTTAAGAAGGTGGCAAAAGGCGCTTGGGAGGAGTGTTGTTGGAAGGCCAAAAACCTCAGGGGAAATTACAAGAAGTTTAGGGATCACAAGATCAGAAGTGGCTGGGGTGCCTCCATCACGCCTTTCTACAAGGAGTTCCATGTCTTCCTTGAAAAGGATGGTAGCATATGACCCAGCAGATTATGTACCAGTGGTGAAGTTGCCAAGGTCCCAGTTGGCCAGCCAGCCCAAGTTGAAACTGTAGAGGACACCTCCAAGGCAGAATGCACCCAGGACTTTTTGATGCACTCTCAAGGTAAGATGCACTAGGGTCCCTAGGAAAGTATGCAGGGGAGAAGGGGAGAACAAGCCACTAGGGTGGGCGTAGGGCATACATGACCCTCATCCCTGTTATGTAGATAACCAGGATGAACACCCAGACTCAAATGAGACATTCTGCAGTCAGAGTGCTGTGGATATCTCCTCCATGAGATCACCATCCCATGCTGGAGAGGGCACCTCTACATCTTCCATGAGCAGACCACCATCTCATGCTATGGAGAGGAGCACTAAATCTTCCACTATCAGTAGCTACCGTGACTGCTCTCCTCTCTCATGGACCAGTACAGTGGCCAGTGATGATGACAGTGAGGGTGAAGAGAGGGCAGGTCCTGTACAATTCACCCAGCTGATGGATCAGGTCAAGGCTGCACAAGGTACAGCCATTCCCTATTATTACAATAAATGCATTCTGTCACATGTACGCTTGCACTCAACAGGCATAGCAGTTTGTATGGCTTTAGTGATGTCTTCTGTGCATGGGTGCAGGTGTTCATAAGACCTGCACACCACTTTTGCATCCTGGCATGCTTGGAAGGGTTTATCTGTGTGTCTTGTTAACTATGTATCTTGCATTACCACCAGCTACATGTATCCAGTCTTTCTACATAAACTTCCCTTGCATGTATCTTTCCCCTCCCCTCTGATCTCTGCAGGATATGTTTTGTGTTTAAACTGTGCCCTATGCCACATATGTCCCATAGAATGAGAAGCAGGACAAGCAACAGAAGGTGAAACAGCTAATACTAGAGCTGCAATGCCACTTGCAGCCTACCTGGCTGAGATCAAAAAGAAGAGGGTGCATTGTTCAGCAGTCGCAACAACTACTAGTGCCATGGATCAGCTCATGGATTGCAGTTCAGACCACATGAAGGAACTGTTGGAACAGGGGGACCGTGCCCATCAGCTCAGGGAGAGGCAGGCACAGTACCAGAGGGAGCAGAGGGAGTTGATAGAGAGATTACTCCAGCAGCAGGAGCAGCTCAGTACCACCCTCGAAGTGCAGACTGGTCTGCTGGGCCAGCTTGTCAAAATCATAAAGGCAGCCCAGGGTAGCATCAATGGCAGAGGGGGTGGTGTGGAGGAGGGGTACCCCTGGCCCTGGAGGAGGGGTCTATGGAGCAGGGCAGAGAAAAGAGGGCCAGCTCCCCGGGCTTGGAGGAGGGGGTTGTTATGGAGGTGGAGATCCCTGAGCAATGCCTCATAGATGAATCTGCCAGCCTCTTCCACAGCCCTCTCACCAAATGTGGCGAGCAAGTAGAGGGGAAGGGGATGTTGCAGTGATCACCAGTAACAAGGCAATCACCACCATTGTCTTCCCAAACAAAATCCCCCGTCTCAAGGGTAATCCATCCCTTAATACTCTCCACTATGCCCACCTCACTGATTCTCCTCACTTGTTCCTTGTGGTGATACTACATTGACCCTGCACACCTGCACATAAAATGTCACAAGTTTTAAGAATGGAAAAAGTTTATTCATAAAAAAGACTATCTGCGCTGATCCTGCGCAGATGCGCTGATTGCATTACATATTTTTTTTAAAAAAAAATAAAAATTGTTTTAATAACAACAAGAACAACTGGTTTGCAAAACTATGTACAAGGGGGAAGAGGAGGGGAAGGTGCTTCAGCAAGGGGGAAATGGGGGTTGGAGGAGCACAAGTCTTTCTAGGATGGCTGCCATAGTTTCCTGGATTGTCTTCATCTGGTCCTATGACAGTCACCCTCTTCTCCATCCAGCAATCTGCAAGGGGAAACAAAAGAGAAAAAAGTGGTTAGGAGGTAGCTGTGCACCCAATCACCCAATGCCATAGCCAAGGTTCCTGGGTGCCCCCCACTTCCTCCTCCTGTTTCCCTGTCACTCTTACCTCCTTGATGATCCTGCTCCTGGGTTCCAAGTAAATGGGCCAAGAGGGAGGCATTGAGAGCCTCCTCACCTCCTTGCCTGCTGGATGGCAGTTTGGGCCAGGCTCCTCTTCCTCAGCACCTCCTGTGAAAGAGGGAGACACCAGTTACCAAGTTACCCGCGGCAGTTGGCGGCTCTTGGAACGCCGCTGGAGGACTCCCAGCCCAGCCGGCCCTCACTAACACCGGGCCTGAGAGACACCTGCGGGGCCCAGCACTTATCTGGTGGATGGTGATCTTGCCACCTTGGGTGGCCTGCCCTCAGCCACAGATCATGCAACTGGTCATAGAAGGGGGGTGCTTCATAACTGGAGGCTCCTACCCATAATCTTCCAGGGCTTCAAAGAAGACCCCCCTCAGTGCCTTGAACTTTGCCCAGCACTGTTGAAGGATCCTCCTGAAGCCCTGCTCCTGGAGGGCAAGGGAAGCCTGATGGAAATGCCCCCAGTTGGGGCAGTTGGTACTTGCCATCACCCTTCTCGCAGTTGCATGATCTGTGAGAGCATGAAGGAGAATGCCCACCTCCTCATTCGTCCAGCATGCAATCCAGACAGACACTCTCCTTCTGGCCACCATTTCTGTCCTCAGAGCCTGCAGAGGGTTGCAAGAGCATTTATGGGAAGTTGTGGCTGAAAGAAGTTGGTCTTACCTGGCTTCTACACAATGGAGACCCTCAGAGGACAAGTTTGAATTGGCCCCCCAATGGCTACCAATTATTACAATTGAATGGGCCTTTAAGGAAGGCTGAATTGCAGGGACTTGATACATTGTCAGAGAGTCAATTGGTTGTTGAGGTACTGTATCTTTCAGTGCCCAAGAAAAGCAGTGCCGGGTGACCCCTCCAAGAAGTCTGCCAGGGCCTTCCTTACAGCCTCCCCTACAGCCTCCCCTTCTCTCTGTTTCACAAGGTCATTCCTGGCATGATTCAGCTTCTTATAAAATTGTTTCTGCTTGGCATTGGTGGTGTCCTAATAGGGCTTCATGAGCCACTTTCGAATGGGGTAAGCACTGTCAGCGAGCAGGAGGCGGCCAATCTGCTGGCCCCTCAGGGTGATAGTGGGGTTCCCTGGCACGTAGATGCCAGCCTCCATAGTCCCAAAGATGATGGAGTTTCTTGCCACCCTCGCATTGGGAGTCAAACCTGCACAGCCCAATTCCACGTCCACAAATCATCCTATGTTGTCTCATGTTTCTTGCAGGATGGAGTGATTGACAAACTCATTCCTCCACCCCACCTACTACTTGGAGGAAGCTGAGCTTAGTGAATTCTTCCACGATCTGTGGGTGACAGGAATGGGGGGGAGTGGGATATTAATTAAAAAACCTCCGACATACCTGCACAGATATGGCAGCAGGGCACTCGTGGTCACCCACCTTTGTACACACAAAATGACAGACTGTATATCAGTCAATGACGTATTCCGTGCAGGTGCGCAGGGATGCCAAGGGAAAAGGGAAAAGGATGTGTGACTTTCTTTACCTGACAGGCATCCCCAGGTACACGGTCCATGTCAGCAGTAGCTTCTCTATGGCCAGGGCAAATTCCATCAACACTTCTCCTGCAGTGGTAGGGCCAACCCCAAACTGCTCCAAAATCTGTTTATATTGGACTTGAGCAAATTCAGTAACTCTGTGTATCAGTAAGTCCAGCAAGTTGAACCAACAAGAAGTTTATTGACAACACATAGTCAGAAATTCACCAGTCAACATTTAAGCTAGAATTGCCCCCTTCCAGCCAAAATATATTTTAAAACCCCCAAACCATTAAACTCCACCCAACATCCTTGGTGCCAAAACCAGCACCCACCTCCAATTCCTACAGCTTTTACCCCCATCAAGCCAGCCCCGCTTTCCCAAACTTTCTCACCAGTGCAATCTTTCTTCAGCACAGGCATTCCACCCAACACCTCTTCTTCCATTTACATCCAGACATCAACTCTCCACATCACAGCTTACACATTCCAAAGGCCCACATTTTTCAAAACTATTCTAGCCCAGTACCAATAGTCCCAACCCCCCCATACCAACTAACATATTTGTTATGATTACTAACATACCCACAATACCCTATCAACTACAACTATTAAAATATTAAAACATTTAATCCAACAACAATAAAAACCTGACAGAATCCATGCACGCAGGCATGGTTCTGACAGTTTGTAGCTGCCTTTGTGAGTGAGTCCCCAGATGGCCATGCTGACCCTCTTCTCCATGGGGATGGCTTTCCTCATGATAGTGTCTGACCTCTCCAGTTCCAGATACAGTATTTTCACTAGCCTGTGGAAGAGGGCATGGGGCATTTGGAAGAACATCCTCCATTGCTCACCAGACCAGATGGATGTGACAAATCCATCCCACCAATCAGTGCTTCTGGGGAACACCCACCAGCGGTGCAGGCCTCTCTGCTGGCATGGGAATGGCAGTGGTGGCAGTACACTGTGCAATGACTGTGGCACTCACTCTAGCAGTTGTCTCTTCTGTGTCCTCTGAGTCATCACTACTATTGTCTATGTATGCAGCTGTTGCAGTGGTCATGGGAGCATCATTGCAGTGACTCCTCTGCCTGTGCATTGCAGGCCAACTGCCAGTGTAGGCCACATGGGCATTGTGGCATCCATGATGTCACTGCCTCTCACAGTGCGCAAGTGCATAGTGATGCCAACATTACTTTTAAAGTGGTTGTGTATATTTTTTGTTCCTGTGCATGTGCGCATGTGCCTCAGGGAATGGGGAAAAAAATTAAAGGAGCGCCATGGCTGAAAGCTGTGTTTGCTGCTGGCACATGCAGTTGCTCCATCTCCCTTTATGGCATCCTTGGGGCTGGCAGTGCAATTGGTGGGGCTTCAACATGGCTTCAGAAAAGCTACATTGACCCTCCCCCCCCCCCCCGGTGAGGTTGCTCCATCCCCCTTCAGGGCATCCTCAGGGCCAGCAGTGTGGTTGCTGCAGCTTTTGAAAAAGGCAGCTCCATGTGGCCTTTTCCTGCCCATCTGTTTAGTCCCTAAGTCTTTTGGCAGAGGGTAGAAGGCAAGATGCAGAGGCATGTACTCCTTTTTTCTACAGACAATTTTTTTAACATTTCTGTTTCTTGACTCTTACAAACTGAAAAGAAGTTATCACTGTTTTGGTACTATGCTGTCTTTAACCTTTTAAAAAAATATATTGGTGGACAGGGAAGGAAGGGAAACATCTTTGGGGTGCTGACATTTTGCTATGTAAAACTAAAACAAGAAAGTTGGTTTGAATCATTGGAGGATGCCTTATACAGGTCAATACCAATCCATCCCTAGCCCTCCCCCCCCCCTCACTGACCTACCAGATGTAAACTAAAGTCACGCTGTACAGACATGCAAGGGAGGGATGCCCATGCCACACCCATAGCACATCCACAAAATACCACACAAAATCAGCATAAATGAGAACTGGACTTTCACATTAGAAACTGTAGCAGAACACTATTGAGAAAGGAAGTCATAAATATTATTTCAAGTACGAGATGCTTTTACAAATGCTTTCCTCTGGGAGACCAATAAAAAAGAACAATGTCACATGATGTGCCCCAGCCACAACCACTGTTATATTGCTGTAATTGTGATAAAGGCCAGAAAGTAGCTGCATTGGTGTCCTGGATCCCTTCGTGGGCTTTACATACATGCGCTGATGGTATCATAAACTCCTTCCACCAGGCCAGCCAAATAATAATAGAAATAGAAAGCTTTATTTCTCTTTGCAAGAATAACAATCCAAAAGTTGTTTCCCTGTTTAATGAAACCATGAGTATTGTTTGCATATATTGCACAGATATCCTGCAATTCGGAACTTTTCCTCCCACAAAGACCAGGTCTTCTGTATAAATTAATTGGATGTGATGGTCATCTGGCCATGACATCTGTCACCCCATTGATTGTCAGGGTTAATTTGGCATAAAAATTTTGGATTTTGCTCAAATACCAAGGCTCCATGTGCAAATGTACTTGCTGTTTTAAAAAGTCTGAAATGCAAAACAAATAAATAAACAATAATAATAAAAAATAAAATAAAAATAATAACAAAAAAATAAAAATAAAAATCTTGCAGTGGTTGACTAATTTCTTGATATAGTATCTCAGATACTTGTTTTTAAATAAAGGATGTGAAAAGGTACAAATATTCCTTACAACTCTTCACAAATGTAGTTGCCACATGAACACACCACCACGGAGTGTAAGCAGCTGCTGTAACTGGAAAAAGGGACAATCAAATTGACCAAAATCTGGAGAGTAACTCCTGCATGAGGAAGGACTGAAATGTTTGAATCTATTTAAGTTTAGAAGAAAATGGTTTGGGGGACATAAAAGGAACATAATGTATGGCCTGGGGAAAGTGGATAGAAAAAAATGAATAAATTCTATCACATGTTTTATCTCTTTGGCCTTTTTGTCATTTCATTTGGAGTACTAACAATATGTTTTGATAGAAGAAAACATGTATATTCATGTGGAGTAGCCTAATTTGATTCCTAGTAAATATATACTTGATAAGAAAAGTCAGATATTGAAGGAGATTTTTCTACAAAAAGCATCAATTCAACTTTGATTGCTATATTAGGAAACTATCTCTCTAAAGAGATACAGAATTGGCAACAATAGGCTGAGGAAAATGGAACCATTAGAAATCTATTGCTGAGATCTCTCTAATGAATCATTTAAATGGACACCTAGAGGAAATAACAGTTGAAAATAGACAAGCACAAGAAGTTTTCTTGATTTTGCCCAGGAACTCTCTTTCACCTTAGTTTAGGGGAAGGGCATTCTACTAGAAGAATTATGACATGGATAAAAATAAGGCTTTCAGCATGCATGTCAAAGATAAACTAACAGAAAAGTAAAGATTCCATTAGCTGAACAAATCTTATCAGTTCCTAATATGAAATTGTAAAAAGGGAGAAGACCTGGTTTCAATGTGAATGATGCATTTTACCAAGTGCACAGTTTATAGTGAAGCCAAGATATTAAGTGAAATTTTAGCCACTTATGGGTTTTTTTGAATGAAGTTGTCAATTCTAACTATAGGAAGTGGAAGGGAAAATAATGGTCTTATGGGGTCTATTGTCTAACATATTGTTTCAACAAGTAAAAATATTACATTTGCCATTGGAAGGACACAATTTGGAAGAGAAAAAGCAGCAAATCTCCTTTTCAATTTGCTCATCTAATGAGAGGATTTCACAGGTGCTATAGTAAGAAATGCCTTGTACTTCTTCTATGTATATTTTTAGTTGGCATCAAAACTAAATATTTAAAAGTTTACATTTACAAGTTTCATCTACATTTTGAATTTGAAATTTTATCTTGAAATTTTTAGATCTTATACATATTTAAGTCACATTGCTTAAAACTACAGGCTTAAAGTCATTGACATCCCTGGATTGTTTTGGCAGACATCTTTTCTGAAGTCTCATAGCTGTCAGTTGTTAAATGCTAAACATCACTGTATATCATACACCAAATACTGTTGGATACTAAATACCATTACATGACAACCATCAAATACTGTCAAATATAAAACACTTAGATCAATTTTATAATCAAATAACAAAATACTGGAAGCACATTTCCTAAGATGTCATGTATCAATGAACAGGCTAAGTTGTCCTTATCCAAAATGCTTGGATAAAATGCTACCGGCCCCAAGCATTTTGGATTTCAGAGATTTTTGGATTTTGGAATACCTATATTTATACATAATGAGGTATCTTAGAAATGGGACCCAAGTCTAAACAAAACATTTATTTATGTTTGATATACACTTTATACACATAACCTGAAAATAATTTTATACAATTTTTAAAACAATTTTGTGTATGAAAAAGTTTGCTTACATTGAACCATCAGGAAACAAAGGCATCACTAAACTATCCATGAAAAAGTTTTGGGTTTTCGAGTATTTTGGATTTCAGAATACCTGATAAGGGAGACTCAATCTGTAATATATTTTGTGAATATTCAGCAAATATTTGAGCATCTGAAGAATTTCAGTGTTCAGTTTCAAAACTGAGCATCCTCATTGGACAATGCTGAGGGAGCCATGGATATCAGAGACAAGATATTATTTTGGACCCAAGCCTCCTTTCTCCAACACTGGAATGGAGTAAGGGGCTGTACAGATGGTCCCTAAGGGGTGGCTCTGTGCCGCCTCTTAGAGCACTAGACCAGGGCTGTGGCAACCACACGCCGCAGCCCCAATCCAGCTTTTTGTCCCTTAAAAAAGTGCTGGCAAATGTCACTCCTTTTTGGAGCAGCAAAAAGCTGCCCTTACCACCGTGGCTCTTCTGTGCCCCTTTGGTGCAGCGTGTCTACACACTGTGTCAATGGAGCACCCTGATGCCACATGCTGTGCGGTGGAGTGTGCAGCGTGACAGCAGCATCAGGGCAGAGTCAGGGCAGCTGGCATGCAGTCACCCTGCCCCAACTCCACCCCAGACTGGCCCTTGTGGCTGGTCTGTACAGGCCCAAAGTGAAGCCTGCAGGCTGCACTGGGATCCTGGAATCATATTTGTTGCCTCTAGGACCCTATTATTTTGAAACAAATATGTTCCTAATGCCCCCCCCATCCCCTATGGAGTAAGGAAGACAATTTTATCATGTTTTAGGGGGCTCTCTGGGCTATTCTAGGCCAAGGATGGACTTTATTCCCCAAAGGAAATGACGTAAAAGTTGATTTCTGGGCCACTTTTTGCATTTCTTGTACCTTTCAGATTTTCCTGTTCTCGAAAAAGGTGGTGAAGAAGCCTGGGTTGCTACAGGCTGCCTACTGCCTGGCACAGGGAAGTGCAATAAGAGTGCTGCCTCTTTCCCGGGCACAGGGCAGTGCGATTAGAAATAGCATGTAATCCACCCCTGTTTTCCCATGTGATAATCTCTGAAGCCTTACAACCTGATAAAAACAAGAAAAAAATTCAAGAAGGATTTTGAGAAACTCATCATAACTGATGGAGAGGGCTATATCCTTGTTGAAAACTATGGGGCAAAACAGACGGCGGGTAAGGGGCAGCTTAACACTGCCCCTTTGAGCTCCAGATCAGGGCTGTGGCAACTGCACACCACATCTCTGATCCATTTTTTCTGGTGCAAAAAGGTGCCCCTTTTGCCATTGTTGTGGTTCTTCTTTGCTCCTGTGGCACATGCCATGTAGTTGCTGTGCCACAGGAGCTTCCCAATGCTGCCCACCAGCTGGTAGTTTGGTGGCAGAGTCTGGGTGTGTGGCATGTGGCTGGCTCTTTTGGCTGGTCTGTACAGCCCCTAAAGTAAATTAAATGCCTTGCCATTGCTTTCTGGTATGGTGGATAAAATGAAGCAGTTTTCATCAGAAAATTCCATTTTATAATGGGGCATGTTGGGTCTCAATGTTTGTTATATTTGGGCTTGTTTTTGTTTGCTGTTCATTGTTTTACACACATTATCTTAACTCAGGACTGAGATGTTGTGTGGCTGTATACTTGAAATAGCTCTTAAGCAAGTCTTATCCCTTGATGTCCTATACCAGTGATTCACAAACTTTGGTCTGCCAAGTGTTTTGGACTTCAATTTCTAGAAGCCCTTGCTAGTTTGGCCAACTGTCAGGAATTCTGGGAACTGAAGTCCAAAAAATCTGAAGGACCAATATTTGAGAATCACTGCCCTATACCTCGAGCTAATTCTTTATCTTTTTGTCCCTGTGTGCTGACATGTGTGCATATATAGCTATAGCAATAGCAATAGCAAGTACATGTCTATACTGCTTATCAGTGCACCCTAAGCAGTTTACAATGTGTAAGTCAATTGCCCCCAACAATCTGGGTACTCATTTTAGTGACCTCAGAAGGATACAAGCCTGAGTCAAGCCTGAGACTTTTGACTGGGATTGAACTCACAACCTTGTGGTTTGTGAGTGAGTGGCTGCAATACAGGTATTTAACCACTGCACCACCAGTGATCTAATAATAATAATAATAATAATAATAATAATAATAATAATAATAATTTTTATAAGTTTTTAATAAGTTTTACAAGTTTACAAGACTAAATGCATACAGCTTAAAATAATATAATTCCCTCCCCCCCTTAAAAAGTCATTAAACTACATGTCAATTAAAACCAACTAACAATTCAAAACATAACAAATAAATGCAAGCAAACAGTACAAACCAATAAAACCCCTGCGACTTTGGTTCTAAAAAGGGGGCTATGGAGGCATTCCTGAGGAGAGGGAGATCCAGAGGTCCCAAGGTCCCGAGGCCAGGTATTTTAGTCTGGAAAGGCCTGCTGGAAGAGATCTGTCTGTCCAAGGATGTTAATTGACGGATCTCGTCTGGCAGGCCATTCCAGAGCCTGGGGGCAACAACAGAAAAAGCCCTCTGGGAGGTCACCACAAGCCTAGATTTTTTAGGCTGCAACAAATTCCTCCCAGAGGACCGGAGGGTGCGGGGAGGATTGCATAGGAAGAGGCGGTCTCTGAGATAGCTTGGACCCAAGCCATTTAGGGATTTAAAGGTGATAACCAACACCTTGTACTGGGCCCAGAAACTAATAGGCAGCCAGTGGAGGGACCTCAAAACCAGGGTAATGTGGTCCCTCCTAGATGTTCCTGACAAAAGCCTGGCTGCCATGTTTTGAACCAACTGTAGTTTCCGAACCAAGCACGAGGGTAGCCCCATGTACAGCACATTGCAGAAATCTAGATGTGAGGTTACCAGCGCATGCACAACAGTCTCAAGATCCCTTATTTCCAGAAAAGGGCGCAGCTGGCGTATCAGCCAAAGCTGATAACAGGTGCTCCTGACCATCACATTTACCTGATTTGTCATCAGGAGTGACGATTCAAGAAGCACCCCCAGACTGCGAACACAGTCACTTGAGGAGAGTGTGACCCCATCCAGGACTGGAGGTTGCAACCCCATTCTTGGTTTCAGGGCTGCTACCGTGATTCTGGATTCAATTTCAATTTGTTTTTCCTCATCCAGCCCATTACCGCCCAAAGACATTCATTGAGATAAGAGACGCCACTGGAATTTGAGGCTGATGAACGAGACACGGAGAAATAGATTTGGGTGTCATCAGCATACTGATATCACCCAGCACCATGACTCCGTATTATCTCACCCAGCGGCTTCATATAGATGTTAAACAATGTCGGGGACAAAATAGGCCCCTGAGGGACCCCACAAGTGAGGTCTCTCTTCCTGGAGCTATTGTCCTCGAGCAGCACCCTCTGGGACCTGCCCGAGAGGAAGGACCGGAACCACTGCAATGCAGTGCCCCCGATACCTAACTCCCTCAGGCGGTCCAAGAGGATGCCATGATCTATCGTGTCAAAAGCCGCTGAGAGATCTAGGAGCACCAACAGGGTCACACTACCCCTGTCAATGCTTAGACGCAGATCGTCAGTCAAGGCAACCATGGCAGTCTCAACCCCAAAGCCTGTCCTAAAGCCGGTTTGAAATGGGTCTAGATAATTGGTTCTAGACCCATTTAATATGCACCACCTACAGCATATGATCTTTGGGCCTTAAATGATGTCTTTCCTTGTACAAGACAGTAGGCCACTATTCATAATCTACACACCACCAAATAATATCCAACAAAATCATGTATTCCTGTATAGGGACTTACTGTGTCTTCTATTCCCTAGTTTAATGTGAAATTGAGAGAGTAGGTAGAAGAGTTTCAGAGAAAAGTACTACACATCATGGGTTTGTTATTGTTTTTTGCTGCACCTCTTCACTTATCACAACATATGTATCTATCTGTGCAACAATCAGGATAAATGAAATCAAATTTATGGATAGGTAATGCAGTCGCAATTGTGCATGCATACTTTATGATGGATTTTGGTATGCTTGAAATGACAACACCCAAAATTTGAAATTCTCCTCCAGCTGGGAACACTTCTAATTGAACGGTTTGACACATAAAAGGTAAAGGTATTTGCCATTGACAAGGTTGTCAAGTCATGTCTGACCGTAGGGGGCGGTGCTCATCTCTATTACTAAGCCAAAGAGCCAGCACTGTCAGAGATTACTCTGTGATCATGTGGCCAGCATGATTGTGCAGAATGATGTATACCTTACCACCAAAGTGCTACTTATTTATTTATTTGCATTTGAATGCTTTTGAACTGCTAGGTTGGCAGAAGCTGGGACTTGTAACAGGAGCTCACCCCATCATGCAGCACCCAGGCCTCAAACTGACAACCTGCTGATCTTTTAATAAACAGAGTCATCGGCCTTAACTACTTGAGCCACTGAATCCCTCCAGCTGGAAACGCGTCTAATCAATTGGTTTGACACATAACTTGCCTGTAAAATAGTTCTAACACTGTGAGTAGAAAGGTCAATAAGGTAAAAAGACTTCACTTGGAACTGAGAAAAGAAATCAGAGAATCAAACAATGAAATGAGACAGGAAATTAGAGATTACAGGGCGGAAACAAAAAGAGAACTGAAACATGAGTCAAACTTAATCAGACAAGATCTAGACAAGATCAACAAGGATATAAAGAAAATGACAGGTAAAGTGGAGAAACTAGAACACACACACACACACACACACACAGGAAGGTAAAATGGAAGAAGTCCCAACAGGAAGATCAGAGTTCAGTACTAAGACTCGAATTGAAACAGAGAGAATGATGTATTAAGCTGAGGGGACTTCTAGAACAGCCAAATGAAAATTTCTATGAGTATCTACTACCATATTTCACAAAATATCTAGATAAATTTCCTCAACAACTTGAGGGTGATTTGGAAAGAATGTATAGATTGAACTCGAGAATAGCGAAAATTAAGACACTTCCACAAGACATAGTGATCTACTGGGTTAGAAAAAAAAATACTAGAGACCCTTTCTTACAAAGTAATTACAAACCAAGACTGGTAATAGAAGAAAATGAGATTCAGGTTAAAATCTTGAGAAAGAGGAGAGACTACTAATTTCTGACTAAACAACTGAAGTATTATAGAATACCATTTGGATGGAAGAGCACTGAAGGATTATCCTTAATGTGGAACCAAAACAGATACAAATTGAATTCAATAGAAAATACAAGTGAATTTTGGAAAGAACATAGAAAATAAATAGAGAAACAAACATTGGAAAAGCCTGATTTGGAGAGAGAAGACAGAAGAGGTAAACAAAGAATTTATTATAGGAAGACTGGGAAGGACCAAGTGGATAAAGATGAAGGAGAAGAGGAAGAATATGTGGACAGTCATGAAAGGGAAGGAAGGAGTAGAAAGAGAGAAAGAGGCAGAGAAGCCTGCTTAAGTGAGGGAAAAGAAAGAGAAATAGAAGAGAAATAATGGAAGGAACACACAACAGATGATGAAGAAGAAAATCTAATGAAGGAAAGAGAAGTAGAGAAGAGACAGCAGCAGAAGAAGGTGAGGATAGCATAGAAGAAGAAGAAGACATTGAATAAACTATATGTAGGTAACTGTTTAACTTGGGTGTCCCCACCTTGCTCCATCTCTGATTAAATTGAAGTGGAATTTAGAATGGAAATAATATGTCTTCAAAAAACACACATCAAAAGCTCTAAAAAAAGACTAATTAGAAACAAAAAATGGGAAATGACTTTATTTTGAAACCTAAGAATTGGAAAAAAGGATTAATAATATATGTTAAAAACCAAATTGAAGCAAAAGAGATAATGAATGACCTTATAAGTTATTTTATAGTTGTGGAGGTGAATTGGAGTGGAGAAATTATGTTAATTATAGGAATTTATGGCCCGCAATAAAACAAAGGCACATTTTATCAGAGATTACAATTAGAGATTTCTCAATATGACTATGAAAATGTACTAATTATGGGAGATTTCAATGGAGTAGTAAATCCCAATTTAGACAGAAAATAGGATAGTAAAATAAAAATAAATCAGGGTAAATAACCAAAATCTTTTTTTCTTTTTTTTTGAATTAGTGGATAGCTATGCACTGAACGATGTGTGGAAATATTTACATAATGATACCAAAGATTATACATTTTATTTGACTAGACATTGTTCATTCTCAAGAATAAATATGATTTGGTTTCCTATGATCTTGAATAAATGTATTAAATTGGTTGATATATTAACCTGAACAAAATCAGATCACAATCCAGTTATCCTCACTTTGTATGAACAGAGGAAACACAATATATGGAGATTAAAAGATGAAATGATACAAGATCAGCCTTTAATCATTAAAGCAAAAATTAGATTATTCTTTAAAGAGAACATGACAAAGGACGTAAAAATGCCTACTATTTGGGATGCTGGGAAAGTGGTACTATGAGTTTTTTAATTAACCAAGATACTTATCAAAAGAAAATTAAGAAAGAAAAAAGTCAAAAATTACAAAAAGTAGTAACTCAAGAGGAGAAAGAACTTAGAGAAGTACCAGGAGATAAAAATATAGTAGAAGAGATAAAACTATTGCAAAAGCATTTGGCTAGGAAAGATACAGTGGAAATAAGGAAAAGATTGAAGACACTGAAGCAAAAGAATTTTGAACATGCAAATAAGGGAGGTAGATGGCTGGCTGAAAGACTCAGGAATGAAAAGAAAAAGAAACCCATAACTAAAATTATAGATGAAGATAAATAGTAATACAACAAAAGGAGATAAAGGAAATATTCCACAAATTCTATTCAATTTTATACCACTATCTACCAGTAAAAACAGAAAAAATAAGGCAGTATTTGAATAAACAGGAATTTGAAACCCCAAATGAAGATCAACTTAATAAGTTTAAATGGATATATCTCTACCACTGAGGTAATAGATGCAATCAAAAAATGCAAAGAGGGCAAAGCACCATTATATTATAAAAGCTTTATGGAAGAATCGTGTGTCCCATTGTAACAGACTATGAACTCTATATTATATGAAGGACTACCTCCATCCTGGACAGAAGCAGATATAATGGTCATACCAAAGGAATGGAAACAAGTAACAGATCTGAAAAATTATAGGCCAATTTCTCTCCTAAATATTGATTACAAAATTTTTACTAATATATTGGCTAATAGATTAAAAATTATTTAAGGTATTGGATATTCAAAGACCAAAGAGGTTTTTTGCCCCAGTGACAAAAGTGAGAAAATTTAAGAGTTGTATTAGATGTGTTAGAATATTACAAGAGGCACAATGAAGGAAAATTAAGACTAATATTTGTGGATTTAGAAAAGGCTTTTGATACAGTTAATTTGTCAACATTGTTTGAAATTTCAGAAAGAATGTAATTAAGCTACAAATTTATTAAATGGATAAAGGAATATATAAAAAACAAAAAGCAAAGGTAGTAGAAAAAGCTGCCCACTATTGCCTCTTTTATTTTTGGTATTAATAGAAAGATTAATTAAAGAAAATAAAAGCCAACATCAGATCCATGGAATTAGAATTAAGAATAGCTATAAAATAAAAGCTTTTGCTGACAATTTGGGTTTTTTTGTGTTTGTTTTTTTTTTGTTGTTGTTGTTTTTGTTTTTAGATAATCCATGTGATTGTGCAGGTAGATTAGTTGAAATTTTACAAGAATTTGGAGAAATAACAGGTTGTAAATTAAATAAAGTCAGCAATCCTTACCAAAAAATGACCAAAATAAAAGAAAAAGAATTGAGTAATGAAATAGGAATGGCGATACAAACAAAAGTTAAATATTTGGGAATAACAATTTCAAAGAAAACTATATATATATATCTGTTTGAAGAAAACTATAAGAAAATATGGAATGAAATTTTAAAATATATGCTAAAATGGAATAAAAAAACAACTGTTGTTAGGGAGGATTTCAGACATCAAAATGCTAGCATTGCCAAAAATGCTTTTTTTTATTTCAAATGATTCCAGAGATAAATGCAGATAAACCCTTCAAAATCTGACACAAGGATCTAAATACCTTTATTTGGCAAAGGAAAAGACCAAGGGTCATACGAAAGATATTAGAAGATGCAAAGGAAAGGGTAAAGTTAGTAGTACCTAATTTGAAATTATATTTTGAGTCATGCTGTTTCACATGGATCAAGGAATGGATTCTTTTGGAAAATAGCAAACTATTATTATAAACTATAGAAGAGGATGATTTATATTTTGGTTGGCACGTGTATTTAGGTTATGATAAACTAAAGGCTAATAAAGATTTTAATTCTCACTGTGTGAGGAAAGCATTGCTCCGAGTATGAAGAAAATGTAAAGTTAGATGTATGCTAAAACTCCCCCTCAGGTTCTCACCTCAGGAAGTGATCCAGTGTAGAGAAACATCACAAGGGATAAAACATATGAGCAACTATTAAAAAAATATAGCAATAGAAACTTCAGCTTGAAAAATCAGGAAGAATTAAACAGTTAATGATATAAATTAGATTGTTTCCCATTTAGACAAATTTTAGAATGCTACAGAACAGATAATAAATTACAAGGATTTAGAAAGAACAGTACTGACTTCGATAAGATAATATTAGCTGATAATAAAAAAATGGATTAGGAATTTTTATGTAGTACTATTGAAATGGGAACTGGAGGATGAGATAGTGAAAGAAAACATGATACAATGGGCCAAAAACATTGGCCATCTGATAGAATTGTCTAGATGGGAACATACATGGAACAAAGGAATGAAATACACTATGGGGGATGCAGGTGGGCAGCCGTGGGCTGCCCTAGGAAGCAGAGGATTGAGGCCGAGGCTGCCCCACATCTTGGCCCCAATCCTCCCTTCTGCCAGCCCTGGAAGGAGCACTAAAATGCCGGTCCTTCCAGAGCCAGCGGAAGGGGATCATCAAGAACTGCCACGCTGCTCTTCTGTGCCACTTCCAGCACAGTGAGTGATAACGCTGTACTGGGAGGATGTATTTGGGGCACACGATGCATAACAGCACACACCCTGATGACATCCTCAGTGAGGGGTTGAGGCGGCTGCCATGTGGCTGCCCCTCCCCTTCTGTGCCTTCAAGATGGCACTTTGCGCCATCTGCAGAGGCCCTATATCTCAGAATCTCAGAGATAATTATTATAAATTATATTTTAAGTGGTATCTTACACCTGAGAAAATATCTAAAATTTACAAAACCAAAAGTAATCTATGTTGGAAGTATGGGAACGAACTGGGTACTCTATATCATTGCTGGTGGACGTACAAATTCATAAAGAGTTACTGGACTAAAGTAAATGAAGTTATATACACCATCCTTCAGATAAAGATCCAAATCTGTCTAGAATTTTACTTGTTAAATATGTCGGAGGAGAATTTGGGGAAAAAACTTTGGTAAAATCCTTTTTTATTTAGTTACTATGGCAAGAATGACATTGATGCAAAAATGGAAATTAAAAAAATTCCGAGCATAAGAGAATGGTTAATAAAACTATATGATGCTATTGAGATGCATGAACTGACACAATTTATGAGATTGGAGCCTATCCAAGAAAGAGGAATGGAAACCAATACTAGTATATTTGGACTGTGAATGGGAAAAACTGGCTGCATTTGGTTTTTAATACCAATTGCCAAAGGTCAAAGAGGAAATACAATTAAACAGAAAACATATAACTAATGTGGAAGGGGTATTGGAGGTGGATATAGAAGAGGACACTTGCGGGAATGGAAGTAGAAACTTGGTTCAGAAATATTAAGATAATATTGTGTAAGGGATAGGGTCAAATTGTAAAGAAATACTAAAGAATTCCAAGAATTAAAGAAGTATAAGAAACAAAATAAAGTGGTAAAATAAAGACTTAATATAAAAATAGGTGTGTATAGGGAGGAAGAACTGTGAAATAAATGATTGTCCTATTTGAGAATTAGTTAAAGCTTAAATATTAACACAAACAGAACAGGGAAATATGTAAGATCTGGGATAAAGAGTTAAGGTTCAAGATACAGATGAAGCAAGGAAGCTTCTCTTTAGCTGATAGTAGATAAGAAGGGCAAATATGTATGATGTAATAAGCCAGTACTGAGAAGAAGGAAGTCTAGAATGCATAGTATGGCAAGGAAGTAAAGTAGCGGGGAGGTAAGAAAAGAGATGAATGGAATATGTGAAGGAAGTGAGAGGATGTAGATGAACATAAGAGAATGTAGATGAAGGTATGAGAATGTGAGGAGAGGAAGAGACAAATTGTGAGGAGGATGAAAGGAGATGAGAAGGGGTAAGGGAAAGAGATAGAGAAGGAGGAGGATGGTAAGGAAGGATAAGGAAATGGAATCCGAAGTTAGAAAGGAAGTAAGGTTGGGACTGAAGATTTGTAAGGTGAATGTAGAAAGGAATATAGAAAAGAAGGTGAAGCAGAGGGTGGAGAAAGATAAGAAGATTGGAAGAATGCTGAACAACTAACATGGTTAATTTATGTTTATTTTTGTAATCCATAGGTTTGTGAATCCATGGTTGCAGGTCTGTTATTTGTTATTAATTGTATTGTATAAATGTGTTTTTGTTTTGTTTTGTAAATTTGGAATGTTTAGAATGTTTTGGAAAGTTTAAATTTGTATAATAAAATTTATTTAATAAAAATGTTTAAAATAAAAAAGAAAGAAAGAAAGGTCAATAAGGTGAAAAGTACTCTAAGGGCCTCAGCAGACGACTAATAGAGTTGTCTTGGAGGCCAGGAAGAGGAGGAGCAGCTGCACGGCCGGCGATCCCAGGGCAACCTCCCACCGCAGCGTCCGCACACGCTGCGGTGGCTAAGTCAGGGAAAGTGCGCCCTACGCGTTTAGGGTGCACTTTCCCTGACTTATGAATGGAGCGCTATTTTGGCGCTCCTTTCAGGGATGCCGCAGGAGCGCCGCGGTGCGGAGGCTGCGGTCCCGCGGCGCTCCGTCCGGCAGCATCCTGGAAGCACTCGTGTGCTTCCCCCCAATGGCGCTTTAATATTATGCCTTTAATTGACTCTGAATAGCAAAATTTTCTTTAAGTTTCAAATCCTTTCAGGTTCCCTGCCTCCACTGCTTTTGGAGCCTTCTAATTTGAAACAACAACTTAAGAAAAGGCAATATATTTTGTATAGTCAGAACAAACTAAACAGAATTTAAATAAACCTCTCTCTCTCTCTCACACACACACACACACACACACCTTTCCAGAACTGAGCAAAAATGTAAATGTATTGTTCTGCTACCTTTTTCTTCTGTGAGATGGCTAAACTACCCATATTTTCCAGCGTATAAGATGATAGGGCGTATAAGATGACCCCCAACTTTTCCAGTTAAAATATAGGGTTTGGGATATACTCGCTGTATAAGACGACCCCTCTTCCAATGGGGGAAAATGAGAAAGTGTTGGGGGGAAGGACTGCCAATATACTAGGTGATGCATTCTGGGGTATGTACAATTTGCGGCCAAGTAAGTGACCCTGGGCATGTCACACACTCTCAGCCTCAGAGGATGGTAATGGCAACTCCCATTTGAAGAAACATGCCAAGAAAATCCCACGATAAGATTGCCTTAGGGTTGTCATAAGTTGGAAAGGACTTGAAGACACACAAGAACAACAAAAAAGTCTGCAATTGTTTCATAGGTAGTACATGGGAATAGGAGCCAGCATGGTGTAGTGGTTTGAGTGTTGGACTACCACTCTGGAGACCTGGGTTTGATTCCCCACTCTGCCATGAAACCCACTGGGTGAATTTGGACAAGTCACTCACTCTCAGCCTCAGGGGAAGGCAATGGCAAACCTCCTCTGAACCAGTCTTGCCAAGAAAACCCCGGGATAGAGGTTCAACTCTTATCCACTGCTGCTTCCTCCTCCTGCCTCATGCCACACCACACCACCCCTTCCTCCCCCCTCCTCCTCCTCTAACCTGACTTCCTCTCTTCTCCCACCTTCCACCATGCCACACCTTCTTCCTCCTCCTCTGCCTTCCTCCTCCTCCTCAGCGTATAAGACAACCCCCGACTTTGAAGAAGATTTTCCTGGGTTAAAAAGTAGTCTTATATGCCAGAAAATACTGTAATCTAATTACAAAGACAATTATGTAGACAAGTCAGATTAATGTTTACAATTATTAGAAGCTGGCATCTAGACATTCAGGTCTTGTTTGAAGTACAAACAGAATTATTTAGATAACTTAAACAATTATATTTCTTATTAATTGCCCTTCACAAAAATCAATAAACTAATTAGGAATATCGTTGTGTAATCTTAAGTAATTAGCCATTGATCCCTGAACAGTAAGATAGATACTAACAGGTACCTTTGTGTGTTGAAGAGGTGATTAAAATACATTATGGAATGGATAGCTGGACTTTGGCCCATCTTCAAAATTATATTTACCACAAAGTGCCATGTAATATGGAATTCAAATCAAAATTAGAGGTTCCTCCTCAGAAAAATCAGGATTTTTGAGGAAATTAAAATAGTTTTTATACATGGAAGTTCTCCACATGTGTCCCAACTAGCAATTTTAAGCAATCTCTATTTATTTGGGGGGTGGGGGGTGAGTGGAGGAAATATGTGAGCTGCTGAAGCTTAGAGTGGAAACTACTGGGTCTCTATGCATCAACCACCTGTGATGACGAGCTACGGAACTGCAACCTGTAGTATCTGTGTACTTGGTTAGTTAGTAGTTCAGCCATGCTCAGCCTCCTGGTCTATTCATAATTCTGGACAGGAAAGCCTATAGCAGGGATTTCCTGCATCATGTTCCAGTGAAGCTTGCTTGAGCAATAAAAAATTCATAAGACCAAGTTTTCTTTTACCAATTAAGTCTTAAGGTACCACTTTTCTCTGTCAAAGTTGTGCCTATAAGACTTGCATGTATGAAGAAATCCAACAGTTAACATTCCCACACCTGTCTTGCTATACTGTATTTCTATTCATTTGGCTGTTTGGGATCATAGAATCATAAAGTTGGAAGAGACCACAAGGACCATCTACTCCAGGGGTAGGCAACCTTTTTGATCAGGGGGCCGGGTTGCTGTCCTTCAGACAATTGGGGGGCCGAAGCACCAAAATAAATAATTAATTAATTTTAATTTAAAAAATAAAATAAAAAATATATGCATGCAAACTCTCTCAGCCCCAGAAAAGCCATGGCAAAACCCCTGTAGAGATTTTGCCAAGAAAACCCCAAGAACAAGTAATAATAACAATAATCAATATCATCATGGTGGGTGGCGGTGGGTGGTGGCAGCGGCGGCAGGACCGGCCTGGGTCCAGACAAAAGGCCTCGGGGGGCTGCATTCGGCCCCTGGGCCTTAGGTTGCCTACCTCTGATCTACTCCAACCCCCTGCCATGCAGCATGGATAATATTAAAGAAAGACATTGTAAAATATTCATTCCTTTATAATTTTCATGGAAAAGAAAAGAACTTTCATCAAAATTATAAAGTGAAATGGACACAATTGACCTATCCAATTATTATAATTATTATTTATTATCATTTTATTTTCTTATATGCCACCTTCCTCCCAATATAGGGACTCAAGGCAGCAAGCAACAAATTTAAAACAATACAATTTAAAATGGTATAATATTAAAATGTATAAGTATAACATTTAAAAGACAAACCATTTAAAAAGTTAAAGCAGCTATGAGTTAAAATCAAATGTTAAAATACAGACCTTAAATTTTAAATATACCTTCAAATTTAAACAGCACAAAATTCCAGAGCTGAGCTCTGAAAAGCTCTGAAAAGTATGGATTTTCTTTTTTCCAGAGAGAATGGAACTACCTCCTCCTCCTCCTCCTCCTCTTCTTCCTCCAATAATTTACCGTATTTTTCGGCATATAAGACGCATCCAATTTTAAAGGAGGAAAATCTAGAAAAAAAAGATTCTTAACCAAATACTGTAGTAAAATATTTTATATCAACTGTATAAAGTTAACAGCAGTTTAAGAACAATTTTAAGTTGTAAATGTAAGTTTAAGCCAGCAGCAGGGCCAGGTATTGCACAAATTCCCTGCCCAACTTTCTTGCAAGTCTCCTGTCGCCTTATGGTGACTCCATGAATTTCTTAGGGATTTCTTAGGCAAGGAAGACTCGAGAAGTGGTTTTGCCAGTTCTTTCCTCTGAAATACAGCCTGCAGCACCTGGGATTCTTTGGCAGTCTCTCATCCAAGGACTATCCAGGGCTGACCCTGCTTAGCTTCCAAGATCAGATGGACTGGTACCTTTGGAGTTTTTAGGCCATTGGCTTATGGAGTAATTTATGGCTTATTTTGACCCTACCATGAGGGTTTTCTTGGCAGATTTCTTCAAGGGGGGGGGTTGCCATTTCCATCCTCTGAGGCTGAGAGAGTGTGACTTGGCCAGAGTAATCCAGTGCCTTGGAGTAATTTCTGGCTCATTTTGACACTACCATGAGGGTTTTCTTGGCAGATTTCTTCAGAGGAGGGAGTTTGCAATTTCCACCCTTTGAGGCTGAGACAGTGTAACTTGGCCAGGGTAATAATCCAGTGCCTTGGAGTAATTTCTGGCTCATTTTGATCCTACCATGAGGGTTTTCCTGGCAGATTTCTTCAGAGGAGGGAGTTTGCCATTTCCACCCTCTGAGGCTGAGACAGTGTAACTTGGCCAGGGTACTAATCCAGTGCCTTGGAGTAATTTCTGGCTCATTTTGATCCTACCATGAGGGTTTTCCTGGCAGATTTCTTCAGAGGAGGGAGTTTGCCATTTCCACCCTCTGAGGCTGAGACAGTGTAACTTGGCCAGGGTAATAATCCAGTGCCTTGGAGTAATTTCTGGCTCATTTTGATCCTACCATGAGGGTTTTCCTGGCAGATTTCTTCAGAGGAGGGAGTTTGCCATTTCCACCCTCTGAGGCTGAGACAGTGTAACTTGGCCAGGGTAATAATCCAGTGCCTTGGAGTAATTTCTGGCTCATTTTGATCCTACCATGAGGGTTTTCCTGGCAGATTTCTTCAGAGGAGGGAGTTTGCCATTTCCACCCTCTGAGGCTGAGACAGTGTAACTTGGCCAGGGTACTAATCCAGTGCCTTGGAGTAATTTCTGGCTCATTTTGATCCTACCATGAGGGTTTTCCTGGCAGAGTTCTTCAGAGGAGGGAGTTTGCCATTTCCACCCTCTGAGGCTGAGACAGTGTAACTTGGCCAGGGTAATAATCCAGTGCCTTGGAGTAATTTCTGGCTCATTTTGATCCTACCATGAGGGTTTTCCTGGCAGATTTCTTCAGAGGAGGGAGTTTGCAATTTCCACCCTCTGAGGCTGAGACAGTGTAACTTGGCCAGGGTACTAATCCAGTGCCTTGGAGTAATTTCTGGCTCATTTTGATCCTACCATGAGGGTTTTCCTGGCAGATTTCTTCAGAGGAGTGAGCTTGCCATTTCCACCCTCTGAGGCTGAGACAGTGTAACTTGGCCAGGGTACTAATCCAGTGCCTTGGAGTAATTTCTGGCTCATTTTGATCCTACCATGAGGGTTTTCCTGGCAGATTTCTTCAAGGGGGAGACTCTTTCCACCCCCGTCCTGGGTGCTCCAATGGACTCTTCCTGGGATGGGAGGATGTCCTCTGACCCCAGGAAGAGTCCATTGAAGCACCCAGGATGGGGGTGGAAAGAGGAGGAGCACATTCAACTAGCCAGGAAAAGAGGACTCTTTCCACCCCCGTCCTGGCTGCTCCAATGGGCTCTTCCTGGGATGGGAGGAGCCCACTGGAGCACCAAGGCTGAGGTTGAAATGAGGCCTACTTTTAGCCTAGGCCTCGGCAGTTTGCCCTCAGCTTGTATATTCGCTTCATTAGGCGCAGCAACTTCCCCACCCTCATTTTGGGGAAGAAAAAATGCGTCTTATATGCCGAAAAATACGGCAGTCTATTTATTCTATATCAGCTAACCAATGAAACTCACATGTACAGTTGCCTGAAGAATGTGTTTGCAATGAACAAACTGTTGTCCTTACAAAATACGATAAGTTAGGGCCTTTACAGACTGCCAGAAATAATGCAGCTTGAGGCCACTTTAACTGTCCTGGCTCAGTGCTAAAGAATCATGGGAATTGTATTTTTTTTCTGGGACATTGAGCCTTCTCTGTCTGAGAGCTCTGGTGCCACAATAAACTACAGTTCCCATGATTCCTTAGCACTGAGCCAGGACAGTTAAAGTGGCCTCAAGCTGCATTATTTCTGGCAATCTGTAAAGGCCCTTACTCTCCTGCTTCATTATTTAATTTTAGGCCAAATTCTCCAGTCATGCTTGACTCTACTCTGTCTCCTACTTTTGCTTCCAAGCACCTATTATCAGCTATTATTATCTACATTTTGTTTTGGTGTGTAATTAATTTCTTCTTTGATGCTATTATAGATTTTTGATTTCTTCTTCTGCCTCTGTGATAGAAGCATAAACCTGGATTAAAGTTATATTGATAAATTTGCCATGCAGTCATATTGATAATTTTGTGAGATTTTACATTATATCCCCAATTGTTTTTTGCTATATCACAGCTCAGTATTAATGCCACTCGGGCTTTTTTTTTTTTTTTTAATTTCATTTCCAGAGTAAAACAGTAATTATCTGATTGACAATGACCCAATCCCACCTCCTTTACTTTGCTCACCTCAAATATTGCAAAGTTTATACATCTCATTTCTTGTTTTATAATTTCTAGCTTACTCTGATTTATGCTTCTGATGTTCCTTGTATCTACTATTTGTATTCTGCAGTTTCTACTTTCCTTTCACATCTGAGCATATCAGCATTCAGCACCTTGGAATAGCTTCTTTAACATTCAGGCTAAAACATTAAGCAGATTCACTAATTCGCCACTGACATGGAAATCACCAGCCACCATTTAGTGTGCTCTAAGTTTTTTGTACTTCTTCAACTGAGACTCACACAGTTGCTACTCTAGAGACAAAAATACAGTTATGGACATTTTAAAAAGCAAACAGCAGAATCATCGTGCTTTTAAGTTCACACTGTTTTAGGTTTTCCTTTTAAATTACCAAAGCAAAAAAAAAAAGCAACAATTTTTCTTTTTCAAGTGATCTCTAACAGTTGTGGTCCCACCCCAATGACTTGAAAATCTAGGGCAAAATAACTAGGAAAGGGATGTATCATGGCTTATAATAAAGGTCAAACTGCAATAAACTACTTCAGCACTAAATTTGGCTACTTCATAATAAAGACTCATGAACAAATCACACTTCCAAGTCCATTCTCTCATTTCCATGAATCACCACCAGCTTTTTTTACATGACACAGCAACACAGATTCCAAGAAGATGGGCAGCTGGAGCCTTCAGATATGTCTGAGCAAAGCAAACCCCTCATCATTGTGACAGGTGAGTGTGTGAAGAGAGAATTTCTTTGTTTTCCTTAATGATAAGATACCCATTACACCCTTCCATGGTATCTCTATCCAAAGGGGCTTGGGAACCAGAATTAGCACATGCTCATACATGAAATTACAGAAGTGCCCAACCATAAATCATTGTGGTAGATATTACATATGCTTCCTGCCCTAGTTTTTGAGAATCAGTCCTATGATGGTTCTAAAATCAAATCTGTGCTTGCTAGACTTACTAGGGGGTAAATCTTTGCTAATTTTGTTCCTCCATGCATGAATAAATATTTTCTACACAGCAAAACAAAACAAAACCATGTCCTTTGTGAAAATGAATTTTGCTCAAATGAAGTTCTGGAGTGTGAAGAATCTGTTATCCCTTTCCTCAGAGGTGAGTGCTGCCATATTCTACCTAGACGAAACCTCCTCAGATGAGGAAAGATGAGGAAAGAGAAGAGATTAGATGAGTCCAGATAACAGGCTCCAAGCAGAACAAGAGGAGGCTGGCAGTCTTACCCCGGAGTCTGGACCAGCACATGCTGACATTGAAAATAAGACATTGGAGGCTTCATCCTTTGGAGTGTTGCAAAGTAAAGGCTAGTCTTACATGTAAGTTTATTATGTGCATTGATGCAGATTTTTCACATTCACATCAACAGTTAATTGTCTTCACTTTCCTGTGAAAATATGCATCTATTTCTATCTATATTCACTCTTCCTTTGCCAAAAAGTGCTGTCACAGGGAAGATGGAGCAGATTAGTGGTTGATTCCTGCAGAGGAGAGAATTAAATCCAAAATGGTTGATAGTGCAGAGAAGCATATCTTCACTAAATATTAGGAGAAGCTTCCTAATAAGGAGCACTGTTTAATAGTAGAGATGACTACCTTGGGAGGTGGCAGGATTTTTCTTCACTGACCATGTATTTTTCTTCATTGACCACTGACTAAATGGCCATCAGTCAGGAATGCTGTAATTGGGGGGCGGGGCCTGAGCAATGGCCGGGTAAGGACTGCCTGAGCTTTCCGAGTGCTCGGAAATAGATAATTGCAGTAAAAAAAAAAACCTCCCAAAGAGAGAAATGTTGACTCTTTGAGATGAATTTATAACAAGAAGATACAAGGAACATAAAAGGTAAAAAAAAAATTATTATTATCTCAAGAGTAGACTTAAAATAGCTTACTTTCGTTTTGTGGGGGACGGAGAATCACGGAGGAAGCTTGTCCGCCGTTAAAAAGATTAACGAGGCAGCTAGAGGCTGTTAAAATTGGACTTTGAGATAAGGAATTAAGCTTTGTAACTGCCTTAAAGTGAATGGAATTAACCCACAAATCATAAGTGGCTAGAAGCTTGAACGAGAGGAGATAAAAGTACTATCCACTTCTGACTGCTTAAAAGGGAGGAACTGGGAGGTGAATAAAATGGAGTGAATATTAAATAAGTGTATATGTCAAAAAGGCCAAAAATATTAGGGGGAAAGCTTTGGAAGAGAGGTTTAAGACAAACTGAGAAAGATAAACCTTCAGATAGAGCCTTCAGAAGACTTGTTAGATTGGAACAAACTGAACAAAAAGAAATGTTAAGAAGCCCCCCTAAAAAAAATGGCTACTTATACAAGTTCACTCCCAGAGAAGAAGGGAGAAGGAAAGGGGAAGGATAAAACAGATGCAGGAACAGGAGCAAAAGCAGGAATGACGGATTGTGAACAAATGAGGACTATGATTACAGAAATTATGAAGCAGGAAAATGAGATGAGACGTAAAGAGATGAATGATTTTCTGGAAAGACAGAAAAATGAAATATTAGAAGCAAGAAATGCAGACAAGCAAACCTTTTTAACAACAATACGAAATGAAAGAGAGGCTATGAGAAAGCAATTTCAACTACAAATGCAACTTGAAAGGAAAAGTTCAGATGAAAAGTTTATGGAAATACAAAGAAATATAAAACAAATACAAGAGGATGTGCAAACATTAAAATCAGATAACAAGGAAAGCAAGATTATACAAGGGAGACAACAAAGAGAAATTGAAACCAATAGAGCTAAATTGTCTGAAATGGACAAAAAACTTATATATCTGCAGGATTATCAAAGAAGAACCAATTTTGTTATTAAGAATATACCAGAGTTGGAGAAAAGAGATAGAAAATATGATTTGCAATCAAAAATTTTGAAATGGTTACAAGAAATCTCCCCATCCTTAAACTGGACTGAATCAGACTTTGAAAAAATTCACCGCATTGGACCAGTGACGAACAGGATGGCACCACGAGATGTAATAGCAAGAGTAATTAACTATAATAAAAAGGAAGGACTGATGAATATGGTGAGGAAGAATCCGGAAAAATTAAAATTTCAAGATGTCGATGTAGAAATTTATAACGACTATTGTCTTCAAATGAAAATGTGGAGAAGAGAGATGAAACCGTGTACTACTATGTTGAGAGGAGCGGGAATTTACTACACTTGGGGACATCCTATATTCCTGAAATTTCAAAAAGCAGGAAAGAGATATAGGATTGATTCAGTGGAACAAGGAATACAATTGTTGAAAGATCTTGGGATATATAAAGAAGAAGAAGGAACAACTGGAGAGTCTAAAAAATCTAAAGGGAATGGAGCTGTCGTCCAGGTTGGAGTGTTGGGAGAAGAAGAATTATTGGGAGCATGTGGAGGAAGCGGACTCCCATAGATGAAAAGAGAAATTACTGCAATTAAGCACAAAGTTAAATTTATTGTTTTTATGAGCACTCGGGGGGTGGGCGGTTTCTTTGGGCCTTGGGATGTCTTTGTCACCCCTCTCCACAGGGGTAGCTTCGGCGACCGGGGCTAGAGCAATGCGCTCTAGCAAGAAGAAGTGGAGAGGTAAATGGGACTTGGGGAGGGAAGGGAGGGGAAATAGAGGGAGGAGGGAAGGGATAGGGTTTACACAAAATGGAGCCATTAGAGAAATAAATAAATGGTATTATGGTAGATAAACTGAAAATTTCAACTTTAAACACCAAAGGTGTTTAAAGAAGGATTGAAGCTTTATTACGAAGAGATTCAGCAGGTATAATTTTTATTCAAGAAACGCACCAACAGAAAGAGGGGGAAAATGAACTGAAACTGAATTGGACAAAGAACTATGAGAAAGCATTTGGAAATTCAAAATCAAAAAGGGTAGCAATAATAATTGCAAAAAAATGTAATTTTGTAATAAATAAAGTAATAAAAGATGATGAAGGAAGATATATAATAATACAGGGAGAACTAGGGGAAGATAATTATATACTTGTGAATGTATATGCACCAAATGAAAAACAAGAAGAGTTTTATGAAAGAGTGTTAAAGAAAGTGGAAAGAATACAGAAGCAATATGTAATTATAGCAGGAGATTTTAACATGCAAATAGATAAGATTAAAGATAAATCTAACCCCTCAGTAAAGGATAAACATAGAAATATAACAAACTTAAATAAAATAATGAATAAAAGGGAATTTAAAGATGTCTGGAGACTAGTAAAAGGGGATGAAAAGAAATATACATATTATTCTGCTGTACATAAAACATATACTAGAATAGATTACATTTTTGTTTCAAAAAATATGATAACTAAAGTTTTAGATAGTGAAATATCAAGTATAAAAGTAAGTGACCATGCCTTGGTGAGTGCAGAATTTATTATTAAGAAAGATTATGAACAAATAAAGAAGTGGAGGTTAAATACTAAGATATTGAATTATAAAGATATAGTAAACAAAATTGAAAAGGAATGGCAAGAAACATGGGATATAAACAATAAGGAAGTGACAAAAGGATTGTTATGGGACACGATGAAGGCAGTAACAAGAGGAATATGTATGAAAGAAGCATATAACCTTCGAAAAAGACAGGAAGAAAGGAAAAAAAATTAGAAACAGATATAGAACAATTAGAGTATAAATATATATAGCTAATAGAAATCAACAGATTTACGTAGAATTGAGGGCAAAAAGGGAGGAACTGCAAAAGATAGAGATAGATGAAGTACAGGAAAATTTGATTTATTTAAGAAGGGAATATTTCGAATATAGTAATAAAAATTCAAAAATGTTGGCCAGAGCCACACAGAAAAAGAAAATGGAAAGTATGATAAATATAGTGAAGGATAGATCTGGGATGATGTGTAGAATGATGAAAGAAAAAATAAAATTTTTTGAAGAATTTTATAAAGAATTATATCAAGCAGGAAAAAATCCAATAGATAAAATAGAAAATTATGTAGAAGAAAATTGGGGACAAACAATAATGGAGGAAGATAAAGAACTATTGGAAAAACCCATTGAAAAGGAAGAGATAATAGAGGTAATTAGAAAATTAAAAAATGGCAAAAGTCCAGGAATGGATGGTTTGGGACCTGAATATTATAAAGTGTTTGAAAATATATTAATTCCAAAGTTGTTAGAATTATATAATGGAATATTACAAGGAGAGAAAATGCCTTTATCATGGTCTCAATCATTAGTAATATTAATACCAAAAGTAGATAAAGATCCAACTGATCCAGGGTCATATAGACCTATATCATTAATAAATCAGGATGCAAAGATATTAACAGCAATAATAGCAAATAGAATGAATAAATGTGTGTATAAATATATAGGAAAAGATCAATGTGGTTTTGTGAAGGGAAGACAAATGTCTAATTTAGTAGGAAGAGTTTTGAGTAAAATACATGTAATTGGGAGAGAAAAATTAAAAGCAGGAATTTTAGCATTAGATATATTTAAAGCTTTCGACTGTGTGGAATGGCCAACATTAAAAATAATTATGAAAAAGTTTGGAATGGGAGAAAAAATGAGGGGACTAATAGATCAACTATATTGTGATAACTCAATAAAAGTAATAGTTAATGATGGAATTACAAAGGAAATAAAAGTAACGAGAGGTACAAGGCAAGGATGCCCGTTGTCACCAATATTATTTGCAATGGTTATAGAAATGTTAGCAAATGTTATTAGGAAGGATAGTAGTTTGGAAGGAATAGGATTGGGGAAAAAAACATAAAATTAGTTTATTTGCTGATGATACATTATTAACTATTAAAGACTTAAAGGATAAAATAGGAGAAATTAAGGAACATTTGAATTTATTTGGTGAGATAACAGGACTTCAAATTAATTGGAATAAAACAGAAATGATGTTATTTAATTATACAAAAAAGGAAGTATCAGAGCTTATGAAGCAAAAAGAATTAGGGATAAGAATAAAAAGTAATATAAAATATTTAGGAATTAATATAACAAAAGATTTAAAAGAAATGGAAGAGAAAAATTTCTTAGTATTATGGAGAGAAGTTGAAAAAAAAATAGTAGAATATAAGAAAATTCGATTATCATGGTTTGGAAGAATAGCGTTAGTTAAAATGAAAATTTTACCAAAATTAAATTTCCTATTTAGAATGATACCACTAAAAATATCAGAAGTAGAATTAAGTAAATGGCAACAGTTACTAAATGTATATTGTAATGGAGGGAAAAGATGTAGATTAAATAAACAATTTTGGTATGAGTCTCAGAAAAAAGGAGGGCTAGGCCTCCCTAATATAAAAGGATATTATGAAGCTAACCACTTAAGATATGTAATAGAAGGAATGCTGAACGTACCAGATTTAGATTGGTTAGAAATGGGGAAAAAAGAGATAGATATGAAAATAGAGAAATTTTTTTTTAAAGAAATTAGTAGGAAAGAAATTAAAGAAATTGGAAATCCATTTATGGAAAATATATTAGAAATTTGGAATAAATATAAAAAAGGATTAATGAATGAAAATTCAATAATAACACCAATAATAATGGAAAAATCTTTCCCCAAAAATTTAAAAGATTTATTAGATAAAGAATTAAAGGAAAGGAAAATAGATAAAATAGAAAATTGGATAGAATTAAAGATAGGAAAAGAAAATATAAAAGAAAAACTTAGGGGGATAAACATGTCTTGGTTACATTTTATGCAAATAGAACAATGGTTTAAGAATTTGAAGAAAAAAAATAGAAAAAGGGAAATATACACATTTTGAACAAATAGTTCAGAAAAGAAAAGGAATGGAGGAAAATGAAAATATGAAAGGCTTAACTAGCAAAATTTATAAAATATTAATGGATAATAAAAGGGAAAAACTACATCAAATTATTTTAAAAGAAATATGGGAAGATGAATTGAAATGCAAAATCTCTGACAACGAATGGAATAAGATTTGGGAACAAAGACATTTGAAAAATTTATCGGTGCGAATTAAGGAAAATTATTATAAATTGATTTGGAAGTGGTATTTGACACCACTGAGATTACATAATATAAATAAAGAAAATTCAAAATATTGTTGGAGAGGTTGTCAGGAAGTAGGGTCATATCTACATATGTGGTGGCAATGTAAATATGTACAAAAATTCTGGGAAATAGTAATATTAGAGATAGAAAAGGTTATGAATATAAAGATAGATAGAAAACCGAATATAGCATTGTTATCAATATATAATGATGTAGAATGGAAGGAGGAAAAAAACCTTGTAACAAATTTGTTTACTGCTGCGAGATTAATTATAGCAAGAAGTTGGAAAACAAAAATAAGTGTGAAATTGGAGGATTGGTATAAGGAAGTTTGGAAGATAGCAATTAATGATAAATTAACATGTAGATTGAAGGTGAAAAAAAGGATTATTGACAAGAAATGATTTTGATGAAATATGGAAAAAATTTATTGAAAATGTATTAAGAATGGAAGACGGGAAATTGCCTCCACGGGAGGAGTTAAGATTTTGGATGGAGTATAAAGATGGAAATGGCTCCGGGGGTGGGGTGCACGGAGGGGATATTTAGGGGGTTTTGTTTAAAAAAAAACAACAACGGCTAAGATGTAAAAGTATATAAAAATGTATGGAAAGTTGATTAATATAAATAAAATTAAAAAAAAAAAAGGAATGCTGTAATTGACCCCTTTATTTCAGATCCTCCTTGAGTGCAGGTCACAAAATGTTCACAAACTTCAAAGAAAAAAAATGTAGATTTGGAGAAATAATGAATAAGACCAAAAGAGAGAGAGAGAGAGAAGTGGTCATGATTGTAAGAATTTAAACTAAATAAGATAATAAATTATATAAATTATATAAACGAGCCAAACAGGAATCAAAATTGAGATCATAACAACTTAGGTAGATGTGGTGTACAGCAACATACCAACATTAGAAAGTCAATACTAGAGGCAAAGATAAATTGGCAGATGATGGAAAGGAAGTAAGGAATGATTGAAGAGGAAGAAAGAAAGTGATGGAAGGTAAGAGTAGGTGAACTGATGGTGAGTGAAGGGAATTTGATGTTAGAAAAGAGTAAGTAAGGAAAACAAGAACACAATAAGAAAGTTTAAAAAATAGGAAAGAAAAGGATAGGAAAGGAAGAGAAGAGGAATAAGAAAGTTAAGGAAAGCCAAGTTAAAGAAGTTAATCTTATAAGGGATGTAGGAGGGAGAAAGGATAGTTCAAGTGGAAGGTTTAAGGAGGGGAGGAATAGTTGAGTGTTATCACTGTCAAATATGTGGAAGGATAAACTAAGATTGTAAAACAATGTAGATAGAGATATGTTTGTTGGTATGTGTGATTATGTAGACTGATGATTGTATGAATAAGATATTTTAAATGCATTTGTTTTTAAATGTTTAATAAAAAACTTCAAAAACCTAAAACAAAACAAAATGTTTACAAAGTGAGTCATATTTTCCATATAAGGTTCCTCTACAATAGTTATTGTCATCCCAGGAATTTTAAAAAATGTTATCTACAATACTTATGAAAATACTTGAGTACTTTCCAGTTTTTAAAGCATTTCACATGCATTATCTAATGTAATGTTTACACCAAGCAGGTTAGGTGAGCTAAGAAGACTAGATAATTTATTCACATATATTTGTGTGAGGTGTTTATAGATGTGGAAAGGAGACTGTGTCTTGACCAGCATGGTAGTTTTTTTTTTCTTTTGCCAGTGAAGCTGTCAGCATGTTAATGAAGATTAGCACGTTCAGACTAAAGTTGTTTCAGCAATTACTTCAGCTTCCACTTATTATCATCCTCCTTTTTCTGGTTTTCCTAGAAGAAATTAAGGGCCTTTGCAGACTGCCAAAAATAGTGCAAATTGAGTCCACTTTAACTGCCCTGGCTCAGTGCTAGGGAATCATGGGAACTGTAATTTTTTTCTGAGACATTGAGCCTTCTCTGTCAGAGAGCTCTGGTGCCACAATAAACTACAGTTCCCATGATTCCCTAGCACTGAGTCAGGGCAGTTAAAATGGGGAGTCAATTTGTACTATTTCGGGCAGTCTGCAAAGGCCCTAAATTCTGTTAGAAAAATATTCTCTGAGCACAGACACAGCAGAGGGTTTTGGTTAGAAAAATTTGAAGCTTCCATCACAAACCTTATTAATACATGAGAATATATTTTCATATTTGCAGCTCCTTATGTTAAAATGATACATATGACTTCTGTTGTCAAGCACTGAAAATACTAGGCATTTTAAATGGTTCACATGTAGAGAGGTATATGCTGGAAATTTAGGCCATTGGCATGAGGGTAACCCTCACTGAATTCTGTGCTTAATTCTAAGCAAACATTCCTAAGAATGTTCATATTAATAAACATGAAATGAACTGGAATTTATTAACATTAAGTAGGATTCATAATAGACATGGGTTTCAAAACACAATAGATTATTCATGCTATGGTTTTTTTAAAAAAAATATCAGTATGAAAGGTCAGTAGTTATTAGCTCTCATAAGTTTTAGTGGGACATATGGGCCTTTGCAGACTGCCAGAAATAGTGCAAATTGAGTCCACTTTAAATTAAGGCACTGCCCTGGCTCAGTGCTAGGGAATCATGGGAATTGTATTTTTTTTCTAAGACATTGAGCCTTCTCTGTCAGAGAGCTCTGGTGCCACAATAAATTACAGTTCCCATAATTCCCTAGCACTGAGCCAAGGCAGTGCCTCAATTTAAAGTGGACTCAATTTGCACTATTTTTGGCAGTCTGCAAAGGCCCATTTGTGTCACTAATTGCTATCTTAACTGGCCTCTACCAATCAATATAGGGCCTTTGCAGACTGCCAGAAATAGTGCACATTAAATTGAGGCACTGCCCTGGCTCAGTGCTAGGGAATCATGGGAACTGTAATTTATTGTGGCACCAGAGCTCTCTGACAGAGAAGGCTCAATGTCCCAGAAAAAAATACAATTCCCATGATTCCCTAGCACTGAGCCAGGGCAGTGCCTCAATTTAATGTGCACTATTTCTGGCAGTCTGCAAAGGCTCTAACTCTCCACTCCTCAGATGCTGTCGAATGTATTTTGCTACTGCCTTAAATGAATAAATAGAAAATATGCAGCCACAATCTAAACAGAATTATCAGTTTTCAGTTAACATCATTTTAATACCCGATTACTGTGTCACAGAACACAGTCCACCATATATATATATATATATATATATATATATATATTTAAAAATATCAGCATAACTTTTTCTTAGAAGGTTTTCTAAGAAGGTTCTGTGTGTTGGTATCTGGATTGAAAAGAGGAATCATAGGTATGTACAATCATTGCAAAGCAACCAAATTACAGAGTAAAAAGAGCAGTAACAGCACAGTAAAAACATTATCAGCACATGGGCCAAATGAAATCAACTATATAGCAGAAAACAAATTAACTTTAATTAATGTTCCATTTATACAAGGGTCATTCCATTAGTTATATGCCTATATAAGTCTGTTTCCATTTATGGAAATTTATGGAAACAGACTTATATAGGCATATAACTAATGGAATGACCCTTGTATAAATGGAACATTAATTAAAGTTAATTTGTTTTCTGCTATATAGTTGATTTCATTTGGCCCATGTGCTGATAATGTTTTTACTGTGCTGTTACTGCTCTTTTTACTCTGTAATTTGGTTGCTTTGCAATGATTGTACATACCTATGATTCCTCTTTTCAATCCAGATACCAACACACAGAACCTTCTTAGAAAACCTTCTAAGAAAAAGTTATGCTGATATTTTTAAATATATATATATATATATATATATATATATATATATATATATGTAAGAGTAAGCAGTGGAGAAAATTAAAGCAAGCCACCAAACCTTCTAACAGCTGATAGGAAAATTACTGTTTCCTCTTTCTTTTTTCAAGGGGTTAGTTGTGCAATCCTAGCCACTGCTGCATATATGCATAGTTGGATTGGAGCCAAAGTGTTTTTCAAAAAAGCTTTGTGATTGTATTGTTCAATTGACAATGACAGAGTTGAAATCAGCATTTGCCTTTGGTTTATTTTGAAAGCCAGTATTACATTTTTCAGAAAAGGAGCAATGGAAGGTCCATTGCAGCAAAGACAACCAAGGATTTCATAGCATTTTTTAAAGTGACTTGTAATAGACTATGGACTAAAAACAGCTGAGTCTTAGGCATGAATTGTTGGGTAACACCCACAGGGTCTGATCTTTAAAAACTTATGTTATATTAAGTACCTTAACCTTTGAATTTCCAGAAGATACTATTTCCTCCTTCCACTTTCTATTTGAGGGATCAGTGATCTATCTATCTATCTATCTATCTATCTATCTGGCCATACACACGGCCCCTAAGGGGTGGCTCTGTGCTGCCCCTCGGAGTGCTGGATCAGGGCTGCGACAACCACATGACGCAGCCCCGATCTGGCTCTTCTGTACTCCTTTGGTGCAGTGTGTCTACACGCTGTGCCAAGGGAGCACTCTGATACCATGCGTCATGTGGTAGGGTGCACGATGTGACAGAAGCATCGGGGCAGCCAGCATGAGTCACCCCACCCCAACTAGAACCATCATTGCCTGTCCCAGCAGCTGGTAAGGCAACCTCCCTCCATTCCAACTGCCACCACTGTGGATTCTGGGGGAGAGAAGAACCATCATTGCCTGTCCCAGCAGCTGGTGAGGCAGCCTCCCTCCATTCCAACTGCCACCACTGTGGATTCTGGGGGAGAGAAGAACCATCATTGCCTGTCCCAGCAGCTGGTGAGGCAGCCTCCCTCCATTCCAACTGCCACCACTGTGGATTCTGGGGGAGAGAAGAACCATCATTGCCTGTCCCAGCAGCTGGTGAGGCAGCCTCCCTCCATTCCAACTGCCACCACTGTGGATTCTGGGGGAGAGAAGAACCATCATTGCCTGTCCCAGCAGCTGGTGAGGCAGCCTCCCTCCATTCCAACTGCCACCACTGTGGATTCTGGGGGAGAGAAGAATCCCCACCCCCGCTGCTGAGGACTGGAGCACCGGCAGCCTTATAATGCGGCCAGACACCATCTCCTCCAGCCAAACATGGAGAGAAGCGGCGCTGGGAGGCTTGGGCTCTTACCATCAGCCCAGGAGACCAACTGTTGCCGGGGAGAAATCAGCTGAGCGTCCTCCTCTGCCCCGCCCCCCGCTGCTGAGGACTGGAGTGCCGGCAGCCTTATAACGCGACCAGACACCATCTCCTCCAGGAGAGAGCCAAGCAGCGCTGGAGCAGCAAGACAGCCCGGGACCCTCACGGACTTGCTAAGTGCCATCAGCTGCGGCGGCGCAGTAAGCTCGCTGGAGGCTTGGTGGCTCCTTCAAAAAGCCGTTCCTGTTCCATCTCCTCCAGGAGAGAGCCAAGCAGCGCCCTTGTCACCGGGCCCTCCAGTCCTTGCTGTACCGGCGCAAACGCCCGGGAAGTGCGGTTGGATATAAGCTCTCCGGCCAGCCAGCCCAATTGATTTTGGGGCTCCAAGGCTAGTTAAACAAGCCTGTGTAAATAAATAGCCTGTGTGAGAAGAGCCATCTGTGGTTTTGGCGACGGGAAGGGATACAGAGACGGTTATTGAGGTAGCATTGGGGAATGGGAGATATGGCAGGAACAGAGTGAACAAATGTTACAAAAGAAGGCGGGATCGCTGTTTAGTAGCTATCCCGCCTTCAGTCCCCTCTGTTTTCCAGAATAGTTTGGGGAGCAGACCTTCCATTCCACAGAGCCTCACTCTGCTCCTCTGTAATGCCAGGTCGGTGAAAAATAAGACTCATATTGTCCAGGATTTACTCCTGGATGAGGATGCCGACCTGGCGTGTTTCACAGAGACCTGGCTGGGAGAGGATAGTGCTGCTATCTGGGCACAGGCCCTCCCAGCTGGGTACTCTGTTAGTGAGCAGGTGAGGGGAAGTGGGTGGGGGGGCGGTGTGGCTCTAGTCCATAAGAACACCTTGACCTTGACCAGGATACCTCTCCGGAACACGGTCCACATCGAGTGTATGTACCTCAGCCTGAAGACCAGGGATAGCTTGGGGATTTTGCTAGTCTACCGACCACCCCATTCTCTAGCAGACTCCCTGACCGGGCTGAAACAGCTGGTCTCCGAGCTTCTGCTGGAGTCTCCTAGACTTTTGGTTCTGGGAGACTTCAACATTCCGCTCGAGACCAGCTTAACAAGTGCGGCTCGGGAGTTCATGGATTCCATGACAAACATGGGCCTATCCCCATTGGTCAACGGGCCCACACATTGTGCAGGTCATACACTCGATGCAGTCTTCAGTACGGAGCAGGAATATCTGTGGGCGGAGGTAGTTCATACCTCCGCATTGTCATGGACAGATCATTTCCTGGTCAAGCTGGAACTTAGAGCCAGTACCTACCCCGCCGGGGGTGGTGGACCTATTAGAATGGTCCGCCCTCGAAGGCTAATGGAGCCAACTGGATTCCAGAAAGCCTTAGAGGGTTTAATGGTTGGGAATGCCGGTGATCCTGTCGAAGCTCTGGTTGACACTTGGAACACCGACCTTACCAGGGCCATCGACACGATCGCTCCCAAGCGCCCTTGCCATCCCGCTCCAAATCGTCAGCCATGGTATACACCTGAGCTTAGGAGGATGAAGCGGTATGGACAACGGCTAAAGAGCAAGTGGCAGAAAACTCGACTCTTATCTGACAGAACTCGCCATAGGAATTTTCTTTATTCCTATCAGGAGGCGATACGTGCAGCAAAGAAAGCATTCTCCTTTGCACGTATCGCGTCTGCAGAGTCTCATCCGGCAGAGCTGTTTAGGGTGGTGAGGGAGATGACACAGGTGCCCCCTGCGCCAAACCCCTTGCTTAACCCGACAACGACCTGCTGTGACGCATTTAACAACTACTTTGCAGACAAAATCTCTCAGATAAGAGCCGACCTTGACACGACCATTGGGACAGAGTCTATAGGCGAGGCGTCCACTGACTCCGCCGATGTAATTTTACTGGATGAGTGGCAATCTGTGAGTACCGAGGACGTGGACAAGCTGCTTGGTAAGGTGAGGAAGACGACTTGCCCTCTCGACCCTTGCCCATCTTGGCTGGCCATCCAGGGGGGGATGCAGTGATGAGACTCCTTACGGATATCATCAATGCATCCTTCAGGGAAGGACATGTTCCATCATGTCTAAAGGAAGCGGCGGTTAAGCCGCTTCTGAAAAAACCTTCCCTGGACCCCCTGGAAATGAAGAACTATAGGCCTGTGTCATTGCTGCCATTTTTGAGCAAGGTGATCGAGAGAGCAGTTGCTCTTCAGCTCCAGACAGTCTTGGATGAAACCGATTATCTAGACCCATTTCAAACCAGCTCCAGGACAGGCTTTGGGGTTGAGACTGCCATGGTTGCCTTGACCGACGATCTGCGTCTGAGCATCGACAGGGGTAGCGTGACCCTGTTGGTGCTCTTAGACCTCTCAGCGGCTTTTGATACAATAGACCACGGCATCCTCTTGGACTGCCTGAGGGGGTTAGGTATCGGAGGCACTGCTCTGCAGTGGTTCCGGTCCTTCCTCTCGGGTCGGTCCCAGAGGGTGCTGCTCGGGGACTGTAGCTCCAGTAAGAGGGACCTCACTTGTGGGGTCCCTCAGGGAGCTATTTTGTCCCCAATGTTGTTCAACATCTATATGAAGCCGCTGGGTGAGATTATACGGAGTTATGGTGCTGGGTGTTACCAGTACGCTGATGACACCCAAATCTATTTCTCCATATCTCGTTCGTCGGTCTTGAATTCCAATGGCATCTCTTCTCTCAATGAATGTCTTGGGGCGGTAATGGGCTGGATGAAGAAAAACAGATTTAAGCTAAATCCAGACAAGACGGAGGTGCTCACAGTAGCGGCCCCGAAACCAGGAATTAGGTTGCAACCTCCAGTCCTGGATGAGGTCACGCTCTCCTCCAGTGACTGTGTTCGCAGCTTGGGGGTACTTCTTGACTCGTCGCTCCTGATGACAAATCAGGTTAATGCGATGGTCAGGAACGCCTGTTATCAGCTTCGGCTGATACGCCAGCTGCGCCCGTTTCTGGAAGTAAGGGATCTCGAAACTGTGGTGCACGCATTGGTAACCTCACGCCTCGACTTCTGCAACGCACTCTACATGGGGCTACCCTCGTCCCTGGTTCAGAAATTACAGCTGGTACAGAACATGGCAGCCAGACTTGTTTCAGGAACATCTCGGAGGGATCATATTACTCCGGTTTTGAAGTCCCTCCACTGGCTGCCTATCAGCTTCCGGGCCAGGTATAAGGTGTTGGTTATCACCTTTAAGGCCCTTAATGGCTTGGGTCCAAGCTATCTCAGGGACCGCCTGCTCCCGTACAATCCTCCCCACGCTCTTCGGTCCTCCGGGAGGAATTTGCTACAGCCTCAGAAATCGAGGCTTGTGGCTACCTCCCGGGGGGCGTTCTCTGTTATTGCGCCTAAGCTCTGGAACGGCCTGCCGGACGAGATCCGTCTCTTAACATCTTTAGACAGCTTCAAAAAGGCTGTCAAGATGGATCTCTTCCAGCAGGCCTTTCCAGACTAGTCATATTAGATCGATCCTCCCAGCCTTAGATTAACAGCCGTCCATGAGACGATCCTCACGTGGCCCCATCAAGTGATGGGAGGATCGTCGAGCCAGGCTTTTGGAGTCACTGGACTGGATGGTTAAATATTTTAAATTGAATTGTTGTTTTATATTGTTCTAATTTAATCTTGTTTTAATGGGGGGAGGGGGTTTGTTCATATTGTATGTTTTATTGTGAACTGTATGTTTTAACTGTAAGCCGCCCGGATTGGATTACCAATGGGCGGGATACAAATAAACTTTATTATTATTATTATTATTATTATTATTATTATTATTAACTCCACCCCCAGGCTTGTTCTTGTGTCCAGTCTGTACGAGCCTTATATTTACAAAAAACAAAACAAAACCCTTCCCTCTTCTTTGTGGTAAAATTCATTCAATATCTGAAGAAAAGATTATAAACAATTTTAATTAACGCTTTTCTAACTGAAAAACAAAAACAAAAATACCAGACAGGTGATTTTTTTTGTTTTGTTTTGTTAGTGATTTTTTTATGATGACTAACAGCCACTGCTTCATGGCACAAACTGAATCTTTATTAGCAATATTTTATCAGAGCAGACCTTAACTCCACCATGGCACTACCTTTCTGGGCTGATGGGATTACGTGCAACTGTGAGGCAAGAGGCTATGGTCAGGATAGTAGTGCTGCTCATAAGATTTTCCATGTCAGACAGGCTGTTGCTGAGGTGCCAAACCAAATGTGTCAAACAGCTACTGGGCAGCAGCAGTAGTGGAGTAGGGGCACAGGTGACACTGGCAGAAGTTTCAAATACAACAGCAGCGACACCATAGCTAACACTTTAGTTCTGTATAGAAGGAGGCACAGTAAAGCCCTTTTGAATGTATTTTACGATGAAAATCCTATGATGAAACAATTCAAAATGAAACAAGTGATTGTGCTAGAAGATGAGTCTCCCAGACTGGAAGGCACTCAACAAGCTACTAGGTTAAAGCAGAGGACAACTGTAAGTAGCACTGTGATTAATGGTGCAACTAGACTCAAATGATGTGCAGCTGCAGATGTACTCAAAGGTGAAGGCAAATCCAAAGCTGTACACCACCTGAAGGATATTCTTTAGGTTGTGTTTAAGCATGATAATTGGTTTCATGTTCTAGGTTCATGTTCTGTGCCTCATTCTATGTCTGACCTTGTTCTTGCAGAGAGAATGGAGCTTCTCTACCTTTTGTTTCCAATTATGTAATCTATTTGATTTTTATTTTGGCCCCCAGGTAATATCCATGTATCCATGCAGTTGCTTCTTGGAATGCTTGAAGAATGTGTTTGTGATGAACAAACTGTTGGCCTTTCCTCACCAAATTTTCCAACAATCTTTGATGCTGCTTTGTTTCCTGGTTTTGCATTCTGATCACCTATGATTAAGTCACCCCCCATGAGTCAGGAGGGGTTGCTTGTTGCGCCATATAAGGACATGAGAGGCCTGATTGGTCAAGCGCACAGGGGGCTCTGGGTACCTGCGCGCTTGGCCCAATCACATTGTTTCTTGGAGTTAAGGAAGTCTTGCGGTGATTGTACTCTTGCAAGATATCCTACGAGAGTTTGTTCTTTATAACTCTGTGCTGCCACATGGCAGCAGCCATTTTAGAGCTAGAACTGAGCGAGTCATTTCACTCTGCTCTGTGCGCTGGCTATTTGCTTGGCGTTAGCCTAGCAAATTTTCTTGGCTTTTGCTGCAAATGCTCTTGCTGATTATTTATTTCATTCTCTTCATGGAGGAAGTTCTTAATTTGAGTATCCCTGAATATTTGTGGTGGAACACGAGTGAAGCCTTCGTCTGAAAGGGCCTCTGCATCTCCAACACTCAGAAGGGTGCTCTACTGAGGTGGGTGCTGCGGCAGGCATCCTCTCCGCCGGGTGTGTGGTCCTGGTGCTTGTCTTCAGCCAGAGTGCCTAATAGGACCCTTGATGAACAACTTCCCTCCTTGATTGGTTGTTGCCAGCGATGCTTCCTGGCTATCTGCGTCTCTGTTGAGACTTGGGGAAGGGCGTCCTTTGGCCTGGTGGTAATCATCCAAGGTTGGGTGATTGTGCATAGGACACGTGTTCACACTCACTGGGGGGAGTGATGCCTCGCAGTAAGGCCTTATCTAAGAGGTGCACAGCTTTGGCTATGCCTGGCTCTAGTCACTCTGATTTGAACAGGCCTTCTCAGTCTACCAGCAGAGATGACGAGATTACTGTTCAGCTAGCACAACTGGGCAAGACTGTGCAGGCCTGTGTGGTGGTCTGTAACCAGCTTGCCCAGAAGGGGCTACAGGCTACAGCCACCAGCCCTATTGCCAGCACTTCTGGCAACCTGGTCACAGAAGTGCTGCTCCCTCCTTCTGTACCTAACTCTCAGGTAATTGCTGCTACACCGGGTCCTTCAGTGGTTTCGGCTATAGAGGCGGGGCAGCCCACTATAGCCGATATGTGGGAACTCCTGGAAAGGGGCCCAGGTATGGAGATTCAGGATGCGGCTGCCCCTGTTTCTGAGCAGCCCACTGTGGCAGATCTATATAACCTCTTGCGAGGAGTGGTTCTTCCAGGTGCTGGTGCAGTGGAGCAAACCCGTGATGCACAGAGGAGAGATCAGGCAGCTGCTGCTTTGTCTCTGCTCGACAACCGATGCTTCCCAGCAAGCTTCAATATCAGGTTTGTCTCCTACTAATTCTTCACTGGCAGATTGGCCCACCTTGGTATGGGCTCCAGGTGGCCAGGTTAGCCAGGGTGTGGGTTTGGAATGCCCCATCCCTGCAGCTTTGGGTGCACCCGTGCAGGCACCTGTGGTTACACAGGTCCCTGACACTAGGGTGCTGGTTGGTCAGCCAATTGCTTTGGCTAGCGACACCCCTGCAGTGTCTCCTTTGGGTGCTCCTGTACTATCAAGAGTAACTGTGCATTTTGAATACATTCCCTATGTGGGAATGTCTACACCCCTTGGCTCACACCTTCCTCTTTCCACTAAAGAAAGAATAGGGAAGGGATATTATATAGATTTATTTTCTCTTATTTTTAGGGATCCTGAACCAAGGATCTTAGTAAAGGTTGGGATTGTGTTCAGCCTTCCAAAAGAGTTTCAGGTGCTCAAACGCCCTAAGCTCAAGCATACTTTTGTGAATTGAATTATGGGTTTTACTATGTACAGGGGAGTTATAGAGGAAAAAGAGCCCCTTAGGTCTTGATCAGCTGCCAATTCCCACCCTTCGTTTATCCCCTTTAGGTGTGGTTCCTAAGAGAGCCCCTTGGGAATTCAGGCTGATTCACAATTCATCCTACCCAAAGAGTGACTCTGTGAATGCTGCCATACATCCTGAGCTTACCTCTGTTAAGTATGCATCGTTCGACTCAGTGGTCAAGATGGTTAGGATTTAGGCAAGGGAGCCCTCTTAGTGAAGTGTGACATAAAATCCACCTTCAGGCTGCTCCCTGTGCACCCAGATGATTTTGACTTACTGGGTTTTCAGTTTGAAGGAAAGTATTATTTTGATAAAGCCATGCCAATGGGGTACTCAATTTCTTATTCAGCTTTCGAAACTTTCAGCACCTTTCTTTATTGGAGCAGTAAAGCAGTCAGGTAACAGGGCAATAACCCACTATTTAGATGACTTCTTGATTGCTGGAAATACCAATTCCTCACAATGTAGGAATTGTGCTGATTTTCAGGATTTGATATCAGAGTTGGGAGTTCCTCTAGCTGAAGAAACAACTGAAGGGCCCACACACAGCTTACCTTTTTGGATATCGAGATAGGCACCATAGCCAGTATTTCTCGATTACCGAATGACAAATTGATGGCTATGAGGCAGCAGGTTAGTGTGATGCTGGCGACACAAAAGCTACATTTCATGAATTTCAATCACTTACAGGATTACTAAACTTCGCCTGTAAGGCAATAGTCCGGGACAAGCTTTTTGTGCAAGATTATATAGGGCTTCTATAGGGGTGTTTGCACCACACCATCATATTACTATCATAAGGGGGATTCACGAGGACTTGAAGGCTTGAGAGTCCTTCTTTGAGCAATTCAATGGGACCTCATTTTGGAGATCTGAAATGCTGCTGAGGGCAGACTTTCAGGTACACTCTGATGCTGCTGGCGCCCATGGCTTTGGTGTTTATTGGAATGGCCAATGGGCTGCAGAGGCGTGGCCTTCTGCTTGGATTGAACGTGCTGTGACTGGAGACCTGACGTTTTTGGAACTCTTTCCTATTGTAGTGGCTGTGCACCTGTGGGCAAGCCAATTTGCTAACAAGACCATCTGGTTTTGGTGTGACAACCAAGCGGTCATTCAGGTGGTAAATTATCAGTCTTCCAAATTACCCAGAGTCATGTGTTTACTAAGGGTGATGGTCATGCAGTGTTTGAATGCTAATATTTTATTCCAAGCTCAGTATGTTCCCGGTGTGCTTAACCCTTGGACAGACTCCCTTTCTCGTTTTCCGTTCTCCAGGTTCTGACAGTTGACTCCCAAGGCGTTGCCACACCCGATGGAGGTACCGGCTTTGCTATGGAGCCTTGGAGACTAGAAATTCATAGGGCTATCCTACATTCCATCGCCCCATCTACATGCAAGTCCTACCAGATAGCTTTGAATGCATTTAACCAATTTATTGGAAATTGGGGAGGTAGAAGACTGGCCAATTAAGGTTGATCTGGTCCTACGTTTCATAGTATACCTCAGGCATGCAGGTCTGTCACCTGTTAATATCAGGGGCAGGCTGGCCACCCTGGCTTTTTAATCCAGGGCAAGGGGTTGTTTTGATCCTACCACAGACTTTAGGGTTAAAAGAGCTGTGGAAGGCTGGTCTAGAGAATCCCCTGTAGTAAAGGATTCAAGGTGGCCAATAACAGGCTTAGTCCTGGCTAAGTTGGGGGAACAACTAGCTGATACATATTATTCACCTGAGGAAGCGGCTTTATTCAAGGCAGTATTTGCCATTGCTTTCTTTGCAGCTTTACGAATTAGTGAGATTGTGCTCAGATCTCGCAATGATCAGTCTGGCAGGGCACTTTTAATTTCGGATGTTATCTTAACAGAACAGGGGATCCATATTTGCATTAGGTGCTCCAAAACTGATCATTTGGCAAAAGGTCAGTCCATCTCCTTAGCCAAAGCACCTTGTGGGCAAATTTGCCCGGTGTTAGCAATCACCATTTACCTCAAGGTTAGGCCAAAAGTGGCAGGTTGTTTGTTTCTCCATTTATCAGGCATGCCCTTAACTCAATTTCAATTTAGGGCAGTGTTGAAGGAGACACTAAGGCGAGCTAAGCTGCCTCAGGCTTATTTTTCTTCTCACTCCTTCTGCATCAGCGCAGCGACAGCTGCGGCCACACATGGTTTAAATGAAGCTGATATTTGCCAAATTGGCCGGTGGCGTTCCAGGGCATCTAAGCCCTAGGTTTGGCCTTCTGGCAACAAGAATCCCAATCAACTATACTAATTTCCTTTATTTGCATTTCGGCTGGCTTTTTCCATGGCAAGATTTGGATTGTGGGCCACAATCTAGTCTTCTGGGCAGAATGTCACCTCCTTAAGCACTGGTGCGACACTAATTTGGGCCTAGCGGACATCGGTGCTACTCAATAGTTTGGCCGCAGGGGTATGATGTGGGGAGTGCTGCTTCCTTGGATCATCCAGCTGTCAAGGTCTTACCCTCAACCCTGGGTTTTAGTCGTACACCTGGGGGAGAATGACTTAGTGAAAGTCCCTTGCCTTTAGCTGGTGAAGCAGATGGTGAAAGACCTGCAGGATATTAGAAAAATTGCACCTGGAGCTATATTGCTATGGACGAAGCTGCTGCCAAGGCGTAGTTGGCCTGGAGCTTGCAAAGATGCCACCATTAACAGTGCTTGACGGTGGCTAAATCGTCATGTGGCCAAGCAGTTATCAAGACTTGGCATTTCATAATTGAACATTTGGGAATTAAATTGGATAGGCCTCAGCTGTACAGGGGGGATGAGGTGCACCTCTCTGCTGAAGGTTCAGAGATTTATGTTCAGGCACTCTCTGAACATATCAAAAAAAACAGTTCGTGGGAGGGGGAGAGGGGATGCCTAGCTGGGCTGGCCCCCTCTTGTGGCGGGTAATGACCCCCACCCCACAGGAAAATCAATCTGGCTAATTAAATTTAATTGGGGTAAATTTGGCAAAGGTTAAATTAAAGGAAGTGATTATGCAATTAAATGCATGACATCATTAACTAGTGACGACGTAATATGACATCATTTCCAGCAGGGAGGGGTTTGTAAATTTGTTGTTATTTGTATGCATACTTTGTCACATGTGGGGAAGGACCACCCATTTGGGTGGGTTACACCTTCACACACACATGTGACAAAAGGTTGGGAGTTTAATTGTAAATCTTGTAATTAGACCCTGTACAGCAGAAAATAAAAGTTGTGGCCTGTTTAAACCCAAAAAGAGGCGTCTTGTGTCCTTTGTGCAAGTACAAACAAAAAGTCCTGTTTTGGTATACAGTCACTTTTCTCCTGGACTCCAGCATAGGATCTTTTGATTTCTTTTTCTTTTACCTCTTTAACCGGACCAAAAGCTTGGATTAAAGTTATATTGATAGGTTTCCCCTGAAGTCTTATTAATATGATTGCATGTCAACATACTAAAGAACTATATAAAAGTGATGAAAGGATGACAGATTCATTCAAGGAGGAATCATTTGAAGATGAATCCACAATGTTAGAAAGTGAAGTGGAAGTTTGTATGCTGAATAGATTATATGAAAGCCACTTGTAGCACCATAAAAATAGGCTGAGTAATAAACTCTAACCCAATAGTCTGAAAACTTTTTCAGGCTATTACCCACTTTCCTCTTCAACAGTAATCCTAGTGTCCCCCAATGCCTATTTCTTGATACTAATCCAATTGTTTGTGCAGCAGCCACTCAACCAGTGTCATCTACCTCAGCCATGCCCAACTCACCACCACCTTCTCTTCTACCATTAGGAGTTGGGTGGGGGGCTGGAAAGTTATTTTGTTTTTCATCATTCAGGTGCTAATTCACACCAAATATTTCAATTAGGAGGTCCTGGTGCTTAGGGATGTATCTGAGGCCTCCAGAAGCTGCAAAAACAACAACATTGGGGGAAGAACCACACGCAGCACATAAGCAACACTTTCACCACCCATGTGATACATTATGAACTTGTCAGCTAATAATGAGAACAGAGAGTCATTTCACATTACACAATTACAGCACCATGATTCCATTTTAACACTCATGTCAACACCCAATGGAATCTTGGGGATTGTAGTTTGATGAGGAACTAGAATTTTCTGGTTGAGAATTCTAAATGCTTCTTCCTTGAAGACAAATCCCAGGATTCCATGAGATAGAACCATGGCAGTTAAAGTAGAACCATAGTGCTATAACTGTGTGATGTGAAAGGTTCCTCGTTATGGCCAATGCAGTGTCTACATTCCTTACCCGAGGTAACCACTCTCTAGATTTAGGGTCTGAGCAGATGGAGTAGAAAGTCCCACTTACCTCCAGGGTTTCCCAAATTGTGGGGAGAACCCGTTGTCTGTATCTCCCACTCCCACAACAGGCCAAATGGGTATTCCATACTGCCTCCTTTTTCTGAAAGGATGGACCCACCATAACAGGAAATTGTATCATGCTATTATTATTTTTTGTCCCACCCCAAAGGCATGAATATGTGCACATGGGTGCACCAGCCACTGCCACCAATTGTCTCCCTGGTCCTGTCTGACTGTCAGCTTATTAGATGTTCTATGTGACTGTCTGTGTGAGTGGCTGTATGGTCACACAAGCAATCAACCATCCATACTGTGCATCAGTGTGTCCAGTGACACATTGGCACAGCATGATCATGGTCTCCACCCTACATGCCCCTCCCGCCTACTTCTACTCATGCCCCACTGTTGTTAATGCTTGCATTACATCCATTGCATTGGATTGCTAGTTCATTAATGTTTGTATTAAATCCATTGTATTGATGGCAACCTGCCATGTTTGTTGTCATTTCCCTTCATGGAGTATGTGACAAGTCAATGGTGTAAGGGTCAAGAGTTCAGCTGACCCCTTGGGAGCCCATGTGCTTGATGCACAAGCAGGCAACAACAAAAAGCCCTATGGAAAGCAATGATGTTGGCAGCTGCATCTCACTGGGCCCAGGGAGCATGCTCCAGATTGCTTCCACTAGCTGCCTGGGCCTTCCAACATACCTTCACCCACATCCTGAAGTCTGTACAGTGATGCAATGGTGCACACTTTCTGGCTTGAACTGGAGCATGTAGGGGCTATTTTGCTCTGGTGTTTATTCCCAGAGCACAGATTCAACTCCATTTTCTGCTATTGTGGCAATGTGTATCATTTAAACAGGTAAGTCTCAAAATGAGGTGAAACCACTTCTTTTTGCCCATGCAGATAGCCTCTTAGGGCCTCAGCAGACGGAGGCCCCCGAGACGCCGCGGGTCGGAGTGCCGCCGGAGTTCAGCCTCCGGACCGCGGCGCTCCTGCGGCGCATCTAAAAGGAGCACCAAATTGGCGCTCCTTTTAGATGTAAGGGAAAGTGCGCCCTAAAAGCAGCGGGCGCACTTTCCCTGGCTCAAACGGTGCAGCGCATGTGGACGCTGCGCTGTGAGGTCATCCCCGGTGCGCCGGCCGTGCGGACGGCCGGCGCTTCTGGGGGCGACCTCGGGGAGAGGAAGGGGCGCCGCTCGTGCGGCTGCCCCTCCTCTTCCCTGCCCGGAAGACGACTCTTTTAGTCGTCTGCCGAGGCCCTCAGTTTCATCATGTTTATCTTCATCCGTCCCCAAACTGTTCCCAAACACCAGTTCCAAAGTTCTGCTTTTGACTGACTAGTAACTATAAACAAAGAGAAAAATGTGTATCATCTTCCTATTGATGACACTTAAGCCCATATCCACAGATTGTTTTCAGCAGAACATGTAGGACAAGCTCGAACAATGCAGCACCTCTCAAACCCAAGGCAGAATAAGAGAGAGCTGTTGCTATCAAATCTCAAATACATCTGTTTGACCATGATTGCTGACAGATCATTAGACTAGGTACACTTCTGTTCTGATGCAGCAGAGCTCTCTTTTGGTTGCAAATTACCTGTCATCTCCCAAATAAAGGCAAATTTTGAACATGTGCATGGAAGAGATCCGTCATATTACCACCCTCGCTGCTTTTAAGAAAGCAGTGAAGACGGATCTCTTTCGGCAGGCCTTCCCGGAATAATTCTCCGGTTTGCAGGAACAGCTCCATTGCCCCCTCCCTCATGCCGCCATCATCATGTTATTTATTATTGTATTTACAGGTTTATTTTATTTTGGAGCATGTTGTTTTAATTTATAATTAGTTTAATATTGTTTTAAGGGGTGGGAGGGATAGATGGGGATTTTGATTGTTTTAACTTGTGTATTTTAAATGCTGTAACCCGCCCCGATTGCTCCGCAGAGAGGCGGGCTATAAATAAAAATTATTATTATTATTATTATTATTATTATTATTATTACCTCTTTTAAATGATGATGATGATAGTGGTATCCTGTTAGTTATGATGCCATACGATAGGCTCATGACCTCATAACTCTTCCTTGTTCACATTTATGAAGAAAACACCATTATCACAACTGTAAATGTCTCTAAAGCTCACCAGCTCTATCAGGGAATGGAATTCAGTGGTGCTGGGAAGAAGGGTGCTAAAGAATGATGCCTCCAACTCCCTTCTGCCAGTGATCAACAGTGCACTGAGGAGTTACAACAAGACTCTGCACAACCCCCAGATTCTGCTTGATACATCACCAATCATTGGTGAAAGGGGGCTCACATCATCCTTCAGTACCCTGCTCACTAGCATTGCAAAAAACTTTCCTTCAGTGCAGCTAGCTGGAATTGAAGGTGGGTTTCAGGAGTCAGATCAGGAGACCGCTTATAGACACAACATCATGGTTACATGTCTGACACAGGATCTTAATTAATCATCATCATCACCATCATGATACGTATTTCTCACTATCCAAGTAACTCTGCTCAGATGTATTAGCTAATGACCATAATGGTCTTTAATTTATTTTTATTAAATTATTAACTAATGGCCTTAATTTATTTTTGCAAACTTTTAAAAAAAATATGCTGTATGTTTTCATGATGTTAGATTTCTTTCAAAACATAACCAAATGTTGATTTATGTTTATTTGACTTGAAGACTTTATACTACATTACATGTTTTTATTGGTGGCACATGTCTTTTAATACAAAATCCTGGCCTATTTTTGAAAAAAAATAAATTCTACTTTTTAAATACTATTTCCAGTGAATTTGTAGGGTTCTTTCTCTTCATCACTTTAATAAGACTGGTCCTCCTGAACAAACTTCTTTATGTTAGTCCTATACTTATGTTATGACAAGTCCTATACTTTTGCTTAGCTAATAATCTTAACAACTTCCCTGTTGTGGATGCTTGATCTTCTTATGCTGACAGTTGTAGTTTAGAGTCTAAGGGAAGTACCAGTCAGCCATATAGAATGCTCATAAAACTTGCTGTATCCCATAAATGTCACAGACATAAAGCTTATGTAAACATGCAGCTTCTGCTTAATCACTTATGAACCATTCACAAGGTTCACTGGAGAATTAGTGCACAAGTGTTCAGAAGTGGATATTTATAAGGGACAGTTGGTTTGGCTAACCAAGGAAATATAGTTGTTGATTCTTACTGCAAAGAAACTATTACACCAAAGGTGTTTCTTTTTATATAAGCTTGTAGGTGATACATTGTATTAAAAGCCATGCCTACTCACTGAGCCATAAAAACACTCTTATCTCTTTTCATTGTATTTAAACAATTTACTTATTTTTATTCACATGTTTTGGAATATATATTAACACTCATGTTTGATGTTGCAGGATGTCCTTCACATTTGCAGAAAACAATTACAAGAATGAAAAGTTGAAACTGAAGTGTTGCTGACCATAACACATGGGTGAAAGCTGTGAGCATAAGACCTATTTATAGCTACAGTAGTAATCACATTATTTTGAGGCACTTCTTATACCTAACATTTCCCCATAATGTCTGTGATGGATTCACTCCATCCTAATACACTGCTGACCATATTCTTTTGTCTGGACAAAGTGCCCAGAAGCTAGAAACATTTTTCTGAGCTATAATATACTCTACCCTGCCCTCCATTAACTCAACTTCTTTATTCATGCTGCCAACTTATTTTTTTCAGTTAGTCCCAAAGGTGCTACAAAATCTCTCTACATATTGATTCTACATGGTGATATCTTTGAATTCTACCTCCATTAACCAAGTTTTTCCCAAGATGAGCTGCAAAACATAACAAGTGTTCCTCCACCAAGAAATGACATGTTGACTCAGGAACATTACAGACTGGAAATTTGTGAGTATCCGGGGACCATTTCCCCCCTTCTTCAGTTCTTAGCAGAATTCACACCCATGGGCTCCATCTGAAAAACATCCCAGATAGTTGCTTCTGTTTACTAATTTCTTTTCCTATACTAAAATAGGCCCTGATGCAAAATTACATTGAAACAGTAAATCATATCTATACTCCATGAGGCTTCTAAAGACATGAACTGCCATGGGGTGAATTTGTTTTTTAAGGGTGAGGTTTGTCAGAAGGCAGAGAGGGGTCCTGGGGCATTTCCCCAACTCTCTCTTTGGGCCTTTGCAGACTGCCAGAAATAGTGCACATTAAATTGAGGCACTGCCCTGGCTCAGTGCTAGGGAGTCATGGGAATTGTATTTTTTTTTCAGGGACATTGAGCCTTCTCTGTCAGAGAGCTCTGGTGCCAGAATAAATTAGAGTTCCCATGATTCCCTAGCACTGAGCCAAGGCAGTGACTCAATTTAATGTGCACTATTTCTGGCAGTCTGCATTAATTGATCATTTCATCACAAAACAACCACTTCATTGAGATCTCATAGCCCAGGGGTAGGTAACCTTTCCCCTTTAAGGGCCGAGGGACTTCAGCTCCCATAAGCCTCAGCCATGTTGGCCAATAGTCCCATGTTGGCCAATAGCTCCTGGGATTCTGGGAGCTGAAGTCCCTCGGCCCTTAAAGGGGAAAAGTTGCCTACCCCTGCAGCCCAATGCAAGATCTGTCTTTTGGCCAAGAAGCCATGTGTCCAGGAGAAACATCTATGCCAATAGTCAGAAGTCAAATGTCAATAGATCCTACACCACAAATAGACCCACCAGGCAAAGAGAATTTGAAAGCAAAAGAGAGGTTGTTGTTGTCATTGTTGTAGTTGCTGTTGTGTCTCTTCAGGTCATTTCCAACTTATGGCAACCCTAAGGTGAACCTATCATAGGGGTTTCTTGGCAAGTTTCTTCAGAGGGGATTTGTCATTGCCATCTTCTGTAGCTGAGACAGTGTTACTTTCTGAAGGTCACCTAGTGGGTTTCAATGGGCAAGCTAGAATTTGAACCCTGGTCTCCCAGTGTCCTAGTCCAATGTTCAAACCATTACACAATAGATCCCTGGTGGCGCAGTAGTTAAATGCCTGTACTGCAGCCACTCACTCACAAACCATAAGGTTGCAGGTTCAATACCAGCCAGGGATTTCAGGCTCGACTTAAGCTTGCATCTTCTGAGGTTGCTAAAATGTGTACCCAGTTTGTTGGGAGCAATTAGTTTACACATTGTAAACCACTTAGGTAGTGCTTAAGTGCACTAATAAGTGGTATAGAAATGTACTTGCTATTGCTATCCAAATAACAGTAGACTCAAATGTAAGGTCAGGCAGTCCAAAGTTAAAGTATAAGTAGGGCAGAGCAGATAACAAGCGAAGAGATTTCAATGATAACCACAGCAATGCAGTGCAAAGTCAGGTACTGGATAAACAGTCATAAAAGTGTCACCCTTGATTCACTTTGAAACTCTAAAGAAACAGTTTCCAGCAGCCTTACAGTGTTAACACTGCCGGTTATATTGGAGAACTGCTGAGGCCCATTTAAAACTCAGCTGCAAATATTTTGACATTTCCTCCTTTGGGGCACCACTACTCTTGAGGACTTCTTTTTAGCTGATCATATGACTTTGTACTTTCAAATCAAACCTCTGTCTTCACTCCAAGTCATTCTCACAGACTAGGTGGGGGTAGGGTTGTTAGCAAGATCCAGCATGGCAAGATCCAGCATGATTTGAGTGTTGAACTGTGACTCTGGATACAAGAGTTTGAATTCCCTCTAAGCCATGGAAACCCAGTGGTTAACCTTGGGCAAGTCACACACTTTCCTCCTCGGAGGAAGGCAAAAGCAACACCCCTCTGAACAAATCTTGCCAAGAAAGCCTTATGATAGGTTGTCATAATTCAGAAGGCACATAACAATAAGAGTTGTCATATTCAACTTCCTCAAATCAAGGCATATAAAATTTCACATTGTGCAAAGCTAACAGGATCACTATAAATGCTGCAACAACAACAACAACAAAAAGATGAACAGTAGGAGCTGTCTTGTATAAACTTTCCTGTGTGCTCTACTTTTGTTTCAGCTATAGTCATTGGTGAGGGAATCATACAAACAATGCTGAAAAAAGTCTCCTCCAACTACTGTTCTTATGTCTGGAATGGCCCTACCAATAGGTAACAGATCCTAACAAGTGTGTAATATGAACCTGACAATGGAGAATTTTTAATATTAGCTCAATGTTTAATATTAGCAGGAGGCACACCCAGCATTTACAGAGGTAGCTAAGGGATTGGATGCATAGAGACAAGGTTTTTATTAATTTGTATTTTTATTAAGAGATCAAGCATACAAAAACATATGTTCATCCACACATTCACACAAGACTTCAGGAATAAAGCAGGTTAGTGGGGGATAGACAAAAGGCTTTCTAATGGTGATAATTACTTGTCCGGAGTGCTTCAGATGAATGGATGTGAAGATGGACTCATCCAGGAGAAAGGATAGGAACATGGAACAAGTTGGAGCTGAATCAGAATTCAAAGTAATGTAGTATCACCAGAAATCCTAATCAGATACACCTAACCAGAATTTTAGTAGACTATTTATAGCTGAAAGTAGCCCCAGGTGAAGATTGATAGCTGTATATCAATGGGCCAAACAAACATCTAAGGGTTTTCTTGACAGAGATAGCTTCTAGTGGGGGATAGTGAAGCTTAACTATCTTGCAGCCAGAGCCCATCCAGGTCATACATTTCCTGGCTTCCCTGACTCTTGAGGTGGGAATCTTTCAGTTTTGCAACTCCTAAAACTAGGTATTTGATCTGTAAATTAAGGCTGAAGTCTATGTGACCACCTGGCTCCAATGGTGTACATGACAATCTTGCTCTTGGGTTAATGGTGGAATAGAGGTTTCCATTTTAGGGTCAAGTTAGAATTATGCACACAGAGAGGGGAATGGGAGAATGCTACATTTCTGATAACAGGTGCAAAATGGAAAGAGCTGCATGTGTTCTGCAAAGACCTGCTATCCCCACACTGAATGTCCCTGCTATCCAGAAGAGGACACAGTTGTTTCATCCGGACTGAAACAGGTCTATTGAATCAGACAGGAATGGACCAGAGACAGGCCATTTTACCTCATGCCTCAGCCATGACTTCTATCGAATATCAAAACTGCAAAACATTCAGTGCAATCCTAATTAAATCTGACAGAGTATTTTAGAGGAGGAAAAGTTGGGATTTGTAATAGGTTGTTCACTGCAGGTTTGGAATCTGAGTCAGATAATGATTTTGACCCCCAAATGCCAGATTTCCTAATATCTTTCAGAAAAGGGAAAGAAAAATAAAGGCTGGACAGTTCAACATTTTAAAATATTTATTGCTAAAAGCAACTAAAGGGTAATACTTAGAAAAATGCAAATATGTAAGAGTCAGCAGCTCTCAAGAGTCATGTCCAGAAAAAATTAGTCAATAAATATGCCAACTCACTGTCAGGCTTTCTGGAAAGATCACAGGAGCTGTCTCTTGTAATTCAAAGAAAGGAAAGGTGGAAATGATTTTCACACAGTAAAAGACAAACTGGTCCTGACAGTGACTGATAGTAAATCTGCCATCTGGCCGAGGAAACAAAAGTGACAATATGAGAAACAGAGCCAACAACAAACAAACGTTCCTGTGAATCTGATGTTTTGTTATTTTAAAACTAGGAGGCACTCTAAAATGTCTGAGGTTTTTTTGAACAATGGGAGAAGATTTGGAATAAAACACTAAAATATACTACCTGTTTTGATTTGAGAGAAAACCTTTACAAAATGCTTTATAGGTGGCATTTGACACCAACTAAACTAGTTAAATTCTGTAAAAATCTTTCATCCAAATGCTGGAAATGTAAGCATGAAGTTGGAACACTATCATATCTAGTGGAGTTGTAAAAAAGCGAGAAAATACTGGACCTGTATTTATAAGAATATGAGTGAAATTTTGAAATTTCGAATAGACATGGATCCGAAATTATTTCTACTAAATATTTGTGAAGATAAAGAACTTGAAACTAAACATGGTAAGCTACTGTTTTATATGATTGTGTGCACTAGGGCCATTTATGCAAGAAAATGGAAGAGCGACAGCCTCCCGAATAAAGAAGAATGGTTAGATAAGTTGATAAGTGTTGTACAATTAGATAAGACCACGGCTTTATTAAGAGGACAGGACTGGGATGAAAATGAGGAAATTTGGAAACCCTTATTCATTTATATCAACGAGAAACAGGTAAACCCAAAAAGGCAAGAACAGTCCTTTGGAAAGGAGATATGACTATATGCTATAAAGTTTATAATGTAAGATTTATTAAAAAAAAATAAAGCTTTAGTTATAATCTCAGTAAGGAAATTAGAAGAAAGGTAGTTAATTTAAATAAATGGACTATGACTTGGTTGGGTGTTTAGGAAGTTTTTTAGTGTGTAAGGGAGGGATTATATGTTGTAAATTGTATGTTAACTGCGAGTAAGCAGATGAATGGGAGAGTGGGTATGATAGTATGTCCCCCCCCCCCCCCCCGTATATCTATTGTTATGTATGTATGTAGTTATGATTTCTCTTTTTTAAACCAATAAACATTTATTTAAAAATAAAATAAAATGTTTGAGTTTTACCCGGGATTATCTGACAACTGGAGGCATCCATTATACTGTACATATTTGTCATGTTCTACAGACATACACATATATGAATGAATGAATAATGAATGCTTTATTATTGCTTAAGCCAAAGGCCATTCGCAGTTTTAACATTATAAAATACATTAGTATTATAAAATAGAATACATCAGCTAGTTAACCAATTAACATATAAATTTAGAACAATTTGGAGCGAGAGAAAAAAAAAACCCAATATTCTTAAATGTTCTTAAATCAATGTTCACTAAATCAGCGTTAAAAACAGCTTAATGAATTAAATGCAATCATCTCCACGACAATCAACTGCGGTATCAGCTATAACACTGGCCCGGATTTTGATTGCCGCTGTGGTAAACATTGCAACTTTATAAGTTACCTTGGAATTAATATCAGATAACAGATAAAATATCTTTTCAGAGACACTATTACACTGTAAATTAAACAAAATAGATCCCAAAAATTTGGTCCTCGGTTCTGTATAAAGTGGGCAAGAAAACAAATAGTGAGGCAAATCCTCAACATCTGGTGCTCCGCAAATACACAGACGAAAGTCTTTTGGTGTACGTAAATATCTTCCATCAATCATAGCCGATGGCATTGTTTGAAAACGAAGTGCTGTAAAAGCTTGTCTGAGCTTTGGAAATGTGAGTTTCTCCAAATAGATGGCCATTTGATGATCCAGTTTATATAACTTGAACCATTCAGAAAACTTTGAATTATTAATGGCTAATCTGTCTAGATGCACATCATGATTGTAAATGTATTCACGTAACTTTTCTTTTGAGTTCCAGATAGAGGGATTTTCAGTTAAAGCAGGATATAGTTCCAGCAATTTTTGATATTTCACACTCCAGGTTTTACATTTTGGTAAATATTGGAAACATAGTTTAGGGAAAACCTTAATTGTAGAATCTTTTACCGTTTTCCAGTAACTAACTAAAGCAAAATGGATACGGGCTCTAACGGAAGGTAAGCCAACCTCTGCTCTGACTAAAGCTGCCGGCGTACCAGGCGGGAGAATAAGTAACTTCTTAAGAAATGTATTTTGCAAGGTTTCCAGTTTATCCAATTGAGAGTCATTGCATCCCCACACAGCAGCACCGTAGAGAATTTGAGCTATTACTTTGCTCTGGAATATTTTTAGAGCCGGTGAGACCAAGTGACCCCCAGCTTGGTTATAAAATTTGAGGATTGCTCCAATAGATTTCATTGCAATTATTCTGATAGCCTCAATATGAGATTTCCATGAGAGATTTTCCGTAAAGTAGATACCAAGGTATTTAAATTCCCTACATTGTTCAATCCGATGACCATTAATAGAACAGTGGAAGTCAGAGTGTCTATTCCCAAACACCATCACTTTTGTTTTGTTATAATCGATAACAAGTTTTTCCTTAGAACAAAAAATTACAAGTTTGGAAATTAATCTTCTCAAGCCTATACGCGTAAGTGAAATCAACACCATATCATCTGCGTATAACAGAATAGATATCTTTTTCGACCCAAGTGTGGGGGGGAAAAATTCTGGGCCTGAGAGTGCTGGAATGATATCATTTAAATACAAATTAAAGAGTGATGGTGCCAGAAGGCACCCTTGTTTAACTCCTTTGTTTGTGGGGATTGGTTCAGTTAATGAACCAGAAGTACCAACTCTTATCCTTGCTGTTGTATTGGAATAAAGTTCCCTAATTAAAGATTGTAAACGATTATCCATATTAGTGTTAGCCAATTTCAGCCATAACAAATTTCTGTCGATTGAATCGAAAGCTGCGGCTAAGTCAATGAAGGCGACAAATAGATGTTTTGTTGGGCCATTGATTCCTTGTTGAGCTAAAGAATAGAGGGTTAAGCAGTGATCGATAGTACTCTGGCCTTCCCACATATATGAATACACTGCTGATTACCATACACTACAATAATGTATTGTTTTGTTGCTTTTATGAAAATTGTTCTGCTTTAGATTTTTATACAGCCTAGCATTTGTCAAACAATATCAGTGCTTTGAATAGTGTGTAATGCAGGTAACTGGCTTATATGCACTCTCTCTGTAATCACTCCTACCTCAAACACAGGAAATATTTTTTTGCTCATCGTCCTCATGAAAACACTATGAGATAAACCCTTATTAGTTCCTGTTTTATAGCTGATGATCTTGGATTATCAACCCAGGTTTTTAGCAGTTATTGCATTCAAAAAGCCCTCTTAATCTAGTGAAGGAGTGAGGGAAAGGAGGGCTCTTTGGAGAAAGGAGCCTTACAAGACTCTTTTTAAAATGACAAGGCACTGGAACCAGAGTTAACCAGGAGTCTTAAACTATAGGGACATCGATGGGAAGTAGAATAAACATAGACCAGATAACAATGAGGTCACTTTTAAATGTAGAAGGGATGAAGGAAAATAGGAAGGATGAGTGCTTGCTTCGGCAGCACATATACTAAAATTGGAATCATGCAGAGAAGATTAGTATGGCCCTTGCGAAAATAGGAAGGATGCTCATTTTGAATATGTACAAAGAATGATATAAAATCTGCAATTTGGGTTGTCTGTCACAATTCACAGATATAAGTTGGGGGTAATCATGACTCTCTCATTTCTGTCTCAGTTCTGCCTGAGGAATCTTCTGTTTGGCAAAAGAAAGTTTCCTTCAGAAGAGGGGAAACAGGTAGAAAGAGAAACTACTCTGCATTTATCTTTATAGATTTATTTTTTTTAAAAAATGGAAAGACATAAGCTCTCTGTAATAATCTTCCATAAAATCTCAGAAAAGCTGTGGTGACCTGAAGAAAGCTCGTATACATAGTGTGAATTCATACTGACATGTTTGCAGAGTAAGCAACACAAGAAAAACATAGTAGTGGTGGACAAGCTGGTTTTTGTTTTAATACAAGGTTAGTGATCTGAAAGAGAAAACAGCATTTTGATGGAAAGCAGTTTTCAAGAAGTACAAAAAGTTCTATCAAATAACAGAAACATAACAAAAGACAGAGATAAATTTTACAAATATAATGAGGAAATAAGAAAAACAAATTCTGAAGTTGACAAATGTAGATGGATAGTGGGGGGAGACATTTAGAAAAATGGACAGTCCCACCCCAACTCTACCCCCAGGATGGCCCTTTAAAATCCCATTAAAATCAATGGAATTAAGGGCCAATGCACATTGGCTGTTTGGATGTCACAGAGCCACCCTGAGAAGTGGCAGATCGGGGCCACAGCAGCCCCTCGCCATGGCCCCAATCCTCCCTTTTGCTGCCCTAGGAGCTGATGGTATGGCTCTTCCATGCCTTTTCGTTGCAGCATGTTTAAACACTGTGCCGGGAGGGCGTCCTGATGCCACACGCTGTACGTACAGCCACGTGGCATCAAGACAGCATCGGGGTGGGGTTGGGATGGCCAGCGTGTGGCTGTCCCACCCCAACTCTACCCCCAGGCCGGCCCTTTGGGCCAGTCTGCAACGGCCCTAAGTGAAAAAAGGTGAAAAGGTTTAAAATGCATACTGTTTTCCCCAAAGGTTCTTTAACTCTTTATGAAGAAAAAATATCATGTAATAAGAGTTTAACTCCTCCCCCCACTCCCACTTTTTTATTTTATGGCTTTGCATTTTGTTTTGAAAGAAAAATAAGTGTTCATCTTTTGTATTACCTGACCTTTCCTCCAGACTTAGGGCCTTTACAGTCGGCCAGAAATAATGCAGCTTGATTCCACTTTAACTGTCCTGGCTCAGTGCTAGAGAATCATGGGAATTGTATTTTTTTCCCCCCTGGGACATTGAGCCTTCTCTGTCAGAGAGCTCTGGTGCCACAATAAACTACATTTCCCATGATTCCTTACCATTGAGCTAGGACAGTTAAAGTGGCCTCAAGCTGCATTATTTCTGGCAGTCTGTAAAGGGCCTTACTTCCAACCTTCCAATCTTCCAATTGTCAAAATTGTCATCTTAACCACGAAGCCACTACATCCCATCCTCAATATGAAACAAATACTTAAATAGGGCCATCATATCACCTCTTAACTGATTCTTCTCCAGGCTAAACAAACTCAACTCCCTAAATCTTCCCTCATAAGGCATGGTTTCTAGACACTTCACCATTTTGGTTACCCTTTTTTGGACATGCTCCAGCTTATCAACATACTTTTTTGGATTGTGGTGCTCAGAACTGGACACAGTATTCCAGGCTAATCAACTCATTTGAGATGTAATGATGGAGAAGAGTTATGTGGATACCATCAATTGCTAAAAAGACAAACATGGGTCCTAGAACAAATAAAACCTGAAACATCCCCACCCACCACCCACCCACCCACCCCACCACCCAAAGCCAAGATGAGTAAGTTGAGTCTGTTATCATGAGAAGGCATGACTGATTAGAAAAGACAATGATGCTAGGAAAGGTAGAAAGCAGTAGCAAGAGAGGAAGACCACATACATGATGGCTAGACGAGTCTTATCTCATGAGAAAAGAAAGCCAAGTGGGAGAGTAGCAACTTTCTTCATGCCTCTCTTCATGATGTCATAGATCATCTGTTCTTTTCCTGAGGTAGATGGTCATAAAAGCATATATTTTGTTATGCTGGAAAAATCTCTTGACAAAAGGCATGCTTTTATGACGATCTTTCTCAGAGAATGGAAATGCTATCCAGAGAATGGAAATAGCATCCAGAGAATCACAGAAAAAGCCACCACTCACCTGCTCCATTTCAGCTTTCTTTTCTCATGTGATAAGGCTCTTAAACAGAACATGGCCCTGAGTCTGCAGAACCTGAGCAGAGCTGTTGAGGATATGATGTTTTGGAAGTGTTTCATTCACTATCAATCTAGGTTGACTTGAAGACAGTTAACAATAACAACTGCTTCCTTGGACTTTTAAAAATTGGAAGCATCAGATAGGTTATTTGCTTTAAAAAATTATCTCTGATTCTATGCTTGCTGTTGCTTCAAAAAGGGCAAAGATGCTAGTTTTGTATAGTGATATTTTCCACAAATTGTGAAAATCTTGATGAAAAAGCCCTCTCATCTCATTCTCATGCTGGAGATGACAATATTTGCAAGAGTTAATGAATTCTGGTAAGCTGTCTCAACGTGTCCAGACTAGAGATGCCAGAGAAATCTGATTAGAAACAATTTGACAATGGGATTCAACTTTTCTTTTCAAGAATAAAAAACATAGCATGATTTCTTCATATCGTCACTACTTTCTAAATAAGGTCCCTGATGCCCAAGAAACTATGATGCTTAGTGATCATTGCATTTAGATGTTCCTGCTGATAAGATTTTTGGTTTAATGAAGGTCTCTGAAGAGAATGAAATGGCAGAAAAAGCTCTGTTCAGAATATGATCAGACAATTTTTGAGTCCAGACAAAATTCCTTAGGACCTAGACTTAGTATTTTGAAACTAAGAAAGTTAATTCCCAACTGTCCTTCTCCTTCACTTCCAAAATCCATTACAATTGTTGAAAGAACACAATCACAATCCTTTTAACACATTTCTTTGTCAAAATTTAACTTTCTACTAAAGTGTTGACCTTTGAATCTTGCTCTCATTTTCTGAAATCTGCAAATGCAACTCTTACTTTAAAAGAATCTGTCAGCACAACTATTTCAAGGGGAAGGCAAGCTGGTCTTAGACTACTGGATAATAAAAATAGGATGATTGTTGTATTGTCTACGCAAAGTCATTCTGAGATGGACTGAGCTAATTCTGTTGAAGCTGCTTTGAAATATGTCATTAAAGTCAGGAGGGAAACAGTCAAGGGAAAAACTTGTCAATGTCACTTAAACTTCTAAGTTTAGACGTAAAAGCCATTTAAGAGGGTCATCTATAATTAACGAGATACAGTGCAAATTGCAATCAAGCATCTTGTTCAATCAAGAAGTAATTATGATATTCTATGCTGATTGAAGGCAGCATTTTTGTACCCATTTAATGTGATAAGCACATGTTAAATGCCAATAAAATGAAGCCAGCAGAAAGCAGTTTTCACTTCCTACACAATGTATTGCTCTGCCTAAATAAAACACTTTTCTTGTCAAGGCTAATCAGTTCTGCAGTTCGAGTACTATACCCTTTATATCAGATTGGGAAACTGTGACCCTTCATCAGTTCCCATCAGGTTTAGCTATCATAGCCAGTGGTAAGGTATTAGGGAAGATGTAGTTCCAAAACATCTGAAAGAGCATAATTGCACCGCATATACACACATTATGTAAATTGTGTTTGTGAGGTTTCTGATAGGTTGACTCCCTTTATTGGTGCCACGAAAAATGCAAACTCATTCTATTAATAGTATCTAGCCACAGTAAAAATTAACTGGATCACCTCATCATTTAAAATTACTTTGTCTAGAATACTAATTATCTGATTCTTCTATGTTGGTGTCTTCAAATTGGATCAATTGTAGAACTCTTTTCACTGAATGCCTCAGCTCTTGAAGGGACAATTCTGTTATGCTTATGACTTCTGTCCCTGTTAGGACTACTGAGTTACATCTGGGATGGAAATTCTCTAACTTTAAACCACAACAGAGTTTAGAGAAGAATGAGATACCATAAAACTCTGTCAAACATGATGAAGGTACTTCTCTTCCTTCACCTCCACAAACCCAACAGTAAGGTGCCGCCACACCATACCAACATGGTTATTGACTTACTGATGGGATATGAGGGCATGGGGAGTAGAAGAAAACCAATGAAAAGAGGAGAGTCTGGTGACAAGCTGGGTCTTCCTCTGGAACCCCTCCCCCAGCTTCAGCTGTGAGGCAATAGCCATGTTGGAAGGGTACTGCTGTAGCTAAAAGGTGAAAGGAAGACAAGTACATTTGACCTGCTTGATGGATCTTTGCAGTAGTACCTTATCCTGCTCCACATTCAGTTAAAGATTAAATTAACAGGATTCCTGTCCCAAATCCAATTTGAGAACCTTAATGTGCCAAAACTTCTTCCTATCTCCTAATATTCACCTAGGTTCTCTTGGAGGGGAATTTGAATAGGGTGTGTTTTTGTGCACTGACTCTTGTCAAAAATAATGACATGAAGCAGTGTTCCTGCCTTTCTCTCCACTTCCTCTCTCCTCTCCCACAGTTTTCCTGCCATCCCAACCAATGATATACATAAGCAAATTAAGCCCATTTCTCAAAGACATAAACCCATGCATCAAAAAGTCAAATTTCATCTGGCAATATAGTTCAGGGCCCTTTCATCAAGAGCCTCTGTGTGAATGAATCTCAGTGAAACTCTTTAAAAAATGTGGAACAAAAAGGACTCCACATATGCTCCTAAAACTGGGCTGTAGGTGTCCTACTTCCTTGTTCACAAGAAGAATCAACTAGACTTGTGGGTCTTAACCTATGGCCTATGGACCTCCAAGAGGCTGAAATGTCCTCATAGGGTGTCTGCAAAGGCTTGAAGGCTACTCAGCCCACCTTCTACCTGCAGCAGTCATATGTCAGCCAAAGAAAAGGCTGGCTGGCTGGCTGGCTGTATGTTGTCTATCATATGACTGTTCTGCTGTGTGAGAAAGAGATGGGCTGAGCATCTAGGGGCTTATTCACACTGTGAGCATAATCCAGGATGAATCAGGGTTAAATCTCTGTTGTTCCCAAATGCACCTGATTAAGTTTTTTGAGGCAGCTGCCAAAATTTCACTTAATCCAGGATATTTGATATTGGGATTTTCCCCTAGTTTTTAAAAGAAGATCTGCATCTTGGTTGTGTGAATAAGTGATGTGAGAAGACCTGAATAGACCCAGGAAAAAATGCTGCATGCATTGAATATGTTCTGAATTCATTTGCATCATCAATTTCATTTTTATTCGAATGCTTGTATGTGTGAGCAACTAAACTTGCAGAGATGCGCACTGATGCAGTTCCATAGTATGAATAACAAACCCAGAATGTGTGAGTGAGAAATGATCCCTGAGTAACAACCAACCATCCAGTCTTTACACTTCTCTCTCTCCCTCTCCCACCTTCCAATATCTTATTGAAAATACTTCAACACCCCCGCCTTTTTTGACCTTCTTCAACAGAAGGGAAGAAGACCAAGAGGGAGGGAAGGAGGGAGGGGGGAAAGAAAGAATGGGTGATCTAGCACGCAAGCACCCCTCTTCAGCACTGATGTCAACTAATACTAACCCATTCAGAGTTCACTGGGTACAGAGTACACGCAACACAGATCTTCACCACCACCTACCCACCCTGTGTCCTCCTCGCCCACCTTCTCCTCTATGTCTCCTTTCCTGCCAATAGCCCCATACCTCCATTTCCCACCTTTGAGGTTACCTGAGCTAGACCCTCTCTCCTCCACCTCTTTCCTGCTTTTCAATTCATTTCTCAGGGGTATGACAGAATAATAGAATCACAGAATCTTAGAGTTCAAAGGGACTGCAAGTGGAGTGGATTTATTGGCAACCATGTGCCCAAGTCTCTTTTTTGGGACATTGTTTTGGGACCCCACCTTCTGGGAGCAGAGTTCAATCTGCTCCAGCTCCAGAGAGGATTGAACAACATCACACAGGCCCAGCCTGCTGCCTTTACCTTGGGTCCTTTCATGTGGCTGCTTCACTGTTGCTCAGCTTCTCAATCTGCCTCCTTCCCAGAGTGGAGCACCCATATGACAGGAGCCAAGGCAAAGGCTGGCTGGCTGGTTGAGCCTGCCCAGTTGCTGTTTAATCCTCTCCAGCCTCAAACTGGTGGGAAGAAGCAGGTGAAATTCTTCCCTTCTCCTCCAGAGCCTCTGAGGGAAGGTATAATGGATAGTGCAAGTGTTAATGGTTCAGTATTGATGTATTATTGTTGCAGTTGTTGTTATTATTATTAGGGCTCTAAATCTTGAGTTAACTCTTGAGGGTCTATGGCAATAAAATATATTTAAAAGGGGTCCTGATAAAGAAAAATTTAAGAACCACTGCACTAAACTAAGTACAAAGACATTATGAATAATTTCGCTTGGATGCTAGCAATAACTGCCAGCAAATAAATAATAAAATGTAATGAGTAAATGTATAGAGCGTGCTTGTGTGTCTGTGCAAGAAGGACATAGCATACAGCTCAGCAAAGAAATTGTAACATGGAATGTATACCTGCTTTGCATATTTGAAGCACCCAAATCAATCAAAGGCTTCTTTAGGTAGTTAATATTTTGAACAAAACTACAATAAAATGCACATTGGGATGTGATGATTTTAAAAACCAAAAGCAAAAGTGGAGGGGGGGCGGGAAGAGAAATTTATAATTTTCATTACATTTAGGAAAAGGGAATTAAGGCACAAAAGCCAAACTAGCACAAAATGAATGGCAATTAAACAATTGCAAAAGTGGAAATATCTAAAATTTACCCCTAATTTGTGGCTGCAGATTATCAGAATCTATTTCAATAACATCAATGAAGTAATGCTATTTAGAAAAAAAAAATCTGTAGTCCTCTAGAAAGATAAATCTGAACTGTCTCCATGGTTGCCTCATGCCACAGCTTAAGATATCTGAAATAGACTGTGGGAAGACTAGAATGAGACTTTCAGTCTTTTGCTAGCTCCATTAAAGCAGCAGGATATAGTATAGACAGGTAGAATATACAGGGAATGGACTTCAGTATGACAATAATGAAGAAGTTTTGAATGTGTATGAAAAATAACAACAAAAACAAGAAGGAGGTTATTTAAATACATTTATTTCTCATTCAAGTGAACCCAAGATTTAAAGTAATATAAATTAGTTTAACATGTCATATATAGATAAACGAGAATGTAATTATTATGGGTCATTATTGTATACTTTTATTATCTGTATTTTTGTTTGTTCTGTATGTTTTTAAGGTTATGTAGAAAGGTTATAATAAGTGTACAAGATTAGAGAAATGATTGCTTGAATAAAAAGATTTTTTTAAAAAGTAGCAGGATGTAGAAGAGAGAGATCTTCATGGGAAAGGTTTTTAGGACATGTCTGAATATATGTAATAATACTAAGCAAGGTATAATTCTAATCCTGTATATTTTCCCATCTCATGAAACTACTATCATCACTTCCTAATTTTTAGTCCATTCCAGGCAACTAACTGATATGGTGGTAGCTTTGTACATGTGCACAAAGGAAAGATGAAAATATAGAGTAATGTTGTAACATTGCATATGTAATGCCATTACATACTAGGGACCACAGAGTATATGTTCTGGCTCTCTCCCTTTCCCAGCCTCCTTATATCCTGCTCCTCAGTAAAGATTTGGTCAGATTCAGCACACAGGCTACCTATACATCATTGCAGGCCTTGAAGAGACCCTCCTTGAATCTCATTGTGGGAGAACTGTGGCATATAAATCCTTAAAATAGAATAAATAAATCATGGTGGTAGTCTGACTGCCTTATCATATGAGAAAACAAAGCCAAAACTGAGCCAGAGAATAGTGGCTTTCTCCATGCCTTACTGCATGACATCGTAGCACTTAAATTTTCTTTCTACAAGAGATGGTTGTCAAAGGAATCTTTTGTAGAATGGGTTTTTCCAGGTAGGCAAAAGATGTGCTTTTAAAATGGTATCTCATGGGAAAAGAAATGATGTGCTATTATGTCATGAACACTCCAGCACCATTTTCACTTTCTTTTCTTGTGTTGTTGTTGTTTCTTACCCACCTCTTCCCATGGATTGAGGCCAGTAACAGCAGATAAATGATGCACAACATCAATTAAAGCATAGAGATAAGGCTCTGAAACTTCACCATCCTATTGAGTTGTAAGTAAGGAGTAGAATTTGAAAAATGGGATCCCCAGTGGGTATAGAATCATAGAATCATAGAATTGGAAGAGACCACAAGGGCCATTTAGTCCAACCCACTGCCATGCAGGAACTCAAAATCAAAGCATCTCTGACAGATGGCCATTGAGCCTCTGTTTAAAGACCTCTAAAGAAGGAGACTCCACCACACTCCGAGGGAGTATGTTCCACTGTTGAACAGCTCTCACTGTCAGGAAGTGCCTCCTAATGTTGAGGTGGAATCTCTTTTCCTGTAGCTTCCATTAGTTGTTCCGGGTCCTATTCTCTGGAGCAGCAGAAAACAATCTAGCTCCCTCCTCAATATGACATCTGTTCAAATATTTAAACAGGACTATGATAGCTCCTCTTAACTATCTCTTCTCCAGGCTAAAAATACCCAGTTTCCTTAGTTGTTCCTCATAGATCATGGTTTCCAGACCCTTTACCATTTTAGTCACCCTCCTCTGGACATGCTCCAGTTTTTCAACATCTTTTTGAATTGTGGTGCCCAGAACTGGACACAGTATTTCAGGTGGTGTCTAAAAACTGAGTCATGTTGGGGAGGGAGACAGTCTCTTGGAAGGTATCTTGGAAAGTAGGAGTACATCATGAGATGGAGATAATAGTAAAAGTGTTATAGAGGGAACAAGGCAAATGATGCAAGGCCACAACAGTGGAAGGAAAAAACCTCACACAGGCAGCAAGTGGGAAGGACAAATGCTCTTAGATGTCTCTACACTAATGCACAGAGCATGGGAAATAAACAAGATGAACTTGAACTCCTAGCACAACAAAGGAAATATAATATAATAGGCATCACTGAAACCTGGTGGGATTAGTCTCATGATTGGAATGTAGGAATAGAGGGGTATAACCTTTTTAAGAGAAATAGGCCAAACAGGAAAGGAGGAGGAATAGCATTATATGTCAGGGATTTTTACACCTGTGAAGAGATCCAGGACTTAAATCCTGGAAATCAGGTGGAGAGCATCTGGATAAAAATTAAAGGGGAAGAAAACAACAGGAATGTTATAGTAGGAGTCTACTACAGACCCCCAAGTCAGACTGGGGAATTGGATGATGCCTTTCTAGAACAGATGACCACACACTCAGAAAGGAGAAATGTAATAGTGATGGGTGACTTCAATTATCCGGATATTTGCTGGAAGTCAAATCAGCCAATACTTCAAGGTCTAGCAAATTCCTTACTTGCCTCGAAGACAATTTCATTGTCCAAAAGGTAGAAGAGGCAACAAGGGGATCAGCTATTTTAGATCTAATCCTAGCCAACAGGGATGACCTGGTCAATGGGGTGCAAGTGGTGGGATCCTTAGGTGGGAGTCATCGTGTTCTCCTGCAGTTTCTTATACAGTGGCAAGGAGAAGCTAGGCATAGTCAAACACTCATTGTAGACTTTAGGAAAGCTGATTTCAACAAACTTAGGGAAACACTGGGAGTGATCCCATGGTCAAAAATACTAAAGGAGAGGGGAGTTCAAGATGGATGGGAGTTTCTCAAAAGGGAGATACTGAAGGTACAATCTCGCACTGTTCCAATGAGAAGGAAAAATGGGAGATGTCTCAAGAAACCGGGTTGGATGACAAAAGAACTTTCAACTGAACTAAGTTTTAAACAGGAGATGTATAAGAAATGGAAAAGGGGTGAAATCACTAAAGATGAATTCAAACAAATAGCACATGTAGGGCTAAAGTCAGGAAAGCCAAAGCACAGAATGAGATCAGGCTTGCTAGAGTGATTAAGGACAATAAAAATGGCTTATTTGGGTATTCCATAGCAAAAGAAAGAAGAAGGAAATGGTAGGGCCACTGCACAGAGAAGATGGAGAAATTCTTACAGGGGACGGAGAAAAGGCAGAACTATTCAACACCTTTTTTATCTCAGTCTTCTCAAAAAAGGAAAAGGGTGTTCAACCTGAGGAAAATGGAGCAGAGGACACAATAGGGGAAATGCAGCACAAAATGAGTAAAGAGGAAGTAGAGAAACACCTGGTTAACCTAAAAGAATTTAAGTCTCCAGGACCAGATGAACTACATCCAAGGATATTAAAAGAACTGGCAAATGTAATCTCAGAGCCACTGGCAATAATCTTTGAGAACTCCTGGAGAACAAGAGAAGTCCCAGCAGACTGGAGGAGTGCAAACATTGACCCCATCTTCAAAAAGAGGAAAAAAGAGGATCCCAACAACTATCACCCAGTTAGTCTGACATCAATACTGGCAAAGATTCTAGAACAGTTCATTAAACAGAGAGTCTGGGAACATTTTGAAGGGAATGCCATAATCACAAAAAGTCAACATGGGTTTCTCAAAAACAAGTCATGCCAGACTAATCTGATCTCTCTCTCTCTCTCGATCTCTCTCTCTCTCTCTCTCTCTTTTTTTTTTTTTTTTTTTTTGATAAAATTACCTGCTTGCTAGATGAAGGGAATGCAGTAGACATAGCATATCTTGATTTCAGTAAGGCTTTTGACAAGGTCCCCCATGATATTCTTGCAAACAAGATAGTAAAATGACGGCTAGACAATACAACTCTTAGGTGGATTAGTAGCTGGTTGACTGACTGAACCCAAAGGGTGCTCAGCAATGGCTCCTCTTCATCCTGGAGAGAAGTGAAGCTATGCATCATTCCCTTTTATGTTTTCCCACCCCATCTTTTAGGAGAATAAAGCTTTTAAAGCTGTGCAGTGTTTAAAATTGTGCAACCTTAAAGTTGTACAATTGTGCAGCTTTAAAGTCTGCTTTGCACTTTTTCTATGTCTTTTTGGAAAGCTCCATAGCTTTTGTATGAAATCTGTGTAGCTTTCTGGAAAACTATGCTGCATTTTGGGAAGTTCCACAGCTTTCTTCATAAAGTTTCTTCAGTTTCCTGTCATTAAGGGAAAATGACTCTTGAGCATCTACACTAATGGAAGAAAAATTGGTTGCTTTTACTTGCCATCTAGAATTATCATCTCTTCAAACTGAGTTCAAAATGCAAACATAGTTTGCACTCAAATAATTCAGTAGGGAGTGGGGAGGAGAAAGGAGGCAGTGGAATGTAGGTCCCAGAGGGTGCTGCTCGGGGACTGTAGTTCCAGCAAGAGGGAGCTCACCTGTGGAGTCCCTCAGGGAGCTATCTTGTCCCCGATGTTATTCAACATCTATATGAAGCCGCTGGGTGAGATTATACAGAATTATGGTACTGGGTGTTATCAGTATGCTGATGACACTCAAATCTATTTCTCCATGTCTCATTCGTTGGCCTCAAATTCCAATGGCATCTCCTCTCTCAATGAATGTCTTCAAGCGGTAATGGACTTGATGAGGAAAAACAGATTGAAACTGGATCCGGACAAGATGGAGGTGCTCACGGTAGCGGCCCCGAAACCAAGAATTGGGTTGCAACCTCCAGTCCTGGATGGGGTCACACTCTCCTCCAGTGACTGTGTTCGCAGTCTGGGGGTGCTCCTTGACTCGTCGCTCCTGATGACAAATCAGGTTAATGCAACGGTCAGGAGCGCCTGTTATCAGCTCCGGCTGATTCACCAGCTGCGCCCTTTTCTGGAAGTAAGGGATCTCGAGACTGTGGTGCACGCACTGGTAACCTCTCGCCTCGACTTCTGTAATGCGCTCTACATGGGGCTACCCTCGTGCCTGGTTCGGAAGCTACAGTTAGTTCAAAATATGGAGGCCAGGCTTGTTTCAGGAACATCTAGGAGAGACCACATCACTCCGGTTTTTTGGTCCCTCCACTGGCTGCCTATTGGCTTCCGGGCCCAGTACAAGGTGTTGGTTATTAGCTTTAAAGCCCTAAATGGCTTGGGTCCAAGCTATATCAGAGACCGCCTCCTCCCGTATAATCCTCCCTGCACGCTCTGGTCCTCTGGGAAGAATTTCTTAGAGCCCCAAGGATCGATGCTATCTGCTACCTCCCAGAGGGCCTTTTCTGTTGTCGCCCCCAGGCTCTGGAATGACCTGCCGGACGAGATCCATCAATTAACATTTTTGGACAGTTTCAAAAAGGCTGTCAAGATGGATCTCTTCTGGCAGGCCTTTCCGGACTTAATTCCCCAGCCTCGGGCCATCCCCTCTTCCTTCAGTATCATCATTTGAACCCTGGCTCCCCGCGCAGTCTAACTATGGGGTAATGTGTTATCCTTTTAAATCATTTTAATTTTTATGATTTTTTGGTATAATTTGTTAATTGGATTTTAATCATGTTACTGTTTAATAACGTTTTAAATGGGGGGAAGGGTATTCTGTTTATTATAAATTGTGTTTTATGCTGTAAACCGCCCGGATTGGGTTCCCATTGGGCGGTATATAAATTATTATTATTATTATTATTATTATTATTATTATTATTATTATTGGCTCAGGAAATACCAAACTGCTACAGGAAATACAAAACTCTGAACTTGTATGTTCTTCTTCATTAATAACTTTTTCCATCTTGACCATAGTGTCATGTTGCTTTGCCACATGTGTTCTGGTTTTCATCTGTCAAGTACTGCAGGGAGTGTGCACTGTTTTTAGTGTACTATAAAACCACTTGGCCTTGTGTGGTTTCAAAAGTGGCACCATAATAGATTAACACCCACAACCCCTTGTCCCACTAGTCACCTTAGGTCCAAACCATCTAATTCCCATTTGCAGCATAGGTGAATATATGTGTGGAGCCAGGGACAGTCATACCTGCTTGCAGACTGTTGACAGATTGGGAATACCAATATCTCTATACCCTATATCTACTACTACAAGTGGAAGATTTTCTATCCCTTCAATCATACTGTGCACACTTTGCTGCAGGAGTATCACTCATCCAGAAGCCAGCTACCACTACACCACTAAAGTCATCTTTTATAGGCCCTCTTCTGCCGGCCTTTCGGCCGCCGCTGCCGGGGAGGAAGGTGGGCGTGGGTGGGGCCTGGAGCGCGTCCGCCTGCCCGCTCGCCGCTCGCCGCTCGCCGCCGCCAAGCGAGGCTTCTTGGGCCTCTTTTATAGGCCCTCTTCTGCCGGCCCTTCGGCCGCCGCTGCCGGGGAGGAAGGTGGGCGTGGGTGGGGCCTGGAGCGCGTCCGCCTGCCCGCTCGCCGCTCGCCGCTCACTGCCACCAAGCGAGGCTTCTTGGGCCTCTTTTATAGGCCCTCTTCTGCCGGCCCTTCGGCCGCCACTGCCGGGGAGGAAGGTGGGCATGGGTGGGGCCTGGAGCGCGTCCGCCTGCCCGCTCGCCGCTCGCCGCTCGCCGCCGCCCAAGAAACTTTATGAAGAAAGCTGTGGAACTTCCCAAAAGGCAGCATAGTTTTCCAGAAAGCTGCACAGATTTCATACAAAAGCTATGGAGCTTTCCAAAAAGACATAGAAAAAGTGCAAAGCAGACCTTAAAGCTGCACAATTGTACAACTTTAAGGTTGCACAATTTTAAATACTGCACAGCTTTAAAAGCTTTATTCTCCTAAAAGATGGGGTGGGAAAATATTAAAAGGGAATGATGCATAGTTTCAAAAAGATGGGGGGGGGGGGACAGTGTAGAATGGAATATTGCACAACTGTAAATGTTGCAGACCTTTTTTTAAAAAAAAAAACATTCTAAAAGAGGAGAGGAAGCACAAAATGGAATGATGCATAGCTTCAAAAGCTACACAGCCTTTCAAATATTGAAACCAAACCATTACTGTCAGGGATGATGGGAGTTGTAGCTCTTCACCTCTGGCTCTAACTCACCACCTTGTTATGCAGCAGAGCTGACCAGCTTTGATCAGTGGTTGATGCTTCTTTCCCAAGCAACAGAGTTTCAGAGAATAGGCTGAAGACCCTGACAAACTCTCCAAGCCTTCTCACTCTTCTTCCTGAGATGTCTCCAAACCTCTCCAGGATTCTTCTGGTTCTTGTATCTTCCCTCAAGACACCAGACAACTCAGTAGTCTTATATAAAAGATCTACTTTATTCCGCTATATATAAATACTATATGCCCTACAAATCACAATCTCTACTCCACCAAAATACTCCACACTACACCACAATATGCATTGGCAAACATTGCACTTATAGCCATTGTTAGTCACCACCCACTAGTCAGTTTCCACCCAGTGGGCGTGTACATTCATTTTGATTGGTTTACATAGATCATCCCATACTTAAGACCAACCCAAGTATTTCATCATTTTACCTTGACAATGAATCTCAGGTGTTTGCAATCTATAACAGGTGTTTTCAATATACACTCTATAACTTTGTCCTTGGCTCTCAAGGCTTTCAAATTACATTATCCTTTTCACCTGTGTAGCTTCATGATTGTTCCTGCTTAGTCACTGTGACTATCACATATATATTTTATTTCTATTACTGTATGTCCCATGTTGCATTTTCCTTAACATGCAACATGGGCCCAGAGAGACAGATACAGAGACAAAGAGAATGGGAATAAATGTATTAATTTATCTTGCAACTAAATAATTCAAGAATTACATAAGAAGCAGGGAGTTTGTATCTGTAGCTGTAGGCCTCTGGGTTTCCCCTTGGTTGTCTGGAACTGGATCAGCTCCCAACACTCATTTTGCCTTGGAAGTTTTGGAGTGGTCCTGGGAAATTTGAAGGTCTCCCAAATTTGGGAGGGCAAGCCTAAGGAAAAAAGGACTGTGAACAAGCAGGCTATGAATGACACAACCAAAGGTGATTTCATGCTCCTCTAAATACACAGAGGGAGGAGGAGAGATTTTCTTTTTTTACCTGCTCCCAAAAGGAAAACAGTACTCTAACTTCTGAAAATAGAACAAATGATTCAGTAAGGGGACTGAGGCAAAAATGGGTAAAGTAGTAGTAAAGGAATACCTAGCCACTCAAAATGAATTCATCTCTTCAGGACTGGATGAAGTGCATCCCACAGATGTAATTTCAGAAAAACTGTCAATGATCTTTGATAATTCTTACACAACTGAAGAGGCTGCAGGAGACTTGAGGAGGGCAAATATTGCCCTCATCTTCAGAAGTGGCAAAAAGGAGGGCCTATGTAGCTACCAGTCAGTCAGCTTGATGTTGATACCAGGAAAGGTTCTAGAACATATCATTAAACAGTCTCTGAAAGGAATGCTATGATTACTAAGTGCCAACATGGATTTCTCATAAATAAGTCATGCCAAACTAATCTTCTCTCTCTCTCTCTCTCTTTTTTTTTTTTGACAGAGTTACAAAGTTGATAGATAAGGGGAGTTGTATGGGTATAGTATATCCTGATTCCAGTAAGGCTTTTGAGAATACTCCCCTGATATTCCTTCATGCAAGCATGTGAACTGTGAGGTAGATAGTATTACTGTTAGATCAGTTTGTAAGTGCTTGAATGATTGAACCCAAAGAGTAATCACCAATGGTGGCCCTTCATTCTGGAAAGAAGTGGCTAGAGGGGTGTCTCAGGCCTTTTAAAGATAAATGCTTTCTTTATTTAAGAAAACCCCAAAATTCTGGCTCTTCAACAAAAGCTGCAAAATATTCTGTTAATCTTTAAGACAGAACTTTTGTTTGCCTCCTATTTTTCATTCACAGTTTCTTGCATTGTTTTGGTTTAATCTTCTACACATTCCAGTGTAAGAAACAATCCTTCTGATATGTTATCTTCAGTGCATTTCCCCCTTCTTTGATTATTTGCAAAGGTTTCTTGTTCCTGTTTATTCATCTGTTTATTTATTAATGAAATGCACATCAGTATAGACATTTGCAAACTCCTCTTGAAAATTTCTGATTTCCCTGATGCAGTGCTTTTCATTTTCCTTGTCATAGTAATTTCCCACTGTATTTTGTTTAGTTTAAATGAGTTGGAAATGAAAGAGAAGCTAAGCTACAAAGGCTGTGTACATTGTTACTATTTAATTCCAAACACATTGATGGACAGGGAAATTACAGTTTAACCTTTCCCCTTTAAGGGCCGAGGGACTTCAGCTCCCAAAAGCCTCAGCCATGTTGGCCAATAGTCCCATGTTGGCCAATAGCTCCTGGGATTCTGGGAGCTGAAGTCCCTCGGCCCTTAAAGGGGAAAGGTTGCCTACCCCTGGTTTAACATATGTGATGCAGACATTGACAAGGAGTGTAAAATGATTTATTAGGAATTTCTGCCAATAAACTACACAATTGCCACTCCTGACTCACTTTTCAGAGTACTTTCCATGTATCACATGAACTACATAGCTATACTGCTACACTGTCTACCTCACCATTTTTCCAGGTCTACCTCACAGTTTTTCCAGGTACAAGTTCCTCTGTTAGGAAAGGACATCAAAAATCAAGTGTAGGCCATCATTCCACACTCTCAGATAACACTCGATTATTTATATTCAATACTATTACAGATTTCTTCTTGTGTAAAATCACTCATTTTTCAAACAGATATAGATGTTTAGAAACCTATTTGCAAAACTGGGTGTACTATTTTCTCACTGACACGATTTTGTCTCAGTTTTTGAATATTGTTGTGTGCTTTGATTTCATATTTTAATATTACATGCAGTTGCCCAATTATTCTCAGTTAAAAAGCAAAACAGATCCAGCTTCCTTGCTCATTATTCTCAAATTCAACACACTGAATCCATCATCAGTGTATGTCATTCTCACCTCAGAAGAACAGATTTGGGCAAATGGCAATCTGTATAATTTATGTGACATTGTCATTGTTGTCATCATCATTGTCATCAAATCATTTATATCTTGAATTTTGTTCAAATATAGGATTCAAGGCAGTTAACAAACATTAAAATAAATACCGAGAAAAGCACATACAAATATGCAAGTAAAATTATTAAAACATTATTGTTAAAATAAGATTAAAACTATTCATACAATTAAAACCCCAAAATAAAAATCAATAAAATTGCATACTATTAAAAGGCTTTGCAGTCAATTCCTAAAGACCTATCAGAATAGGAAAAAAATCCACTTGCTGTCAGAAGGACCACAATGAGGGAGCCATCCTAGCCTCTCTCAGGAAGAAAGTCTAAAGCCTGGAAGCAGCCACCAAGAAAGCCTCTCCTTTTTTCCCCCAACCAGATATGTCTATAAAGGCATAAAGACTGAGAGACAGGCCCCTCACTAAGATTTTCAAGCCTCATCAGGCTAATTTAGGAAGACATGGTCCTTCAGATAGTCTGAACAAAGATATATGAATAACTGAAATCAAAACCTTTCCCACAGATTTAGGGCCTAAGCAAACTGCCAGAAATAGTGCACATTAAATTGAGGCACTGCCCTGGCTCAGTGCTAGGGAATCATGGGAACTGTATTTTATTGTGGCACCAGAGCTCTCTAACAGAGAAGGCTCAATGTCTCAGAAAAAAATACAATTCCCATGACTCCCTAGCACTGAGCCAGGGCAGTGCCTCAATTTAATGTGCACTATTTCTGGCAGTCTGCTTAGGCCTTTACAAAGGCTGTTTGGGACACTTTTTCATAACTGTGGACATGTAGTTTTCACTTTAGAAATAGACAATCACGTACATATATATTTCTCTTTAATTTCTGCAGCTGGCCCAATACTAAGCCGAGCTAACAGTTATATGGATTTAAAGGGAGATGCAGTAGAAGTCTTGTTGATAAGAGTGGAAGAAACCATGATATTGGCTAGTTGGAATATCTCCAGAAGTAGGTAACCAATAGAGTGCTGCATGGGGTTACATTCCCACTGATATCTCAGGCTCACAGTTTCGGTGTTTTCCTGGACTTAGCTCTGAGCCTGGATGCCCAGACTTCAGCAATGGCCATGAATGCATGTGCACAGCTAAAACTAGGGTGCCACATCCACCTCTTGCTTGAGATGTCATATCTGGCCAATATGCTGACTGGGGACAGTTGTATATACGACTCACTTGTTAAAATAGTGGCACTGGCTACCAATTCATTTCCAGGCACAAGTGCTGGTCCAACCTTGAAAGCCCTATATGGTTTAGGTCCAGACTATCTAAAAGACTGAAACTCCCAGTATGAACCTGCCAGAATTACAAAATTTTCAATCAAAGGCTTTCTCTCAGCTCTGCCACCATCACAGGCTCACTTGGTGAAGACCTTTTTGTTTGAATGGTCTTTTATTGCATTAGCAGAGCAGGTTTTGACTGGGATGTGTATTTTTTTTAACTTTTGTATGCTTTAAAATGATTTTATACTGTTTAATGTGTGGATTTTTAATTTTTTATTATTTTATTATTAATTTTTTCAATTGACTTTTCTTGGGAGCTGCCTTGGGTCTTGCTCTGGAGAAAGGCAGCATGTGTCATGGTCAGCCATGAAGAGGACGAGGAGGAGGCCTTGGCTCCTCAGGTGCAGGGAGATCTTGAGGCTGTGACAGAGCCTCATTCTGCCCTCCCAGGTCCCAGCTCTTCCCTCCCAGCCCCTGCAGAGATGGCTCAGCCTGTTACCAGTAATGTGGAGGCTTCTCCAGGGGACTCTGAAGCCCAGCAACCCAGCCTTGTGTCAGCAGAGATCTCAGCACTGGGAGACTTAGATCAGCAGCCCATCCCTACCTTCAGCCAGAGGAGAGCTGAAAGGGCATGCCTGCGATGTTCGAAGAGGCTTGCTGAGAAACGCTCAGCTAACACTTAACAGCTGCAAGCTGTGGTGTTATGATATAAGGCACCTGAGGAACACTGACTCTTTTGTCAGAAGCTATTGAGTTCCCTATGAGCAAACGCTGCTGGCTCTGACTTCCTCATGCGTAGACTATTTTTGAACAACAACTCTGGATCGGACTCTTGACTTACCCTGTGACACCTTGACCTTGGACCAAACTGATATTTGTGCATTCCTGGAATTCTTGAACTCAGACTGGCTTCTAACTATTCTCTTTGGAGAAAGCGGAGGTCTGTAACTTCAGTTTGTTTGCTGTCAACTCAGCTTGAGCTTGCCTCTGTTATCAACCATTTGGTGTGTGTGTGCTGGCAGCTTTCCAGGACAGAATGCAAATGAAGTAATAAATAAATAAATAAATACTAAAGGGTCTTGATGCAAAAATGCCTAGAAAGGTAACACAATAAGTCATCTTCAAATATTTGAAAACCTGCAATATGGAAGATGCAGCTAGCTTGTTATCTCCTGCTCTGCAGAATGTGACCTGAAACCAATGGATTCAAATTGCAATAAAAGAGATTTTCCTGCTGATAAGAGCTGTCTGGAAGTGGACTACCTAGAAAGGTGGAGGACTCTTCTTCACTGAAGATTTTTAATGGAGGTTGGCTGGCCATCAGTCAGGGATGCTCTAGCCAAGGATTTCAATAATCAGCATGGGCTTGGATTACATAAATTACATGGGGTGACTTTCAATACTACATTTCTCTTCTGTGATTCTATGAATTGACATTTTCACTCCAAAACTTACGCTAATAAGCTTCTAATCATCCTAGAATCTGAGTTTCTACATTTTCCCCTCACAATTTGCTTATGATATGAGAAACATAATGCAAAGGTCTGTGCCATTTATATTTGAGATGGATGAACTTAAAAGAAGTTTCTGAGATAAACCTCAGATTTACTATAACTGCAGCATGAAAATCTATGTGCTATCTCTGGTTATATATTGCTATCCTTGGCAGGTTTTTTTCTTTAAAAAATATATGATTAAAAGCAAATGACTTCATTGATGATGATACTTTATTACGGTCAAAGACCAGCATAAAAGAAACAAGAACATTAAAACAGGTTAAAATAAAATAATAAAATAAAATAATGCATAAATAGTAATGCATTAGTATTACATTAACAAACAATACAGTAAAATAGTGCATACATAGGATAGTTTGTACACTAGGTGCTTTGTTTTTAAATCTCAGGAGGATAAATCTGTCTGCTAAGAAGGTAAAATAGATCAATTTAAGAAGAAAATAAATTTAAGTGAAAATGAAAAACAACTTCTATCAGCTAAATTAAAGTAATTCAGATGCACTATGTTCTACTATCTTGGATTTAATTTTTCTTTTCCTGCAAGTAATTGCAGAGGCACAAAATTGTGCCACTTTATACGTTATCTGTGGGTTACAGTCTGACAGAAAGTATTTTAAGTAGAAAGTTTCTGAACTCCCCGGTTTGTTTAGAAGGATTGGGGTGATCATATCTTTGCGGGCGTCACTGTAAAAAGGACAATGGAATAATACATGATTGACTGTTTCAGGGTTTCCTGTATTGCAAGGGCATATTCTCTCAATCACAGGAGTCTTATTGTATTTACCCTCAAGCTGTGCTGAAGGTAATACATTTAATCTGGCTAACAAGAATGCTTTCCTGTGTTTGGGTATTGTTAGGTTCGTCAAATAATTTGCCATAACAAATGAGCCAGCACAATCCCAATAGTTAAAATATCTCGCGGACTGACTACGATGATCTTGGAGAATTAGATCTTTTATACGTTGGATAATAGTTGTTTTAGCTTTTGAGTGCCCCATGGATCTAAGAGTATCTGGCGGAAGACCCATGTTTTGTAATTTTGTAGTCAATGTCTTTTTCCATTTAGATTGGAAGGTGTCCGTCAGAATTAGTGGCACAAGACCCGTTGGCAAAAAAGTCAATTTTAACCAAAGATTTACTGTCATTATCAAAATTCGGGCCTCCATAGAAATTTGTCCAGTCTCCAGGCGAAGTATTACATTTGGGACACAGGTCGGGACTCCTGTAATGGCTCTTAGAAATTTAGTAAGTACAACTTCAAAAGGCTTGTAGTTCTCATTTGCATAAATCTGACAGCCATACAGCATTTGTGATATTATTTTGCTGATGAAAACTTGAATTGCCGCAGGGATGTATTGGCCACCTTTGGTATAAAAAAAGGAAAGGAGTGCTTTAGTACTTCTTTGCACGGTTGCAATGATGTGCTTCGTTTGCAGAATCCAAGAACCTGTTGAATGGAATATTAGACCTAGATATTTGTACGAGTTAACCTGTTCTATTGGCTGGCCATCTATCTGCCATTTGTGCTTAATCTTTTTCTTGTTAAATATCAGTATCTTTGTTTTACTATAGTTTATTGTCAGCAGTTCCTCTTTGCAGTAACAGGCTAGAGCACTTAGAAGACGTCTTAGACCTATTCTTGTTTGAGATAAGAGTACTGCGTCATCCGCATATAATAGCACAGAAATTGGCCTGTTGGTTAACCGGGGGGGATGAGAGTTTATTGAATTCAGATGTTGAACTAAGGAGTTGATGTAGAAATTGAATAAGGTAGGGGCTAAAATTTACCTATCTGACAATATAAGAAAGATGGAACCCTCCACATGGCTTGAAATGAGATTCCTAGATGAAAATGAGCTAGGATTGCCAATGAAACAACCATTTTTGCCTACTTGTCAATCTCATCAAACTAAAAAGATAATTACAAATGTTAGTAGGCCAAGTCTTGATTTTGAAATTATCAAGTATATGGAAGACCCTGAAGAAATTCCAGGAAAGATACACCCAATACATCATTTTGAACAGAACAATAAAAAATTGACAAATCACAAAGAAGAACTGTCTTATCAAACAACAGAGCAAACATTACAAAATAATGTTCCTATAACCAAGGCAGTAATGGAACATCCTCAGAGATTACCTATGAATGTCCACGTCCCACCTCTACAAACATGACAAGAAAAGAACACCAAAAATCCACATCAAGGAAAACAAGACCTGACTGTATTATCTTGGAATATAGCTGGCTGGCTCAGTAAAGCAGTGGACCCAGACTTCCTGGACTTTATATCTAATTTTGACATTATACTATTACAGGAAACTTGGGCAAGAGAAAATCTAGCTGTAAATGGATTCTCTGCTTTCTCATTGAATGCAGAACCTAGCCTCCAAGGAGGACGCTCAAAAGGTGGCTTAGCCATTTTGATATCTACCAGCATTCAAGCCAAAATCACGAGATCAGCTTCCTTATTAGGCCTAGCAATGTCCTTGCTTATCAGCTTCAAGTCGCTCAGTTTACTGATAATAAACGTTTATCTCCCCCCATCAAAACTCCAACAACTGACTAAAATGAATTGGGTAAATTTAGAAGAATATATCTTTAATCTAACAAACCTTTATCCAAAAGCACATATTATTATGGCAGGTGACTTGAATGCCCGAATAGGCCAATCAGATCAAACTCTTTACTCTTACTTCAAACTAAAATGCCCAAAAACAGACATCGATCACCCTATACCCATAAGACATTCAAAAGACAAGGGTTGTAACCGTGCTGGACTTTATTTAATGCAGTTGGTAAACAAATTTGATTTAATTATCCTAAATGGGAGCGTTAAAGACGACACACCTGGAGAATACACTTTTCTATCTGGAACAGGAGCTTCCACCATAGACTACTGTATAGTTTCATACAGTCTGCTAAACACCATATCCAGTAACCATGTGACTAAACGATTAGAGAGTGATCATCTTCCTCTAGTAGTAAAACTCAACATCGCTAACCAGAACACTTTCATAAAGTGCACTGAGATTCTAAAACTTGATGCTGAAAAAAGATTTACAAGGCTGAAATGGTCAAACATAGTAAGTCAAAAGACAATAACATTATTACACTCTGATACCGTTTGTAACCAACGCAAAGCTTTGTTGACTGCAGATTCTCCAGAAATAGCTTTTTCTATATTCCATGAATTAATTGCTAACCTGCAAACTTGCTTGAAACCATCAAATGTATCAAAAATCCCTAGGAAAAATTCCAAGCGATGGTTTGACCAAGAATGCATTGCCATGAAAAAATCTCTAATAATGCAATATCAACAATATAGAGAGCAAAAATTACATACTCTACCCCCTGAATGGTTTAAGTTAAAAAAGAATTACAAAAAATTAATCAAAAGGAAAAAAGAGCAGGCTATAAGATCAACATGGCAAATCTTAATAAGTGCAGCAAGGACAAAAGACTCTGCAACCTTCTGGCAAGTGGTGTCCATGGCCTGGCCAAAAACAAGTCCAAATATAGATTACTACATCTCCCCAAATTGTTGGGAATCTTATTTTAGTTCTATTTTTGCTCCATACGGGTCCAACTATCCAGCTCTCAGGACAGATACAAGTAATCTTCCAAAGTGGCCCCCGGTTTCTGAAAAGAAAATACGTCTCCTGATTTCCAAATGACTTCAAGCTTCCCATTTGAATTTAAAAATATTTCTCAAAACACTAGAGCAGAGGAAGGCAACCTTTTTAAGACCTGGGCCGGTCTCCCGTAGCTCAGGTCTCGGCTGGGCGGGGGGGGGGGGGAATGGTGCCGCTGCGGCTGCCACCTATGGTTGCCATGGCTGCGGCCGCCGCAGCGTGTGCAACAACAGCCGCCACGGCGCATGTCACGGCTGCCATTTTGGAAATCAAAATAGTGGCCGTGACGCGTTTGTGCATGTGCAAGAGTACTGCGCATGCACAAACGTGTCGTGACCACCATTTTGATTTCCAAAATGGCGGGCGCGGCAAGCACGGCCACAGAGTGGCAAAAACGCACTGCAACGGCCGCGTCGGTGGCGCGTGGCAGCAGCAGTGGCGGCAACCTTCGGCCTGGGCCGGTAAGTCCAGGGACCGGAGCCTTAACTGGCCCCCAGGCCGTATGTTGCCAGTCCCTGCACTAGAGTGTATATTTGAATCATTGGCATGGATAGTCAGACTAATCCAGCCATCATTCTTTTTTCTTTCTTTCTTTTCTAAATTGAACAATGACATTTTCAAACTTCCTGCCCATTCATTTCAGTACATAAAAGAACAATGAGAAGCTGGTTTTTGCACTGTGGAAAATCTTTAGATGAAAACCTACAGGTATGCTACAAAAGTTACATTATTTTATATTCATGTGCATTTATGGGTTATTGTGGATAATCACCCAGACAATAAGCAAAAGGTGGAAGGAATCAAATCCTCGAATTCATGAACTGTTACACTTGTTCCTAATTCTACATATGTGATACTGTGATCACAGATAGGGAAATCTTTAGTTCAGAACAACCCATTGGATAACCTTGATTACAAAACATATTTTTGTTTGCAAATCCCATTTCCTTTGGGAATCTATTTATTCTGAATGCCATTGTTGTAAAAGAAAGATATGTGAAGATTACCGTTCAGAATATCAAGATAAGCAAAGAGCAGCACAATGCTCATTTGTAGCTTGCTAATTTCTTTTTCTCCTCACACTTGAGACATGATTTAGCTGTAAAAGGTCTCTCCACTGTTACTTGGTTTGAAATGAACTGTCAGCCTCTGGAATGGCTACCCTAGTTTCAGCAAGGTAACAAAAACACAATAAACAACAGGATGGATATTTAAAACCTTTTAATGACTTTATTTTTTTCCCTTGAAACCTGTAATTTTCAAGGTCAGATATATAAAATGTAAGCTTTGTGGACCTATAGTTAGGTGATGTGCCTTCAGAAACAATGTCCCATGTTAAATTCCTATAAGATCATGAGATAAAGATCTGATGTACTTATAAATATTAATCAGTTGATGCCTGATGCATTCATTAGTAGCCTGTTAGTGTGAATGAGATAATAAAAGGGGGGGGGGAACCTACAGCCAAGATCCCATATACTTTGAGTTTAGTTATCTTGTTTTCCCCATCTACACAACTGATTGCATAATGGGTGCCATGAGTGCAACCACTGCATAATAGCCAATCTAATCACCCACCAGGTGTGGTAGTGAGAGATGGCTATGTGGATCCCTCTGGGATACTTGTGAAACCACTTCTGCAATTATGTTGATCTTAGCATTGTGTCTCCAAAGGTCTACAGATATCATTTCCATATAACTTTGCCTCCACCTGTGATGTGCTGTTCAGTGGAGATATCTCACACTTTCATCCACACTTCAGTTATGAAGTGTACACTAATTAAGGGTATAAAATCAACTGATGTGCCCCTTCCAGTTTAGGGTAGGAGATGATTATCAGTTGTCAAATTAGCTTCCAGTCATGAAAGCAACATGACAATCTAGCCATTCTGTTTTTTCATCCTCAACTTCAAATGCTAAAAATAGCTTTATGCTGCAGGAGTACTATGGATGGTTTAGTATGATAACATTAGGCAAACCAGGGAAGGATGGTAAAGCCAGTTCTAGAAATATATAAAGGCAAGATTGTATGTTACACTCTAATGGACTCTAGATAAACTAAGGGGGGTTGCAGACTGCCAGAAATAGTGTGAATTCAGTCCACTTTTAGGGTTAGGGTTAGAGTTAGGGAACCATGGGAACTGTATTTTATTGTGGCATCAGAGTTATCTGACAGAGAAGGCTCAATGTCTCAGAAAAATAACAGTTCCCATGATTCCCTAGCACTAACCCTAACCCTAAAAGTGGACTGAATTCACACTATTTCTGGCAGTCTGCAACCCCCCTAAGGGCCTTTGCAGACTGCCAGAAATAGTGCACATTAAATTGAGGCACTGCCCTGGCTCAGTGCTAGGGAGTCATGGGAATTGTATTTTTTTCTGGGACATTGAGCCTTCTCTGTGAGAGAGCTCTGGTGCCACAATAAATTACAGTTCCCATGATTCCCTAGCACTGAGCCAGGGCAGTGCCTCAATTTAATGTGCACTATTTCTGGCAGTCTGCAAAGGCCCTAAATTAGCTAGGAATTTCAAAATCAGATTGAATGTGGGGGTTATCAATAGCTAGATCAACTCAGCCAGTTACTCCCAACTAAAAATAATTTACTATAAAGAGAACACACAACATTCTGCAGTGCCAGTATGAGATACTTTAAAAATAGTTGTGATGTAGTTGTTTATACAAAAAGGTTCATTTCTTGCTACACAAATGGAGCAATTAAGACAAGCTATTCAGACATAAAATAACTGAAAGCCCCAGATATATAATCCCAGCCAGTCCATAAACGTGGAACTAGAGGTTTTATATCTGAATTAGCCTACACATTAAGATCAATGCTGTTATGAGTTTGGCAACAAGGTGTTGCCATTGGCAGCTGGAGCCTTAAAAATGAGAAAACAGCAGGCTCATACTTACTGTGTAAACTAAAATAATAAATGATATCTTTAGAAAGTATTATGAGATTCTTTATAGTTCAGATAATCTGAAACCTATAGTTCTGGAAGGTTCTCTTGATTTACTCCCATTATATCAACTTCAATCCTCCCTCCCATTGGGAGGTTCTAAATACCTTAATTATAGAAAAAGAAATAGAAGAGGCAAGTAGCTTTAAAAAAAAAAAAAAAAGGGAGAATCTCCACGGCTAAAAGAGGAATATTACTGCTGAAAGCATTTTCATGCTAATAAAAACTTTTGCTTAAGAATATTGTTTTGAATTGTATTAATTAATTAATTAATTAATTTGAAGCATTTCTATGCCTACCTACAATGAATTAAGATTTCAGAGCAGTGTACACTCATGCAAATCATAATGTGAATGATTTATGCAGTACATTCACATGAAAAAGATTGGTTGTTCACATTTATGATGATAATATTATATCTATATAATGCAACATCTCAAAAATACCAAAGAAATTAAAAGTTCAAGATTTATGATGTTATTTTTCTCGGAAAATTCTGCTTCTACTGTAAACTCATTAATCACAAGAAAAATTACTTCCAACATCGAGCTAAGCCACTGAACCCTATAATGTACTATATATGAGAAATATTATTGTCATGTAGTCTATGTTATCTGGCTTCTCAAAGATGAATTGCAAAAGTAGTTATTTGTTTTTTTGGCTATTTCTCAATGATGAAATACCTGATGGGCATGAGTCAGAAATATTACTATATTTTCAAGCTTATGCCTTACTAGTTTCTAAAAACTACTATATTCCATTGACATGCGTGTGTATTAGCAATGTAGAAAAATAAGCCTCCCAATAGTTCTATCCATACCTTGAAGTACTTTGAAATTAGTAGATCAGAAGTTTAGAAATCTGCATCTCCACTGTTACATAGTGAATAGAGTGGTAATTCTTGACTAATTTTCTTCTAGAAGGAAGCAATCAATATTTTTAGCAATTTTCTTCTTGATGGAGAAAGTCTTCAAAAACTACACAGGAACTGTTAAAGACTATTCACCATTCAAGACCTCTACCATGAAAATTTTGCACATGATATTTCTGTACCTAAACATGATTCCCCCCCCCCCCCTGAAAAAGCTGTTTTCTGCACAAAACAAGCATATGTGATTTTTTTTTCATGGAATAAATTTCAAACTGCAAAGATTCTCATCAGTCCTGCATTTTTCCAGTCAGGTGTTACAATAACTGATTTAATATTTTAAAAACCCTTTTGTGGGTCCCTGCCATGGCCCTAGAGAAGCCCAATCACCATGGATCCAAGGCGAGCACATCATGTAGGCACCTGAAAGTTCACATCTGCATCTACAACAATTTGCAGATCAAAAGGATCAAAGCCTAGGAGCTGCAATCAGGACATTTACACCCTCTGAATTCTGGAGGCACAGAGATTTACAACTGGCTAAGAATGAGATAACACCAATATCCCATCTCCTCTCCTTGGAAATTGTCTACTTCAAAGAGTAGTAATAGAATCCTTTGATATATAATAATCAATCTTGGCTCCAGGCTATTTTCAGCCTATATCAAAACCTCCCAAATCTGTGTTCTGTGAGCTGGTTTTGGATGGGAAGGGGGGATCTCACTCCCTCTCTGTCTCCCTCAACTGTCCCAATACAACTTCAATCCATAGCAAACAGCTGAGTACTCTTTTCTACAAGGAGTGCAGTTTCTAGGTAACTATTTTGTGTGTGAAACCTTTCTTACAGATTTCATGTATCCTCTGTGTATGTGTGTGCTTGCTTTTTGGTTTATTTTTCTTGCTTAATAAAAGTACCATTTTTTTAAAAAAAAATGCTGTTTCTGCAAAGAGTCTTACTTCCCTCCCCCTGCACACAGTGGGTCCAGATCCTACTCATTATTTTTGAGCTAATTATAAATTCCCCAAGGTCAAGTTCTTATTACACTGGGTTTCTTGATCCTTGATACTGGAGGAGGGTGGTTTACAAAACTGTTTTGTAATTTTTTTCTTGTATGTAGTGTTGTGTTTTTTTAAAAAATATGTGTTAATAAAAATATTTCTAAAAAGAGAAATATGTTTTAGACCATTTTTTAATATTCTTCCCATTTCCAATAGTGAATTACATAATTACATTGCTGATGAAAGAAACTTACTTTAATCATAAGGTTCTTTCATAATACAAACTATGTCTAGGCTTTGGAAAAATTATGTCCTCTGAGAATGGTGCTGATAGTAATAATAAATAATAATAATAAAATTTATTTATACCCTGCCCCTTTGAGATCAATCGTATCAATAGTATGGCTGTGTTACAAGTACCGTATTTTCTGGCATATAATCCGGCATATAAGACAACTTTTTGACCCTGGAAAACGGTCTCAGAAGTCACGGGTCATCTTATACGCCGGGTAGAGAAGGAGGAGGATGAGAATGGGGAGTGGGGAGAGAAGGAGAAGGAAGCCAGGGACAGAAAGAGGGGTCTGAAAATGAAGGGAGAAGGGAGAAAGGGGCCAAGGCAGAAGGAGGGGTCTGAAAATGAAGGGAGAAGGGAGAAAAGGGCCAAGGGAAAAAAGGGGATCTGAAAACGAAGGGAGAAGGGAGAAAGGGGCCAAGGAAAAAAAGGGGTCTGAAAACAAAAGGAGAAGGGAGAAAAGGGGCCAAGGGAAAAAAAAGGGGTCTGAAAACAAAGGGAGAAGAGAGGAATGGACCAAGGCAGAAGGAGGGGTCTGAAAACGAAGGGAGAAGGGAGAAAGGGGCCAAGGGAAAAAAAGGGGGTCTGAAAATGAAGGGAGAAGGGAGAAAGGGGCCAAGGGAAAAAGGGGGTCTGAAAGCGAAGGGAGAAGGGAGAAAGGGGCCAAGGAAAAAAAAGGGGTCTGAAAATAGAGGGAGAAGGAAAAAGGGGCCAAGGACAGAAAGAGGGGGATGAGGATGAAGGCAGAAAGAGAAGGAAGCCAGTTCTGTTGTATGGATGCAGCCTGAGTCTGCATTGAAGAAATAATGCAGTTTGACACCACTCTAACTGCCATGGCTCCGTCCTATGGACTTCTGGGATCTGCAGTTTTCTTTGTGGTACCAGAGCTCTCTGACAGAAAAGACTAAGTATCTCACAAAACTGTAAATCCCAGAATTCCCTAGCCTTGAGCCAGGGCATTTAAAGAGGTGTAAAACTGCTTTAATAAATTTCTGCAATGCAGATGCAGCCAAAGTTAATGTGTTGCTTGGGCATAGGTTCTTTAACAAATAATTCTACACAATGAGAGAGAGTACCCTTGAAGATTTATCTAAAGAAGACCCAAGTTCCTTAACTTGGAGGTTATATGTGTGCGTTGTGTGCCTTCAAATTGTTCTTGTCTTATGGTGATCATAGGGTTTTCTTGGCAAGATCTGCTCAGGGGCGGTTTGTCATTGCCTTCTCCTGGGGCTGAGTGTGTGACTTGTCCAAGTTCACCCAATGGGTTTCATGGCAGAGTGGGGAATCAAACCCAGGTCTTCAGAGTGGTAGTCCAACACTCAAACCACTACACCACACTGACTCCTATTCCCATGTACTACCTATGAAACAATTGCAGACTTTTTTGTTGTACTTGTGTGCCTTCAAGTCTTTTCCGAGTTATGGTGACCCTAAAGCAACCTTATCATTCGGTTTTCTTGACATGTTTCTTCAAATGGGGGTTGCCATTACCATTCTCTGAGGCTGAGAGTGTGTGACATGCCCAGGGTCACTTACTTGGCTGCACATTGTACATACCCCAGAAGGCATCACCTAGTAGTATATTGAGAGTCCTTCATGTCCAACACTTCCTCATTTCCCCCCAACCATCTCATAGGTGGGAGATGGAAATCATTTTTAAAGCAGCATTTAAATCTGGACTATTTTTAAAAAAGCAAGGTCCAAAACACACTGCAGAAATAAATGCTAGGGAACATGGGAGCTGTACTTTGTTGTGTTTATAAGTGACAGTTTTCCTGCTAAGTACCTGCATGTCATAAGCATTTGAATTAAAATTACCATATTGAAATCAAATCTACCGGTAATTTTTTAAAATTTTTATTTGGTTTGTGTTGGAAAGGGGGGGTCGTCTTATACGGCAAGTATATTCCAAACTCTATATTTTTAACTGGAAAAGTTGGGGGGGTCATCTTATACGCCCAGTCGTCTTATGCGCTGGAAAATACGGTATGTTCAATAAATATGATTTTTAGACTTTGATGCTAAGGCAGGGAGTCTGCATACCTTGTAAGAAGGCATGCTGGAAGGGTAGGGCAAGAATACTTGGATCCTTCTTCATCCTGGAGATGTCAAGACCCATTTTAAAGTACAAACTGGAATTCCCTTCCCTTCTGCTGACAAGAAAATGAACTAGCTCAGAGTGCTTTAGCCCACACTGTAAGGCAGGGACAGGCAACCTTTTTGAGACCTGGGCCGGTCTTCTGTAGCCCAGGTCTCGACTTGGCCAAGGTGGGGAGGGAATGACGGTGCACACGTGCACGTGTGCACACCCTCCGCCACTGTGTGCGACCCCCCCATGCACGCTACCGGCGCGGCCTTGTTTCTGGGGGGCCGGGAGAGGGGGGGAAATGGTGCGGGGGCCGGTTGTGTGGGGGTTGGGGTGTGCGCGCGCACACACGCACACCCACCCACCCCTCACAGTCGCCATGGGGCCGTTCCAAGCCCCCCTGCCCTGATCCTTCGGCGAATTCACCTCAGGATAGAGCAAAGGCACCTTGGAGGACCATTGCCAAGGTGGTTCTCCTTGATCCTGGGGTACATTCACCTGAGGATCAAGAGGAGGAACCTTGGAAAGGTCCCCCCAAGGCCCCCCCGCCCCGATCCTTTGGTGAATTCGCCTCAGGATTGAGTGGGGAGGCCTTGGAAAAGTCCCTTCAAGCCCCCCCCCGCCCCAATCCTTGGGTGAATTCACTCTGGAAGCCCGTCACCACTGAGGGTCCCCCCGAGGAGGATTCCCTCGGTGGCGACGGGCCTCCTGGAAGCCCGTCGCCACCGACGGTCCCCCCAGGAGGATTCCCTCGGTGGCGATGGGCCTCCTGGAAGCCCGTCGCCACTGAGGGTCCCCCTGGGGAGGATTCCCTTGGCAGCGATGGGCCTTCTCCCAGGTGCCGCACGCGCTGCCGGCGCCGCAGCCGCCATTTTGTTCTCCATGTAATCTTGTGCATGCGCAAACACTGTGTGGCCGCCATTTTGGAGAACAAAATGGCAGCCGTGGCGCGTGTGGCCATGCGGCGACCGAACCGGGCGGCGGCGGTGACGGCAGCAGGGGTCTGCCTGGGCTTGTAAATCCGGCAACCTGGGCCGGAACCGGCCCACGGGCTGTAGGTTGCCAACCCCTGCTGTAAGGTATTGTGCATTTTCCAGAGATGTTAGGCAAATCTATCTAGAATTGAAACAGGGTAAGTGTCTATACTTAGCTTTGTCCTATGTATACAACTCCCTTGTTTTCCATTCCCCAAACATCTAAGAGTCAATATCAGTGCCCAGAAGGTACATTCACATCTGTACTATGCACATAGACCAAAGCAAAATCAAAAAATCTCTGCACATGAGGCACAAGCTTTGCACTCATCACTTTGAGTACATTGTTTTGTTTTTGAACACTCCATAGAACAACACTGAGGTCATGTTTTGCCCTACCTAGAGGCATCCCCTTCACTCCAAGTTACAGTCCCCAAGTTAGGAAAAGGTTAAATATAGACAGTGGCAAAGCAACTGAGGCTTGGAACAGATGGTGTGGATGGAGCATCCAGAGGCCTCTCAGTCCCCAATCAATCTGTGACCACAGTGACTGCATGGCCTCCTCCCAAAACAGGCCACCACCACAGTCCAAAGCCACACCAGCCAGGAGTCGACATCCTTTTTAGGCTAGCTTTTCTTGGTTTGGTGTGGCCTTGGCACAGCTTTCTGCCATTTTGAGGTTGTGTGTCATCTAAATGTCACACCCCCAACCAGCTAGAAGCCATCTTATTTGGACCATATGTTTCAGGCCACTGACACAGATAAACTGGCCCAAAGGGCCAGCCTAGGGATCGAGTTGGGGTGGGGCAGCCACACACCGGCTGCCCAACCCCACAGCAATGCCATCCTGATGCTGCATGCCGTTATGCAGGACGCCATGGCAAGGAAGAGCCACAGTGCCGGCTCTTAGGGCAGCCTTTTGCTACCCCTAAAAGGAGTGGCATTTTGCCACTCTTTTCAGGGTGGCAAAAGGGAGGATAAGGGCTGCGGTGTGGGATTGCTGCAGCCCCGATCCCCCACTCCCTAGCACAGCTCTCTGCCGCCCATCTGCAGAGGTCCTGAGATAGATTCAGATAGACACAGACAGGTAGAGATGGAGATAGGGGGACAGAGAGAGTCTTCAGAGAGTCTTCTTCAATTTGAACCCTCCAAAGAGCCACCTTCATCATTGTGCTGCTGCTGCTACCCTGATCTCCAGCCATCCAGCTTACCTAGGCCTCATTCACACTATGACTTAAGTGGATTTGCAGATTGGTTTGTTTGTGCCTCATTCACACTTGAGTTGATTTCAGACTGCATTCAGTCTGAATTGTAGTGGGTCAACACAATTCCAAAAGAACCACATATTTTGGAAACAGACCTTTTGCTGGTTCTTTTGAAAAGAATCATGTTGCAACATTTTGAGCAAATGTGAATGCCTTTGTGATCACAATAGGAGTGCATTGGAGAGGAAGGATGATGGGAAGAGGGTGGGCAAAGGGGTGATACCCATCCCAACACAGTTCTTTTGTGGGGTTGCTGTAGGACTGCAGATTTCCAGCACAGCCACAAGTGATCCCTTTAAACCACATTACAGCCCGATCACACTGTACAGCTGTGTTATGGTTCTGCCAGAAAATGTTCAAGTGGCAGGGCAGGTAGGGGGGTTGTTCCTTGGGGTGGGGAATGGTGCAGCATGGTTTTTTGTTTTTTTAAAAATATTGACAGCATCTGCTAACTATCAGATTTTTATGGGTTCATGAGAGTGAGTGTGGATAGAGGGTGCTCAAAGGGAAAAGCTGGGGTTTCAGGAGGAGAGCGGAGCCTCTTCCTTTTGGAGACCCCTAAGACATCATTCCTGGAGGGGCATTTGGAGGACCCAATCCAGGCTGAAATCATGGGGGGGGGGGTGTCTGTGGATGGAAGGGAATAAATAGCGGAATAAGAGGGAAAGCGGAGCGCCTCACTTTGGATCCTCCAGGTCCCTCCAGAGCAGGAGGAGGACGAGAGAGAGGGCAACACAGCAATGGGGATCCAAATCCCAGATCTGATCTGCCTCTCTTTGCCCCATTCTTTGCCCTGTGTTTCTGAGGGGGAAGGATGTCTCTCACCGCATCCTTGCTTTGCCCCTTGGTCTGGAGGGAGGATGTGGCCATGGGGGGAGAGAAGGGGGAAAACACCAACCCAAGCAGTGCCACTGTGGCTTTTGGGGGCCATGCTAATGACAACTGGAGCCAGGGGTGGAGGGACCACCAAGATGCATTCCTGACTGAGTTCTGCCAGTAGTTGGAGGACGAGGAGGAATGGGGGGGGAATTCTGTTGGGGGGCAGGCAGGGGGAGCAGGAGAGAGAGAAGATCCCCCCACAGTTGACAACCTGGAGGGATCCCCATAGCCAAGGAGAGTGGACAAGGTGTTGGAGAACTGCCCACCTTGACTCCCTCTCTGGAGGGGATGCTGATGCCCGAGAGGAGGGAGACTCCCTTGCCACTGCCTCCCAGGAAGGTAAGTGGGTAGGAGGAGGAGGAATCAATCGTATGATGACCATGCACATTATATGATTGACATTTTTTTTAAAAAAGACCTGGGATGGATCAATCACATCCAATGTCGAGAATTCATTTTGAAGAGGAGCAAATGTAAGTGTGAATGAGATGTGTTTTTAAATAGACATGAATGCTTTCAGCAATGCAAAATGTAGTGTGACCTATGTTACGGTTTGAATCGATTCTGTGATCAGGGATCAATGCGAATTGGGAACCAGTTTAAATGCAAATGTGAATGAGGCCCTAGATTTTTCTTTATCTCAGAGGGTGAGAAATTTCATGTGTGTGTTTTAGCCTGTAGTCCCTTAAGCTTAGCTACACCCCTCTAGCCCTGTTAGGTTGATCAGGAGTAGGGTTTCATAAACGTGTAATTTCCCTCCTCTTTTACAACTTGCATTGAATTTAGATTGTTCTGTTGGTTTCTAATGCTATCCTTTTCTGCCTTTTAAATAAAGAAATAATTTTTTTTGCTGCAAAATCAGATTGCCCTTGAACTTATTTCTTGATTCATCTAGAAACTTAGCCTCATAATTATTTTAAGGCTGAAAATTAGATTGTTGACAACTGTATAGAGACATCTGTCTTGAATATGCCTTCTGCATTTTTAAGTGCAGTTGGCCCTCGATATCCATAGATTCTTTAGTCATGGATTCAAGTCATGGATTCAATCAAAATATTCCAAAAAGATATAAATTCCAAAAAGCAAACCTTGATTTTGCTATTTTATATAAGAAACACTATTTCACTATGCTATTGTATTTGCTATCATCAACAATATTCAATAAATATGATTTGGGGTCTGGACGAGTTTTAAAATTGAAAATTTTCCTCATTTCTCCATGAATCATTTCCCAACATTTAGTTGCTAAAGAGCAATTCCACCACATATGGAGGTATGTTCCGAGTTCAAAACCATACTTCCAACAAATCGGGTTATATCCTTTATACATTTTGGACAACATATATGGGGTGAGATACCATCTAAATAGTGATTTATAGACAAAATATACAGTAAATGTTGAATTAAGGGAAAATGACTATGGCATTGTATTTAATGGATGTGACAGGTCCTTTTTTCAAGTGTTAAGTTAGGGGGGTTGCAGACTGTCAAAAATAGTGTGAATTCAGTCCACTTTTAGGGTTAGGGTTAAGGTTAGGGAATCATGGGAACTGAATTTTATTGTGGCACTAGAGTTCTCTGACAAAGAAGGTTCAATGTCTCAGAAAAATAACAATTCCCATGATTCCCTAGCACTAACCCTAACCCTAAAAGAGGACTGAATTCACACTATTTTTCACAGTCTGCAACCCCCCCTACTTTCACCTGTTTTCCACAGAAGGCCCCTTTTCACTGACATTTGCCTTGCTTTTACCCCATTAACACTTTTGTTAAGTGTATAAGGGCCAGGGTTCCAAGTGTCCCATACACAATGTTTTAGTGTACTTGCCTTTGTTTATAGCTTATATAAATAACTTGGATAGAGACATCTACTGTAAAAATAAACAGTAACTTTATTAAGTAACATTAAGAAATAAAGTATCTTATGTAGATTATTTCAAGCTTAGTGTAATGTAACTACATTAACAACAACAAAAAAGCAGGCTTTTAAATGCTCTGTACTCTACTCTCTCAATCTCAGTAGGAATATCAACCAGATCTGACTAGTCTAATTGAATCACAGTCCTGAACTGAACCCCTTCTCCTTTCATAATCCTTCTCTGATCTTAACTGAAACCCCTTCTCTCTCTGTCCCCTCTCCTCAAACACACACACTGGCTTTTATACATTCTAATTTGCAGGGGCCCCCCATAGCCTTTCTGAATTGTGATTGGCTGCCAGGAAGCCAAGTTTGCCTTGAACTTCTGTCACAATGGGAAATGAGCATCCATGGATTTTGGTATCCAGAGACCCAAACCCCAGTGGATACCAAGGCTAAAAGGGAAAAACCATTATACCAGGAAAAGGATACATTGTCCAGAGTCTCACTCTTGATGAGGCAGTGATTAGATTTAACTGCACCCTCTTTCTCCAGACTTCCTTCCTTAATTGAATCAAAGCCAAATGCATTATTTAGACCGGTCTCACACCTAGGTTTAACAAAGCTAAGACAATCAATGCCTTTGTCCAGGATTCAGCCAAGCCATTGAGTCTATAGCTAGAAGCAAGATATTCCTATATAAGCCTCAAGATTTTTAGGCTCCACATGCTATTTTTGAAGTGCAGCTTGGCTCCACATCAGTCTGTTTTCTGATCATAGCTCCCTCGGCCATCCCTTCCCCCATTTCGGCAGCCATGCATCATCATCATCATTATCATCAACATCCACAGCGGATCCCGGGGAAGCCTTTGGCAGTGAGTGCCTCCCTTAGTCTGGCCCATCTCAAGCTATTCCCACGTTCAATCCTTTATTCCTGAGTGCAGTGTGTGTGTATGCCATATATGTGTGTGCAGTTTTTTCCCTTTAATAAATATTTAGACTTTAATTGAAGCCTGTCTCAGCATCATCCATTGTGGGATTACTTAGTCCTCTGTTATACATATCAGTACCCGGTCTCGCGGGGTGTTGTTAGGGCTCTACTCTTGCATAATTATAAATTCCCCTAATTAGATCCTTCCTAACAATTGGAAACAAAACTGGCTCTCAAGACTACAGTATTCTGCTTTTCTTGAATAAATCCTAAGTCAGAAAACAAGATTTCAGTGTTCTTGACCAAATGCAGTGGAAGGTTGGAGGTTTTTTTTTTTTAGCTTTAACAGTTTACATCATCTGTGGTCAATTGATTCCAGCAACTTTAATATAGATGCCATGATTATATACTAGAAGTACAGAATGTTTCTTTATTGACACATATAGCTTACTCAAAGACTCCATAGCAATGACAAGCTTATCTAAATAAGCTGCAGGTGGTCATACAAAATCCACCAATGCAAAGCAACCTTTATCATTCTCTGAATGGAGAGAATTTCCAGCACATTGTTTCAGAATTTCCCATAATTGAAGATGAGGGGCCCTTTTACACCAAAAAAAAGTTGTAACACTACGATTCCTCCTTAATTATCATGACAACCTTATAAAATCTTGGGATTTACAGTTTAGAGAGGGGCATTAAGTATTTTCAGACCAAGAGCTTTAGTGCCTCATCAAACCAGATGCCTCAAGATTCCATGGGATGTTGCAATGGCCCTCAAAGTGGTACCATAGTGTTAACTGCATCATCTGAAAGGGAACAGGACTAAGTAGTCCCAGCAGATTATAAAGTTGCTGTGCTATGCTAAAAAGGAGAGAACTGTTTCAGGGCAACACCCCACACAAGTTAAGACTGTGATAAACACATGGAACAAATGTTGCAAAAGGATTTCACTAATGAAAAAAAAAGTGTTTGTGCACCATTATATGCCCAGTACATATTGCACTCATGTTACTTAATTTTTTGCAGTTTTGCTCACAATGGGAAACTGAACCAAGTGAATTGAGTTTGCAGTGACAGCTCCTGTATTCTGGCTGCATTTAGAGAATTCTCAAAACGTTTCTTCTATATAATATTTCTGTGTTTTTTCAACAAATCATACCAGGAAAACCTCATGACAGATTCACCTTAGGGTCACCATAAATCAAAAATGACATGCAGGCACAAAAGAACTATAACAAAAATAAAACACCAAGTGAATGATATGAATATGGAGGTGCATTTATCAAAAGCAGAATATATCACCTTTTCTCTCTTTTCTAAGATAGGGTACAGAAAGAAATACATTTGTTCTGCAAATCACTACGGTAGATACTTGCTAACGTTTACCAGATTCTTTTATTGACTGTATTGACGGGAGCTGCCATCTGTTTAGATGGTATTTAAATAAGTCTGAATCATATTGGATAAATTCAAAGCAACACTGGCATCAAGCCTCAGTAAAAGAAAGAAAAACAGTGTGTCTAAAATAATTGTGAAACATCAAGGAGAAAGAAGTGGAAAGAAGTGGAGCTTTACTTATTGACAGCTCTACCTTCCAGTCTAGAGCAAGGGTGTCATCAGCATCTATCAGCTGATCAGCTCTTTTGTTGGTTATAATAGACAGTAGGACTGTTTTTGAAATAGTTTTGTTGCAATTTGTTAGCAGTTTTATATTTACTGTACTTTGCATTTCCCTTTCTCTTAACCTTTTCCCCATGTCACTAAGGCACCCCAGAGGGGTCTCACCCAGTGGGACTGGCACACTGGGTGAGTGAGAAAGGGCATTACCTCCCTTTCCCAGCAGTTGCAAGAGACCCTAAATCAGCCCTCCAGAGGCCACAGCACTGCCTTCCTCAGTAGCGGCTGCTGGGGGGGGGGGGCTTCAGAGACTGGCATGTCTGCTCTTAAAGCAGCTGCACTGAACCCTCAAGACCTTTCCTAGGAGGGGGCTGAATGGGCACTCCAGAAGCTGCAGAACTTACCCCCCCAGCAGTGGTCTGGGTGGGTGGGTGGCCAGACGGGAGGGTAAAGCAGCTAGGCCCCACCCTCAAGTGACACCACCCTCAGTGACACCACTGCATATTGGCCCTATCTTTTTTAAAAAGTAAAGTTTAATTTTGATTTTAAGTTCTGTTGCTTGTTCAGTATGTTTTTACTTTATTTTTTCTAGTACTCTATGTGTTTGGTGGGAGTAGGGACCTGTAAAGCCTTGCCAAATTAATTTTCACATCCTACTTTTACTATGTATTTTCTCCAGTTTTATTGTTGTAGCTTTGAAAAAGTTAACTCTCTTGGAAATATATATTGAAGATTGCATATAAAATTACTAAATAAGTAAATTTAGATGTAATGTATACATAAATAGAGTAAATCAAATGGTTTATTATTGTCTTCAGTGCCTATGCCATTCAGAAACAGGTAGGTAAATTAATAAGTAAGCAAACTGAAATGATAACAAATTTGAAAATAAATCAAATCAAATTCATGAGGTATATTTTCCATCTGCCTAATACATTTATTGCTGCAATCATATGCATATTGACTAGGCTGAGAGAGACAAATTGTTGCCCTCTAACAGTTGTTGGATTGCAACTTCCATGATCCCTAGGCAGCATAGGTAATGAAGATGGTGTTACACTCTAACAACATCTTCCCACCAGTGTACTAGGGAGTAAGTACCATTGTTAATAGTGGGCCATATTTATAGTGATAGAAACAAACTGTATAGAGAGCTTCTTATAATCAACTCAACAGAAAGAAGAAACCTGCTATAGTCAGTTGTGTGACTGACTCATCAACTACTACTACTACTAAAAGTAATTAAATATGCCTATCCAAGATTGAAATACCATCATCTTCAGAGATGTGATGGCATGACCCCAGAAATAAAACCCAATGTCAAGCAATGTTCTAATTTTGATCACAGGAAATAATGATTTAAATTCTTAGATACTAGATATGAATCTCAATGAATGACTTGGAACAAGTCTGTCATCATAATTTGTCTCTCATCATAATCTATTATGAATATAAAAGGAGCCTATGAGATTAAATTAACATTACTCCATGCAGTGAAAAGCTGCAACTCTGGGAAATGTAATGGACCACTATTTGCCCCAATCCTTCACACTCCTTCAGTGTCAAACATTTTAATACCAGATGTTTTTGAAGAACAATGATCACTTTCAATATAACTTTTAAAATATTGTGCTTAGTAATAGCTGTATTTATTCCTCAGGGCAGATAACATTTTCTTCTTATATCAGCAACTCAGTCAAAAGTTAACATTTTATCACTCAAACATGTCATGCCATTATTTTGTGTTCGATGATATGGTACAATGAAGTGTTGCTTCCATCTTACACAACCATTTGCAGCAGCTAAAAGCAACTTCTCTGGAAAAGATGAAAAGGTGAAATTGTTGGCACTGTGAATAGCTTCATCATGCTTATACATATGAAAATGGGTTAGTTTTCTATTATCACTGACCCAATTCAACAACTAACTATGGGCCTCTGTAGACCAGCCCAAAGGGCCCTCCTGGAGGCAGAGATGGGGTGGAGCAGCTGCACACCGGCTGCCCCAACCCCACAGCAATGCCATCCGGATGCCGCACGCTGTTATGCATGGCGCACGGTGTCAGGACACTCTTCTGATGCAACATTCTGACATGCTGCACCAGAAAGGGCAAAGAAGAGCCATGTGCTGGCTCTTAGGACGGCCTTTTGCTGCCCCTAAAAGGAGCAGCGTTTTGCTGCTCTTTTCGGGCCAGCAAAAGGGAGGATCGGAGCCGCAGTGTGGGGTAGCCACAGCCCCGATCAGCCACTTCCTGGGGCAGTCCAGAGCTACCCATCTGCACCCCACTATGTTTCTTGAAAAATAAAAGTATTGCACAGACCAACAGCAGGTATGTATAGTTGTTTGGCATAATCATGTCTGTTTCTCCATCCTGAAAACACCTCAAGGATGTTGTTCCATATATTTGTGAACTGCTTTAATGAAACCAGCATTGAACATTGATCTATCTTTCACCAGGTTTATTTTGAAAGAGCATCACATGAGATTTGTTCAGGCAACATGTTCATGGTGACTGAACAAGTGTATGTATGTGCCTGAACTACAGTCACTTTTGTAGTACCTCATTCTATTTCTTAACATAGTAATTAAGGTTTTAAATCAAAACCTATGTAATTAGACAGATGGAAAGAAGTTCCACATGTGTAATCTGTCTACCCTGCCCACCATGGACATAATACACATTGTATTTGAATTGATTTTGATTATATGGAAGTCAAGAAACAGGTGGCATATGTGTATTTAACATAATCATGATCAGTCTTGAAAGAAAGGAATTAGCAAAGGAACAACCTTTCTTTGAGGGGATGTAGTTAGATGCTGAAGCTACACAAAAGTCCTGGCTCATACACGCCTAGAGGCTAGTGATTAACTTTGGTAGAAAAATGATACAACAAATCAGAATTAGGTGCTCCTTGTAAATAACTTTAAAATTATCCTCATTTCTAAAAGTCATTTTGGCCCACCCTTTAAAAACTGATGAGGTAGAGCACATGAATGAAAATTAGTCCCAAACATTTTTACACAGTAGAAACAATCTAGTCACTTTTTCACCACAAAGATTTAGTGCCAGTTCCTTGGAATATATGAACAAAGAACAAATGTGAAATTATTGTCCCAACTGTTTCCATTAGTACAGTTCTAGAATTCTAGAAGTCTAAGGATCATGGGTACAATCTGTATGACAAATTACAGCATAGTTAACTGTCTGATACTAGCAGGAAAGAAAAGAATTCTTTAAAAATTATGTCTGATATGCTGTTGTTACCTACACTGGTGGCAGCAGGAGTGAAAAAAGTGGTGGGTTGAGATGTGGCAATGGAAGACAGAAAGACTACTAGTGCCAGAGTAACCTATTTCTGCAATGCCTGACTGCCAGGTGACTTCAGGAATTCTGGGGAGACCACCTTGAAAAACATCCTGTCCCATGGCACAGGCAGTTTTCCAAGACAGCCTTCCCAGAACATCACAACTTCAAGAGTCCACTGAACAGCTAGGCATTACAGAAATGAGCTTCCCAAAAGCTGGCAGCCTCCTATTCTAATGGCAACAATGACACTTTTCTCACTGTCACTACACAACTTTCCAAAGACTTCGGCACAGTGGCATAATGGATCACTACACTAGCATATTGCATCAAGAGAAGCAGATAGTTTTATGGGTTAGTTTCGTGTGGTCTTCAGCTTAATTTCAAAAAACCTCTGCAAGACTTCAGTACAGATTTCTAGCAAGAGAAAACTGTCTCTTCCTTGGCAGCCTACAGACTGAGAAGGGCAAAAATTAAAGGAGACTAGAATGAGAAAATTGCTATGGCCATAATGCTTTTGGTCTTGACTCAACTTCAGCTTCACAACTACAAGCATGCAACCCCAGTGGATTAATCCCAATGGAATTTGGCTTGCAGTGGTGGTGGGGTGGGGGTGAGGTATGATTACCCAGCCCTTGGCTAAATCATAATGTATGCTAAAGGTGAACAGATGGATTTTTAAATTTAGTGATAGGGTAATATGATTTCTGTGAATATTAGGTATAACAACCACCCATAAAGTACATATGCATTAGGGGAAATGTGCACATAATCTGCTCATGGGGTGGGAAGTATGCTTATTTCCCAGACAAAATCCACACTTTCCATCAAACCTTTTGTGTATGTTAATAGGGATTTGCATATTCTCTGCTTGATTGCATATTATCAAGACTAAGGGCCTCGGCAGATGACTAATAGAGTCGTCTTCCGGGCAGAGAAGAGGAGGGGCAGCCGCACGAGCGGCGCCCCTTCCTCTTCCTGAGGTCGCCCTCGGAGTCGCCGGCCCTCCGCACGGCCGGCGCTCCGAGGATGACCTCACACCACGGCGACCGCACGCACCGCGGCGTTTGAGTCAGGGAAAGTGCACCCGCTGCTTTTAGGGCACCCTTTCCCTGAAATCTAAAAGGAGCGCCAATTTGGTGCTCCTTTTAGAGTCGCCGACGGTGCGCCGCGGTGCGGCTGCCACAGTCCAGTGGCGCTCCGTCCCGCGGCGCACGGGAAGCTCCCGTCTGCTTCCCCCCTTAGATAGTTTACCCCTCAGAGCACTAGAGGAAGAGATCCTGGTGGGACACTTTCCTCAGTTCTATCCCCCACAGATAGGAGGATCCACTGCAGAATGTCTTGTATATCATTAGACAAAGTTGTAGCCCTGGTTTATACCATTTCTTATGTCTCAACTCATTATTCCTGGTATACAACCATTACTATGACATTTCCAGCTGCTCAGTTCATTTACATGTTTCCATTTTGCTACCCAAATTGCTAGGTTACTGAGATGACACCTACAAATTAATATAAAAGATTAAGGTATTCCTTGTTGACAAGGTTGTCAAGTTCCTGTCCGACCATAGGGGGCAGTGCTCATCTCCGTTACTAAACCAAAAAGCCAGTGTTGTCAGAGACTGCTCTGTGATCATGTGGCCAGCATGATTGCACAGAACGCTGTTTACCTTCCCACCAAAGAGGTACCTATTTATCTACTTGCATTCACATGCTTTCGAACTGCTGGGTTGGTAGAAGCTGGGACTAGTGACAGGAGCTCACCCTCATCATGCAGCACATGGCCTTGAATTGCCTTCTGATCTTGTAATCAACAGAGTCAGCGTCTTAACCATGTGAGCAACTTCATCCCCACAAATTTTCCGGACGAGATCCGTCTCACTACTCTTACTGCTTTTACTACTCTTGCTGCTTTTAAAAAAGCAGTAAAGATGTATCTCTTCCGGCAGGCCTTCCCAGAATAATTGCTGCTAGATGGGAGATGAGTCTTTCTCTTGTTTTATTATTGCTGACTCCTTGTTGTATTGTTGTATTGTTTTATTGTATTGTTTTTAACTCTTTCTTGGTTTAATTTTGTTTTAAGGGGATGGGAGGGTTGGGTTGTGGGATGAGGGAATGTTTTAATTTGATTGTTTTAAATGCTGTAACCCACTCCGATTGCCACGCAGAGGGGTGGGCTATAAATAAAAAGTTATTATTATTATTATTATTAAATTAATAAATAATAGGGGATTTTTAATAACTCAAATTAATAGCAATGAGAGGGCTCTGATGAGTAACTTCAAAGAGTCTGGATCTTGCTATTGTATACCAGTTCTGAAAAATTAGAATTCCAAGGTGTTAAGTGCAGCTTAGTTTTATTGATTAACAGCAAAGGAGAAAATCACTATTCATGCAATAGAATTCTCTCTCTCTCTCTCTCTCTCTCTCTCTCACTCACACACACACACACACATATACACAAGAATTAATGAAATTAAAGTTAGTAGCTTGTAGCAAGGTTGAGGGAGTCCAGAAGTGGAGCTCCAATCAAGGGATGATGGAAGTGACAGTGGCTCAACAAGGCTGCCTGAAACATGGGAGGCAGCTTGTGTTGAGGGGCCAATATGAAATCGGCAGCATTTCTGCCTGATTCAAACTGAGCCAATGAGTGAGTGCCAAGGCAGGCTTTTTAGAGTCTTGAGGCAGTTGGGTGAATTTTCCAAGAATGGGATTCCCAACTGGTTGATGGTTTTAACTTCAGAGTTACAAAAGGGATATTTTTGGTTGATGACAGTGACAGGAATAAGATTAGCACAACTCCAGGGATTTTGGGATAGGAATCAAGTGTAGGAAAATGCAACTGAAAGATTGGCTTAATGCTTTAGGGTTGACAGCATGTGACCTTTATTGAAAGCATGTGACCTTCAAGAGGAAATGCACACAGTAGGGGGTAGGAAACAGCAATATTCACAGCCATAAAGTTACAGAGGTCCTTGTCACATGCTCTCAGGTCTGTGACCAGTCAGGAGTTCACCTAAAGGTCATCTGACCTTTCCAGGTTATGGCCTCTCTATAACTGTTATTATAATAAAATATAACAAAATATTTGTACCCCAAAATAATGCAGGGTATGCAGGGGTGTTATCAATTTCCATCTATTTGTGGATAACCTTTTAAAATGTGATGCTACAGATGTTTCAGACCAAACAATGATTATACCTTTGCTATTTCCTCAAACCTCATTGGTCAGGAGCTACATTTCTCCTTTTCTTTTCTAGTGGCTCATTGGCATTATTGTCTATTTTCACCTAATATGATCAGAAACACATTCTGCCCTGATCATCATATGGTACATAACATCTTACTGTTTCACCAACATTACTTGAAGGAATTATAGATTCAAAGAAATGTTTCATTTTCCTTGTCTACTTCCCTCAGGCAGTTTGCACCATGATTCTATTTAATTTCACTTACATCATAAATCTCATGGGCTCTCTTTGGCATTTAATGGATCATATTCTTAGAATGGGCCCATGCTGTGCCTCAGGAGAGCTTCCTTCAACATGAAAGGTGTGGCTAGAAGACAAAGGCATCCACCATCTCCACATTCAGGGTCAAGAAGGATCTTCTCATCTGTTGCATGGAGAGACCCATATTTGACCCACACAGTTTATGCAATTACAAAATACTTTTATGAAAGAATATAAAGGATTCCTTTAGCACCTTTGAGACTAGGCACAATATTTCATGGAATCCAGCCTACTTCTTCAGATGAATGGAGTGAAGCATCTGTAGACAGACATTTATAACAATGTGGAGGTGATGGGTGGGGAGTGTGAATTCTAATAGAAATTCAAGACAGATGGACATGGTGATGGGGTGAAACATTCAGCTCAACAATAGTTGTAAAGTGTAGTTAAAGGAACAAAAGTGGATAACAAGTTTGACATACAGGTCAGGATGAGCAGGTAAATATATGAATAGTGAATAAAAATTTTGGTCTAGAGTATTGGATGGGTACAGGATCAGTAAACTATTGCAATAAAGCAGACATGAGAACCCTACTTAGTATCTGGGATGTTAACTTGTGTCTTAACATTTAAAGTGTGCCAAGAAGCCATTGTCTCTGTTCAAGCCACTTATTTTTTCCTTACAATTTTTCTTTCATTTTTTTGTTGCTGTTCAAGGTGTGCTGCTCAAAGGTCAAAGACAGAATGCCCAAGAATGTTGAAGTGTTCTGCAACTGGCTTTGGGTATTCCCGTTTCTAATGTTCATTTTGTGTCCATTTACCCTCTGGCATAAAGAATCTTGTCTGTCCAATATAGAGTGTCCAGATGCCACTGCTGATAAAAGATTCTATACATGAAATCAGAATGTAAGCAAGTGAAACCTCCTGTAATGTTGTGTGTGATATTATAATGCCCCGTGCTGCACGACTCCTTTATATCTTTTTATGCTTATATAGATGAACATGGCAATGTCTGTGGGTCTAATTTATTCAATATCTATTTTCTGCCTGTTCCTTTCTAGGTGGGTTGGAAATTTAATTTCCTGATTTTTATTCATATCTCCTGGGACTTGGATAGGTATTGTTGTAGTTGCTAATTGCCCTTGAGTCATTCCTGACTCACGGTGATCCTGATGGTGAGACATCTCCAAGCCCTTCTATCCTCCACCGCTCTGCTTAAGTCCAGTAAATTCATGCCTGTGGTCTCCCTAATTGAGTCTAGTTATATGGTGTATGTTTGGTCTTCCTCTTTTCTACTGCTGTTCCCCCTTCCAAGTCCTAATGGCCTCAAACAGATGACCCAAAAGAGCCACTGTTGGGCCACATTGGGGTGTGGGGTTCAGATGATGCACACCCCGAACATGACTGGAAGTCACCCTAGGTGCAGCTCTTTCCCAAAGAACTAGCCCAAAAAGGAGCAGTACAATACCACTACTTTTGGGCGCCTAGTTCAGGACCACCACAGCAGCCCAGATTGGAGCTGAATGCATATGGCTGCCGGAGTCCTGGAGCAAACAATGGTGGCATGGTTCTGGCGCAGAACTTTTCCTCTGTCTGCTTCACTCCATTGTCTTTTTGGCTGAGTCATGCCTTCTCATGATGTGGGCAAAGTACGATAGCCTCAGTTTCAATATCCTGGTTTCCAGGGGGAGATTTGGTTTGATCTGTTCAACACCCACTTCTTTGTCTTTTTGGTTGTCCACAGTATCCGCAACACTCTTCTCCAGCACCATATCTCAAATGAGTTGATTTTTTCCCCCTATCCATTTTTTTTTTCACTGTCTAGCTCTCACAGCTGTACATGGTGATGGGGAATAAAATGGCCTGGAGGGTTCTGACTTTAATGATCAATGTTATGTCTTTACAATTTAGGATTTTATCTGGTTCTTTCATAGCTGCCCTTCCCAACCCTAATCTTCATATTATTTCTTGGCTTCAACTATTAATGTTTTATCCTAGGTCCACAAACTTTTTAACTATTTCAATTTCTTCATTGTCTAGCCTGAATTTATGTATTTCTTCTGTAATCATTTTTAATGTTTTTTTTAATGTTCAGCATTAAGCTTGCCTTTGCACTTTCATCTTTGACTTTCTTTTGTTCTACCAAACAAAAGTAATTTCTTTCTTTTGTAATTGTTCCAGGTCTGTGATATTTTCCACCAGTAATACAGTATCATCCACATATCTAAGATGGTATGCCAACAATCTTAGGAGGATATATCACCACCTAAAAATGATTTTAACCATGATTCATCATTTTTTGGGGGGCGGGGGAAACCACAGTAATTCAACTTGGACCTGTTCATAGTCTGTTCAGTATTATTTAGATCTGAACATGAATCTCAAATCAAAATTCCAAATCTAAGACTGTGGTAGGTCACAGAGTCTGCTACAATACTTGGCAAGGGTTAGAGGACATCAATATTTACAGTAGCCCAGACATAAATGAAGACTGAAGACTGTAGTAGTGGGACTGAAAACCAGACACTATTGTCTACTGTTATGTCAGTAATGTCCTTCTTCAGGCAGACAATCCAGAAAATACTCTAAGCCAATCAAATAACCAGAGAGAAAATTGGTCCAATCTACAACAGACTACAGAGCCAAGGTCAGGCAGTCCAAAGTCAAATCACTTATTGGAAACAACAGCAAGGACAGTTTCACAAAGAAAAGAAAACACAATTCAGGCTCAGACATCATTTGAGCAGTCACAAAAGAGACAACATTTGGCAAAGAAGTCTAGATCTTTAAATAGACATTTTTTCTCAGCAAGATGATTGAGCCAAAATTTATGGCTTGATTACCTCTAAGTCCCAGCCAGAGCTCAGCATTACATCTATCTGGGAGGAGAGCCCTTAATCCAAGGTCATTTCTTAGTCCCAATGATCTCCCTACTCCCAACATGTGCCCACCATGGTAGTTTCTCCAGATAGGTTCCCCCAGAAGTCAAACCTTCAAGTGTCAATATTCCTGAGGGTGGATGTGAACCCACACTTTTCCTCAGACTCAGGGGTTAAGATCCCATCCCTTGGGGCTGCAGAGAAGCCTTTTATACCTTTGGGGGATCAGGGAACTGGGCAACTGTTTTTGCACCATCTTCAGTCTTAGAAGACACAATCTCAGCTTTACTGAGATTCTTCTGCCAATGCCATGACAAACAAAAACAAGCACATGCTGATCTTTAAATAGAAAGTTGGCATCCTTGTTTGTCATAATCAGATCAATAATGAGAGTGTTAGGGGAAGGGAGAGTAGCAATAGAATGCAAGTGAGACCCAAATGAGTGCTTTGTTCCAATCATGACAGGAGCTAACATGAGGTCTCTCATGTTGCTGAAAGACTACTCCCTCCAGGCTCCATCCTTTCTCACCATGTAGGAAGCCATATTCAACCTGGCTGGCAGTCTAGCACTTCATCACTTCTCCAGGAACTCCTAATGGGCGTGTTGCTTGCATATCAGCTGCTGGGGTAGCCAAGTCTGGAGATGGGCAACCTATTTGTCCTAGAATCAGTCTCAGAACATGCTAAGGTTGTTATACATATGGATACTTCATTTTCCAGGATGTCAGATCTGGATTGCTAGAATTTACTGATTCAGGTCTTGGCAGCTCGGGGGTAAGACCAGGGTTAGTGTCTTCTTCTCTGGTTCCACCAATTACAAGTCTGTTGTCTATACTACTGCTGGACTCATTTGGCATAACACTGAATCTATTTGGCTCTTCCTATATGTTCTCAGAAGTTTTGTTTCTTAAAGGCCCCATTCACGCTACGCAAATAACCTGGTGTGAAACCGGGTTATCTCCATGATGTTCACACTGGCCCCAAATGCACCTGGCGCTGTTTGCAAGGGAGCATGGAGAAACCCACTTAATCCAGTGTATTCAACACTGGGTCCCTTACCGTGTCTTTTGAAAAGTCCAAAGTGATCTGGATCTTTGGTAGTACTCTACCGAATCGACCCAGATCGTGTAGGATTATTTCTGGAAATGGAGACACCTCCATTTTGAATTGATCTGATGTGTGTGTGAATGTTGACCAGGGTTTAAATGCCACAGAGAGATTTGGGCACATAAACCATACTGGAAACATCAATCCAGTATTGTGTCACCACAGAAATCCTGATCTTCTTGGGACAAAAAGGTAAGTGTGAATCCCATCCAAAGTGATTTTGCCTGTTTCATCATTCTCAGGCTAGGATGACACAGGGGTGGCTAGGGCAAGTCAAGACGGTCTTGGTTAGAGTACCTCAAGTCAGAAATCAGTAGGATGACCTATTTGGGACATAGGAGGGTTTTGAGAGATGGGAGCACCTCAGCTTTGAATCACATCCCTGATCTGGTAGCTCTGTAGCCTCAAGTTGCTCCAAATTGGAATTCAACTGAAAGCAGAATTTCAAAGCAAATTGAAGGTCAATTTATATGAGGGATTTGAAAAGAAGTCACAAAAAGGAGTATTCCAGTTCTGAAGTTCTAAAAGAAAGGAAAAAAAACTGTATGCATTTCAGCATAGGGGAAAGAACTTTAAAATGATAAAAGGGAAAAAATATATTCATTATGCATTTTTAAGTGAACTAATTTCCCCATTCCTAGTATAATAAACAGTTAAGAATACTTTCTTTCTTCTGATTTCACACCATTAATGGAATTTGGGAACACAGGGAGAAATGTATATAAAAATTCACATTTTACAATAAAGATGAAAAAGGCTTTCTGCAAAAATAACTGTAATCCCCCCCCCTTGAAAGATGCCCATCTTTTTCTAATCTACCACTAGATTGCCATCCCATTCCAATGCTATCCCATTCCAATGATCCCTGCCTTTAAAAAGAATGCAAAATCTAAAAGAGGAACTTTCTTTCCCACAATTAACTCTGATTTTATTTATTTATTTATTTATGGCCAAGTTCCTTGCCCTTTAAGAGGTGCTTGTATCACCAGCAATTCAACAAACAAAACTTTCTTCACAATTACATTTTATGTCATACAAAACTTCGTATGTACCTGTCTCTACAAAGACACCCCCCCCACTTGTCAGGAGGGGCTTCTTGTTGCGCCGACCATTTTAGGATGAGGGATGACTGGTTGGCTAAGCGCGCAGGAATTCCTGCCTTAATTCCTGTGTGCTTGACCAATCAGATACTGTGTATTTGGTTTCAAGGCACGCTGGGAAATCTCATGAGGCATAAGCCATCGCGAGATTTCCTGCAGGATTTAGGGCTATATAGCCCTGCACTGCCACGTGGTGGCAGCCATTTTAGAGCTGCAACTGTGCGAGTCACTTCGCTTGGCTGTGTTCTTTTGGTTGCTTGCACAGCTTTCGGCCTAGCAAATCTCTTGGCTTTCACCTTATTGGCTTTGATATTATTATTTTTTGGAGCATGGTGAGGAGTGATTGATCAGGACCTCCTGTGCTTTTTCAGTGGTAATAGGCCAGGCAAGGCCTTTGGGCCGGTCGCCCCAGGCCCGGAGGGCAGCTTGCAGCCTCTCCAACACCCGGCCTGATTAAACACTGGGCCAAGGCGGGTGCTGCAACAGGCGATTCTCCACTGGGTGCATGGACCCTGCAGTTGAATCCAGGCCCAGCGGCACCCCGGTGACTCCAGACTGGTAGGTCGAGATCCCATTGTCCTGCAAGGGGGTTGGACACATTCAGCCTTCACAGGCTCGATGCTTTCTCCCCTGCAGTGGGTGGTTCTCAGGAGGCAACTGTGTTGTTTCCCAGTGGGGTGCCTAATTAGGACCCTGTGGACACCTTCCCTTTGGTGGTTGTCAGTGAGGCTTTCTAGCTGTTGGCGTCTCTTTTTGGGACTCGGGAAGGATGGCCCTTGGGCCTGGTGGTAGTCATCCGAGGTGGGTGACGTGCTTAAGGGACCCATGTTTATTACACTTGCTCAGGACAATGCCCCACAGCAAGACCCAATCTAAAAGGCACGCAGCTCCAGCTGTTTCAGGCTCTGGTCACTCTGCTCCAAAAAGGCCCTCACACATGGCCAGCAGAGATGATGAGATTGTAGCACACTTAGAACAACTGGGCAAGACAATACAGGCCTGTGTTGTAGTCTGCAATCAGCTTGCCCAGAAGGGGCTTCAGGCTACAGCTGCCAGCCCTTCTGCCAGCACTTCTGCTATTCTTTACACAGAAGTGCTGCCCCCTCAATCTGTACCTGAGTCTCAGGTAGTGGAAGCAGCACGTAGTCCTACAGTGGTTGAGGCTATGGAAGTTGGGCAACCAACTATAGCCAATGTGTGGGAACTCTTAAAAATAGGTTACTGGTGTGGGGATTTAGGGTGCTGCTGCCCCTGTGTCTGATCAGCCTACATTGGCAGATCTTTATAACCTCCTGCAAGGAGCGGTTCTTCCAGGTGGTGGAGCTACCGAGCAAACCCCTGAGGCAGGGAGAAGAGAACAGGCAGGTGCCGCTGTGTCTCAGCCTGACACCCAAGCTGTTGTGGGGCCACACTTCGGGGGACCATTACAGTCAGCTCATGATGCTTCCCAGCAAGCCTCAACATCAGGTTTGTCTCCTTCTAATCCTTCACAGGAGAGTTGGCCCACCTTGGTATGGGCTCCAGGTGGCCAAGTTGGACAGAGTCTGGGGGTGGAACATCCCATCCCTGTACCATTGGGTGCACCTGTGATGGCACCTGAGGTTCCCCAGGTGCCTGACTTGAGGGTGTGGGCTGGTCAGCCAATACCTTCTACGGCTGGTGTTACCTTAAGGGTGTCTTCTTTGGGAGCTCCCGGTTCATTGGGAATTGACAGAACTGTGTAATGCAACCCATATGCTGGAATGTCTACTCCTCTTGGTTCACACCTTCTGCTTACCACCAAAGAAAGAATTTGGAAGGGGGATTATATTGATCTATTTTCTCTTACTTTTAGGGAACCTGAACCAAGGATCATAGTAAAGGATGGGATAGTGTTTAGCCTCCCTAAAGAGTTCCAGGCGCTCAAACGTCCTAAGCTGGAGCACAATTTTGTTAATTGGATAATGGGCTTCACTATTTACAGGGGAGTTATTGAGGAAAAAGAACCTCATAGGTCACCTGATTTCTCCAAATATCAGGAGATCATGATAAAAGCTTATACCAACTGCCATCACAATGCTTGAGATGCAGCGTGGTTGCAATATGATGAGCAGTTTAGAATGAGGGCTGCTCAAGACCATTCACTGTCCTGGAGACATGTACAGTCTGAGCTGTGGGCAGATGTAATGGTAGGGGCCTCCCCTTCAAGCCGATGTGATAATGGGTTTGTGCCAATGGTTACACAGCCGAGAGGGCAGAATGCAAGGCATGGCATGGGGAAAAGGAAACAATATGGCCTTTGCTGGGACTTCAATACAGGTAAGTACAGGAGACAACCCTGCAGATTCGAACATAAGTGCAACACCTGCGGGGGGAATCACCCCGGCACTTCCTGTAGTAGAGGTAAGAGGTCAGGAGTGTGGGGTACACCCCAGCCATCGTCACCAGGAGGATAAAGCTCTGTCACCAATTAAATTGGATGCACTGGTGGCATGGCTCAGACCTACCCCAATAGGGACTCAGCCTCTTACATATTCCATGGTTTTGCTAAGGGTTTTTGCATCCCTTATTCAGGTCCCAGGGTGTGCCGTTATGCGCCTAATGCTTATTCTGTGAAGGATTTGCTGGCTATTGTAAGGGAAAAGCTGGCAAAAGAGGTTGCAGCCAGGAGGATTTCAGGACCTCATGATCAACTGCCAATTCCCACCCTTCATTTATCCCCTTTGGGTGTTGTCACCAAGAAAGCCCCTGGGGAGTTTAGGTTAATTCACAATCTATCTTATCCAAAGGGCGATTTTGTCAATGATGCCATAGATCCTAACCTTACATCTGTTAAGTATGCCTCTTTTGACTCAGCTGTCAAGATGGTTAGGGCTTTAGGTAAGGGAGCAATGTTAGCAAAGTGCGACATAAAATCCGCCTTCAGGTTGCTCCTTGTTCACCCAGATGACTTTGACCTCTTAGGTTTTCAGTTTGAAGGAAAGTATTATTTTGATAAAGCCATGCCAATGGGATGTTCGATCTCTTGTTTGGCTTTTGAGACGTTTAGCACCTTCCTTCATTGGTGTGCAGTCAAGAGGTCAGGTAATATGGCAATCACCCATTATTTGGATGATTTTTTGATAGCTAGAGGTCCTAATTCGTCAAAATGTAGTGACCCTTTAGATGCTTTTCAGGTTTAATGGCAAAGCTGGGAGTTCCTCTAGCCGAGGAGAAGATGGAGGGTCCTGACACACGGCTTACCTTTTTGGGAATTGAGATGGACATCATTGCCGGGATTTCTCGTTTGCCAAATGACAAGCTCGTGGCTATGAGAGAGCAGGTTAGGTTGATGATGGGGAAGCATAAAGCTACACTTCATAATTTTCAGTCCCTTACAGGCTTGTTAAATTTTGCATGTAAGGTAATAGTTCCAGGACGAGCATTCTGCGCATGACTGTATAGGACCACCACAGGGGTATCCGCTCCACATCATCATATAAGAATCACCAAGGGAATTCATGAGGACTTGAAGATCTGGGAGTCCTTTTTGGAACAATTCAATGGTATTTTGTTTTGGAGGTCTGAAATGCTGCCCACAGTTTTGGAGTTTATTGGAATGGTCAGTAGGCTGCGGAGGCGTGGCCTCCTGCTTGGACAGAATGTGGTCTGACTTGAGACTTGACGTCTTTGGAACTTTTTCCATAGTTGTGGCTGTGCACCTGTGGGCAAATAAATTTGCAAATAAGACCATCTGGTTTTGGTGCAACAACCAGGTGGTTGTTCAGGTGGTAAACTCACAGTCCTCCAAGTCCTCCAGGGTGATGTGCTTGGTTATAGCTATTGTGATTCAGTGTTTGAAGAGCAATGTTTTGTTTCAAGCTCACTATGTGCCTGGTTTGCTTAACCCTTTGGCGGACACCCTCTCTCGTTTTCAGTTCTCTGGGTTCCGGCAGTTGACTCCCGAGGCTTCAACGCACCCATTGGAGGTACCAGCACTTCTGTGGAGCCTTGGAGACTAGAAATCGGCAGGGCGATCCTACATTCTATTGCCCATCTACACTCAAGTCCTATCAGACAGCTCTGAATGCATTTAGACAATTTTTGTCAGAAATTGGGGAGGTGGAGGTCTGGCCTATTAGGGTGGACCTTGTTCTTAGTTTTATAGTTCATCTCAGGCAAACAGATTTGTTGCCCATTACCATTAGGGGCAGGTTGGCTTCCCTGGAATTTTTCTCCAGGACTAGTGGATTTCATGATCCTACCACTGATTTTAGGGTTAGGAGAGCTTTAGAGGGTTGGACCAGAGAATTTCCTGTGGTCAAGGACACTCATTTGCCAATAACTGGCTCAGTTTTGGTTAAATTGTGGCAACACTTAGCCAATACTTGTTTTTCACTCGAGGTATTGGCTTTGTTTAAGGCCGTATTTGCCATAGCTTTCTTTGCAGCCTTGAGAATTAGTGAGATTGTCCCTGGCTCTTGCAATAACCAATCTGGTAGGGCACTTCTTCTTTCTGATGTCATAATGTCAGATCATGGGATTCAGATTTCTATCAGGCGCTCAAAGACCAACGAGTTAGCTAGAGGTCAGTCTATTACTTTAGCTAACGCACCCGAGGGTCAGATTTGCCCGGTGCTAGCACTGGCAGACTATATGAAGGTTAGGCTGAAGGTGCCAGGATATTTGTTTGTGCATGTGTCAGACATGCCACTATCTCAGTTTCAATTTAGGGCAGTTTTGAAGGAGACTTTGAGGTGAGCCAACTTGCCTGCCGCTCAGTTTTCCTCTCATTCCTTTCGTATTGGTGTAGCAACAGCCATGGCTGTACATGGTTTAGGTGACACTGATATTCACCGAATTGGCCAGTGGCATTCTAAGGCATTTAAATCTTAGGTATGTACTTGAGGGAACTGTCCAATCATGGTTAGTTACACTAATCAACATTATTTGTATTTTAGCAGGCTTCTTCCATGGGAAGATATGGATAGTGGGCCACAGTCTAGTGTTCTGGGCAGAGCGCCATATATTGAAACAGTGATGTGACCCCACTCTCGGACTGGCGAACATCGGCAGCCTGCAGTGATTTGGTTGCAGGGGCATGCTTTGGGGAGCCTTGCTTTCCTTGATTATTCAACTTTCAAAGACACATCCGCACCCCCGGGCTTTAGTAATACACTTGGGGGAGAACGACTTGGTGAAGGTTCCGTGTCTCCAGCTAGCAAAATAAATGGTGAAGGACCTTCAGGAGATAAGGAAGCACATTCCTGGGTCTGTATTTCTATGGATCAAATTGCTACCAAGGCATAGCTGGGCTGGAGCATGTAAAGATGCTGCCATAAATGGCGCATGACATTGGCTCAATCGTTCTGTCTCAAAGCAACTGACTAGATTGGGCTTCTTTGTAATTGACCACATCTGTATTCAAATGTCAGTGCCTCAGCTGTACAGGGGAGATGGGGTGCACCTCTCCTCTTAGGGTTTGGATGTTTATGTGCAGTCACTTTCAGAGCACATCAGGAGACTGGTTTGTGGGGTGGGGGGAGGGGATGCCAAGCTAGGCTGGCCCCCTCTTGTGGCGGGTAACGACCCCCTCCCCACAGGGAAATAATTGGCTAATTAAATTTAATTTGGGTTAATTAGGCTAAATTGAATTGGGGGAAGTGATGTATGCTATTAAGTGCGTGACATCATTAAATTAGTTACGTCATATGGTGAAATATGACATCATTTCCGGTTGGGAGGGGTAAAATTTGTTTCTTGTTATTTATTTACATGCTTGGCACATGATGTGAAGGACCACCCACTTGGGTTGATTACACCTTCACATACATATGTGACAAAGTATTGTGTGTTTAATTATGAAATGTTTGTAAATAGACCCTGTACAACAAGTAAAAGTTGTGGCCTGTTTATACCCATCTCTTGTCCTTTGTGCCAGTGCAACAAGCATTAAGATAATATTAAGATATAATACATGATCTTTATTTACTACTCTGAAGTAATCCAATGCAAATATTGAAGTGGGAACTGATCTGTAATCTTTTCAACAAATTTGCAGATAGATCAGTAGTATGAACTAAACTAAGCCACCAAATGATATAATGGTTCAAATGATGAGTCATTGGAGTCTGAGGCTAGTACATTGTAAGTTTCGCTGAGAGTAAGGATAGTGGAGACCCAAGGGTTTCCCTTTCTCAAGTCTCATTCATCTATGCTGAACTGCATCATCTTCCCTTATATCTCCTGGCTGCTTATGTAACTAAAAACAGCCCCACCCACATATGACAGCAAATTTAGTTAATCATAAAACTTATTGAAACACATGCACACACTTTTTTGGGGGGGGGGGGTACCCATAGTGGGGGACTGCAAAAATTAGAACTATTCAGTGGCCATAAAATCCTGATTAATTGTTAGGATTAAAACTTGAATATCAAGTAAGAGAGGGGATAGAATGGAGGATTATGAATAGGAACATGAAAGACTGCAATTTTATTCTAAAGGCCATCACCCATCCTGTCAAAAGACAGAATAAAATCCTCCACTTCCTATTTGTTTTTCTGAGGAAGAGAGTAGAGGCAGCTTCCACCAACAGTCTGAACATATGGTGGAGCCAAGAGAGGAAATGCAAATCTGTCTCTTGTAATCTTATTTTTTCATGCTCCACATTAACCCATCATTCTATAGAGATACCATTATCTTTTAAGAGCAGCAGTACTTTAGGACTTCATGCAGAAACCTGTGTGGCTCATTAAGAAAGATCAGCTGCTTGCTAGTACAGATAGGAACTACTACTATAAAGGATGGAAAGAGAGCTGCCAAGGAGGAGCTGGTGGATTGGATGCTCCAAACATTAGCTAGGATTGCTACTTTTTATCCTGTTCACTGAGTTATGCATTTTGTCCTACTGAACAGAGATTTAAGGATTTATAACGATATTATACATTTTTAAAATACTTATATTTTAATATCATTTATAGCTTTTTTAAATAGACTCCACACCCTCAGCTAAGCAAAAGGACAAAGAAGAAACCAGAGAGGCAAGGAGATTGGGAAAGGCACCATGTGAACCCAGACTCTGCCCCCTCAGCTAAGGAGAAGGATAAAGAGGAAACCAGAGAGACAAGGAGATTGGGAAAAGCACCATCTGAACCCAGACTCTGCCCCCTCAGCTAAGCAAAAGGACAAAGAGGAAACCAGAGAGGCAAATGGAGGAAGGAATCCATTTCTGCCCTCCCCCAACCACAGAGAAAGAAGTAAAGGAACTAAAAGAGGGAGGGGGAGGGGGAGGGGGAGGGGGAGGGGGAGGGGGAGGGGGAGGGGGAGGGGGATAGACTAAAGGAGGGAGGACACAAGGGAAGGGAAAGAGGGAAACCCAGGGAGGCATAAGGGGATAGCAAACAAACAACAACAGGAGGAATAATATAGCGAGACAAACAGCTACTGGGCAGCAGCAGTAGTGGTGGGTGTCAGTGACAGGAGTAAATTGTGATACCATAGCTAACTTTAGTTGGCACTGTGCACAGTAGGTGGCCCTCATTGGGTAACCTCATCAACTAGTAAATCCTACAATGAGATACTCCAAGTGAGACACAGGCAGGATCAGAGCATTAACAGAAAGGGAAGGAGGGAGAGATAAAAGGATATCACATTTGCAAGATCAGACAACTACATAATGCTCTACTCAGGGAATGAAAAGACAAGAAGAAATGAGGTGGCTTTTGTTGGGTGTATTACAAAATAGTACAGCAGAGTTGTGGAGTCAACAAAAATAGAGCTTTACTCAGCAGAGTGTAAGGCAAAAAAAATACATGCAAAACCAAAGAATATAGCATCATGGCTAGGCACAAAAACAGTACAGCATAACTTCCTGCATACCTGCAGTACTATATCTTCATACCGAGGAGAAAAGCTTTACTTTCCATCAACAGGCTTCTTACCAGCATAGAGAGTAATACACTCTCTGAACCCCAAGCAGACTCCCAATGCATTTATACACTACTAAGTGATTATCAAGTCCACCTGGCCTAATTGGCTGACTGCATCATTAATTGCTGGAGCTGGCTTATCATCATGGACTCCCCCTGCCACTTTGCTATACCTTCATCCAGTCACAACTTAGTATGTAAACTGGCATACCCTGACACCCCTCCTTGTGCACTGAATGAAGTATGTAGCCAAGTGACATGCTTACGTAACATTTTGAATCATACTAAGCCTGGACATCATTTCTTTATATTTTACAGCTACTAAGGGCTTGGTAAACATATTACATCATTAATTGCTGGAGCTGGCTTATCATCATGGACTCCACCTGCCACTTTGCTATACCTTCATCCAGTCACAACTTAGTATGCAAACTGGCATACACTGACAGCTTTCATGCTAAGAAAAGATGTGGCAAAAGCAGTTAGTGGATACAATGCAAAATCAGATGCAATCATTTCAGTAAGGCTCCATGGTAAACCTATGAATATCACCATAATCCAAGTATATGTGCCAAGGCAGAATAGGAATAAATTGATAGATTCTATGAAGAAGTACAAGAAGAAATTGACAGCACACCAAGCTGATCACTGGAGATTGGAATGCACAAGTTGGAAGTAAAGAAGAATCAAAAATGGTAGGCAGATTTGGATTAGGCAAAAGAAATGAAGCAGGTAAGTGTCTGATAGGTTTTTGTGAAGCCAATAACCTATTCATTGCAAACAGATTCTTCATACAACCAAAAAAAAAAAAAAAGGCTATATACATGGATGTCACTAGATGGTTAACACAAAAATCAAATACATTGTATAATTGGAAGCAAAGATAGCGAAATTCTATACTGGTGGCCAAGACTAGACCAGGTGCAGACTGTGGCACAGATCATGAACTACTCCTACCAAAAATAAGAGTAAGACTAAAGAAGAAAACAAAACCAGTTATGATACCTAAATATGATCTAAATAATATCTCAACAGAATTTACTGACAATATAAGAAGAAACAACAATACTAACCAAAAATATGAACCATCAAGAAGAAGAAGAAATGAAGAAAATAACAGGATATAAAGTTGAGAAAAAAAGTTAAATACTTGGGTATATACTTGACCAAAAGAAATATAGATCTGCTCAAAAATAATTACCAAAGAATGTGGGAGGAGATCAAGAAAGATTTGGAAAGATGGAGCAGACAATATTTCTCCTTTTTGGGGAGAATAGAAATAGTTAACATGAATATACTGCCAAAGTTTATTTATCTTTTTCAAAATATACCAATAATCTCAAGAGAAAAATATTTTGAAGAATGGCAGAGAGAGCTATCAAAATTTATATACGTCGGAAACCTAGAATCAAATGGAAACTGCTTACAGAGGAGAAAAATAGAGGATGCCAATTACCTAATCTAAAATTATATTTCACGCAGCTTGTTTGACTTGGATAGAAGACTGGGTGAAACTAAGTAATGAAAGACTACTTGACATGGACAGCACCAAGCTAAAATATGAATTCCATGCATATTTGTGGTATGATAAGCTCAAAGATAATAATGACTTTGAGCATCATTTCACAAGGAAAGCTTTATTGAACATTTGGTCGAAAATTAGAGATCATTTTTATAAATATATACCAAGTTGGGTATCAGCTCAGGAGGATTCTTTGGCAGATCAAAAAATGAAGGAATACAATGGTTGAAATATAGAGATCTTCTAGAATGGAAGGAAAAGAAGAGAATGAGATAAAATCTGAAGAACAACTAGACAAGATAATAAAAAAATATTGGTTCCTATATTGACAAAGAACGATACAAAGTAGATAAGAGAAATCAGGGCATAACAGATGAGATGACTGACTTGGACAAGATTATGTTTAATAAAGACAAAGATGAAGATAAGGTGAAAGCACATATTGCTAAATACTATAACATTTTGAAAGAAAGAGATTTAGAAAGTGAAGGAGTCAAACATGTGATGATTAAATGGGCTCAGGATATTGGGAGGAGCGTAGATTTAGAGGAATGGGGAAAGTCATGGCACATTTCCAATGAATATACACTTTGTCAAGATTATAAAGAAAATTACATCAAGATGTTCTATCATTGGCATCTGTCGCCTGTATTGATTAATAAAATATATAAATCCGGTAATGAGAAATGTTGGAAGTGCCAGAAGATATCAGGATCTTTGTTTCATATATGGTGGGATTGCAAAGAAGCACAAAAATTTTGGAAATTGATTCAAATGAAGATATCGGAAATTCTATAAATAAAAGTTACATTAGACTCAGCCCTTTTCCTATTAAACATGATAAAACAGCCAGACTCTAGAATTGAAAAGAAGTATAGGCGGGTGATATTATATATGATAATGTCAGCAAGAATTGTATACGCAAAATACTGGAAACAACTGGGAGTACCATCATTAAAAGAATGGCAATACAAGATGAGGGAGCCTATGGAACTAGACATATTAACAGCTCTGTTAAAAGATAAGACAAAGGAAGAAGTTGAAGAGGAATGGATACCTGTACAGAGATATTGGAATATGGAGATTAGTTGAAGTTCCTTTAGAGATAAATAACAAAATAAATATAGAATAAGGGAAAAATATGTTTCAGAGAATCCTACTTGATAAGTTAAACAGTAGAGAACAGATTTGCAGGAAAATACGAGGTCTAATGGAAAAATTTGAATAATATTAGTTAAGCATTATACATTATGTATTAGATCTTCACAATTACATACTATATGTTGGCATTATTCAGTTTATGGAAGGAAAATAGGGTTTCTTTAAAGCTTTAGTAAATTGGTAAATATTAAGGAAGAAAAGGTATACTAGGAATAATTATACTTAAAGTCTTATTTGGTGTGTTTTTTTCACCTTTTATATGTGTCTAGAGATTATTATGATTGTATTTGGAGACGAATGTACATTGGTAGTGATTGACCTTTGTGAGTTTGATGTTTTATGTCTGTATCTTTGTCTGTTTGTTTGTCTGCTTTTTATATAATAAAAATTATTTTAAAAAAGAAACAGATTTGCATTACTAAGCATAATAGACTGAGAACCAGAGAAACTATGGTCTTAAGCTAGTGACATAATAAAAGAAGAATGCAGACAGACACTTTCGACAAACAAAAAGAAAGAGAACAAACCATGGATGACAGAAAAAACACTACAAACAATAAAAAAAGAAGAGAAGAAAAACAAAAAGGAGATAGGAACAAACTAAGAATTATGAATGCAACAGTACAATGCTTGTGCAGAAAGATAAAGAAAATTACTACCATGACCAATACAAAGAAATAGAAGACAACAAAAAGGGATGAACAAGAAATCTATTTCAAAAGATCCCAGGAAATCATAGGAAAATTCAAACCAAGGACTGGGAGAATATATCATAATAAAAATAACATAATCCAAGACCAGGAAGAAATGAAAAGATATTGGATGCAATACACAGAAGAATTATACAAAAGAGATGACAAAATGAAGGACACATGGAATGTACACCCATATGAAGATGAACCCCAAATTCTAAAAAGTGAGGTGGAAACTGAAATAAGAGAAATAGCGAAAAACAAATCACCAGGAACAGATGATATTGCAATTGAACTGCTGCAATAAACATTGGCAGAGTTAACTCTAGTGCTAACCAACATAGGTCAACAGATATGGAAAATAGAAAGATGGGCAACAGATTGGAAGCAATCAATATATATCCCCAAACACAAAAAGGGAGACACAAGAGATTGTAGCAACCATAGAACCATAGCACTGATCTCCCACACAAGCAAAATCATGCTCAAAATTCTGCAACATAGACTCCAACCATACATGGAGAGAGAAATCCCAGGGGTCCAAGCAGGGTTCAGGAAAGGAAGAGGCATGAGGGACCACATAATGAACATATGATGGCTAATGGAGTACACCAGGGAATTCCAAAAGAAAATCACCATGTGCTTTATAGACTATACCAAAGCCTTTGACTTCATAGATCATGAAAGGCTATGGAATGCCCTTAAAGACATGAGAGTGCCAACACATCTGATAGTCCGAATGAGGAATCTGTAGTGAGGACAAGAGGCTGCTGTCAGAATAGAACATGGAGAAACAGAATGGTTCCCAGTTGGCAAGGGAGTCAGACAAGACCATTTATCTGTTCAACTTGTATGCAGAATATATTAAAAGAAAAACAGGCTTAGACACAGAAGAAGGAGGAGTGAAAATAAGAGGAAGGAATATCAACAATCTAAGATATGCAGATGACACCATAATACCAGCAGAAAATGTCACAAACCTGGAACACTTACTAAGGAAGATCAAAGAAGAAAGTGCAAAGGCAGGCTTAATGTTGAACATAAAGAAATCAAAAATAATGACCACCGAGGACCTTCACAAGTTCAACCTAGACAATGAAGAAATAGAAATAGTAAAAGAATTTCCATACCTGGGATCAAACATTAATAGAAATGGGGACTGCAGTCAGGAAATCAGAAGACTAAGAATAGGGAGGGTGGCTATGAAAGAACTAGAAAAAATTCTAAAATGCAAAGTTATACAACTCAGCACAAATGTTAGAATCATACAAGCCATTGTATTTCTTATTACTATGTATGTATGTGAGAGCTGGACAGTTAAAAGAGATGATAGGAAGAAAATCAATTTATTTGAGATGTGATGCTGGAGAAGAATGCTGAGGGTCCCATGGACAGCCAAGAGGGAGTTGAACTGGGTAGCCCTTGTGGTCTTTTCAAACCCTATGATTCTATGATACTTGTTGAAGGCAGAGGTGCTCCTTGTCAGGTGAAAGACAGATCAGGGAACAGAGATTCTGCCTCTGTTGGACAGGGTTACCTCCCCTTGAATCTTAGGCTTGCAGCTTGGGTATTCTCTTGGACTCAGCTCTGAGCCTGGATTCCCAGGTTTCAGCAATGGCCAGCAGTGCATTTATAAAACTAGTGCACCAGCTGCACCTATTCCTTGGGACATCAAATCTGGCTATGGTGACACATGCCTTTGTTTACATCCCATTTGGACTACTGTAACACACTCTATATGGGGCTGCCTTTGGAAATTGTTCGTAAACTACAGCGGATCTAGAATACTGCCACCAGAATGTTGACAATGGCCATTTATAGGGAGCATATAACTACTTTGTTTAAACAGCTTCACTGGCTACCAGTTCATTTCAAAGCACAATTAAAAGTGCATACATTGTTCCTGATGGTTCACTAATGGTGAGAAATCACAGAGCAGAAATGACCTGCACTTCCAGGAATGGGAAAGAAGAGTATTGTTGGGCTTTTTATTATTCCAAAGTTATATCAGTCCTGAAGATGATAGAGATTGTGGGACCTATCATATCTATGGTGGCAAAGTCCACCCATGATTACAGGTGATCAATGGAGGTGCCAACATATTGAAAATATTGTGAGAGGGTAGATTAGTGGACTTCCAATACATCACCAGCATATTTCACATTATGAAGATTGCTTTTTGGTGGCACAAGTCACTTACTTCCTTTTCTGCCATCTGTAATCTTCATGAGAGCTGAGTAGGTATTGCTGGTAACTTTTACCATAGTCTCATGGGCAACAGGCTGCAGTGGGAGAAACAGGCAGGGATGTTGCTTTCACTGCACAAACTGGTGCAAGACATGAGCAAACACATAGGAACTCTTATCTATGTCATGCAGGGGTTGATGTATCTCCAGTATCTTGAGATATCCAGTATCTGAAGGATGCAGGAGAAAAAGTTTGCAGAGCCTGCAGACAGGCAGTATTTCATAGATGGAGATGGACATCAAACCATTCTTGGAGGCTACCAACAGCTTGAGCACCAACACTGTTCTTCTCAGTCAGGTGATCCTCATGGTCAGACATTTGGGGAAACAGTATGGTAAGTTTTGGGATGCTAGAGACCTCCAAATAGGCAGACCCTCCATGAAAGATGTATGGACAGTGATCACAAGACTGAGAGATGGCATAACAGAAGAGCTATTATGCCACAACAGGATGTACATGTTGACCACAGTGAGTAATCCTTCTCATCTGTGCAAGAAGATCACCACTTTCTGCTGGAAGTATGAAAGATTAACTCTAAAGGGCTATGCAGATGGGCAAAAAGAGGTGCTTTGAGGGTGACTTGTGAGTGTGGTGTTTAGATGATGCACACCTAAAAGTCACCAGGAAAGCGCCCTCTAGCCATTGTATGCCAAGAAATGCTGCTATATGTATGCAGCAACACCAGTGCACCAGAAAACGGCCATATAAATGCACCGTTGCACATGCAGCGGAAATTGAGTCGGCAATCCAGAGTATGCACCCTATGATGCAGGCTTTAATTTAAAGCCCCCTATGCTTCCAGGTGTGGATGCACCAGTGCAGGTGCGCTTGAATATTAGAACCCTTACCCTAACCCTAACCCTCATTGTAACCTTATGCATGCCCCTTAGCAACTGTCCTCTGTTATATATTTTTTAATTTTTATTAAACATTTAAAAACAAACACATTTAAAATATCTTGTTCATACAATCATCATTCCACATAATCACCCATATCAACAAACATGTCTCTATATACATTTGTTTATCCTTCCATATATTTAGCAGTGATAACACTCAACTATTGTTCCCCTCCTTAAACCTTTCACTTTAACCATCCTTCCTCCTTCCTACAACCATTTAACTTAACCTTCCTTAACTTTCTTATTCCTCTTCTCTTCTTTTCCTATTCTTTCCCTTCCTGTTTTTTTCCTTTCTTAATACATTCTTGTTTTCTTTACTTTCTTACTCTTTCCTAACATCAAATTCCCTTCACTCACCATCAATTCACCTACTCTTACCTTCCATCACATTCTTTCTTCCTCTTCAATCATTCCTTACTTCCTTTCCATCATCTGCCAATTTATCTTTGTCTCTATTATTGACTTTCTAATGTTGGTGTACACCACATCCGCTTAAGTTACTATAATCTCAATTTTGATTTGTGTTTGGCTCATTTATATAATTTATTATAATTTATTATCTTGTTTAGTTTAATTTTTTACAGTCATAACCAATTCCCTTTTTTTCCTTGTCTTGTTCATTCATTCTCCAAATCAATATTTCTTCTTTGAAGTTTGTCGGTTGTGTATTATTTTATTTTATTTTATTTTATTTTCTCTGTATTCTTATAACCCTTTAAGGTTTTGGTTTTTTTCTATTCAACTTCCCTAACTTGCTCACTTTTCCATAATTTATTCATATAGTTATGCACCAGTTGCCATTCAGTTTTTACATCATCTATTGTTTGCCCTTTATCAATTGTGTTAGTTTATCCATTTCCATTGCATCATACAATTTTAACAACCATTCCTCTTTTTCTGGAATGTGTTCAGTTTTCCATTTTTGTGCTAAGACTAGTCGGGCCATGGTGGTCATGTAGAATGGTGGTCATGTAGAATGGTGGTCATGTAGAATGGTGGTCATGTAGAATTCCAGTTCCTTATCAATCATATTTAACAAATAAAATTCTGGTTGCATTTGTATATTAATTTTTAGTATATCACTTATTGTGTTGTTTATCATTATCCAATATTTCTTAACTTTTTTACAGGACCACCAGGAATGATAGAAAGTTCCTACTTCCTCCTTACATTTCCAGCACAAATTACTATTATTTTTTATACCATATTTTCTGGCATATAAGACTACTTTTTAACCCAAGAAAATCTTCTCCAAAGTTGCGGGTCGTCCTATACGCTGGGTGGCAGAGGAGGAGGAAGAAGGTGTGGTGCGGCTGGAGGTGGGAGGAGGAAGAAGAAAGGAAGTCAGGTTAGAGGAGGAGGGGGGGAGGAAGGGATGGCGTGGTGTGGCATGAGGCAGGAGGAGGAAGCAGCAGCGGATAAGAGGTGAACCCCTATCCTGGGGTTTTTTTGGCAAGACTGGTTCAGAGGAGGTTTGCCATTGCCTTCCCCTGAGGCTGAGAGTGTGTGACTTGTCCAAGTTCACCCAGTGGGTTTCATGGCAGAGTGGAGAATCAAACCCAGGTCTCCAGAGTGGTAGTCCAACATTCAAACCACTACACCATGCTGGCTCCTATACCCATGTACTACCTATGAAACAATTGCAGACTTTTTTTGTTCTTGTGTGTCTTCAAGTCCTTTCTGACTTATGACAACCCTAAGGCAATCTTATCGTTGGATATTTTTGACATGTTTCTTCAAATGGGGGTTGCCATTACCATCATCTGAGGCTGAGAGTGTGTGACATGCCCAGGGTCACTTACTTGGCCGCAAATTGTACATACCCCAGAATGCATCACTTAGTATATTGGCAGTCCTTCCCCACAACACTTTCTCATTTTCCCCCATTGGAAGAGGGTTCGTCTTATACAGTGAGTATATCCCAAACTCTATGTTTTAACTGGAAAAGTTGGGGGTCGTCTTATATGCCCAGTCGTCTTATACGCCGGAAAATACGGGTTTGGGAAGTTTTTGTTGGCATTAGATACCACCGAAAATACATTTTATAATAGTTTTCCCTTAAGTTTTGTGATACGGTGTGTTTAGTACTTTTTGCCATACATTTTCCCATTTACTCATTTCCAATGGATGTCCTATGTTTCTCTGTTATGACAATAAATGCATTCTGTTGCATGTACGAAAGAGGCTTTTGTGACCTCTTCTGTGCAGGTGTGCAGGTGTGTATAAGACCTGCACATCATTTCCTGGCATGATTGGGGGGGGGGGGCTCCTGGAGTAACGTTTGTCCATGTGGCCTGTTGGCGATGTCATTTTCATGACCACCAACTACATGTATCCAGCCTGTCCACACAAATCTCCATTGCATATACCTCTCTCTCCCCCCACACACACCCATGATCTGTGTGGGACATGTTTTGTGGAGAATGATGGAGTAGGTTTCTTTTCAGTTGACAAACTCATTCCTCTGCCCCAAGAGTGGCACAATCAGATAGTGGCACCTGTCTACGGCACCCACTCCTTGGGGGAAACTGAGATCAGTGAATCTTTGTATGATATGTGGGTGTATGACAGGTCCTGCGCAGGTGTGCAGGCATGCTGAATGTCAGTCACCTTTATACAGACAAAATGACAGAGAGTGACAGACTATACTAGCCTATGACAGGTCCTGCATACGTGCACATGCGTCTGAGAGAATGAAAAAAAATTAAAGCAGTAATTGCTTGCCCATGCAGTTACTCTGTTTCTCTTTGCAGCAACCTTGGGGCTGGTGGTGCAGTCACTAGGGCTTCCATACAGCCTCGGAAAAGCTGCATTGACTCCCCCAGTGCGGTTGCTTCGTCCCCATTTAGGGCATCCTTTTTGGGATGGAGTCCCAAGGGAAAATGTACAATGTGGGATGACATAGTAGTGACCAGGCAACAAAGGGTCACTGGCAGCCATGATGACAAAGCACTTTTCCACCTGGTGCTGAGTCAGAGGAAGTGACATCAGAAAATGGTCACGAAGCATAGTAAAGCACTGAAAAAGGCTGTAAAACTGCTAAGTCACCTTGGTTGAGTGACAGGTGTCAAGAGGAAGAGGCAGGGCCAAAAGGCCACATGGAGCCCTTGCTATATTAGGGAGTTTCCTCAAGACACAGTATGTTGGTGAATTGTGGTTGGATTGTTGGTGTATATAGTCATGACAGTGGATGGTGGACGGTGTTTTTTGATAGCTTTGTACATAGTGCAACCAAGATTAAAAGCCTCATCTGAGAGATGCCTGTCTGCAGTGTCTCTTTACTCTGTCTGGAAGGGGAGAGGTGCTTCTCCAGCTCACAAGCTGCTGCCTGCATCCCAGAAGGTGGTGCCAAACATTGATGTGGAGCATCACACACTGCATAATCATGCTAACAATCCTCAGGACAGGCAGTGTGGTTGCTGCAGCTTACAGAAAAGGCAGCTTCATGTCATCTTTTCCTGTCCATCTGCATAGCTCCTAAGAGTCTGGGCAAAGGCAAGAAAAGGATTCACGTAGCAGAATTTCCAGCAGTAGCAGCAGCAGTCATCATCCCCATATTAGTACAGGAAAACCAAGGCACTGCACTAAGGCTTTTTGCACTGTGCCTAGGTAAAAGCCAGAAAACCTTTCAATCAAGATAGTAATGCAGCAACAGTGTTGTTGTTGTATGTCTCTGAGTCATTTCTGACTTATGGCAATCTTAGCACAGGGTTTTTGTTGTTGTTTTTGGCAAGATTTGTTCAGATGAGGTTTGTCATTGCCTTCTTCTGAGGCCAATAGCATATGACTTACCCAAGGTCACCCGGTGGGTCTCATGGCTGAGCAGGGAATCAAACCCTGATTTCCAGTGTTGTATCTTACCACTATAGATCAAATGGCAAATATACTTTGGCTAATGGAGCACAACAAAAATGTTTAAAGAAATCAGACCATGATTTTTAGATTATAGCAAAGCCCTTGTGTAAATCATAAGAAATGATAAATAACTCTAAAAGAAATAGGTGTGCCACAACATTTGATTTCCCTAATGTATAACCTGTAGAGTCCAATGTCAGGATAGAATATACAGAAACACAATAGTTTTTAATAGGCAAGAGGAGGTCAAGATGAGGCTCCATTTTATCACCCTGTTTAATTTATATGCAGAATATATACAGAAAATGAGATTAAACTCAGGGGAAGAGTGTTAACATGGAGAGAGAACGTCAACAGCTTAAGATATGCAAATGTCACCATATTACTAGCAGGAAAAATACTGAAGAAGGTTAAGGAAGAAAGTGAAAAAGTAAAGATACAGCTGGATATTTAAGAAACAAAAATAATGACCTCAGAAGATTTACAGAACTTTAGAGTGGGTGGTGATGACATCAAAATGATTAAACATTTTGTATGCTGTCATCAGTAATTGAGATTGTAGTCAAGAAAACCAAAGGAGGCTTTTGCAGACTGCCAGAAATAGTGCAAATTGAGTCTACTTTAACTGCCCTGACTCAGTGCTAGAGAATCATGGGAACTGTAGTTTATTGTGGCACCAGAGCTCTCTGACAGAGAAGGCTCAATGTCTCAGAAAAAAAATACAATTCCCATGATTCCCTAGCACTGAGCCAGGGCAGTTATAAATTTCTAACAGTCTGCAAAGGCCCTAAGTTTTGGAAGAATATGTATAAAAGAACCAGAGTAGACCCTCAAATGTAAATAAATATCTATAAAGGTACCATAATATTTCTGAATTTATAATGTATCTGATTTTTACATGTGGATATTAAAGCTGAAAACAGAAAAGCTGAGAGAAAGAAAATAAACTCATTTGATATATGCTGGAAGAGAAGTTTACAGAATCAGTCCAACCTAGAAGCCAAAATGGCTAAAGTGGTATCCCCTTTCTTAGAGACTGGAATGTATATTTTCACTTATGGGACTTACAACTATTTAAATGCTCACAATCATTGTAACATACCTTTATCCTGACTTATTCTTTCAGAAACTGGTAGGATCAGCTATTGTTTGCTGCCAAATTGGTGTTGAATCCTACCTGAATAAAACAAAGAAATCTGCTGGAATTATTGAATTCAGTGAGACTTAGCACATTAAAACGCTGAGAATCCATTCAAAATATTTCAGAAAGGTGTTACAAATGTGTCAAATTTTGGAAGCAGAAGATGGAGAAGCTCCATTCTTTTGGCCAAAACTAGATTAGGTACTGACAGTATAGATCATGAAACACACACACACACACACATTTTGAAAAGTCAGAGCAAAATTGAAGAAGACTATAATAATAATAATAATAATAATAATAATAATAATAATAATAAAATTTATTTATATCCCACCCTTTGGGGACCCAATCAGGGTGGCTGTTTTCTTGTTTTCCAAGAAAACAAATATAGGAATTATACCAAAATATGATATAAACAATATTTCAACAGAATTTAATGACAATGTAAGAAACAGATTTGCATATTAATCATCAGCAGCATCAACCACAACAATTTATTTCAGACATTTACAAGTATATACACAATGAGTACAATTTTGAAAATAAGGAGCAAGTTTAATCTGTGACATCTAACATCAATAACTATTAAACATTTGAAGAAATTTCTCACACATAAGGTAACAAAATTTTGCTATGTTAAGTATAACAATTTGGTTCTGACTATCTGATAGCCTAAATAGAAAACATCAGTGTCACAGAAATTCAGTTAAAAAAGGGGTAAACAGCTGATGATGAATATCCTTATAAAATCGACAATACAAAAGTAAATGAGCTGTAGCACCAGTATCAAAAGAACATAATCAGAATTCATAGGGAATCTTCCCATATTTCCCTTCCAGTACTGCTGTTGGGAGAACATCAAATTGAGCTAATGATAAAGCTCTCCTAAATTTAAGCACTGTGACATAATATAAGCATGTAGCACCAGATTAGAAGTAAACATTTTATTGTTTGCAAATATGTTATTGGAAAAGGTGGCAATTTTTGTCTCGGCCTCAGTATCTAGAATCTTTGCCTTACAAATGATTTCACTTGATCTAATCTTAACCTTAGAATGATAACACTGGAAAATCCATGAAAGCTCAGTTTCGCATGGATAGCTGTTTCCCAAGAGGATTTATAGTTGTCTACCAATATTAACTGGGACAATTCACCAGGGTTATTATGTAACTTTAACCATTAACTAAAGATATTTAACCAGAGACTGGATTTGAGTTTATTGACTCCTGATTCCCTTTAAAGCGCAGCATTTTGAATGCATCAGGCAACCTGAAATATGTTTCTCAAAAACTTTGTTTGAACTCTTTCAAGGGAGGTCATATTGCTATATGGCCCTAATTGAGCCCCATATAACAGTTGAGCTGGAGCTTTAGCCATGAACAGCTTAATTGCAGCAGGAATGAACAGTGCTCCTTTGGTTTTAAAAAAAAAAAGAGTTTTGAATGGCTGTAACAGTTCTCTGTGCATTCTGAGAGACATAATCTGAATTAGCATTTCTACTTCCTGAAGCTTGGAAAACTATCCCCAAATATTTAAATATCTTAACTTGCTCAATAGGCTGCCCACCCAAAATCCAACTTCTCTGTTTAGGGTGTTTTGAAAAGGTGAGGATCTTAGTCTTGGAATAAATTATTACTATTACTATTACTAAATAAAATTATTACTATTACTCATCTTCAGCACAATAGTGAGTGAGAGATTTAAAGGCTGTATTAAGACCAGTGACTCAAGTGGTTAAGATCCTGACTGTTGACTTCAAGATCTGCAGGTTGGCAGTTCGAGGCCCGGGTGCTGCATGATGGGGTGAGCTCCTTTCATTAATCCTAGCTTCTGCCAACGTAGCAGTGCAAAAGCATGCAACTGCAAGTAGATAAATAGGTACCACTTCAGTGGGAAGGTAAACAGTGTTCTGTGCAATCATGCTGGCCACATGATCACAGAGTAGTCTCTGACAATGCTGGCTCTTCGGCTTAGTAACAGAGATGAGCACTACCCCCTACAGTCAGACACAACTTGACAACCTTGTCAATGGGGAATACCTTTACCTTTATTAAGACCTATAGGAGTCAGAATTACTGCATCATCAGCATGTAATAATAAATTAATGTGCCTATTAACTAATTTTGGAGCAGGGGGGTGAGGGGGTGGAGAGTAGAAATTCTTAAATAAGGAATCAATGAGTTCATATAGCAATTAAATAAAATTGAAGCCAGTACACAACCCTGTTTAACTTCTTTCTTAATCTATATTTCCTTGGTGACATGTTCTCGAATACTACACCTTACCTTTAATCTGGTATCCTCATGGATTTTGATAAGCAGCAGAAGTAAATGTAAGTTTCTTCCAGTCTAGATATAGATACCATGTCAAACACTGACTTGAACTCAATAAATGCTGCAAAAAATGATTGACCGGTTTGATGAGAATACTTCTATACTAGATGTTGCAAAAGCACTGCATGATCTATTATTGATTTTTCTGCCCTAAATCTGGTCTGTTCATCCCTCAAAATATTTTCAGATTCCAGCCAGTCCATTAGTCTGACCTGTAGAACATACATTTTACTGATCTGATTTAGCAGACTAATTGGGCAAAAATTAGCTGAATTATCTCTTTTACCATTCTTGTAAACTGGAGTTATAATAGCTAGACTCCAGTCTTTTGGTATCATATTGAGTGATCTATTGCTGTAAAAAGTGATGTTAATACTGGAATCCACCAATTTAAATCATTTTTATTACCTCACAAGTAATCAAATCTGCACCAGGGGCTTTCCCTGGATTAAACTGTTTAATTTAATTCCTAATTTCTGAATGAGTGACTGGAGGCCAATGGGGAAGTGGCATTATGTCCAGCTCCAAGTCTGCCAGGGAATTCTCCATTTGAGCATACATGGTTGTCCAAATATTGGCTAGGATTTGGGACATGGGACTGTAAATGTTTTTTTTCAGAGAGATGCCACCCTCCAAAATATGGCAGGGTTGTGTGCACTGGCTGCCACTATCAGGTATTACTAGGATGCTCACATAGCATCCTTTTTTTCCTCCCCCCCCCCCCTTTTTTGGACAAATCAGCTGTTTATACTTTTTTCCAGTCTCATATGGTCTAATACTGAACAAGAAGCAGGGTTCACTTCATATAATTTAAAAAGGTGCTTTAAGGCATTCCAGGCCTCATGGCACTCTTGGTCAAACCAGTTGTGCTGTGTGCTCGGTTCTTCCCTAGTTATGATAGACTGAGAAACAGTTAACAAGAATTGAATTGATTTGATCAAATTGCTGAATTTGGCCAATACATCATTGTCTGACTTATCATCCACTATTGCTGAATGTAGAGGCTTGGCTGGTTCCCTACCATAAAGAAAACAAAAATAATGCCCAAAGAGGACCTACATACATTCAACCTAGACAGTGAGGAAATTGAAATAGTTAAACCATTCCTGTTCCTTGGATCAAACATTGATTAGAACAAAGACTGCAGTTAAGAAATCAGAAGAAGACTAGGAATGGGAAGAGCAGGCATGAAAGAACTAGACAAGATTCTAAAAAGTAAAGATGTGCAATTGAACACTAAGGCTAGAATCATTCACTAAACACTAAAGCCATTGTATTCCCCATCACCATGTATGGATGTGAGAGCAAGACAGTGAAAAAAGTGGATAAGGAGAAAATCAACTCATTTGAGATGTGGTGCTGGTAAAGAGTGACATGGGACTCTGTGGTGCTGGTAAAGAGTGACATGAGGACACAGTGGACAGCTAAAAAGACTAACAGATTGGTCCTTGAACCTATCAAACCAGAACCTTGGAAGCCAAGATGATCAAATTGAGGCTATAGTAATGAGAAGGCATGGCTCACTAGAGAAAACAATAATGCTAGAAAAGGTAAAGAGTAGAAGAAAGAGGGGAAGACCACATGCCAGATGGATGGACTCAATCAGGGGGGTCACAGGCATGGGTTTTTGAACAGATTAACAAATGGGTCTTTGAATTGAACAGATTAAACTTTTGTATATATATTTTGTGGTAGTGGTGGTAGATGTTAACATTTGTGGGGGAAGTTTTCTTTTTGTTTTATTATGAGTTGTTATTAGGATCTAAATTTCATTCTCATCATATCAATTAAAAGTATTATTTAAAAAACCCAATTACATTTGGCTTAAAAGCACAGACAAAGGAGTCATATAACTTTATTTATTTATGCCATTTGCCTACCATGTCTTAAAACAACAGAGCTTCTGAGGTGATGTACAATGGGTAAAACCATTTCAAACTTTAGACACATTCATATGTAATTGCAACATGCAATAAATGCAATAATGTATTAAACCAGGAGTAGAATTGTTGTGGCTTTCCAGATGTTATTGTACCCCAGTCAGCATACCTAATGGTGCAAGCCAATTCAATATCATCTAGAGGGCTGCACAATTCCTGCCCCTGTCATTAAACAAACAAATAGTGTATCTGGCTCTTTACTCTTCCTTGCTTGTATTCCACATTTAGCCAAACCTTTCTTCATAGCTATAGGGAAGTTGTAGCACTGAATTCTACAACAGTTTCCATGGCAACATGGAGCTTTTCAAGTTATCAACCCAATCACACATTGTACAATGACACAAATATATGAGCTTTAGTTTTTTAAATAAAATAAAATAAAATAAATATTATGTATTAATGACCATGGAGAGTTGAGCACACCTCTTTTCTTATTGTGCTGTGAATAACTACTGAAACATTATTTCTCTCTAAATAAATCCCCGTAACCTTGACTCAAGAGCTTCACCAGAAAGACAAAGCAGAGGGCACTTGGAATAAAAAATGTTTAGTTTGCTAGGAAGTAATCACTTCTTGCCTCTTAAGTCATCTTTACAACCACCAACATTTGCTAATTGTAAAATTATTAATATTTATCAATATTTATGCCTGGCAAGAATTTTAAAAATTGAAATTCTTTTTTTGCATTCTTCTACAATAAAAAGCAATACTGTTGATAAGAAAACTGTTAAGTTGTTCCACAGATGGATTTTAACCCATAACACAATCAACTATGTATTTTTATTGTTGATGTTAAAATAAATAGTCAGCTAGCATCTGGATGTCTTCATTTATGCTTCTCATTTATGAGGCCTCTGGTGCCTATGTGACATCACCTACTGCTTTTATTTTTAACCTGAATGTTTTTATTTCTAAGTTGCCATGAGAACTTTTATTATAGGGAGATATATAAATAGACATATAAATAGACATATCATAAGATGACATGGCCTACTGGAAAAGATTATCGTGGTTAATAAAATGGAAAGCGGAAGATAGCACTATAAGTGGATTGATTCAATCAAAGAAGCATCAGTCCTGAGTCTGCATGACTAGAGCAAGGCAGTTGGTGGTTTCTCATTCAAAGATCACCATAAGTCAAAGTGGAGTTGACAGCAAATAACAACAAGTAAATATTGGAAGTAAATAGTCATCTACACTCAGACCATGCTAATGATCAGAAGTTTGCATACAATAGAAAGGCACAAAGATTGATTGAAGATCTAGGGAGCCTCGGTGATGCAGTGGTTAAATGCCTGTACTGCAAGCCACAAGGTTGTGAGTTTAATCCCAGGGGCTCCAAGTTCCACTCAGCCTTGTATCCTTCTGTAGGTCACTAAAATGAGCACCCAACATGTTGGGGACAATTAGCTTACACATTATAAACTGCTTAGCAATTCCTTAGTTCACTGATAAGTGGTATAGAAATGTACTTGCTATTGCTATTGCGATTGCTATTTATCATCCCGAAAAGGTCTGAAGTTCCAGAAAACAAGAGGGTCAACTTGAGAAAGCAACCATGATACTAGGTGGCTTTGCTAGAATCCATCTCTATGGCTATGGTTTCATACTCATCACCACTGTTAGTAATGAACTCCGTTATTCACATTGTACCTTTAGAGCATATACCCACTGAACAGTGTGAGGAAAAGTGGCATATCAATGACTCTGAACACTAGATATTGATCTGTTGTTATTCTGGACAATCAATGTGGCTGGGAGAAAGTGTGAAGAAAAGTGGCATTTGTAAAGAAATTTCTATCCAATGACAAGACAAAGAGATAGAAAATTACTAAATCCTTCTTCTTCCTTGTCCATCCATGAACATTCAGCATTTCATGGCTATAACACCAAATGATTACTTGGATCTGCAGATGTACCCTTACAGAAAAAACACCCCATTGCCTTAAACAACTCATACCTTTATGCTTACACTCATTCATGTCAACTCACATATTCAGCTATTGGTCAAGTCTAACTGGATTTTGTCACAAAAATAGCAAGAAATATAGAGCTCAGTATTAAAATTTCCTTCAGGTTAAATTTTCTTTTGTTTTTAGGCATGCATGGATTCTAAATCATTATTATTTGACTGGAGTCTTCACAACTAAATTGAAATTGCCTAGCAACACAATCAGCAATCTTATTAATGCTAGGGTGAGTAAGTCTTAAAATAGAGCAGAATCATTTAGAGTTCAGAACCAATATTGAAAACTTTCCAAAAACTCTAAAAATATGTGCACGAAATAAAGCAGCTAGAAAGAAACAGAATAGGAGATGACCTTGTATCAAGTGTCAGAAATTCCACACAGATAATAGAGCTTCAATACCCAGTTGTGTGATAAGTTACATTTCAGAGGGAAAAAAGAATATATGATGTTTTTTTCAGAGATTATTACACTTTTAAACAAGATCTTTCTGTAAAGATTTAGGTAGCTATCATCTACATTTTGCCCCCTTACTCATAGGAGAAAACATGTGGAGCAAACTATCTGGATCAGAAAACTAGCATGAGGCATGGTGGAATTTATCCCCCCTCTCTGACTGTTGGCTAGTCCCAACTATTCAATCAATTTTTGAATGGTGAGTTCAAGTAGGTAAGGCCTATTGATTCAGTGGGTCTACTCTTGTCAAGACTAATAACAGGATTTGAGCCACAATATGTTCCTAATCAGGATTGGTGTGCTTGTGCTTGCAATTTGTTTTGTTAAAATCTTTAAAAATCATGGGTTTTAAATTTTTAATTATTTGGCCAAGCAAATTGAAGGCTCAGGACCATCAATATGGATTGGAAAGAATTATAAAAGATCAAAGAATTTTAGAATCATCACCTGACTTGACAGAAGTATGTGAATTTAGGGTTCTTAGGAGAGTACAGGTTAAATGAATAAAAAATGGTGCAGTGGCAAAAAAAAAAAAAAAAAAAAAAGACTAATGCAATTCTAGGCCTCATCAATGATAGTGTGAAATTCAAGAGCAGGAATGGTAGCACTCTATTCTGCCCTGGTTAGTCCCCCTCTCTGGCATGTCGTTGGTTAGTCTTAATTAATATTCATCTGGATCACTGTGTCTAAAGATGAACACCACAAGAACTTTCTTCAAGAAATTTACTAAAAGGTGGAATGTGCCTAGTGGGGGGCATGAATGTTGGTGAAGAGTCAGGAATCCAAGTCCTATGACAAACAGTTGAGAGATACAACTATGTTTAGTCTGTAGAAGACATAACTGAAAGCTGATATGATATGCGTGTATTTGAAGGTCTGCAACATAGAAGATGGAACATACTTGTTTTCTGTTGTTCTAAATGATAATACTTGTTTAATTACAAGAGAGGACATTTTGCCTAAATATTAGGAAGACATTCCTGATGCTGATAACTGTTCAACAGAGTTGTGGTGGTGGTGGTAAATCCTTCCTTATGTCATTCTTCTATGTGAGAATGAGAGATCATTTTCTTTCTCCTTGCCTTCAAGATGATGAGATAGCTCTCTTGGTTTCTAGGATGTTTTTGCATATATATGAACAATTTCCATGTAAATTACTTTAGTGTAATAATGCAAACTATGGCCTCAAGTAGACAGGTGGCTTGGAAAGGCCTCTGGCTGTTCCAGCCATGAGCACGCCTTCAAAGGGGTGGGACCACGGTGATCAGACATTGTGTTCCTGGGTTGGTGGCAGCTGCAGTGGACCACTGGCAGGGAGTACTTTTTTTGCCCTCCTTTTGCAGCTGGAGGCCACCTTAGGCGGCTGTGGTACAGCTTCAGCCTGATCGAGGTGTGTATGTCATCTGTATGCCATGCCCCAGATCAGCCCAAAGGTGGCGCTTTTGGCCTGTCTGTTTTGGAACTATGTAACTAAACCATGAAAACAGCGTTGTCATGTTGCATAGAATTCTATACATAAGAAACATTCAATAGGTTGCTTCATTTAAAAAAAATCAGTATGACTGTCATTCTAAGTTTACTGTGTTTGTCTACTTTCCTTCATAAAGAGAAAAGAAACTGGTTTTTGCACTTGCCATGCCAACTTTAGAAATCTTGCCCCCAAAGTGCTCATTTTCTCACTCCCACACAGGTAGCTAGAAATCTTTTTGGGGTTGTTGATTTCTGGTAGGGTGTTTCAAAATATCAAGACACCTATCTCATAAAAAATGAGAAACTTTATGTATATTCTTGTGGGGTACAATTTTGGTTTCCCAGGGTGTTAAGCCTTTTAAATATAAACTAAAATATCCAGGTATGAAAGTTAAACTTGTTAGAGTTCAGCTTTTTATATATATATATATATATATATATATATATATATATATATATATATATAATACAATCTTTATTTATTTTACAATACCAACATTTCATAAGCTTAGAACAAAAACATATCCAACATATTATCCATTGTTTTAATATGTTCACTTCCTGTCTATAAATAAAATAATCTTCTCTACGTTGTTTCATTGTCTTCTTTTTGCTTCTTGCTAGTAAACCATATACAACCCATCTATTTTCTATGCTATCCAATTGTTTCCTAATCCAAATCGACTAAGACCAAATTTCAATTAAATAACATTGTTCACAGATTATATATATTCAAAAATATTCTCCAAAAATATAATATGAATAATCTTGATTGAAACAAAACCACATACAAAAAATAAAAAAATTCTGGATTTCTTCACCGATACCTTAACTTACAAAACCATCTCAACCAGATTTTTATCTAGACACCACCTTTTCTTAAGGAACATCACTATCCGTGTCCATTCGCTCTCAAGTTTCTCCAGCTTTTTGCTCTTCAGTTCATGAGAAAGTATGTCCAATTGTCTTATTTCATTTAGTTTCATTAACCATTCGTCTATCTGTAATCTTTTATCTTCCTTCCAGTGTTTAGCTATAATCATTCTGGCAAGAGTTATCATGTATAACAAAATTTCCCAATATTTCTTCTCATCCTCTGCCTTTACAAAATAGGTCATATTTAATATATATATATATATGGTATTTTTTGAAGCTTATTCCCAATATCTCTTGTATTATAGTATGTATCTCATTCCAGAATTCTTTCACTTTTTCACAGTTCCACCACATGTGGATCATCGTTCCTTTCTCTTTAGCACACTTCCAGCAGCAGTCATTATCCTGCTTAAATATTTTCTTTAGTCTGGCAGGTGTGTAATACCATCTGTTACTGACTTTTAAACATTTTTATTTTAAATCCTGACACCTGGTAAAGGAATTTGTTCTTTCCCATGCTTTCTCCCAAGCTTCTAGAGGTATTTCCTGCCCCAAGTCTTTTGCCCAGTCAATCATATACTGTTTTATTGGCTCCCTTTCTAATTCTCTCTCCCTAAGCAAATTATAATATTTAGTTATTTTTTTATCTCCATTATCAAATATTATTTTATCCAATTCCGTCATTTTTAATTCAATTCCAGACATTTTAATATCTTCATTATATCTTGTTCTTATTTGATAATAACTATACCAATTTATTTCACTTCCTTCACCAGATATTTCCTCTCTAGTTTTTATGTTTAATTCACCTTTCTCATTTATCTTTATTATATCTTTATATCTAAGCCAATCCTCTCGTATATCCCATCTATTTGCAAACGCTTCCTGAGTAGATACCCATCCTGGTATTTTAAAATAAAAAACAGCTTTGATTGTCCTCCAAGTTTCCAATAGTGCCCTTCGGAAAGGGTTGTTATAAAAATCCTTTATTTGTGCTTTATTATACCAGAGGTATCTGTGCCACCCAAAATGCAAAGAGTCCCCTTCCAAATTTAATATGTAGTTTTCTTCTAATTTTATCCACTCTTCGAGCCATTGCATATTGCATGTCCATCTATATATCTTAAAGTCTGGCATGGCACACACCCCTTTTTCCTTTCTCTCTTTAAGATTGTTCCATCTAATTCTTGCCTTTCCCCCTTTCCATATAAATTTCTTAATTTCTTTATTCCAATTATCTATTATCCGATTACTTAAACTAATTGGCAAATTCATAAATAAGAACAAATTTTTTGGTAATATTGACATTTTTATCACACTAATTTTTCTCAATAACGATATATCTAACTTTACCCATCTATCTAATTTTTTTTATATGATTCCACATTAGTTTATAATTATTATCATATAAATTCGTATTATTATTTGTTATATATATGCCTAAGTATCTTACTTTATTTGTAATTTCACATCCTGTTTTCCTTTTTAACAGCTCTTTTTCTTCCTTATTCATATTCTTAGTTATTATTGCTGATTTTGCTTTATTTATCTTAAATCCCGATATTCTTCCAAATTGATTAAATTCTGCCCACAGAGTTTCAATATTTTGTATAGGGTCCTCCAAAATCACTAATAGATCGTCCGCATAGGCCTGCACTTTAATTTCCACATCTCTTATTTTCAACCCTTTAATTTTCTGATTCTTCTTTATGTTATTTAATAGAAATTCCAGTAGAAGTATAAATAGAAGGGGGGACAAAGGGCATCCCTGCCTTGTTCCTCTTTTAATGTAAAATTCCTTCATTATCTCCCCATTTATTACAATCCGTGCTGATTGATTTTGATATATCTCCTCTATGCTTTTTCTAACTCTTTCCTCCGTATCCATTATTTTGAGGACTTTAATCATAAAATTCCAGCTAATGCTGTCAAAAGCCTTTTCCGCGTCAATGAAAAATAAAGCCGCCTTTTTCTCATTATGTGTATTATAATAATCCATAGCATTTACTATAGTTCTTATATTATTCTTTATCTTCCTAGCCGGTAAAAAACAATTTTGATCCTTTTAAATTATTTCATTCAGTATTTTTTTAAGCCTATTTGCCATAATGAAAGCATATATTTTATAATCATTATTCATAAGTGAGATCGGTCTATGATTACATATCAGTTGTTCATCCTTTCCCTCTTTTGGTATTAGCGACACAATCGTCTTACCCCAGGAGTCTGGCTTACCCTCTATATGAATTAAATTGAACATTTCTCTCATGATCTCCCATAGATCCGATTCAAAAATTTTATAATATTTAGCTGTAAGGCCGTCCTCTCCGGGGGCTTTCAAGTTTTTAAGTTTTCCTATTGCCGCTTTCACTTCCTCCGAAGTTATTTCTGCATTTAACATTTCTTTCTGGGTCGCATTAAATTTTATCTCATTACGCTGTAATAGTCTTGTTTCCTACATCTCCTCAAATTGATTCTTTTCCTTTTCCTCAAATAAATCTTTAAAGTATGTTACAAAGCTATCTTTTATCTTCCTTTGTTCCGTTATTAACTCATTATTTTGTTTAATTTTCGTAATCAGCTTTCTCTCTCTCTCTTGTTTTAGCCTATTAGCCATCCATCTACTTATCTTATTTGCATTTTCAAAATGATTCTGTTTTAATCTTTTAAGTTTTTGAGCCAACTCATCTACTATCTTATTCTCCAATTGTTTTTTTAGTAACTTTATCTCCTTTTCTATTTTCTTATTTCTATTTTGCAGTAATTCCTGTTCTTTTCTCTTAAGCTCCATGTTGATCTTTTCCTCTATTTGTCTTTCTTTCCTTTTAATTTCTATCATCCTCTGAAAGAATATCACAAAAGCTTTGCTCGTATCCCATACTATATTAATTTTATTTTATTTTCCACCATTTTCCTTCAAAAAATATTTTATTTCTTTCTTCACCTTACTAACAAAGCTTTCATCATCCAAAATGCTCTCATTTAATCTCCAACCCCTGTTTCCATTCCAATTTGCATTCAATTCTAATTCAATCATATTATGATCAGAAAGAGATCTCGGCCAAATTTCCATTCTTTTTACTTTCGCTACTAATGTTTCTGAAATCAAAAATAAATCCAATCTCGAAAACGACTTATGCGCATCAGAATAGAAAGTATATCCTTCTTTATCCCCATTACAATGTGACCAAACATCCACCAAGTTAAATTCCTCTTTCTTATAAAAAAAAATTTAGGCAATTTCTCATAAAGCTTTTTAATTGTCCTTTTCTGAGATTTCCTCATTGGGTTTATTACTCCGTTGAAATCCCCTGTGATAATTACCTTGTCATTTCCAAATCCTCTTATAACTTCAGCCAATTTTTTATAGAAACTATATTTCCTTTCTAGTGGTCCATATACATTACATAGCAGATATTTTGTATTATCTATTATAATTTCCACACATATCCATCTGCCATCATTATCTTTTCCTAATAACTTCGCCTCATATTTTTTATTTACAAATATAGCAACTCCTCTTTTCCTTTTATTAACATTTGCCCAAAATAAAGTTCCAAGTTTACTGTTCCTTAAATATCTTGTATCTCCATCCCTCATCTTAGGGCCTCGGCAGACAGCTTAAAAAGCCATCCTGGAGGCAGGGAAGAGGAGGGGCAGCCGCACGCTCGGCGCCACTTCCTCCTCCCAAGGTTGCCCTCGGAGCCACCGGCGCTCCGAGGGCAACCTCCCGCTACAGCGTCCGGACACACTGCGGTGGAAAAGTCAGTGAAAGTGCGCCGCAAGCTTTTGCGGTGCACTTTCACTGACTTGTGAAAGGAGCGCTATTTTAGCTCTCCTTTCAGGGACAGGGAAGGTGCACCACTGGATCGAGGCATGGGGATGCCTCGGTCCCATGGTGCACCTTCCCAGGGTGGCCCCGTGTCGCCAGTCTGCTTCCCCCCTTAGTTTCCTGCAAACATAACAAATCAAAAATTTTCTTTACCAAATAATGCATCACATGTGTTCTCTTTCTCTCTTGACTAATACCTTTCACGTTCCATGAAATAATTCTAGGACCCATTTTATATTCTTTTTGCTACTCCAGACCTTCTCAGATTATCCTATCCCTCCTACCGCTCCTATTTCTGTATTTCTTTCCATTTGGTATTCCAAATTTTTCACCTTTATTTTTTGGTTTCCCTCTTCTATCTGTACTTTTTTCTGTACTCTCTCCTCTTTTTGTTTACCAACACTCCCTCTTTCTTTTCTTTTTCCTCTTTCTTATATCTTTCCCTATTTTTCTCTTCCTGTTCTTTATTTTCCTTACTTAATCTTTCATAAAAAAACCTCTTGCTTGTTGTATTGAGTTAATTCTATATCTCTTTTGATGGTAATTAAATATTACCCCTTCTATTTTATCCCATCTATAGATAATATCCTTTTTCTGTAGCATTACAGTTAGAAATTTATATTCCTGCCTTTTTCGAACTATTTGTAATGGCAAGTCTTTATATATCTCCACAATCTTATCTTCTACTATTACCTTCTTCTCATAATTTCTTTGTAGAACCAGTTCTCTCATTCTCGAACTTGTGAAACATACTGTTATATCCCTATCTAATTTTCTTTCCTTTGCTATTTTAGAGCTCACCCTAAATATCTTATCTATTTGTGCCTCCATCAAATCCTCTTCAATCTCGATATAGTTCACCAGTATTGGTATAATTTTTGCATATATTTGTTTGTCCTGTTCCTCCTTTAACCCTCTAATCTTAATAGCTCGCTCCCTATATCTTACTTCCTGAAGTAGACTATTTTGCTGTTCCTTTATCTGAGCTCTTTCCAAGTCTTCCGTTTTCTTTTCCAAATTCTCAGTCCTTTCAAACACCTCCTCTACCTCCACCTTTATTCCCGATATTTCTTTGGTTAAGTTATCTATTTTTCCCCCAAAACCATCTAAATCTTTCTGCACATCTTCCCTTAATTTTTGCATGTCCTCCCTTATCTCATTCCTATTTTCCTTCAGTTCATCCCGAATCTCTTTCTTAAAGGTTTTTTTAAAATTTCCTCAATTCTTGCAGTATCGCAGTGTTAATATCAGTTTGTCCCACAGAGCCTCTTCTTGCCATCATGCTTCTTGTTTGCATTCACCTCTAACCAGTTTACAATTCAGTCACTTTACTCTAAATTGCTTTCCCCCTTAACGCTTATAACAAAACCTACTTATATCATAATATACTTTACATTCCTTTGCACTCCATAACATGTCTCTATATTTCAACTCTCAAGAAATCAGTTTTATCTATTTTCAATCCAGTCCAAATTAGAAGATATGTATCTTTCCTTTCTTTCCCCCTTTATGAGTCCACAGCTGTTCTTGATCTTAATTGCCTTTCGCAACTCGCAGCTGCTCCCGTTCCGTCCAGAGCGGTTTCACTAATTCAGCGTCAAAGCCAAAAACAAAGGAAAAAGCCCAGCGTTGTGGGAAGTCAAAAAAAGTCAAAAGTCAAAAAAGTTAGAGCCAAAACTTAAAGCTCCTTCTATTATCCCAGAAGAGCTATTTAAGTTAAAAAAAAAAAGAACAAAAGTATCTCCTCTAAGTCTGTTAACAGTAGGTTTTAATATCCACTTAGGTCCTTCGTTATTTTCAACTCACAGTCCTTAATCTTATCTTCTCATCGTCAGGTCTCCTCCTTTCTTCAGTCCTTTTCTCCCTTTAAGGATATACACCAACTCTTTATCTTTCTTTATGTTAAGTGCTCCACTCACTGTCTCATACTCTCGTTTATCTTTCCTCTGAAGTTAGTAACTTGGAAAGTTTATATTCCTTCAAGTCCTTATTTAGCCTCCAGTTTTCAAAAAAGAAAAAACTTTAAATGTTTCTGTCCCAGAGGCTATACAATAAATTTAAACTGCCTTGATGTCCATTTACCACTCAGCTTATATCAAATCAACTCAAGATTATCTTTTCCCATTCTTTTTTTTTTTTTCCTGGTATGGAGATATTGCTCAGAAGTAATATTCGAACTTGGAGAGATCATTCATGCTAGTCCTTTCTCCTCATAGAAACAAAACAAAAACCATACATTTTGCCATGCCAGCTGGTGCCTTTCGGCAACAATTTACAACAATGAATGCCCTCTGACTCCACTCCTTCTTCACCTTCAACTCCCCCTTCCAGGTCTATCTCAGGTTATGGAAAGGTTGAAGTCTCTGACGGCCCTCGTACCCCAAACTTTTCCCGGCTTGGAGTATCCTAATAAGGCTTGCTGTAATTGACAAAGTGAAGTGCGGAGCCTCAGTCTTGCACTGCTGAGCGCCTTCGCGGCAAAACCGGAAGTCCGATACTCAGCTTAACCTAGGTTAAGGTTAAGAGTTCAGCTTTAATGAGCAGAACAACTAAAGTGTGGGGTCAGACTTTTATTTTAAATATGCTTTCCTAAAGAATAAAGACTAACTTAAAAAATGACAAATGTAGTTTGTGGTTAAAAAAAAAAAAGCTTTAATAAATATTTACATAGAAGAACTAAAACCTAATCTAACTGGAGAGGATATAACAGGAAGAGACTGCTGTTATGGAACTTGACCTAGGGCAATTTTAATTAGCTCAATTAATTAGCCAAGATGCATCCAAATTTATACCAGGGTGGCTAGGAATAGTAAATTGACAGAGGCAAGTTCTGGGCAAATGAATTTGTATATTTATTAAATACACACACTCTTAGACAAGCTTTCACTCACTCTCACAAGAACTCAAGAATAAAGTAATTAGCTTTGGAATAGACAAGAGGCTTTCTAACAGTGATAATTTCCTCAATGTGTCTGCTCCAGATGTTTACAGAATGAGTTGGACTCAGCCATGCAGATGGGACAGGAAAACGGTGATTTGAAGCTAAGTCAAGATTCAAAGTGACATGGAATCACCCTGAATTTTAACTAGCACACCTAACAAAGGATTTGGAAGTCCTTATATAGGCCAAAAAATAGCCTGAGGTGCAGATTGTTTTTGTTACTAACTGCCTTTGCGTTGGTCTTGACCCATGGTGACCATATGGATGAGACATCTCCAGGCTCCCCTGTCCTCTACTGCTCTGACCAGCTCTTGCATACTCATATTTGTGGTTTCTTTAATAAAGTACATCTGTCTAGCATGTGGCTTTCCTCTCTTTCTATTTCCTTTCACCTTTCCTAACATTATTGTTTTTGCCAATGATTCATGCCTTCTCGTGATGTGTCCAAAGTATGACAGTCTAAGGGCCTTTGCAGACTGATAGAAATAGTGCAAATTGAGTCCACTTTAACTTCCCTGGCTCAGTGCTAGGGAATCATGGGAATTGTATTTTTTTCTGAGACATTGAGCCTTCACTGTCAGAGAACTCTGGTGCCACAATAAACTACAGTTCCCATGATTCCCTAGCACTGAGTCAGGGCAGTTAAAGTGGACTCAATTTGCACTATTTCTGGCAGTCTGCAAGCCTCCTAAGTCTTGTCAACTTGGCTTCTTGGGATATCTCTGGCTTGATCTGCTCTAGAACTCATGTGTTTGTCCTTTTGGCTGTTCATGGAACCCTCAGCACTCTCCTCCATCACCACATCTCAAATGAGTTGATTTTCCTCCTATCTTCTTTCTTGACTGTCCAGCATTCACATTCATACATGGTAATAGCGAATACAATGGCTTGTATGATTCTGACTTTTGTGATGAATTGTATATCTTTGCATTTTAGGATCTTTTCCCTCTCCATTCTTAATCTTCTTCTGATTTCCTGGCTGCAGCACCTGTTCTGATCAATGTTTTACTATTTCTATTTCCTCATTGTCTAGTTTGCATGTGTGTAAGTTCTCTGTGGTCGTTATTTTTGTTTTGTTTTTTACTATTGTTTTCAATAGTAAGCCTGCCTTTTCACTTTCTTCTTTGATCTTCCTTAGTAGGTGTTCCAGGTCTGTGAGGATTTTTGCTAGTATTATGGTGTCATCAGCATATCTCAGATTGTTGATCATTCTTCCTCCTATTTTCACTCCTCTCTCTTCCATGTTCAGGCCTGCTTCCTTACAATATGTTCTGCATATAAGTTGAATAGATAGGGTGATAGGATGCAGCCTTGTCTGACTCCTTTGCCAATTGGGAACCATTCTGTTTCTCTGTGTTCTGTTCTGACAGTAGCCTCTTGTCCTGAGTACAGATTCCTCATTAGGACTATCAGATGTGTTGGCACTCCCATGTCTTTAAGGACATTCCATAGCCTTTCATGGCTATGCAGTCAAAGGCTTTGCTATAGTCTGTAAAACACATGGTGATTTTCTTTTGGAATTCCCTGGTGTGCTCTATTAGCCATCATATATTTGCAATGTAATCCCTGGTGCCTTTTCCTTTCCTGAGCTCTGCTTGGACCTCTGGTATTTCTCTCTCCATGTGTGGTTGGAGTCTACGTTGCAGTATTTTGAGCATAATTTTGCTTGCTTGGGAGATTAGTGCTATGGCTCTATAGTTGCTGCAGTCTCTTGTGTCTCCTTTTTATGTGAATGGGGATGTATATTGATCACTTCCAAACTGTTGGCCATCATTTTGTTTTCCATATCTGTTGAGATGTGTTGGTTAGCACTAGAGTTGACTCTGTCAGTGTGGATTGCAACAGTTCTATTGGTATATCATCTATTCCTGGAGTCTTGTTTTTTGCCATTTCCTTTATTGTAGGTTCTACCTCAGTTTTTAGAATTTGAGGTTCATTTACATATGGCTCTTCATTCCATGTGTCCTTCATTTTGTCATCTCATTTGGATATTTTTTTCTGTTTATGGCATCCAACGTCTTTTTATTCCTTCCTAGTCTTGAATTATGTTATTTTTACTGTCGTAGAGCATCCCGGTCCTTAGTTTGAACTTTCTCTTGATTTCTCGAATCTTGTGGAATAGGTCTCTCATTCTTCTCTTTTTGTTAATGTCTTCTATTTCTCTCCACTTGTCATCATAATAATTTTCCTTATCTTTGTGCACTAGCCGTTGTATTGTTGTGTTCAGGCTTCTTAGTTTTTTCCTATCTCCTTTTTGTTTTGTTTCACTTCTTTTCTTTATTGTTTGTAATGTTTTATCTGTTCATAGAATCATAGAATCATAGAATCATAGAGTTGGAAGAGAACACAAGGGCCATCCAGCCCAAACCACTGCCATTCAGGAACTCAAAATCAAAGCATCCCCGACAGATGGCCATCCAGCCTCTGTTTAAAGTCCTCCAAAGAAGTAGACTCCACCATAATACGAGGGAGTGTGTTCCACTGTCAAACAGCTCTCACTGTCAGGAAGTTCCTCCTAATATTGAGGTGGAATCTCTTTTCCTGTAGCTTGCATCCATTGTTCTGGGTCCTGTTCTCTGGGGCAGCAGAAAACAAGCTAGCACTCTTCTCAATATGACATCCCTTCAAATATTTAAACAGGGCTATCATATCCCCTCTTAACTGTCTCTTCTCTAGGCTAAACATACCCAGTTCCCTAAGTCGTTACTCATAGGGCATGGTTTCCAGACCCTTCACAATTTTAGTCGCCCTCCTCTGGACATGCTTCAGTATTTCAACATCCTTTTTGAATTGTGGTGCCCAGAACTGGACAAGGTGAGGCCTGACCAAAGCAGAATACAGTGGCACTATTACTTCCCTTGATCTAGATACTATACTTCTACTAATGCAGCCTAAAATTGCATTGGCCTTTTTAGCTGTGGCATCACACTGTTGACTCATGTTCAACTTGTGGTCTATTAGGACTCCTAGATCCCTTTCACACATAGTCTCATTAAGCCAGGTGTCCCCCATCTTATATCTGTGCATTTTTTTTTTGCCCTAAGTGCAGTACCTTACATTTCTCTGTGTTGAAGTTCATTTTGTTAGCTTTGTCATGTTTTCTTCACTTTCTTTTTGTCTGTTGGAAGTCTCTTTATGCATTCTTCTTTTATTATGTCCCTGGCTTCAGAACAAAGCTCTTCCAGTTCACAATCTATTATACTTAGGGCCTCGGCAGACGGCTAATAGGGCCGTCTCCGAGACCGGGAAGAGGAGGGGCAGCTGCACGCGCGGTGTCCCTTCCTCTTCCTGAGGTCGCCCTGGAAGCTGCCGGCCCTCCGCACGGCCGGCGCTTCCAGGGCAACCTCCCTCCGCAGCGACCGGATGCGCTGCGGAGGATAAGTCAGGGAAAGTGCACCCGCCGCTTTTAGGGTGCACTTTCCCTGAAATCTAAAAGGAGCGCCAATTTGGAGCTCCTTTTAGATTCGCTGCAGGAGCGCCACGGTGCGGAGGCTGAGCTCCGCCGGCGCTCCGACCCGCGGCGTCTCCGGGGCCTCCGTCTGCCGAGGCCCTTAGTACTACAAATCTGTTCCTTTTATTGTCCATGAATTTTGTGGGAATGTTGTTTAAATTGTATTTTGGTATGATGACTGTTTTTGTTCTCTTCTTGAATTTTATTTTCATTTTTTCAAATGAGTAGTTCATGATTTGTGCTTACTACACTTTAAAAGATGCCAAATTTACACAGCAATGATCACTTTGATATAGCTAGACTCAAAGGTGAGAATGAGTCTTCTCTGGCTCTTGTCAGAAAGCATCCTGAGCCATAAATCACCTGGTCTTCCTGCTGGAAAAGGTGTGAATGTTTCTTGATTGCGACTCCTGACTAGCTGTTTGATCTGTAAATGGATGCCTTGTGTATGTGGTCTCCCCACTTTTGGGTGCATGGTGGCTCAGGGCTTCCATCTAGAGCCATAGCAAGGAAACATGCATACTAAAACAATTGGAAGATGTTCCAGTGCTCATAACATTCTCCTCCTTGAAAACTATCTATGTCCAAGAGACCACATGACAGAGATTGTTTTCAAACCAAATTGCCTTTGCCAAGAATATTTTGGGATGTGAATTTAGAGAGCTCATAACCAGGGCTTTAGGAACCCATCTGGTGGGGCTCTCTCTCCTGGAACCCATTAATGCAATCGCATACCAAAATTCTAATCAACATAATCAATAGTTTCAAAGTAATTAATGATTATAAGTATAATAAAATAAACAAATAGCAACCAATGACTATAAACATATAGCAAAAGTAACATATAGCAAATATAAGGTAGTCAAAGAGTCTTTCAATTAAACCGGATTGAGTCCATATAGTCTCAATCAAGTCAGTCTCAGTAGACCACTGCAATTTGTGAATCCAAAATGAGGTAACAAACTGAGTCCAAATGTCCAAAGACTCATGGTAGCTTGTGTAATTAGTTGACAACGTCCAAAGCAAACTGCCCTGTAATTTTGAGCACAATTGGTTAAAGGTTTGTAAAAAAATTCGGACTAAATCCAGAAATGGATAAGGTCAAATTGGTGAAATTGGTGACTTGGTATGCCATCAATGGGATTGCAGTCATCTCTAGAACACATCCAGGATACTGGTGTAGCAAGTTGGGGCTTTGGAGGACCAAGGAGGACCAATTGAACAAAACAGGATCAGTGACACAGCTGCACAGCATTGCTGGTGAGCAAGAACAGCATCCAGGAACTGGGAACCCAGTTGTATTATCACTGTGGAATTAGCCACCCTCACATTAGTGGAGAAACATTTGTGGAGGACATCTGCTTTGTCACCTCCAGGGAACACTTGGATTTGGCATCTCAGGTCTGGAACAGTTGTGTGGGATCAGTAGAGGACATCTGGAAAGCAGCTGGAGCAGCATGGGGACATCTCTGGCATAGCATATATTTGCTATATGTTACTTTTGCTATATGTTTATAGTCATTGGTTGCTATTTGTTTATTTTATTATACTTTCATGGCAGGAAACATTTTTCTTGCATCAGGATTTTCAGGAACTACAAATTCACACATATATATGATAAGAAAGGATAGGACCTCTAATCTATATTTATACACCTTTGGGATTATCAGAAAGAAAGAAAACCTAAAACTATTTTCCCCCTCCTGGCACCCCACTGATCCAGGCTGGCATATAAGGGATGCAGGAAAGGTCATGATTCAAATCAGTAGCAGAGGACACAATATAGGCAGAGGTTTAGATTGGATCATGTTGTTGAGCATGTGTGTGTGTGTGTGTGAGTGTACTGCTTGTGAGTAAAAGCAGGAGACAGGGTCCCAGCTTTTGGTTGTGAATGCCTTTTAGAAGAGACCTACAAAGAAATTGGTTAGTGAAATGGGGCTGTGACCTTTAAGAAGCCAGCAAATGTACATTTTGGTTGTGTCCAGTAGACTGAGAATGCTGGGAGATTATGTGAATTAGCCCAAATTTTGGCAAAAACTACCCCAAAGTGGCCAAATTAAAAGTTTTTGGAACAAAAGACCTTGATATTCATGATGTGTATGTCCAGAAGATTCCATCCCTGGGTTTATCTTGTCTGGGCAAAACTCACCATGAGTGGAAATGACACTAAAAACAGTAGGGACCGCTTGGAAAATCACTGGAAAATCATCTCTCGTCAGCCATTCCTGTGAAGGGATCCAACGTGAGGTTAGCCTTGGCAGTACCACACTGAACCAACCCTGGCTTCCAGGTCTAATGGGTTGGCCTTTGGCAAATTAATGAACACTCTCATGAGAGAGGTACATTATTTGCCAATCTGCAATCTTTCAACATTTGCAGATTGTCACAAGAAGGGGAATATCATCTTCTTGTAAAATCTGAAAATACTTTCAGTGTAGGGCCTACTTCCAAGGCTGGCCTTTCTCTAAGTAAAAAAAGAAAAGAAAAAAAGAAAAATTGGATGGAGAAAAAACAAAAACTCCCCACTCTCCTCAAAATGATGTAAATGACAGAATTAATTTCCTCTTCCTTGCCTGGGAAGTGAAAGCAGCTTGGAGAAGCAGCAGTGTTTCTATGGGGAAGGTATGTTTCAAACTGGAGTGCACGGAGCTCTGCCAATTGATTTCTAACCCAGCATATCATACCTATGGAACATGCTACTAGGACAATTTGGACACACAATTATGGCAATTGGGTTGGTGATCATGTGTAAAATGGCTTGTCCCATTGCTGACCAATCAAGGCTTCCCCACCATGTATGTTCTGCTGCATGTTTTATGTCTTGTGTGATTTTAATGATATGTTTAACTTGCGAGTTTACAACCATTTTAATCTGTGTCTCTGCCTTTTCATTTTTTCTTGTCACTTCACTCTAATTAGTGAGCAAGCGGAGCCATTTTATAATGGCCAATTCATCTTCCAAATGAAATCCCTGGACCATATTAGAACTTATCTGCTATGGAGACTCTATTGCATAATTTTTTATCATTTCATGTAAATAAAATTCCTTTCCAAACCAATCAATTAAATGCAATCTACAAAAACAAGGATTTCCCAAACTTTGATTTATAGCCAATGAATATTTCAAAGGCAAAATCTTTAAATGTACACATAGTGTGTGGAGGCAAAAGCAGTCATGGGTCATTTGCACTAAAACGGTAGCATGAACTGTAATCATGATGTGTTCATATACATCTTGGACAGGAACGCCTTCCAAAGCATCATAAAAGTGAACCCATCGGTACAAACGTGTGTGTTCCATTTGTCCAGTGAAATAACTTTTCTGGTAAAAATGTAGTGTTGCTTTTGGCTAGGAGAAGTCCAAGGTGGGAGATGGAGTGGACTACCTGGGGGTCCCAGACTCTTTCGTGGTGAATCCCAACTCTTAAAATCATGTCTCTCCATTGAGCTCTTGCCACTCTCATTAAATTAGCAGAATATTCCAAAGAATCAGGGTATCTATCTCTAAATAGGCTCATGATTTAAGGTGTATCAACTTCATCAGTGTGGCTTGTATTAATTATGAAGCAAATGCCATGAGACTACTCTGGATTTGCATACAGTGAATGGCAATTGACAAATTATAAATGCTGCGTAAAGAGTGTCCCAAATCCAAAATTTCTCTCTCTAGTCCCACCCATTGTGGCAAAATGTGACCAATCAAATTGACTCCCTGTGGTATATTAGTAAGACCAAAAGCAATTGAAATCCTCACATCTCTAGTTTTGGAACCCACCAATCCTAATTTGTTTGCTATGACTTCAGAATCTATGGCATTTAAAACCACGCCTTCCATTCCCAAACCTCTCAGGGCTGTGCTCAGGGCATCTCTCAGTGAGCTAAAAAGTGGGTGCATTATTGGTTGCCATTGTTTTTCTCTCTATTCCCATTGTGCCCATGCTACTTTTAAATAAAGGCTACAAGATGGAATTGCTCTGGCCACATTTACTGCATTCAGATTAAGGATCATGGCTGTCAAAATAGGTGAAGGCAGAGATGTCCTGCCATATGACTACATTTCCCAAGTATAAAGGTGTCCCCTTTAAAACATCTGGGGAAACCTTACCATATTGAGGGTCGTAGTGATTCTGATGCCATACTGCAAACATCAAGGGGAGGTTTCCAGCATCTGTGTCCACCCATTTATGTCCTTGTGGACTGAATATTATCACCATAGATGTGATGGTTTTTCTAGTAGTGAAGATGACCCTTGTGGCCACACTATGAGGGACCTTTTGTCATACCAATCATAAGCTTCATCCATAGCATCTAGGACTTTATAGATTCTAGGATATGGAGGTGTCCAATGGCATTCTGCTTGAATGTTGTATTCTCAACTGGTGTTAAATTGTGTTGGGTAAGTAGGAAAATCAGCACCCACAGTTCCACATGACAAAATCAGTATCATCCATCTGCACAGGTATATAGCCATCTCTTATCCCTGTAGGGAAAGAGAGAGGGAAAACTAAGTTTTGGAATTGTATTCACCTACCCTTGGGGGGCAGAAAAGTTTCCAACAGATTTACTGTTGGCAGTTCAGACTAGTCCCATGCCACAGTTTTGATGGGGACCATACCTCATCTTCCATTCTTTGAGCAGAGAGAAATGGAAATACTTAAGCTTGTCTCCATGTTTGTTAGTGATGCACACCTGATAAATGGATGGAGACACTTTCCCACTGATCTTAACAGGACCTACCCATTTAGCAGACAAAGCATGTCAGTTTGGGAAAAATTCCTGTACAACACAAGCTGACCCACCTCCCATTGCTGAGGGTTCCTGACCCAACCAAGTTTGCAGTCCATGGTCTGCGCATTTTTCCCAAGCTTCTCTGCAACCTGACAGTGAATCTGATTAATTCTTTGGACTAGAGACCAGACCCACTCTTGGGTTAAGACCACAGGTTCCAAGTCAGAGGGAAGTGTTGTGTCTAGCTAGAATGCTTCAGGCATCAGCATTTTCCTGCCAATCATGACCTGATGGGGAGTGCTTTTCCATGAACACACCACCTTTTGCAGGGCCTCCTTGAGAGTTCTATTAGCCCTCTCAATATGACCTGAGCTTTGTGGATGATGGGTTATGTGAAACCTCTGGCGAATTCTCAATACTTTGCACAACTCCTTCATCACTTCTCCAAAGAAGTGCATGCCAAAATCATAGTTAATGTACGTGGTATACCCCAGAGACTGATCATGTGTTTAAACAAAATTCTGGCTGTGGTAAGAGCAGTATTGTCCTTTGCAGGAAAAGCTTCAATCCATTTGCTGAAGGGAACAATGAGGGGAAGCAGACCAGGGCGTCGGGGACGCCCTGGGACGGTGCGCCACTGGACCGCGGCAGCCGCACCACGGTCACACTTTCCCTGGCTTTTCCACCGCAGCGTGTGAGGACGCTGCGGCGGGAGGTTGCCCTCGGCGCACCAGCCGTGTGGAGGGCCAGCAGCTCCGAGGGCAACCTCGGGAGGAGGAAGGGGCGCCGCTCGTGCGGCTGCCCCTCCTCTTCCTTGCCTCAGAGACGACCCTATTGGTCGTCTGCCGAGGCCCAATGATTGTGAGACAATACTTGTTTTGCCTAGGACTGGTTGGTAGGGAAGACCTTGGAGGGTAGGCTACCAGGGTCATACCCAGCTCAGAGGCAGGTAGTCTGCATATTCATACAGTTGTGGGAGTGGAATAGAATATAATAGTATCCAAAAGATGAATTCATGACCCTTGCCCTAAATTTTCAAAGGGTTGTGTGGGTCAATATAGGTCTTTCAGATTTTTACTGTGTCCAGGAATGTTGAAATGTTCTGCAACTGACTTCTGAGTGTTGCCCTTTCTAATATATAATTTGTGCCCATACAATTCAAATTTTGTTTTCAGAGTGATGCGCTGAGGATGGTCTGTAGCTCAGTGGCAGAGCACTTGATTTACATGCAAAAGGTTCTAGGTTCAGTTACCAGTATGTCCAGATAGAGCTAGGAAAGGACTCTACCTAAAATCCCAATGACACTGTGATGGTTTTCTATGTTCCCACTGCACTCTGCTGAGCTGGATGGGACCCTTTGAGACCACTTTAATCCCCAAATAAATAACTTGCTGCCACTACCCAATGATTTAACCTTTCATATCCCAGCAATGCATTGGGACATTGCTGGGGCCTTCTACCAATAACTTACAAATAGAACAAGCAGTAGCCGAGATAAGGCCACTAAAAGGAATTAGAAATGAGGCAGAATACTAAAGAGAAAAGATTTATTCTAAAGCAAAGAACATTAAGGAATAAAACATGGAGGATAACTGGTCCTCCAGGCACAAACTTAAAAAAATAAATTACAAAATAATACTAATTTCAGCCAAACCTGAATTCCTGTCTAATAAAAAACTAAAAGCTGAGACCTTGCTGTTTCAGGGAAGCAGACAGGAGGCACGGGGCCACCCCAGGAAGCTGCGCCGAGGGGCCGAGGCATCCTCATTCCTTGGCCCCACGGCACAGCTTCGCCACCTCAGGAAGGAGTGCTAAAATAGCTCTCCTTCCACAAATAGCGCTCCTTCCACAAATCGCCAAAGGTGCGCCACAAAAGGCTGCTGGCGCACCTTCGGTGGCTGTTCCGCTGCAGCATGTGTGGACGCTGCAGCAGAAAGGCATCCTCGGAGAGCCAGCCATGCGGTGGGCCGGCTGCTCCGAGGAGGTTTTCGGGAAGGGGTTGGGGCACCCAGCGTGTGGCTGCCCCTCCCCTTCCTTGCTCTGAAGACAGCACTTTGCGCCGTCTGCTTAGCCCATTAGCTTCTCCTCTTCCCCAACTGCTTCAACTGTCTCTCTCTAACAACCATCCAGAAGGTTCTTTTATCACAATCATCTGATGTAGATGGATGCCCTCACACCACTAGTAATGTCATCTTCCACAGGGGAAAAAGGCCCTGATAAATGGAGGTACTCCCATTTATCACACGCTCCCCAAATCCCAGTCAGTTTGGGAACAACTAGGAATTGGACCCAATCCAGCTATGATTTGTTCACATCTCAGTCGGTCTGGGAAGAACTGTAAGTTGCCCCAAACTGGCTGGGATTTCTTCCTATAGCCCCTGAAAAACAGAACTTAAACAAACATGCAACATCATACACAAAATCCAATGGTCATTAAAGTATCATGAAGCTTTATTATATATTAGAAAGGGCAACACCCAGAAGTCAGTATCATCACTGGCTGTGATGTTGTCAGGTGACCTAAAAAAGAACAGGTTAAATAAACATGAAACACATAATAACAATGGTTAACTAGACATGGACATTTTAAACATGCCATACATGAAGTACTGGAAGGCAATCTTGAATTGACTCAGTGACTGTTCTTGGTGGTCTTTCGGGGGGGGGGGAGCCCTTGCTGTCCACAGAAGCTCACTGTAGCAACCTCTGTCTATTACAAACTGAGACCACTTGCACAGTTTAGGAGACTGGGCCTCTATTGTGTTGACTCTGTCCATGTAGCTTAAAGACTGAGGTCTCCTCCCTGCTTTCCACTATGACTTTGGGCCTATAGAGACTGCCAGAAATAATCCAGCTTGAGACCACTTTAACTGTCCTGGCTCAATGCTAAGGAATCATGGGAACTGTAGTTTATTGTAGCACCAGAGCGCTCTGACAGAGAAGGCTCAATGTCTCAGAAAAAACTACAGTAACCATGATTCCCTAACATTGGACCAGGGCAGTTAAAGTGGTCTCAAGCTGCATTATTTCTGGCAGTCAGTAAAGGCCCTTTGACACAGAAAGAAACGGAGCAACCTCGGTATGTATCAGACTCTGGTTTCCTCCTAGCTCCCTCTGGAACTGCTATTGTCATAGAATCATAGAATCATAAAATCATAGAATTGGAAGAGACCATAAGGGCCATCCAGTCCAACCTCCTGCCATGCAGGAACTCTCAATAAAAGCATCCCTGACAGATGGCCATCCAGCCTCTGTTTAAAAACCTCCAAAGAAGGAGACTCCACCACTTTCCAAGGGGGGTGTTCCACTGTCAAACAGCCCTTACTGTCAGGAAGTGCCTCCTAATGTTGAGGTGGAATCTCTTTTCCTATAGCTTGCATCCATTGCTCTGGGTCCTGTTCTCTGGAGCAGCAGAAAAGAAGCTTGCTCCCTCCTCAATATTTCACCCTTTCAAATACTTAAACAGGGCTATCATATCACCTCTTAACAGCCTCTTCTCCAGGCTAGACATACCCAGTTTCCCAAGTCATTCCTCACAAGGCAGACATTCCAGACCTTTCACCATTTTAGTCGCCTTCCTTTGGACACACTCCAGTTTCTCAACATCCTTTTTGAACTGTGGTGCCCAGAACTGGACACAGTATTCCAGGTGGGGCCTGACCAGAGCAGAATATAGTGGCACTATCACTTCCCTTGATCTAGACACTATACTTCTATTGGTGCAGCCTAAAATTGTCCATCTGGAACATGATCCTTCTTTATCCTGGGCACATCAGCTAGTCTCTGCCCAGTCTCTGCTCCCTTGGCCTGAGCTGGCATTGGCGTGTCCACTGAGCCCTGCACTGCTGGTTCTTCTCACAATGTTTCTGTAATTTGCAATGCTGCCATCTTCTCTTCCTGCTGCAGACCAGCAAGGCCACCTTGTCCCTGACTCTACATGTTGTCCACCACAAACTCCCACTTGGTCTGTGCTGAGTCATGTGGAATGAGCACTGATAGAAGAATAACCTGTAAGCTTTCCAGATTCCAAGGAACTGCTCCCAGACCCTTCCCTGAATCCTCTTCCCCCAAGACCTCAGTGTAGGATCCCTCAACTTCTGCCCCTCCTGCCACCATTGGCACTGGACTGACAGCCACTGGATTCTCTCATCTTGCTGGGCAATGTAGGACTCAATAACTCAAGTGTCTGCTCTTCTGCCTTGACTCCTTGCTGGAAGTCAACTGTAGCCTCCTGCATCTGGACAAGTTGATTGCCATCTGAGGATACTTCTGTCCTCCTGGACTGTCAGTAGTGTCAACAGCACAGAGTTAGATAGACCTGTGTTCTGAATATATACAAAGCAACATTCTATAGGCCTCTACAGACCAGCCTGAAGGGCCGGCCTGGAGGCAGAGATGGGGCAGGGTGGCTGCATGCCAGCCACCCCAACCCCACGCCAACGGCATCCTGATGCTGTGTGCCATTACACACAGTGCACGGCATCAGGACACCCTCCCAGCACAGTGTCCTGTGCTGTGCCAGAAGGGGTGATGAAGAGCCATGCACTGGCTCTTAAGGCATCCTTTTGCCGCCCCTGAAAGGAGCGTCATTTTGCTGGTCATTTCGGGGTGGCAAAAGGGAGAATTGGAGCTATGGCATGGGGTAGCCACGGCCTCAATCTGCCGCTTCCCGGGGCAGCTCTGTGCTGCCCGTCTGCAGCCCCCCTATGTTTCCCTATTATTAGGCTAGGTTGTGCAATAATACTCTTTTCTTTTTTTCTCCAGAAGGGAAATCTATTTTAAATAGATTCAAACAGGAGGAGAGTTTGGGATTAGTTTCTGCATCCACAAAGCCATAACTTCTGCTGTAGAAATCAAATCTGCCTGATTATTGCAGCACAGGAACCTGATTTCTTGAGTTTTTGACTGACACTGATTTCTTGAGTGTCTGCCTATAGGCTTCAATCTGAAGTACTGTTGCTTTGATTTACTGATCTGACTATTAACAGCCTGAAAATAAGTACAACCCATGCAATAGCAACACATGGTGTGCGCTTTTTCCAGTGCAATGTATCCTGAATAAATGAAAGGTTGTATTAGCTATGCTGCTATTGTTCAGAGCTGTAAACTGCATAGATCTCAAGCTTCCAGACTTAGGGGCTAAGCAGACGGGCGGCCGTGGGCCGCCTTGGGAAGTTGCACCACGGGACCGAGGCATCCCCATGCCTCGATCCTGCGGCGCACCTTCGCCGCCCCTGAAAGGAGTGTTAAATTAGCGCTCCTTTCACAAGTCAGTGAAAATGCGCCGCAAAAGGCTGCGGCGCACTTTCGCTGACTTTTCCCCCGTAGCGCATGGAAAGGCTGTGGCGGGAGGTCCTCCTCGGAGCATCGGCTGTGCGGAGGGCCAGCTGCTCCGAGAATGACCTCAGGAGGGGGTTGGGGCGCCGAGCGTGCAGCTGCCCCTCCCCTTCCCTGCCCCCAAGACGGCCTTTTAAGCCGTCTGCTTACGCCCCTAGTCAATTTGGTTGCAATGGCATTAAGTATTACTAAATGTTCCCAGTTTAATTTACTCTTAAATATCCTAAAATGACTGCCTATACCATGCATTCACATTGAACTGAAAAACTAATCTCTTTGGAAGATGTTTCATTTATCATGCATCATACAAGAAAAGGAGGAGGGAAGGGAGAAAAACCCATGTTCCCTTGTCTTTGAAATTATAAGGTGTCAAGCTTTTCATAATTTTCCATTACATGCTAAATGCTACTTTTGAAAGTTTCAAGGGCATAAGGTTGAACATAGGACATGCATCTATTTGTCATTAATAATTCAAACTGTTCACAGAAATTGCAGAGAAAAATGCTCTAGTCACTGGCTTGTACATTATTGCAAGATTCATTGCTTTGATTAGCTGTGAGAAATGTTTATCTGATCATCATCCAAACATCTTACAGCAGGTTATGTTAAGGGCAATGCACTGGCTTTACTGGTTGAGGAGGGGAAGCTTCTCCAGGCACTGCGGGACATTACAGGCTAAAGGTTTTTAAAACAGGCAATTAACCAGAGTAACTCCAAGTAAAAATGAGGGAAGAATGAAGAAATAAAGTTAATGGCAATCTGATTTTGCAGCAAAAACAATTTTTTCTTTGTTTAAAAAAATAGCAACCAACCTAATAGTCTATACTCAAAGCAAGTTGTTCCCCAAGTAACTGAGTGGGGAAACATTGTGGAAGTGAAAACTCTACTCCTGACTAATCCAAGAGTGGTGTAGCTAAGCTTAAGGGACTACAGACTCAAACATACACAATGGGTTTTCTCACCCTCCAACATGAAGAAAAAGAATGAAGACTGGAGCAACAGAAAGCAAGTCCCAGAGAGAGGCAAATAAGCAGGTCTGAGAAAAAATCTCTCTCAGACTGCCAGAAATAATGCAGCTTGAGACCACTTTAACTGCCATAGCTCAGTGCTAGGGAATCATGGGAACTGTAGTTTATTGTGGCACCAGAGCTCCTTGACAGAGAAAGCTCAATGTCTCAGAAAAAACTACAATTCCCATGATTCCCAGGGCAGTTAAAGTGGTCTCTGTGACAAACCACTCCTGCCACCTTGACTAGTTCTCTCTTTTAGAATTTTATGTGGCTGGCTTCACAGCCCTCGTCACCTACCGGTCCAATAACTATTAACACACTGGTAGCGTTTGTTCAAAATTTTCACACTGAGGCCAAAATAGGTTTTTATGAAATATAAAATGTTTTTATTGTGTTTCAAACCTATAGGCATGCTTCTTGGTTTTCAAACTTGTTAATAATATTACTTGGTTACAGGTTCAATTGTATGGTAGCTATTTCAAATACAATCCTTCAGCTTTTTTTATGTTCACAATCTAACCACACTCTCTACACCAGAGCTCTGTTGAACCACAAAGAGTTGTTTTTTTTCTTCTTTTGACTCTTATCTTTGTATCCACAGCCTCTGGCTTAAGGTATTACCTCACTGTACCTCTGTCTAAGTCAGATCCAACTGACACTCTTGAAGGTTATAAGCCTTCTGTTCCACAATTTCTAACTACCTAACTCCCTAACTAACTATGGGGGGATGCAGACCAGGGCGTTGGGGACGCCCTGGTCTGGAGCGCTGCAGGACTGCAGCCTCCTCACCGCGGCGCTCCTGCGGCGACCCTAAAAACACAATAAAAACATTTTATATTTCATAAAAACCTTTTAGAAGACAGGGAAAGTGCACCCTAAATGCATAGGGCGCACTTTCCCTGTCTTTTCCACCGCAGCATGTCCGGACGCTGCGGCGGGAGGTTGCCCTCGGCACGCTGGCTGTGCGGAGGGCTGGCAGCACCGAGGGCAACCTCAGGAAGACGAAGGAGTGCCGCGCGTGTGGCTGCTCCTCCTCTTCCGGGCCTCCAAGACTGCTCAATAAGCCGTCTGCCGAGGCCCTATATCCCTCACTGCCTGAGCTATTTATCTCCTTCCAGTTGCTCTCTCATTGGCTGATTCCAGCTGTCTCAGGATTGGTCAGCTGTCTTCTGGTCTTCACAGTTTCCTGCTGTCTCTCTGTTCATCACAGTCTCAAGCTGCGTTATTTCTGGCAGTCTGTAAAGGAGGTCTGTGGGCCTCTACTGATGGCACAAAGTGCCATCTTGGATGCAGGGAAGGGGAGGGGAGGGGCAGCCACATGCCGGCTGCCCCAACCCCTTCCTGAGGACATCATCACAGCGCATGTCACTACGCGCGGCGTGCGCTGTCAGAACGTCCTCCCGACACAGCATTTTTACATGCTGCATGGGAAGAAGCACAAAAGAGCTGTGTGGTGGGTCTTCGGGTGCCCTTTTTGCCACCTGGAAAAGGAGTGGTGTTTTGGTGCTCCTTTTGCAGGTAGTGAAAGGGAGGATCGTGGCTGACACATCTGGCAGCCTTGGCCTCGGTCCTCCATTTTCTGGGGAGGCCCAGGGCCACCCGTCTGCATCCCCCCTGTCACTCTGAATTTAATCTCTTCCTAACTTGAGGGCTGTCTCCTCAAGGTGAACAGAATGACTCTGGATGTGGCAAAATATGACCTCAGTGTTATTCTATGGAGGATTAAAAAAATAAACAGTGTTCTAGTCAAGCAAAAGAGTACAAATCAGCAGTAAAAAAAAATCTTGTACTCTAGAAACTGTAAAACTAGCTTCTGGGGAATTAGCCAGCTAGGAGGTTTTTGCAACATTTACCGGATTCTCCGGAGTATAAGATGACTTTTTAACCCTGGAAAAGGGTCTCAAAAGTCAGGGGTCATCTTATACACTGGGTAGAGAAGGAGAAGGATGAGGACAAAGGGAGAAGGGAGGAAGATGAGGGTGAAGGGAGAAAGAGAAGAGAGCCAGGAGAGAGGAGGAGGAGGATGAGAATGAAGGGAGAAAGAGAAGAGAGCTAGGAGAGAGAAGGAGGAGGAGGAGAATGAAGGGAAAAACAGAAGGGAGCCAGGAGAGAGGAGGAGGACGATGAGGACGAGGTGAGAAGGAGAAGGAAACCAGTTCTACAGCATGGATGCAGCCTGAATCTGCACTGAAGAAATAATGCAGTTTGACACCGCTTTAACTGTCATGGCTCCATCCTATGGACTCCTAGGATCTGCAGTTTGCTTTGTGGTACTAGAGCTCTCTGACAAAAAAGGCTAAATATCTCACAAAACTGCAAATCCCAGCATTCCATAGCCTTGAGCCAGGGCAATTAAAGCGGTGTCAAACTGCTTTAATAAATTTCTGCAATGTAGACGCAGCCAAAGTTGATGAGTTGCTTGGGCATGGTTTCTTTACCAAATAATTCTGCACAATGAGAGAGGGGGGGGGGAGAGAGAAAGAGGGTGTACCCTTGAAGATTTATCTAAAGAAGAACCAAGTTCCTTAACTTGGAGGTTATATGTGTATGTTGTGTGCCTTCAAATTGTTCCTGACTTATGGTGAGCATGGGATTTTCTTGGCAAGATACGCTCAGAGGAGGTTTGCCACTGCCTTCCTCTGAGGCTGAGAGTGTGTGACTTGTCCAAATTCACCCAGTGGGTTTCATGGCAGAGTGGGGAATCAAACCCAGGTCTCCAGAGTGGTAGTCCAACACTAAAACCACTACACCATGCTGGCTCCTATTCCCAGGTACTACCTATGAAACAATTGCAGACTTTTTTGTTGTTCTTGGGTGTCTTCAAGTCCTTTACAACTTATGGTGACCCCAAGGCAACCTTATCATGGGGTTTTCATGGCATGTTTCTTCAAATGGGGGTTGCCATTACCATCCTCTGAGTGTGTGACATGCCCAGGGTCACTTACTTGGCCACAAATTGCACATACCTCAGAATGCATCACCTAGTATATTGGCAGTCCTTCCCCCCAACACTTTCTCATTTTCCCCCAACCATCTCATAGCTGGGAGATGGAAATAATTTTTAAAGCAGCATTTAAATCTGGACTATATTTTTTAAAAAAGTAAGGTCCAAAACACACTGCAGAAATAATAAGGAAACACACTGCAGAAATAAATACTAGGGAACATGGGAGCTGTAGTTTGTTGTGTTTATAAGTGACAGTTTTCCTGCTAAGTACCTGCATGTCATAAGCATTTGAATTAAAATTACCATATTGAAATCAAATCTGATTTTTTAAAATTTTTATTTGGTGTGCATTGGAGGAGGGGTAGTCTTATACAGCAAGTATATCCCAAACTCTATATTTTAACTCGAAAAGTTGGGGGTCATCTTATATGCCCAGTCATCTTATACACCAGAAAATATGGTAGGTATAGTGGATTTTGTCTCATAGATGCTTTCCATTTAATGACATTCCATGACACTACCATAGACCAACATTTTTTAAAAATGGTTCTTCCCCTCACCCTTAAACACACCACACACCACAACAACAACCCCTAGTCATCAAATGCATTCATGTAAAGGGGGGGATATAGCAGTGGATCTATTTATAATATATTTTAAGTTTTGGGCTAACCCCCTTTCCCTTCAATTGTAACAAAATGTGTGCAATTGAAATAATGCCTTAGCACGTGTCTTTAATCTAGTAACATGCTTTCTTTCTGTTCTCTATCCCTCCCTCCTCCCTCTGTCAAACTGAGATGTCAGACACCTCCAAACTTGTCTTTCATTTCACTCTGCAGAGTGGCATGTACATTGATGGCACTATGTAAACACAATGACAACCAATAATAACAGCAACACTATCTTCTGCTTGAAACATTTCTACTAAGATAAGGATACTTACTTTTTACATATGTAAATTACTAATCATTCATTCTTTTTATTGACTTTCTCCACAATATAAGACACCTCCAGATCATGTACAATAATGTCCCAGAGTTCAAGGCCTTTTCCTGATTGATATTACTGGACTCCCCTGCATGTTATAGTTCAAAGCTGCCCTGAGTGTTGGCATCTGGGGGCCACACACAAACTCGCATAGATATACATACATGTAAACACACACATACACACACCACATCCCACACATACCTTTTACTTGCACACAGACCTCACATACACACATAGCTTTCTCTCCTTCTTATATGTTTGTGCATGCACACACACAAACAGACACACAGATACCCAAAAATTCTAATTTATTTCACAGAGATGGGCAGAAATTTTACTTTCATCCTAGAAATGTTGAGTTGAATTGTTGGGAGCCAGGCAAAGTAAAAGCCTTCCAACATTACACTGGTGTTGCTGTTGAGTACTAAAGGGAGAAGCAGGTTTCTCTTCCCATTAATGATAGTGGTATTGTTTGGAGGGTTGTCTCAAAAAGGAGCAGCTTTTTTCCACTTCTTCCTGAAAAATGTGCATCTTCGCAGGTGCGTCTGTATGCAGCAACAGAGAGGTGACAGAAAAAGGGCATCCAAGATTTAAAATGCCTGTGTAAATGCACTTGCACACATGTGCCAGATTTTGAGTCGCCCATTGACAGCATGCTCCCTATGAAAAAAGGTTCAATTTAAAGCAGAGTTAAGGTCAATATTAAGAAATCCAAAATAACAACCACACTAAATTGGAAGGGCTAGATGAGTGAAGGGCTAGAAGGAACTAGATGAGATCCTCAAGTATAAAACTATATAACTGAATTCTAAAATCAACATCATCCAATTGCAAGCTGGGTACTCATTTTACAGACCTACGAAAGGATGGAAGGCTAAGGGACTATGCAGACAGTCAAAAAGGGGTGCTTTGAGGGTGACTTGTAGGCATGGCCTTTAGATGACGCATGCCTAAAAGTCGCCAGGAAAGGGCCCTCTAGCAATTGTATGCTGAGAAAAGCCACTCCAAAAAGGAGCCACTTTTTAAAAACTTCTTCCTGAAAAGTGCGTACCTTCACAGGTGCGTCTGTATGCAGTGATGGAGGGGTAATGGAAAAAGGGCACCCAAGATTTAAAACACCCATATAAATGCACCTGCATGTGGGTGGTGCATCCTGAGCCACTCATTGAGAGCATGTGCCCTATGAAAAAAGGTTCAATTTAAAGAGTCCTAATGGCCCAGGGGTAGATGCACCACCACAGGTGTACCTTCCTAAAAACCCTAATCCTAACCCTACTTTTTACAGCATGCATGCACCTGAGCAAACTATTGGGATGCTGAAAGTGTTGCTGCTGGATGTGTTACTGTGAGAAAGTGATAAGGGGAAAGTTTCACTTTTAAGCTGGACCCCCATGCCATTTTCACAGTGGACCTTTGTAGCTGCTGACCTCCACAGCTATCCACTTCAGGGCTTATCTTGTCCATAGCAGGAACAATGGCAGAGCCCTACACAAATGGAGAGCAAAAAGAGGCAGAGGGACGTCGTGGTCCCATGCGGAGATAGCTGACCTCATAGCTCTGTGGTCGCACCCACACATTCTGGGCAAATTGAGAAATTCTTTCTTGAATGCTGATACATTTAAGGAGTTGGCAGAAGCCTTGAGGGAGAAGGGCCACCAACGCACTTGGGAGGAGTGTTGTCGGAAGACCAAAAACCTCAGGGGAGATTACAAGAAGTTTAGGGATCACAAGGCCAAAAGTGGACAGAGTCCCTCCACCATGTCCTTCTACAAGGAACTTCATGCCTTCCTTGCCAAGGATGGTAGCATATGACTTAGCAGAATATGTACTAGTAGTGATATTGTAAGGGTCCCAGTTGGCCAGCCAGCTAGAGTGGAAACTGTGGAGGACATCTCCGAGGCAGAATGTGCCCAGGCCTTTTGATGCCCTCTGCAGATAAGATGTACCAGGGCCCCTGGGAAGGGTGCAGGAGAAAGCACTAGGGTGGGCACAGGGCAGAGATGAACTCATCTCTTGTTCTTTAGATGACCAGGATGAAAACTCTGACTCAGATGAGACATCCTGCAATCAGAGGACTGTGGACATCTCCACCATAAAACCACCGTCCTGTGCCTCTACTTCTTCCACGAGCAGACCACCATCTCATGCTATGGAGGAGAGCAGTAAATCTTCCGGAATCAGTAGCTACCGTGACCGCTCACCTGTCCCACGGATAGTATAGTGGCAACTGAGAATGACAGTGAGGGTGAGAAGAGGGCAGGTAGCTGATCCTGAGGGTAGGTAGCTGACAATTCACGTAGCTGATCCATCAGTCCAGACTGCACACGTTAAAGTCATTCCCAGTTATTATAAGAAATGCAGTCCATCTCATATATGCTTGCACTCAAAAGGCATAGCAGTTTTTTATTGCTTTTGTGACATCTTCTGCACAGGTGTTCATAAGACCTGCACACCGCTTTTGCTCATGGAGGAATGTTCGTCTGTGTGTCCTGTTGACCATTCCCTTGCATGACCACCAGCTGCATGTATCCAGTCTATCTACACATACCTCCCCTGCATGTACCTCTCCCTTCCCCCCAATCTCTGTGGGACATTTTGTGTTTAAACTGTGCCCTGTGCCATATATGTCACATAGAACAAGAAGTAGGATGAGAGACAGGAGAAACAACTAATCCTAGAGCTGCAATGCCACTGGCAGCTCACCTGGCTGAGATCAAACAGGAGAGGGTGCATTGCTCAGCAGCCGCAACAACTACTAGTGCCCTGCATCATTTCATGGAACACAGCTCAGATAATAATAATAATAATAATAATAATAATAATAATAATAATAATAATATGATTTATTTATATACCGCCCCTGTGGCAAGCCAATCTAGGCGGTGTACAGCAATAATAAAATACAAACAAGTTAACAATATCATTCCCTCCCCCCCCTTAAAAATATATTAAATCAAATACAATTTAAAACAACTAAAATAAACAAAGATTATTCATTAACATTTTCAAAATACAATACAAAGCAACAAAACTAACAGACACTCTGTGCTAATTTCTATATTACAAAGTGCCAGCGCGTTGCGCCGCTGATGAGGAGGCTCAAGGGGCTTGTTTTATAGGCCCAGCTGGTCCCGCCTCTCTGCTCCGCACTGCGCCTCCGGTGCCGGGTGGGAGAGTTTGGAGGGCCCTTTGCAGGGCAGATGGTAAGTCCCTTTCTCTCCCGCATTGCGCCGCTGATGAGGAGGCTCAAGGGGCTTGTTTTATAGGCCCAGCTGGTCCCGCCTCTCTGCTCCGCGCTGCGCCTCCGGTGCTGGGTGGGAGAGTTTGGAGGACCCTTTGCAGGGCAGATGGTAAGTCCCTCTCTCTCTTGCGTTGCGCCACTGATGAGGAGGCTCAAGGGGCTTGTTTTATAGGCCCAGCTGGTCCCGCCTCTCTGCTCTCTGCAAATGGACAGACTCCTGGAAAAGGGGGAACATGCCCATGAGCTCAGAGAATGTGTCCATAAGCTCAGGCTGAGTCAGGTAGAGCACCAGAGGCAGTTGCTAGAGAGATCAGTCCAGCAGCAGGAGCAGCTAAATGCCACCTTGGAAGTGCAGTGTTCTGCTGGGCCAGCTGGTGCAAATCATAAAGGGGCCCCACAGAAACAGAGGGGATGTGTGGAGGAGGGTGGAAGAAGGAGGGGCACCCCCTGGCCCTGGAGGAGGAGGCTGTGGAGCTGGGCAGAAGAAGGGGGGCAGCTTCCCAGCTTGGAAGAGAGGGTTGCTATGGAGGTGGAGATCCCCGCTGGCAAGTCTGCCAGCCTCTTCAGAAGTGAGGTGGCAGTGCCACAGCCTTCTTGCCACCCCCAAAGGCAGAGAGCAAGTAGAGGGGGAAGGGGATGCTGCAGCAATCACCAGCAAGTAGTAAGGCAGCCACCACCAACTATCTCCCACTATGCCCACCTCACTGATTCTCTTCACTGGTTCATTGCAGTGATCCTATGTTGAACATGCACACCTGTGCATAAAATATCACAAGGTTTAAGAATTGAAAGTTTATTCATAAAAAAGATAGCCTGTACCAATCGTGTGCAGGTGCACAGATTGTGGTATAAATTCTTTTAAAATATATATATTTTTAAGAATAAACCTCAATGTGTGAACTATATACTGATGCGGAGGGGAGGGGGCAATGTACAAATGAGGAGAGGAGGGAAGTATGTACAAGGGGAAAGGGGAAGGGAAGGTGCTTCAGGGAGGGGGAAGAGGGGGGGGGAACGAGTCAGTCCAGGATGGCTGTCACCATGTTGAGACCTGCTTCATCGGGTCCTCGATGGCCACCACTCTTTCCTCCAGCCATTGATCTGTAAGGGGAAAAAAAATAGAAAAGTGTGGTTAGGAGGTTACTCTGCACCCCATCACCCAATGCCATAGTTGGGTTCCTAGGTGCCCTGCCTCCCTCCCCCCGTTTCCCTACCACTCATACCTCGCTGGTGATCTTGATCCCAGCTTTGTTGGAGGTGAGCCAAGCAGGAGGCATCAAGGGCCTCCTGCCCTTCTCCTCCTGGGAGGTAGCAGCTCAGGCTAGGCTGCTCCTCCTCACCAGGACCTTCTGTGAAAGGGGGACACACAGTTGATGAAGCTACTATGGGAAGTGATGGGGGAGGGGGGGGACAGGAATGCTAAGACTCCCCTTCAGTGCTTTGAACTTGGTTCGGCACTGTTGAGGGGTCCTCCTGAAGCCCTGCTGCAAAAGGGCCTGGGCAGCCTGATGGATGTACCTCTGGTTTGGCAGGTTGGTACTAGGCATCACCCTTCTCACGGCTGCTTCCCTGGTGAGGGCATGAAGGAGAATGCCTACCTCCTCATCTGTCCAATAGGCAATCCAGATGGACACTCTCCTCCTGGCCGCCATCATCATCCTAGGAATAAATTTTCTTTATTCCTATCGGGAGGCAATATATGCAGCGAGGAGAGCCTTCTCCTCTGCACGTATTGCGTCTGCAGAGTCCCGTCCGGCAGAGCTGTTTAGGGTGGTGAGGGAGATGACGCAGGTGCCTCCTGCGCCAAATCCCTTACTTAACCCGACAACAGCCTGCTGCGACGCATTTAATAACTTCTTTGCAGATAAAATCTCTCAGATAAGAGCCGACATTGAGGCACGAGGAGAGGCTGGGGCGACTATAGGAGTTGCGTTGGGGAATGGGAGGTATGGCTGGAACAGAGTGGACAGATGTTACAAAAGAAGACGGGATCGCTGTTTAGTAGCTATCCCGCCTTCAGTCCCCTCTGTTTCCCAGAATGGTTTGGGGAGCGGACCAACCATTCCACAGAACCTCACTCTGCTCCTTTGCAACGCCAGGTCGGTAAAGAATAAGACTCATATCATCCAGGATCTTCTCCTGGATGAGGATGCCGACCTGGCTTGCATCACAGAGACCTGGCTGGGGGAGGATAGTGCTGTTACATGGGCACAGGCCCTCCCAGCCGGGTACTCTGTCAGTGAGCAGGTGAGGGGAAGTGGGCGAGGGGGCGGTGTGGCTCTAGTTCATAAGAATACCTTGACCTTGACCAGGATACCTATCCGGAACACGGTCCGCTTCGAGTGCATGTACCTTAGCCTGAAGACTAGGGATAGTTTAGGGATTCTGCTAGTCTACCGACCACCCCGTTATCTAGCAGACTCCCTGACCGAGCTGACACAGCTGGTCTCCGAGCTTTTGCTGGAGTCTCCCAGGCTTTTGGTTCTGGGGGACTTCAACATTCCGCTCGAGACCAGCTTAACAGGTGCGGCTCGGGAGTTCATGGATACCATGACAAACATGGGCCTATCCCAGTTAGTCAACGGGCCCACGCATTGTGCAGGTCATACACTCGATGCGGTCTTTAGTACGGAACAGGAATATCCGTGGGCGGAGGTAGTAAGTTCCTCCGCATTGTCATGGACGGATCATTTCCTGGTCAAAGTGGAACTGAGAGCCAATATCCGCTCCTCCGGGGGTGGAGGACCTATTCGAATGGTCCGCCCTCGAAGGCTAATGGAGCCAATTGGATTCCAGAAAGCCTTAGAGGGTTTAATGGTTGGGAATGCCGGTGATCCTGTCGAGGCTCTGGTTAATACTTGGAACAACGATCTTGCCAGGGCCATCGACACGATCGCCCCCAAGCGCCCTTGCCGCACCGCTTCTAATCGTAAGCCATGGTACACACCTGAGCTTAGGAAGATGAAGCGGGCTGGACAACGGCTAGAGTGCAGGTGGCGGAAAACTCGACTCTTATCTGACAGAACTCGCCATAGGAATTTTCTTTATTCCTATCGGGAGGTAATATATGCAGCGAGGAGAGCCTTCTCCTCTGCACGTATTGCGTCTGCAGAGTCCCGTCCGGCAGAGCTGTTTAGGGTGGTGAGGGAGATGACGCAGGTGCCTCCTGCGCCAAATCCCTTACTTAACCCGACAACAGCCTGCTGCGACGCATTTAATAACTTCTTTGCAGATAAAATCTCTCAGATAAGAGCCGACATTGACGCGACCATTGGGACAGAGTCTATAGGCGAGGCGTCCACTGACTCCGTCGATGTAATTTTACTGGATCAGTGGCAATCTGTGAGTACCGAGGACGTGGACAAGCTGCTTGGTAAGGTGAGGAAGACGACTTGCCCTCTCGACCCTTGCCCATCTTGGCTGGCCGTCCAGGGGGGGGATGCATTGATGAAATTCCTTACGGATATCGTCAATGCATCCTTCAGGGAAGGACATGTTCCATCATGTCTAAAGGAAGCGGCGGTTAAGCCGCTTCTGAAAAAACCTTCCCTGGACCCCCTGGATATGAAAAACTATAGGCCTGTGTCATTGCTGCCATTTTTGAGCAAGGTGATCGAGAGGGCGGTTGCTCTTCAGCTCCAGGCAGTCTTGGATGAAACCGATTATCTAGACCCATTTCAAACCGGCTTCAGGACAGGCTTTGGGGTTGAGACTGCCATGGTTGCCTTGACCAACGATCTGCGTCTGAGCATCGACAGGGGTAGCGTGACCCTGTTGGTGCTCTTAGACCTCTCAGCGGCTTTTGATACGATAGATCACGGCATCCTCTTGGACCGCCTGAAGGGGTTAGGTATCGGGGGCACTGCTTTGCAGTGGTTCCGGTCCTTCCTCTCGGGTCGGTCCCAGAGGGTGCTGCTCGGGGACTGTAGCTCCAGTAAGAGAGACCTCACTTGTGGGGTCCCTCAGGGAGCTATTTTGTCCCCGATGTTGTTCAACATCTATATGAAGCCGCTGGGTGAGATAATACGGAGTTATGGTGCTGGGTGTTATCAGTATGCTGATGACACCCAAATCTATTTCTCCATATCTCGTTCGTCGGCCTCGAATTCCACTGGCATCTCTTCTCTCAATGAATGTCTTGGGGCGGTAATGGGCTGGATGAGGAAAAACAGATTGAAGCTGAATCCAGACAAGACGGAGGTGCTCACGGTAGCGGCCCCAAAACCAGGAATTGGGTTGCAACCTCCAGTCCTGGATGGGGTCACGCTCTCCTCCAGTGACTGTGTTCGCAGCTTGGGGGTGCTCCTTGACTCGTCGCTCCTGATGACAAATCAGGTAAATGCGACGGTCAGGAGCGCCTGTTATCAGCTTCGCCTGATACGCCAGCTGCGCCCTTTTCTGGAAGTAGGGGACCTTGAGACTGTTGTGCACGCGTTGGTAACCTCACGCCTTGACTTCTGTAATGCACTCTACATGGGGCTACCCTTGTGCCTGGTTCGGAAATTACAGCTGGTACAGAATATGGCAGCCAGACTTGTTTCGGGAACATCTCGGAGGGATCACATTACTCCGGTTCTGAGGTCCCTCCACTGGCTGCCTATCAGCTTCCGGGCCAGGTACAAGGTGTTGGTTATCACCTTTAAAGCCCTAAATGGCTTGGGTCCAAGCTATCTCAGGGACCGCCTTCTCCCATACAATCCTCCCCACGCTCTCCGGTCCTCCGGGAGGAAATTGCTGCAACTTCAAAAATCGAGGCTAGCGGCTACCTCCCGGGGGGCTTTCTCAGTTGTTGCCCCTAGACTCTGGAACGGCCTGCCGGACGAGATCCGTCAATTAACATCACTTGACAGCTTTAAAAAAGCTGTCAAGACGGATCTCTTCCGGCAGGCCTTTCCAGATTAATTATCTAAGCCTCGGGTATAAATAAAAAACATTCTCCCCAGTGATCCTTACGTGGCCCCATCATCGATGGTTGGATCTCACTGGCTGGACATATACTCTGGGTCCTCATTTTATCTATTTTAAATAGCTGTGTTTCTTGTTGTTTTAAAATTTACTTGATTTAATATTGTTTTAAGGGGGGGGTGGGGGGTTACTGTATATATATGTTTTATTGATGTACTCATTCTTAATTGTAAGCCGCCCAGATTGATATTTCAGAGGGCGGGGTATAAATAAATTCTATTATTATTATTATTATTATTATTATTATTATTATTATTATTATTATTATCCTGGAGAGCTGTGGAGGTTTACAGGGGCATTCATGGGCAGTTGTGACTGAGGGCAGATGGCCTTACCTGGCTCCTAGCCAATGGAGACCCTCAGAGGAGAAATTTGTATCTAGCTCCCAATGGTTGCCCTTGTTACAATCAAATGGGCTATTTGGAAGGCTGACTGTTAGGGACTTGATACACTGTCAGAGCTTACAGTTTGTTGTTCCTGCACTGTATCTTTCTGTGGCCAGGAAAACTGGTATCGGGTGATCCCTCCATTCTCATGCCCATGCTTGTGTGTGTGTGTGTGTGTGTGTGTGAGTCCCCCTTATGCTCATGGTTAGGAATAACTGCATAAGAGCATGAATACTGGCCATACACAGAGTGTGGATAATAGGATATGTTTATTGAGCTGCTTATCATAGCATAGTACATTAGTGCCCTAAGATCACAGATGGAGGAGCAGAGATACTTCAGATCCTCCTGGTCTCAAAGACCTCTGCCAGGGCTCCCTCATAGCCTCCCCTTCTCACTGCTTCACAATGTCATTGTCTGCCATGGATGCCCCCAGGGTGGGCAGCACAAAGTGGCACCTGTAGTGCAGTCCCTCATCCAGCACCCTTCCCTTCATCTCACAGATGTTGTGGAGGATGACACATGAGGCGATGATGGGGATGACGTTCTCCCTTGCCACAAGGAGTTGGCCAGTTAGGCACCTCCATTGAGCCTTCAGGTATCCAAAGGCCCTTTCCACCACATTCCTGGCATGATTCAGCTTCTTGTTGAATCCTTTCTATCTGGCATTGGTGGTGCCCTGGTAGGGCTTCATGAGCCACTTCCAATTGGGATAGCCACTGTCAGCGAGCAGGAGGGGGCCAATCTTCTAGCCCCTCAGGGTGATGGTGGGGTTCCCTGGCATGTAGATACCAGCCTCCATGGCCTGAAAGATGATGGAGTTCCTTCCCACCCTCACATTGTGAGTCACACCTGACCAGCCCAATTCCACATCCACAAAATGTCCTCTATGATCCGATGTCCACTCGAGGATGACAGAGTAGGTGTCCTTTCGGTTGATAAAGTCATTCCTCCACCCCAAGGATAGCACAATCAGACAATGGCACCCGTCTATGGCATCCACTACTTGGGGGAAGCCGAGATCAGCAAATCCTTGCATGATCTGTGGGTGACAAGAAGCTGGAGCAGTAAAAGATTAATTTAAAAAGTCAGAGCACTTACAAACTCATGATGTATTCTGCTCAGGTGCACAGGGATACCGAACTTAACAGCCTTTTCTGTACAGTAAATGCCGTACTGTATGCCAACTCATGACATATTCTGCGCAGGTGCACAGGGATAGTAAACTTAACAACCTATTCTATGCAGTAAATGCCATACTGTATGCCAACTCATGAAGTTTTCTGCGCAGGATGGGAAAGGGACAAGTGTGTGTGACTTTCCTTACCTGAGCGGCATCCCCCAGGTACACTTTCTGTGTCAGCAGCAGCTTCTCCATGCTGAGGGCAAACTCCACCAACACTTCCCCCACAGTTGTAAGGCCAACCGCAAACAGCTCTAACATCTGCTTGTAGCTGGCTTTGTGGGCGAGTACCCAGATGACCATGGCGACCCTCTTCTCCACCAGGATGTTTTTGCTCATGATAGTGTCTGATCGCTCTGGTTCCAGATGCAGTATTTCCACTATCCTGTGGAAGAGGGCACAGGGCATTTGGAAACACATTCTCCATTGTTCATCAGACCAGATGTATGTGACAAACCCATACCACCAGTCGGTGCTTCTAGAGAACATCCACCAGTCACACTGGGCTCTCTCAGGTGGCATCACAAGAGCAGCCGCAGCAGTACACCATGCAATGACTATGGCACCCAATCTACCACTTGTCTCTTCTGTGTCCTCTGAGTCATCACTGCTGTCCTCTATACATGCAGCTGTTGCGGTGATCATTGCAGTGGCTCCTGTGGCCATGTATTATAGGCTGACTGCCAGTGCAGGCCACTCGGTCAATGTGGCATCCATGATCTTGCTGCTTCTCACAGAGCATAGGTGTACAGCAATGCCAACATTACTATTCAAGGGGACATTTATATTTCATTGTCCCTGTGCATGTGCACATGTGCCTGAGGGAACGGGGAAAAAATTAAAGCAGCTGCTGCTGGCCCATGAGGTTGCTCCGTCCCCATTTAGGGCATCCTTGGGGCATGTGGCACAGTTGCTGCAGCTTAGGAAAAAGGCCGCTTCAGGTTACCTTTTCTTGCTCATCTGCATAGCCCCTTACACATGTATGAAAGAATTAATGATGTAAATGTGGCAATAGATAGAGAAGGGTTTAGCAGAAGGTGCTACTTTACTGAGTTCAGGCATGGAACTCAGAACAAGGGAAGTGGTGAATGAGTCTGGCTCAGCACACAGCTTAGGACCTGGGTGGACCTGCACTTACTGAGGAGTCAAGGGAGAAATGGACAGGGTGGCTGTCTAAACTCCACCAAAACCAAATTGGTGGCATTTTGGCAGGCACTATTAGAGGATAAAACACATCCCAAGGCATTTTTGGGATTAAGGTTAAGTTTCCAGGAGGGAAGAATAGAAATGGAAGTCTGTAAATGAATCGCTAATCACCGTGAGTGTCCCTTGACAAAGGAAAATCACGTCCAGAGGGAGGTGGATTCATAGAACTATAGAATCATAGAGTTGGAAGAGACCACAAGGGCCATCCAGTCCAACCCCAGCCATGCAGAAACTCACAATCAAAGCACTCCTGACAGGTGGCCATCCAGCCTCTGCTTAAAGACCTCCAAAGAAAGAGACTTCATCTCTCTCTTAGGGAGTGTGTTCCACTGTCAAACAGCTCTTACTTTCAGTAAATTCCTCCTCATGTTTAGGAGTAAGTCCAAAGATTATCATTCACCAGCACTCCTATTAGTGAAGGAATTATGCAGATTCCAATCTTAATTGATGTTTCCTGGCTAAGTGTCCTGGTTTCCTGCACACTGAGCCAGCAGAATCTCCAAATATGGTCCTTCTATGGCATGATTAGTTTTCCTGCATGGGGTGCCCTCTTGGCTGCCTGCCTAAAACATCCCTTTAATATTAAGTTTATATCAAATGAAGAGACAATGCATGGAGGGTGATCTTTGGGGAAACACAGTCTTAAGCCTACAAAATATTCTCACCAATCTTACACAATTAGAATGTGCTTTAAAATAGCACGTGTCGAAGTTTTCTATGTTGGATAAGAATGATGCGAGTTTTAATACTAAATTTGGGGAAGTTGGACTCTAGTCCACCCAGAACCCCCAAAAGTGTCCAAACATGATCTTGCAGGGACTTACGGCTATGGAGGTAAGGAGTTCAGATGTATATCGGAAAGCTCTCTGACTACATCTTCCATAAAGGCAAAATAAGGGGTGTTAAACCCACTAATTTGAACCCTGGAAGGGGATGTGGTGCTTGGGGCTCGAAGGAGGTAAAGGAAGCGAGGATAAGTAAAAGAAAGAACAAACATGCCCAATACAAATATATTTGGAGAAGACATCCCATAAGCCATGAAATTGGAAAGCAGCCATCTGCCTTTTTAAGGACAACTTGAGCAATCAAGGCAAACCTCACTACAGGTAAGTAATTAACTAAAAGTTTTAAGAGCAACAAATTTGAAACTATTTGGTTGGTGAAGCATAATCTTTATCCTCAAATGAGGCTTCAGTTTGCTTAAACAAACAAGGAATTCTTAATTTCTTTGAAAACCAAAATAATGCCCAGGAATTGTTTCAGGAGGAGGAATAAGAACAGTACTGAAACACCACAACAATAGTAACAGTGGAAAGACTGAGGAGATGCCCTCTCTACTCCAAGACATTCCAAGACACTCACCAAAACAGCTGATATACAGAACAAAGACTATTAGTACAAAGAAATAAAAAAATATGACATCAAACAATGCAAACACCTAAGAAATAAAACAAGAATAAGCTCCAAAAAAACCAAAACCCACACATTTATTTTCTACCTTGGACATCTTGGACTCCTGGGAGGAGTGGACTACCTGGACGCAGATGTGAGAAGGAGAGAGTGGAGATAGTGAAAGTTTACAGCTGAGCAAAAGAGAGGCTGGGAAGTGAAGGAAGGAGGGCAAAGTAAACCCAAGGATGGCAACCCCAAGGTGAAAGAAGAAATCAAAAGAAATCAAAAGACAAAAGGGAAAGCAAGTGGAGATGGTGGTCCAGAAGAACCAAAAGAAGTTAGAAAGCAGGGGGGGGGGGGGAGAAGGGAGCAAAGGACAAAGAAAAGACAGAGGGAAATAAAAAGAGTGAAGAACAACGACCCTACTGCAAATAAAAGAGACCCTGACTCCAATCAACCAATTTAAACTAAATGAATAAAAAGACGAGCTAAGGGGGAATGCAAACCAGCCATTTTGGGCAGCACAGAGCCACCCCAGGAAGAGGCAGATCAGGGTCATGGCAACCCCACATTGCGGCCTCGATTTTCCCTTTTGCCACCCTAAAAAAAGCACCAAAATGCCACTCCATTTAGGGAGAGCTGGCACTGCAGCTCTTCTGCACCCTTTTGGTGCAGCGTGTTTAAACGCTGCACCAGGAGGGCATCCTGATGCCATGCACCATGTGTACAGCAGCGCAGTGTCAAGATGGTGTCAGGGTGGGGTTGGGGTGGCCGGTGTGCAGTTGCTCTGCCCCAACTCCACTTCCAGGCCAGCCCTGTAGTGGATAAACTGAGGTTAAACACTGAGCAATCCTTTGTTACTCTTTCAGGTCAGTTAAGATAATTAATAAATGAACTAATAGGGAAAATAATCAAATTCAAATTAATTATCTGAATGTTTTTTTTCTTTTCAGACTGCTCAAATAACTGCTCAAATAACTGACAATTGACTGTATTTTTCCTCTTCCTTCCTCCATCATGTTTTGCTTCTTTTAATTGCTCAGTTAGCTATTTAATTAGCTGATTATCAAATATATGCTTTGATTTCTGATTAATTAACTACACAATTAATTGAGTAAATATTAATGAACTACACTTTAAAAAAAAGCAGGCAGAAAATATACCTCTTTCTTCCTGACAATTTAATTCAAATTAGATGTGACTTTGATTCTTCTCAAAGGGGGCTAGCTACAAAGGTATCTGAAGCAACACAAAGCAAAGTACTATACCACAAATTAAAGAATTGTTTACAATTGATTTAGAATACAAACTTTTAGCAAGTGGAGAACAACCATTTTCCAACTTGCCAATTGACTTCTATCATATAAAGTGCAATTATTTTTGAGACAGCATTCAAGGCATAGTACTGTACCCATTGTGAAGATCATTGCAGAAACCCCATTAAAGTGGTATAATAATCAAATTAAACTAACATAGACAATTGTATGATTAGATATTTCTCTACAAACCTCATATTTCTCCTTCCTGCTCTTTTCTTGATTTATCACCAATATCAACTTAGCCAAATATCAATTAATAAAATCAGTTGGTACTTTGCTACTTACTAATTGTCTTTAATCTGGAATCAGACTAACTTTTGGGAACTACAACAATATTAAGGACAAGATTGACAAAAATATGGTATTTCAAAATATTCCTCCACCATTTTGGATCAAAATCCTGTGGCAATCATTCACTTATTAGAAATAAATGTGAATTAATGAGAACAAGGGGAAGTGGAATCTCAACTGAAACAAGTTAGACTACGAAGATACAAAAGATGCATAAAGGAATGGCAGCAGCAACAAGACTGCCAGTGTCCAAATGTCTGTCACAAATAGAAGGGGCTTGGTCGAAAATCCAGCTAAACAAATGGATGCAATCCAGATTCTAATTGAAGAAATGTGAACTTTCAAACAAGAAATCCAACAAGAACTAAAAGACAATAGGATTGAGATGAATGATAATCTAATAAAGGTTTTGACAAAGGAAAATTGAAGAACTCACAAAAGAAGTAACCAGTATGAGAGGTGAGATAGAATCACTAAAAACTACTCAAGATCAGGGGGGAAAAAATCAAAGACCTTATCAGAAGATCAAAGGAATGAAAAAACCTCTAAATAATAATAATAATAATAATAATAAATTATTTATATCCCACCTTTAGCCAAAGCGATCAAAACAACCTCTATCTTAATCTAAGAACTACAATACAAGGAAAAATGTCTGCAACTCAAAGGACTCTCTGAAATGCAAAATGAAAATTTATATAATCAAGTAACACCATACTTAGTGGATTTTATCAGTATTCCAGACACTGTATTGGATATAGAGATGGATCGTATGTTTATAGTCAATTCGCTGAGACCCAGGGAAAAGAAACTGCCCAGAGCTATTGTGATCTGTCTAACAAGATCTAGAATTAGAGATCTGATTCTTCAGAAAAGCTATATGGTTAAATGCCAAATTAAGGGAGAAAGCATTAGGATCTTTAAAGATATACTGATGGCAATCCCCCCAAAAAGAGACAAGACCATGCAAGCTTAACCCAAACTTTAACAAGATGCAAAATAAATTACTTGTGGGACAGACTGGACAGTGTATCTTCACTTTCAAACAAAGGAGATATAAGATAAACCCAAAAGAAAGGGTGGAGGAATTTGAAAAATGGATAAAGGAATGACCAAAAAAAAAAAAAAAAACAGAGAAAGAAGAACCCCAAAGTAGGAAAAAAGGTAGGAAAAAACCCTCTAATAAGTAAGACAGAAAGTAAAAAGAAAAGACTGAAAGAATCAACATGAGACAGACAAATAGACAGACAATTGGAAGATGAAATTCACAGCACAGAAGAAACAGAAGAAAGAAAATCAGATAGAAGAAAGGAAATAAAAGGAGGAGAAAATGAGACAGAGAAGAGGAAGAAGAGAAAGAGGAAGGAGAAGAAGAGGGAAAAGAAGTAGAGGATTCAGAAAAAGACTCAGAAATCGAAGAGGAAATATAATTGAACAATGACAATCAAAACCTGCTCCTGAAACATCAAAGGAAAGAATGCCGCTTACAAAAGAAGAAGATTTCATTATTTAGAAAAGAAAAAATTGACATCACCTGTTTGCAAGAAATATTTTTAAATGATCAGAAATATCTAAAAAATACAAAATTAGCCCAAATGTTCTCTTCAAACAATGAAAAAAGAAAGAAAGGGGGAGTTGTGTGATTATACACAGCTAATGAATCTTTTAAAGACAATGTAGTGTACCATATATCGATAATAATAAAAATACAAGATACTAAGATACTATTAATGAGGATTTATACCCCAATAGAAAACAAAACAAACTTCTTTAGTAAACTACCACAAGAAATAGAAAAACAAGAAATGCAAGACATTCTAATAATGGGCGATTGGAACTTGGTCATAAAACCAACAAGAGATAGAACATCAAACAGAAAAAGAAAAAGCAACCAAGCTATCAAACTTCTTTTTTTTTCAAATGAAGGAATAACTAAATCTAAAAGATGTGTGGATGGAATTATATGGCAATATGCCAGGACACACCTTTTTCTCAGCGCAATATAACTCTGCATCCCACATTGATATGTTTTTGGTTTCAAGTAGAATTATGTTAAAAGTTGAAAAAATTGATAATAATGCAAAGAATCAAATCAGACCACAATCCAATATGTATATAAATGACTGCCTTGAAAACACAATAGAATAGGAGACTCAATGAAAAACTATTATTAGATGAAGAATACCTCCAAAAATTAAAACAACAATTAAAACAATACTTCCTCAAAAACACCACTAAAGACTACTCATACAAATGAGTTAGTCTACTCATACAAAGAGGAGCAGAAACCAAGAAGATAAACTCAGATGAAATAAAAAAAATTAAAAGCAGAAATAAAACAAAAAGAGGAAGTAAAAAATGATTTAACATTGGAAAAGTTAAACCATCTAAAATTACTCCAAAAGGAAATGCAAGAGGAACTAACTGCCCAGGTAGATAAAAGAAAGAAAGGAAATACACCAAAGATATTTCGGATTCACAAATAAAACCAGAAAATTGTTAGCTAACAAATTTAAAAAGAGAGAAAAAAGAAAACAACTGACAAAATACAAGATGAAGAGAAAGTGTTACAACATAAGCCCAGATAAAACACAAATTTACAGAATTAATAATAATAATAATAATAATAATAATAATACAAATAATAAAATTTATTTTTATCCTGCCCCTCTGCAAAAACAACCGGGGTGGCTTACAGTATTAAAAATACAGTAAAATACAATACATATCCCAAAAACTCACCCATCCCTTAAAATAATATTAAACAGTGGAACAATTTAAAACATACTTAAATAGGTCACAATAACAGATAATAAACAATAACAATAACTACAGGGAAAAATTAAGGAGAAAGATGAGCAGACTCTTGAAGGCCAGGGATCTATCCAGAAAAGGCCTGCTGGAAGAGATCTGCCTTAACAGCCTTTTTAAAAGCTGATTAAGTTGGTGATATAATGGATCTCATCCGGCAAGCCAATCCATAATTTTGGAGCAGTTGCTGAAAAGGCCCTCTGGCTGTTTGCAGACAGCCTAGTTTTTATAGGCTGCAACAAATTCCTCCCAGAGGAGCTAAGTGCAAGGGGAGGATTATACGGGATGAGGCAGTCCCGGAGATAGGTTGGACCCAAGCCATTTAGGGCTTTAAAGGTGATAACCAACACCTTGTACTGTGCCTGGAAACTAATGGGCAGCCAGTGAAGTGATCTTAATACTGGTGTTATATGGTCTCTTCTCATTGTTCCTGAGACCAACCTGGCTGCCATATTCTGTACTAATTGGAGTTTCCAGACCAAACACGAGGGTAGCCTCATGTAGAGCACATTACAGAAATTAAGATGGGAGGTTACCAGTGCATGCACCACAGTCTCAAGATCCCCAACTTCCAGGGAAGGGCGCAGCTGGCGTATCAGCCAAAGCTGATAACAGGCACTCCTAACCATCGCACGTACCTGATTTATTATCTGAAGCAACAGATTCAGGAACACCCCAAGACTGTGAACACAATCCTTAGAGGAGAGTGTGATCCCATCCAGGACTGGAGATTGCATCCAATACCTGGTTTTGGGGCCACTACTGTAAGTATGTCCATTTTATCTGGATTCAGTCTCAATCTGTTTTTCCTCATCCAGTCCATTACTGCTTTAAGACAATCATGGAGAGGAGAGACACCATCTGAAGTAAAGACCTAGGACCGAGACATGGAGAAATATATCTGGGTGTCATCAGCATACTGATAATACCCTCCCCATGTCTCTGAATAATCTCTCCCAGCAGCTGCATATATATATTAAATAGCATCAGGGACAAGATGGCACCTTGTGGGGCACCACAATTAAGCTCTTTCCTTGTACAGCATTTTCCCCAAGCATCACGCTTTGGAATCTGCCCAAGAGTAAGGAACGGAACCACTGCAATGTAATGCCTCCAATTCCTAACCTTCTCAGGTGACCCAAGAGGAAGTTATGATCTATTGTATCAAAAGGCACTGAGAGGTCCAGTAGCACCAGCAGGGTCACACTACCCCTGTCAATGCCCAGATGCAGGTCATCAGCCAAGGCGACTATGTCAGTCTCAACTCCATATCCTGTCCTAAAGCTAGTTTGAAATGTATCTAGATAATCAATTTCCTCCAAGACAACTTGGAATTGAAGAGCAACCGCCTTCTTGATTACTTTGCTCAGAAAGGTAGTAAAGAATTCTACTATCAACTATACAAACAAACTCCAAGAACAGAAACTGAAAAGAACCTGCTCTCCAAGTTCTTACAGGAATAAACATGGTCAATAATTCCAAAAGACAGTTAAGAAAAAATTAAACATAAATTTTACTGAAGAAGAAATATCAAAGGCAATTCAAAATTTAAAATCTAGCAAATCACCTGGCCCTGATGGCTTCATGGCAGGCTATTATAAAAAATTAGAAGATACAATAAAAAAGCCATTAAAAGATACCTTGAATTCAATACTTGAAGAAGGTATCCCAGAATCATGGAGGTCAGCTAACACCACTCTGATTCATAAGGAAGGGAAGGATAAAACAAAAATAGACAATTATCATCCAATATCACTCCTTAACCTTGGTTACAAAATCTTCACTGCTATACTTACAGAAAGATTCAAAATGAAACTGGGGAGACCAATACATGAAAATCAAGCAGGCTTTTTGCCAACAAGGCATCTAAAGGAGAACATAAGAGTAGTATTAGATCTGATTGAACACTACAAAAAATAACAACAAGAAATTTGCTCTACTACTAATTGATGCTGGAAAAGATTTTGATAACATCAAATGGGACTGCATGCTAAAAATCTTAGAAAAAATGGAGATGGGAAAAATTTTCTAGGCTGGGTGAAAAGCATATATAAATTAATATGCCCAACTTATCATAAATGGAGAAAAATCTGATCCTATTGCAATACAAAAAGAGACAAGGCAAGGATGCCCCTGTCCTCCCTGCTCTTTATTTCAGTAATAGAGACTCTAAATCAGGGGTAGGCAACCTTTCTCCTTTAAGGGCTGAGGGACTTCAGCTCCCAGAAGCCTCAGCCATGTTGGCCAATAATCCCATGTTGGCCAATAGCTCCTGGGATTCTGGGAGCTGAAATTATCCTTCTTAGGCAGAATAGCGACAATCGTAATGTCAATCCTCCCAAAATTCAACTTCCTCTTCACAAATCTTCTAATTATAACCAATGATAAACCATTTGGAATATGGAATAGAGAGCTCAAAAAAATTCTCTGGGAAGGGAAAAAAACAGAGTAAGATGGAAGGCACTAACAAACACAAAATTAAATGGAGGCTGTGATTTACCCAATATACAACTATACTATCAAGCAAACATTTTAGTATGGCTGTCAGAATGGGTAAAACTAGAAAATTCAAAATTGCTAAACTTGGAAGGATTCAATTTACATTTTGGGTGGCATGCCTACTCTGGTATGATAAAAGCAAGAATTTACGCAAAGAATTTAAGCACCATTTCATTCGTAAATTGATTCTTGCCACTTGGAAAAAAAATAAGATCAATCTTTTATCAAGAAATACCAGGATGGGTATCACCCCAAGAAGCCAGGCTAGAAAAGACTAAATTGATTATGGAATGGATAAGGTAGAAAGACATAATGATAAAGAATTATTAGGCCAATATGTATTGTAATCAGTAAACAAAATTCAAGGCTTTGAACTGGGAATACACTGGTTAGTATATAAACAATTAATGGACAGATTTAAAATAGATCAAAACGAAATAGACTTTGAAATGGAGAAAAATGAATTGGATATGATATTAGAAGGACATGAATCAAAGCAAGTATCAAAAATCTACAAATATTTCTGGAAAGAAATCAAGAACAAGAAATCATAAAAGAAACAATGATAAAATAGGTCGAAGATTTAGGAAGAACTATAGATTTAGAAAGCTGGATATATTCAAGAAAAAAAGACATTTCAATTTTCAAAATGCCAAACATTAGAGTGAACTATCTAAAGATGGCCTACAGATGGCACCTGACTCCATCAAAATTAGCAAAGATGTATAAAAATAAAGATAGTAAATGTTGGAAATGCAGAGAAGCAACTGGCAACTGGCACCATATGTGGTGGATGTGTAGTAAGATCAAAAAGCTCTAGAAAAATATCCACAGGAAGATAAATTACATCCTAGAAATAAACTTTAATATGATGCCAGAAACCTACCTTTTGAATATGACAAATAAAATCACAGATAATAATGCAAGGAAATACAGGAAAGGAATACTGCCAGAATCCTGATAGTGCAAAAGTGGAAATCAGATGACTTACCCACAATAGACGAATGGTTGTTAAGAGTTTTGGATAGTGTAGAAATGGATAGGCTAACTAGTTAGACTGAAGGGAAAGCATTTGAAACATCTAGTGCAGATTGGGATATCAACAAGTTATTGCAAGAAAAGGTGGACATGAAAGAAGTGATATTCACATTACACCACTTAATGTAAAAGATATTCCTGACATAATTCAAATAAAACATTAAGCTATATGTTTAATTAAGGTCACCTAAGAACAAAATACTATAACAAGGAACTGTTTTTCTCTATCCTATTATTGCTTAACTAATCAAATTAGACAAATGGAAGTGAATTTATGTATAGAAAATGCAAAATCTTAGAAAATTGCATTTGTTATCTCTGAATAAGAAATGCCCTTCAAATACTATTTTCTATCTCTAGTTTCAGGCTTTTCACGCACTCTTAAGGCCAGATATCTAATTCACTTATTCTGGTGCTACATATTGTCAGCATCATTGACTTCCATTGTCCCCAGCAGCATAATATCCCCAGGGAAAATGGACACTTGCCCCTCTTAATTTCTCCCAGTAGTGGCCATACTATGTTGACTCTTCCTACCCACCCTCTGAAATTGCCAGTAGAATCTAATGAACTCCAGGAATTGTCTTTGAGGGCCTTCTTGGTGGTTCTCCCAGGACATAGAATTATCTTCAAGGGAGGCTAGATTGGCTTCCCTCCAACATCAGGTAAAGATATTTTCCTTTAAAATGGCCTTTGATTGATTGACAGAAGGGTATTTTGAGACTGGCATACTTCAACACATCATGGGAAGAGAGGGAAAAACAATGCTGGGGAAGATGGAGGGAAATAGAAAGAGAGGAAGGCCACATGGATGGATGGATTCTATTAAGGAGGTCACGGGTATGGGGTTGCAGGAATTAAGCAGAGGAGTGGAGGACAGAGGGTCTTGGAGATGTCTCATCCATAGGGTAACCATGAGTCGAGATCAACTCGAGGGCAGTTAACAACAAAAGGGGCACTGAACTTTTATTCTTCTTGTTATTTTTAATACTTGTATACTTTTAAAAATTCTACTGTTTTAATTGGATAGCCTCTATTTTTTTACCTTGTTAGCATGTGGTTTTTAGTTTTGTTTTGTTTTACCTGTATTTTCCAGCGTATAAGACGGCTGGGCGTATAAGACGACCCCCAACTTTTCCAGTTAAAATATTGAGTTTGGGATATACTCACTGTATAAGACGACCCCTCTTCCAATGGGGGAAAATGAGAAAGTGTTGGGGGGAAGGACTGCCAATATACTAGGTGATGCATTCTGGGGTATGTACAATTTGCGGCCAAGTAAGTGACTCTGGGCATGTCACACACTCTCAGCCTCAGAGGATGGTAATGGCAACCCCCATTTGAAGAAACATGCCAAGAAAATCCCATGATAAGATTGCCTTAGGGTTGCCATAAGTCGGAAAGGACTTGAAGACACACAAGAACAAAAAAAAGTCTGCAATTGTTTCATAGGTAGTACATGGGAATAGGAGCCAGCATGGTGTAGTGGTTTGAGTGTTGGACTACCACTCTGGAGACCAGGGTTTGATTCCCCACTCTGCCATGAAACCCACTGGATGAACTTGGACAAGTCACACACTCTCAGCTTCAGGGGAAGGCAATGGCAAACCTCCTCTGAACCAATCTTGCCAAGAAAACCCCAGGATAGGGGTTCACCTCTTATCCACTGCTGCTTCCTCCTCCTGACTCATGCCACACTACTCCACCCCTTCCTCCCCCCTCCTCCTCCTACTCCTCTGACCTGGACTTCTTCTCTTCCTCCTCCTCCCACATCCCCTTCCTCTGCCACCCGGTGTATAAGACGACCCCCGACTTTGGAGAAGATTTTCCTGGGTTAAAAAGTAGTCTTATGTGCCAAAAATACTGTAATTTAGATTATAAACTTCTGTCAAGAGAAAAATGGAATAAGATAGAATTAAATTCAAAAAGAAAGAGGAAGGAAGGAAGGAAGGAAGGAAGGAAGGAAGGACCAATTATTCACATTGGGAAGCACCATTTTTTTATGTTCCTCAAGTAGCAACTTTTTGTTTTGTTTTATTATTATCCTCCCCACCCTCACCTGCTCTTTTCCATCACTGTTTGCTCAGGCCCTGAAAATCCATGCCTGTGCCGTCGCCCCCCACCCCACCCCCCAATTGAGTCCATCCATCTAGAATGTGGTCTAACCCTCTTTCTTCTACCCCCTACCTTTCCTAATATTGTTGTTTTCTCTAGTGATCCATGCCTTCTCATTATGTGGCCAAAGTACTACAGCCTCAATTTGATCATCTTGGCTTCCAAGGAGAGTTCTGGTTTGATTAGTTCAAGGACCCATCTGTTTGTCTTTTTGACTGTCCACGGTATCCTCAGCACTCTTCTCTATCACATTTCAAATGCATTGATTTTTTTTCTGTCTACTTTATTGTCCAGCTCTCATGTCTCTACATGACTATGGAGAATACAATGGCCTGGAGTAATGTTAGTACTTATTTGTATATTTTTACTCCTAGTCTTCTTATTTCCTGACTGCAGTCACTATTCTGGTCAATGTTTGATCCTAGGTATAGGAATTCTCTGACTATTTTGATTTCCTCATTGTCTAGATTAAATTTATGTATTTCTTCTGTGGCCATTATTTTAGTTTTGTTTATGTTCAACAGTAATCCTGCCTTTGCACTTTAATCTTTGACCTTCCTTAGTAACCATTCCAATTCTGCCAGTATTATTGTGCCATCTGCATACCTTAGGTTGCTGATGTTCTTTCTTCCTATCTTCACTCCTCCTTCTTCTGAGTCTGCTTTTCTTATGATGTTTTCAGCATATAAGTTGAACAAATAGGGTGACAGGATATAGCCTATTGGGAACCATTCTGTTTCTCCAGATTCAATTCTGACAGTAGCCTATTTGTATGTGGTATAGATTTTTCATTAGAACTATCAGATGTAGTGGCACCCCCATGTCCTTTAGTGTGTTCCATAGCCTCCCATGATCTATACAGTAAAATGCTTTGCTATAGTGAATAAAGCACATGTTTATCTTTTGTTTGCTATGTGGTCTCTTTATTTCCTGAATCCTACCTGCACCTCTGGAATTTATCTCTCCATGCATGGTTGATATCTATGCTGCAGAATTTTGAGCATTATTTTTGCTTGCATGTGAGATTAACGCTGTGGTTCTATAGTTTCTGCATTTTCTTTGTATCTCCTTTCTTATGAATTGGGATATATACTGATTGGTTTCAGTCTGTTGGCCATCTCTTTGCTTTCCATATTTATTGGCATATTGTAGTTAATACTAGTGTTGCTTCTGTCTGTGTGCACTGTAGCAGTTCAATTGGGATATTGTCCATTCCTGGGGATTTATTTTTCTCAAGATCTCTTAGTGCAGATTCTACTTTGCTTTTTAGAATCTGGGGTTCATCTTCAGACAGGTTCTTCATTCCATGTGTCATTCATTTTCTCATCTCTTTTATATAACTCTTCTGTGATTTCATAGACTTATAGAAAGTAAACATACACACTGTCTAGTTTCTAGGAGTACTTTGAATTGAGATATGTAAGGTTTTGCTGTGGACAAAAACACAATATGCCTACATGCAAATCTAAAATACATTGTGACTGTAATACACATTTGTGGGGATTTCTCCATCTGGAGGGATAGCATAGCATGAGTTCTTACAATACACCACTGTGTGTACTTTGTTCTTAGTATAACATTCAATGATATTTAGAAATATACATGGAGCAAAGGAAAAACTTAGGAATTCGACAGCACTAATGTTGTAGGAGAGTTATTAAGCTTTATAAAAGTGGAGTCATAAATCCCAGTGAGGCTTTGTTAGAGTTATGGCAGTATATACAAAGAAAAATAGAAAAGAAAACACATCCAGATTTTTTTTTAATGTGCAAAAATCTTATTAATGTTTTGGATGCTTTTGGTCTTTATCATGACAGTCCCAGTTTTACATCACAACATATGTTCAAGCCACTCTGAGAGCCTTTGTGGTTGAAGAGTGAGGTGTAAGTACACAAAATAAATAAAATAAATAAGTAATAGAATGATTTTTTTTCCTCATGAAGTCAATTGTAATAGTGAAAGTTGTGAATTGTAAGAGAATGGCAGTGAATGATCAGGTTTAGTTTTTCTAGAGAAATGTGGTCTTTTCCCATTACTTTTCATATTGTTATCAGATAATTGTCCACAGCAAAACCTTACATATCTCAATTCAAAGTACTCCTAGAAACTAGACAGTGTGTATGTCTACTTTTATATTCTATCATGTAAAAGAATTTACATTGCTTGCATTTTGAACTGCACAAGTGAGCCTTTGGGAGTGTCTATTTTATGTTTATTTAATCTGACTGATTGCACACTGAAATGTCTTCCATGGAAATAACACAGACAAAAGCAGCAAGAATCTGGCCTCTTTTTAAACAAAATAACTGATGTATCTATTTCCGCATGGAGAATATGCAACATCTAAGCCACATTGATTAAAATCTATCTTGAACAAATGAGGTAGGAGAGGCTGTATGTGTGCTGTCAGCTGGGAAACTAATCATTGTAAATACTGTACAAATGAATTTATATTAAGGAGAGAGCTAACACCTAGAATCAGCAGGAACTTGTTCAAGTTCATTCACTCAATATTACTTGGGACAGAGCTTGTCCTTAATGGAAACTTCTTCAGTCCATCACTGAAATTCTTGGTCAGGATTCTGCATTTCCTTTTTTGTACACATGCCTTTTTTCATTTTGCTTATATTCTTCCTTTGATGCTAACTTCAAAGGACCCAGCATTACTTCTAGAAGGCCATTTGGCCACTGCTATAGGAATGCCTTTGCCCAGCTCCAGTGGGTGTACCTGCATGCCTTCATAGGGAGGACTGATCTGGTCACAGTGGCTACAGCCTTAATTACCTTAATTATGTGGTACTGCTCTTCAGAGTGTTTGGCAGCTATGGATAAATGCTGTGCAAAATGCAGTGGACAGAATTCAGCCAGGAATTTGAAAGATTGCCTTCTCCCATTTGAGCGGGCTCAGAATTTAACATCCTCATGGAGACTCATTTGCATTTTCCACCCCACTGCCCTCCCCAACAAGCTAAGTTAATAACAGGTTTGCCAGATCTCCAGGCATCTTCTGAAGTCTCCAGGGACCAAGCCCCAGTGGTGTCGCTAGGGTCGTACAGGATGTGTGGCAAGGGGGGGGGGGCTGGCCATGCTCCCTCTCTGCCGTGTGCCACTCTACACATGCGTAGAACTGCACACAGAAGAGAGGGAGCATGCCCACTCCACCACTTGCTGTTCTACTCATGAGTAGAGCAACATGCAGCAGGGAGGTGGGCAATGCCCTTTTGAACCCTGCTCCTTAGAAGCTGTGCCTGAAAGCCCTGCCCCATGCACTGGGTCACACATAGTGCAGTGATGCCACTGCCAAGCCCTGGTACTGGGCCATAGATGAAATCAGGAAACTCTTCCCAGGTAATTTATCCCCCCTTAAGCTGAAACAAACAAAAACCAAAAGAAAAGCAACCCTTTTAATTGGAGGTTCTACAGCTAGAAAGCCATTCCCCTGGAAAGTCTGTCTGGTTAGCTGTTGGAAACAGTATGGGGCTGGTCTGTGTTTCTCCACCCTACCCCCATATTCCACTAGGGAAAACTGAACTGAAGGAATGGAAGCACATTTTAAAGGCGGCAGTTAGTTTGGCAGTGTAGTGCACTGTGCAGAAAATGAGCAGCTCTTGTTCATCCCTGCGTTGATGAGTAAGGGAGGATTGTGACAGCCTGCTAGGGAGAGAGCAGGATTTATGCAGTAAATTACCCACCCACACTAGTTTACCATTAATTCTCTTTCCAACACAGCCTTGACTGCTTAATCTTTTCTCAAGGCTTCTTGGTTGCGGGGGTATGTTTAGGGGGAACTCAAGAGTTCCCCTGTAAATCTTCCACTTTGTTGCTGTGATTTGACTGGTGATCAGTCCCTCCATCTGATCATGGAAACTAAGCAGGATTAATCCTGGTTAGTACTTGGATGGGAGAATGCTAACAAATACCAGGTGCTGTAGGCTATATTTCAGAGGAAGAAAACCAGCTCTGAGTATTCTTTGCCTAAGAAAACCCTATGAAATTCATAGGATCACCATAAATCAACAGGCAACTTGAAGGCATATACACATTTCCTACTGTGGCAAACTGTTAGGTTTTGATTTACTCCTGAGTATTCTCTAGCATAATGTAACATTGCAAAGTATATCTGGATCTCAGATAAATGCCATGGTATGTATGTATGTATATTGCTGGATGGATTGAATGAAAACCACTTTTCTTTCTCAGCTGTTAATTTTTTCTCCTCAGAAAGAAGAACCCCAATTTCCAGTCTTCTGAATAATCCACTCATTTCTGTACTTGCTTCTTTTAATTGTTCCAAAAGTTTGTATGTGGGGACTGTTTCACCATTTAACATTCCTGAATTTCTTTTTCAAATGAGTTGAAATTGTGTGTTGTTTCAAATCAAAGTACAGCAAAAATGTTTTGTTGTTGTTGTTGTTGTGATGTTGGTTGTACTGTAGTACTGGGGCTTGGAAGACATGGGTTCAGGTCCACAAGAAGATATAAAACTCACACAGTGACTTTAATTCCATTTTTCTCTCTGCCTTATGTACCTCACAGGATTGTTGTAAAGGTATTGTGAAGAAGAGGAGGGCTATGCAAACCACACTGAATTCATTTGAAGCAAGGCAAGATATAAACCAGGGGTAGGCAACCTTTCCCCTTTAAGGGCCGAGGGACTTCAACTCTCAGAATCCCAGAAGCTATTGGCCAACATGGGACTACTGGCCAACATGGCTGAAGCTTCTGGGAGCTGAAGTCCCTGGCCCTTAAAGGGGAAAGGTTGCCTACCCCTGATATAAACACATTAAAAACAAAAACTTTATATACTCATGTATAAGTCAATCTAATGGCAAAGGGGGGGGGGGGAATTATGAATTTTGATGTGGATAAGATGAAGGTCATTCTTCAAAGAGGAGAGAGTACCAGTGCCACCTCAGAAGGTCAGCTTCTCCTGGCCTCTGCCACCACCAATCCTCCATCCATGCATACAAAAAGACTTTTCACCATTCTACTCAAAGAAAGTGATGGTTCGTTTTTTTTTAAATAAATTTTAAAATACAGTATTAACTCTTCTCAAAAAAAGTAAGCATCCTCTTCCCTGAGTAGAGTGGTGAAAGGTGACAGCTTAGTCTGTCCCAGACTCTACTCTCTTGGAGCTCCTTTGAGAGGAAGCACCAAAGTGCCACTACCACATTTTCCCACTCAGGCATTCAAAATGGCCAGAATCAGCAGCATGGCAGAGAGAGTAAAGGGGTTCAGTACTTCTTTTAGGTTTTCTTGGTATGGACTAAGCTCTTGCCTTTCACCACTCTGCTCAGAGAAGGGGATGTAGTATAATTCATGCACTGATGTGTAACTGTTAAAGTAATCTTCAATCACTAGAATTCAGGGATACCAAAAATGAATCAGAAAACTTGCCCTACACTATTCACAAAGGCTAGAATTCACTAAAGCAGTTATAAATGCATAATCTAGAGTTACACATTTGTAACTGGTTCTTATTCACAATCCCTACATATTCCCTAGTTTTGGGGATACGTAGGGGCCTTGAAAGTTCCCACTTACTAGGCAGAAGCTGCTCTTATTGAGGGAGTCTGTTCCCATCAATCAGGAAGCAGATGGTTGTCAGTTCCACTCCTTCCTTCACAGAAGTGATCTCCAGTATGAGAGGGAATAGGGACATGTACACTGCTTCTGCTTGTCACACCAGAAATTACTCATGAGATGGGGTGGAAATGTCAGTCAGTTGCTTCCTGATATAGGGCCTCTGCAGCTGGGCCCTTTGCGACATCCTCGAAGCAGAGATGGAGAGAGCCAGTGGCACACCAGCCACTGCAACCCCTCCCTGAGGACGTCCTGACACCACACGCCATTACGCATGGCGCGCAGTGTCAGAATGTCCTCCCAGCCCAGCGTCTTGACGCACTGCACTGGAAGGGGTGCAGAAGAGCTGTGTGGTGGCTCTTGGGGCATTGGGGACGAGGCATGGGGCAGCCTCGGCCCCAATCCTCCACTTCCCAGGGCAGCCTAGGGCTGCCTGTCTGCATTCCACACAGTTTTCATAAAACAATAAATAAGAAGGCTGTCACAAACCAGACTGGCCTCCCTCTACCTCCAGCCTTGTAATCAAAGAAGTTGTCTCCTTCCTGGGTCACTTTCATACTGCAACTGCTTTACCAGCTGCCTATGAAATCCTACAATTTGTTGACTGGTAAGGCACAAGAGCTCTCTGTCAGAATTCTACATTGTTTTTGTTACCTGTTATTGAGTCGATCTCAACTCATGGTAACCCTATGGAAGAGACATCTCCAAGACCTTCTATCCTCCACTGCTCTGCTTAATTCCTGAAACCCTATAACTGTGGCGTCCTTAATAGAGTCCATCCATCTAGCAGGTGGCCTTCTTCTCTTCCCACTTCCCTCCACCTTCCCCAGCATTATTGTTTTTTTTCCAAAAAGTCCTCTCTTCTCATGATGTGCCTGAAGTATGACAGTCTCAGTTTGGTCGTCTTGGCTTCCAGGGAGGTTTCTGGTTTGATTTGCTCTAGGACCAACTTGGTTGTCCTTTTGGATGTCCATGGGATCCTCAGCACTCTTCTCTAGAACCACATCTCAAATGAATTGATTTTCTTCCCATCATCTTTCTGAACTGTCCAGCTCTCACAGCCCTACATGGTAATAGGGAATACAATGGCTTGTATGATTCTAACTTTTGTGCTAAGTTGTATATCTTTGCATTTTAGAATCTTTTTTAGTTCTTTCTTAGGTGGGGTGCAGATGGGCAGCTCTGGGCCACCCCAGGAAGCGGCAGATCGGGGCCGCGGCTACCCAATGCCGCGGCCCTGATCCTACCTTTTGCTGCCCCCAAAAGAGTGGCAAAATGCCTCTCCTTTCAGGGGCGGCAAAATGCCACCCTAAGAGCCAGTGTGCAGCTCTTCTTCTGTTTTTAAGGGCATTCCATAGTGTTTTATAATCTATGTAGTCAAAGGCTTTGCTATAGTCTATAAAGCACATGCTGATTTTCTTTTGGAATTACCTGGTGTGCTCCATCAGCCATTGTATGTTTGCAATGTGATCCCTAGTGTCTCTTCCTTTCCTGAACCCTGCTTAAACCTCTGAGATCTCTCTTTCCATATACGGTTAGAGTCTATGTTGCAGAATTTTGAGCATGATTTTGCTTCCATGCGAGATCAGTGCTACGGCTCTATAATTGCTGCAATCTCTTGTGTCCTTGGCTAATCTTGCAAATGTGATATCCCTTTATCTCCACTTCCTTCCCTTTTTGTTAATACTCTGATCCTGCCTGTGTCTCACTTGGGATGTCTCATCCTAGGGTTTACTAGGTGATGGGATTACACAAGAGAGCTACCTACACCTCCTTGTGCACAGTGCCAACCAATGTTAGCTATGATGTCATTATAACTCACTCCTGTCAGTGACAACCACCACTACTGCTGCTGCCCAGTAGCTGTTTGTCTCCCTACATTATTCTTCCCATTGTGTGTTTGTTTTCCTACCCATTCCCTTATGCCTCCCTGAGTTTCCCTCCTTCCCTTCTCTTGTGTCCTCCTTCCTTTAGGCCATCCCCACCCCTACCCCTCTTTCCTTTAGTTTCTTCACTTTTTTCTCTGTGGTTGCCTTCTTCCTTCTTCCACTCTCCTTCATGGTCCTCTGATGGCACTCTGTTCTCTGGCTCATCTGGGGATGGAGAATGGGCTGAGTTGGTGCTTTGCCCCTCTCTCCCCTGCCTCTTTAATGATCCCCTTTGTCCTCCTGCTCAGCTAAGCAGCTGGGCTGGAATCAAGCCTTCTTCCCCACCTCTATGTTGTTTCCTGATGCCCCTTCAGGACTGAACAATTCTACATACCCTTTCCTAAACTGCCAGAACAATTCTACATACCCTTTCCTAAAGGACAGAACAATTCTACAAAATCTTCCCTAAAGGACCAATTCCAGGATTCCATAGGATGGAACCATGGCAATTGAACTATAATGGTGTAATATGAAAGTAAGCACTACACAATTATAGTTGTCCTGAACACTGACTTCCTTGCTAGATTCTGCCTTTTGTAGATTGTGACTCACAGGAATCTACTTTGGCTCTCTGTGTCTTGGCTCTATGCCCAAGTCTTCTGAGGGAAACAATACTTTTGAAATAAAATATCATAGATGGCTTCCAAACACCAAGGAGATCATTTATACATCTTTGGTTCTTTTCAGTCTGAACATTTATTCTTTTTCTCTCTTTTAAATAATACTCTTTCTTGGAATGTTTTGGTTCCCATCCAGATTAAAATTAATTTGCAGCCAACATTCAACATTTTGTAAAGGTGGTTACAAGATGTAAATGTGTTCATTAAAGATTCTAACAGAGAGTTCTCAAACACTTTTGTTTTTACTTTTATGACAAAAACAAAAACCTCTCAGCTTTCTTGAAAGCCTGTTTTATGATGCAATTAAACATTGGCAAAGAAATTTATTGGTTTCTGTATTCCATTTCTTTCATTGGAAAATAAGTTTCTCCTTAATATTGGCACTAAAGATATGTAAGGCAGAAGAACAGAAATTTGGCTTTTCACTTATAAATAAAAAAGTATTTACTATTTCTACAATGCAAATCCTCACTTTATGCCAATGATACTGATATTTTATACTGGGAAGTATCACTGTCTGTCTGTCTGTCTGTCCATCCATCCATATAGCCTATCAATGCAAATATAAAATATTTATACTCCAACCACAGGGGCAGAACAAGAAAAAATCAAAAGATTCTATGCTGACATCCATAAAGAATCACACACCAAAACAGAACCTGTTTAAAATCATAAATAAATACAGCACAAAAGTAGAAAACAAAATAGAAACATTGGTGTGGGGGATGGGTGGGAGAATTTGGCCTAGGAACAAGAAATCAAGCTGGGGAGCAACAATTTTTTTGAAGCCAACACTTCATTGATTGAAAGCACAATCTTCAGGAAACTCAACAGACAACTGTTCAGATAGTCTATATAGAAATCAAATAGTCTATGTAAATGAAAGCAGAAGATACAGAAGGTCCTTTCTCTCTATGAAAGTAACATCAGGTGTGGGTTGTCATACAAACTAAGAACTGCTAATATCAACAATTAAAGTAAAGCTAAAGAAGAAAATTTAATCCATGAGAGTGCCAAAATATAACCTAAAGAATAACTCTGTAGAATTTAAAGACCATGTAAAGAACAGATTTGCACTAATGAATCTAATTGACTATTATGTGGACTGAAACCAGCAATATTATAAGGAAAGAATACATAAAGTTTCCATCTGTAAGCAAAAGCAAGGAAAAGCCTTATTCAGGAGACACGTCAAATGGTTAAGGACAGGTGAGAAGCAAAAAAAAGAAAAAAAGGAGTGATAGAAATAAAGTCTGAATCATGAATGCAACTATTCAGTGGCCTATAGGTAAGGACAAAGAGAGAAAAAGAGCAATTAAACAGACAAAGAAAACAAAAAAGACAGAATAAGAGATTTCTTTCATGAGATCTGAGAAGTCAAAAGGAAATTTAAACCAATAGTAAGGATGCTGAATAATCAACAGGGGAGCACATTATATGGTGAGGACAAAATAAAAAGACAATTGAAACAACACACTGAAAAAGTGTACTGAACAGATGACAGATTCATTTAAAGTAGGACCTCTTAAGAAGAACTTAACATTTTAGAAAGTGAAGTGAAAGCTGCTCTCATACCATTTCGGAGAAATTACCAAGAAAGACATCCCCCCCCCCCATGACTTGTCAGGAGGGGTTGCTGGTTGTGCTGGTCATATTAGGGAGGCCAAAAAGGCAGGAAGTCCTGCCATTCCTGCAGCTCTAGCCAAGTAGGGCAGATGTCGGGAGGGGTAGGGCAGATGTCAGGCATGACATCTGCCCTACCCCAGCAAACCCCATAACTTGGGGGTGAGATCTGGGCCTATATAAGGCCTGACGCCATGTGGCTGAGGCCATTGCAAACTGGGTGGTCAAGAGAGGAAGACCTATGGCTTCATCGCTCTTTTACCAGTGATAGCTGGAGATCTTCATGCCTCAGTTGGAGTTGGGGAGGCCTTGAGGGCTTGGAGGTAGGGCATGGGGTAGAGGACTAGAGGAGCCAATGGGCTGGGGGTGAGTTGGAGACAGCCAAGACGGACGTGGGGGGGACCATGGGAGTGGGATGTTTACCCTGGAGGGTTTTGCATGGGCCATCACATTATGCCACTATTGTGTCGGGGCACGCTCGCCCTCTTCCTGCCCATGGCTATGGGTGACAGGTTCATGATGCCCTGTGGGGCAGTGGGGTTCCCACACAGGTTGGCCTGTCATGCCTTTGGAGGGGCTGCTTCTACCCCTGTTCACATGGTGTGTGGGGTTGGGGAGAGGTAAGGCCTTGGCCTCACACCTACACTGGGGGTCCCTGGCAGCAGGACCTGGCTTGGGGGTGGGCGGAGGTTGCGATTGGCTTGGCTTGGGGGGCAGGTTCAGCAATTGGTGGGAGACTGTCTGGAGCCCTGGGTGCAACATTGCCCCCCCTTTTTGCCCCCCGTCATGCCTCCCAGGGCCCCCACCATGAGCCCAGTGCTGAGTTGAGCTCACTGAGGTTTCGCATGGGGGAGGCACTGCAAGAAGGGGGATGGGGGCCTTGGGCAAATTTCCTTTCACACGATTCCAGGCATGACATCTGCCCTACCATGGCCATGGGGGAGGAGAGGCAGAGTTCAAGTGGGTGGGTATACATTTCTGTATATGTGTGTTTGTGTGTGTATGTGTGAGAATGTGTGTACAAGTTGGGTATCTATATCTAAACACACACACACACACACACACACACACACATTCACTATTATAGCTTATTATTATTATTATTATTATTATTAGGGACCAGCTTTATACCTACTGGTTTTATGTATATGGTATAGGGTATATATGTCTGTGTGTATATATATATATATATATATATATTGCATAGCACATGATTACGCACAGTTATTTAAGTTTTTTTTATTTCTCGAGGGGGGGGGGTTGTTAACTCAAGGGCCGCAATCCTTTGCAGTTCTTTGTTATTATCACCACTGTGACTATTATTAGTTATCAAGGGTGATTCTGGTAGTAATTGTTAATAAGCTTATTGATTTTCCTAGCTACTACACTTGATATTATGAATTTGAGGTTACTTAGATATAGAGGCCGCACACATACTAATTTCTCATTTTTGTTTTCAGATCCTTGACATGCCTACAAGTACTCCTAAACCCAAGTGGTGTGCAGTGCCTGCTGGGTTGGCCAATGGGCAATCAATGCCTAAGTGTCTGACCATTGCTAGAGTGGGATGTGATGAGGAGATTGTGACACATTTGGCCCAGCCAGCCCACACAATGGCAGCTTGCATGGTTACATGTGAGAAAATTGGTCAGGTGGTGTGTGCCCAGAGGGAGGCACAGAGTAGTGGTTAGGGTGCAGTGCCCCCTATAACTAAGTCTGGGAGCACCAAGAGGTGCACAGGGGGTGGTCCATCTTCCACTGACCCTTCAGCACTGCCCATAGTGATCTCTAGGGTAGTTGAGAGCAATCAGCCAACTTTGGCTGATGTTTTACACCTCATGAAGGGGGCTATGGGTTTGAGCCAGCAGGGTGCAGTGGCCCCTGCTGTGGCACAGCCTGTGGTAACTGACCTTTACAAGTTTATACAGCAGGTGGTGGCTTCAGGCCAGGCTTGAGGGCTGGCTGTGGGGGCCACCACAGGGCTGGGGGAGGGTGGGTCTCTCCTCACCCACCCATAGGATGAACAGCCCCCTGCTGGATTGGATCTACCAAGTTCAAATGGCAACATTGGTGACATTTCCCCAAGCAACCACATCAGCTATGTCTAATCCCTCCATCTCCTTCAGGACTTGGCCTGCGATGGTGCAGGCTTCAATAGCCAAATGGGCACACTGGCAGCTCAGGACAAAGGCATTGTGAGACAACCTCCAACACCACTTGGGCAGGCCCAAAGAGCTGTAGAGAATCATGGGCTTGGGTTGACAGGGCTTATGGCAGGGATGTTTCAGGCTCAGACATCACTGAGTGCTGTTGAGCAGTCACTGGTGGATAAGGTAGGTACTGCCCCCAAAGTTCAGAGGCAGGCTCCACATCACAGAAGGTCAAGAGATCAGTTGACTGTAACCCCTATTGAAGCAAATCCACCCCTTTGGGTGTGCATCTATTGCTTGCTACCGGAGAATGAATATGTCATGAACCGAGGTTCTCTGTTGTTCTTTTGATCCAGAGAGAAATTTAGCCACCCTAGACTATAGGATTTTCAACAAAGACACATAGGAAACCAGATCTGGGTTTAGACACTATGCATGTAACATTTATTAAAACATATGGATGAAACAATAAGAAATAAAAAAATAAGACAATAAGAAATAAGAAATAACAAATAAGACAATCATTTTAAGTATCAAGAGCTCTTTCAAACACACATTCACTCAGACATACTCATGAAAGTCCTCCACTGAATGTTGATCAGGTATCCATGAAGGTTGGGATGACACCTTGCCCGGGTAGGTGCCAACAAAGTGAGGCTGGTAGACCACTTCTTTTATACCTTCTTCATCTTTCTTTTGACGAAAACATGTTTTTCCTTGGTCTTTGTTGATATTAGAACATCCTGAACTATCACGCTAAGTTCTTATCAGTTGATGCAGCTTGGAGTGTCCAGCACACCTTGTTTGTACAAATTTCTTCTTGTTTCCTCCTTATTTTGCAAACTCCATCTACTCCAGCCAATTCTACATTCCTTTTAATTTTTGGCTTTCAATATCCAAATCCTTCCTACATCAATGCATTCCATGCAGCCATGTTCTCTGGTTTGGGACCATACAGTCAGCTTGGAACCCACTCTGTGATTACAGATATGGAAGGGTGAGTATGTTGATTTATTCTCATTGACATTTCGGGACCCTGAGCCCAAAGTGATGGTGAAGAACAGGATTGTTTTTAGTCTCCCTAAGGAGTTTGAGTCTCACAAGCATCCAAAGTTAATAGGAAATTTAGAAAATTGGATAATGGGTTTCACAATCTACAGGGGTATGTTTAAGGAGAAGCAAGTTGAGGGGGCTCTTGATTTGTCCAAATACCAGAAGATCATCATAAAGGTGTATACTGATTGTCACACCAATTCCCAATGGTCTGCCTGGCTGCAGTACAATGAACAGTTCTGGATGTGTTCCGCCCTAGATCACTCCATATTGTGGCACCACGTACAAGCCGAGCTGTAGACTGATGTTAATGACTGGTGCCTCCCGTTCAAGCCAACGTGACAACAACTTTGTGCGATGGTCACTCAGCTGAGATGGCAATATGCAAGGCAAGCCACAGGTGATAGGAGAGTATCAGGAGTGTGATGGGAGTGTGCTGGGAGTTCAATGCAAGAGTAGGTGCAAGAGACAGACTAGCAAGTTTGACCATTGATGTGGCACCTGTGGTGGGAACCATCCCAGTTCCTTGTGCTCTAAAGATAAGTGGGCCAGGACCAGTACTGCTTCGCAGAGGGTGTCTGCTGGAAACAAAGGCTCCAACGCCCATTAAGTTGGATGCTTTAACCACTTGGTTGGCCATTTATCCCAAGTGGGTTGTTACACAGTACCTACTTCAAGGTTTTACTCTGGCCCTAGGGCTTTTCGCTTTGCACCTAATTCAAGATTTGTAAGGGAATTACCAGGGATAGTGAGGGACAAGCTGTCAAAAGAATTGTGGTGGGTAGGATATCCGGACCTCACAGAGAGATACCAATCCTGACTTTGCAGTTTTCGCCTATGGGTGTGGTGCTCAAGAAGGTGCCAGGTGAGTAGCAGTTGATCTATAACTTATCTTACCCTAAGGGTGAGTCGGTTAACAATGTTACTAACCCAGCACTTGCCTGCGTGAAATATGCATCCTTCAGTTCAGTGGTCCAGATGGTAAGGGCCCTAGGTATAGGAGCCCTTATGGCTAAGTGTGACATAAAATTGGTTTTTAGGCTCTTTCTGTTCACCTGGAGGATTTTGACTTGCTGGGTTTCCAGTCTGAAGGGATCTACTACTTTGGCAAGGCAATGCCAATGGGGTGTTCAATGCTTGCTCAGCCTTTGAGAAATTCAGTACTTTCTTTCAATGGTGTAGCATAAAAAGATCAGGTAATGCTGCTATCATCCACTGCCTGGATGCCTTCCTGGTTGCCGGGGGTCCCACCTCATAATTGTGCAGGGACACACTACTGGCCTTTCCGCTATTGATAGATGAATTGGGAGTTCCGCTGGCTATAGAAAAGACCAAAGGTCCCACCACTTGGATCACATTCCTTGGTATTGAGCTGGATACAATCAAAGGCATGTCTTGCCTCTCTCAGGAAAAAATGAACTTATTGAGATAACAGGTGAGTGTTTTGGGAGTTAGGCAGAAAGCCACACTTCATGACTTTCAATCTTTGGCAGGTTTGCTAAATTTTGCCTCTGCAAGGTGGTGATACCGGGGCAGGCATTTAGCACTCATTTATACCGTACCATGAGAAAGGTCTTTTCCCCCCATCACCACATACGGGTCAATGGTGGGATCCATGAGGATTTGAGGGTGTGGGACACTTTTTTGAGGAAGTTCAATGGAGTTTATTTTGGAGGAGTGAGATGCTTCTCAAGGCAGATTTGCAGGTGCATTCTGATGCCTCTGGAGCTCATGGCTTTGAAATCTCCAGGAATGGTCAATTTCCCATTGTGGTGGTGGTTCACCTCTGAGCAAAACAATTTTCTCATAAAACCATCTGATTTTGGTGTGACAACCAGGTAGTCATGCATGTCATTAATTCCCAGAGGCCCATATCCCCTGGGGTGATGTATCTGGTTAGGTCCATGGTGCTTCCATGTTTGAGACATAATGTCTTGTTCTTGGCTCATCTTATTCCAGGATGGTTGAATCCCCTGGCAAATGCCCTCTCACATTTTTAGTTCAATAAGTTATGGGAACTTGCACCAGGAGCATCAACCCAGCCCATGACAGTACCGATTCATCTATGGAATATTGACAGATTGAGATTGATTGAGCTATTCTGCATTCCATTGCCCCTTCCACACACAAGTCATACCAGTCATCACTGCACTCTTTTAGACAATTTCTGGATTGGGTGAGATTGAGGCATGGCTTCTGGGGATGGAGACCATAATTTGATTTGCAGTTCATCTTAGACAGGGCAGCCTTTCCCCACTTACCATCAGGGGAAGGCAGGCAGCCCTGGCATTTTTCTCCCAGGTGGGGTTTTGTTGATCCCACGGTAGATTTTAGGGTCAGGAGGACACTGGAATGGTGGTCTAGGGAGCTCTCGCCTTCCCGGGATAGCCACATGCCAGTCTCTGAAATAAGTCTTCCTCAAATTTTGCAGTCCCTCCAGACCAGGGGTAGGCAACCTTTCCCCCTTAAGGTCCGAGGGACTTCAGCTCCCAGAAGCCTCAGCCATGTTGGCCAATAGCTCCTGGGATTCTGGGAGCTGAAGTCCCTCGGCCCTTAAAGGGGAAAGGTTGTCTACCCCTGCTCCAGACCATCTGCAGTTCACCTGGTGAAGTTACCCTTTTTCAGATGGCCTTCACTTTGGCCTTCTTCTCTACTACCAGTATCAGTGAGCTCATTCCTAACTCTCTGTCAGGGACAGCCAGGTTGAGGACATGGAGGGCTCTGAGGATGAAGGTGCTGAGCCAGGTCCCAGCTTGGTGCTACCAGCTCCCATGGACTTAGTTGAACCTGGGCCTAGCTCTGTGGGACCCACTGAGGCACAACCCCTTCCTCAGCAGCCTAGCCTCCTCCCAGCAGAAAGCCTCCCCCCAGCAGAGGTTTCAGGCCTGGAAGAGACAGAGGAGTAGGACACGGAGGTACCTACTTTTGCTCAGAGGATGACAGAAAGGGTGTGCCTCCAGCATTCTCAGAGGTTATCAGAGAAATGTGCAGCTAAGGCCAAACAGCTGTGAGTGGGATCTGTGCTATATAAGCAGCTGAGGAAAGTCAAGTGCCTTGTCAGAGCTTATCTTGGGATTCCCGGTGAAAGCTTTTGACTCTTGACTCTCGGCTTGACTCTGGACTGCTTTGGATAATGTGACCTTCGGAACGGCTTTGGACTACCTGCTTGTGATAACCCTGGACCTCAGACTGCTCTCTTTGACTTGCCTTTTGAACTCTAGACTCACTGTTTGGCTGCTTGAAGCAATCCCTGGTATTGTACGTGCATCTGTGTTTGTGTGCTGGAGACGGACATTGTTCTTATCAGCCACGCTGTTGGCAGCTTTCCCAGACACTCTTGCTCAGACACCTCCAAGAGGGTGTTGCTGGTTTCTAATGTCTGTGTTTCAGACCAGAGTCTGCAGATATGCTTCAGGTGTTTGAAGACTGACCAGATGGCCAAGGGGCAAGCCATAATGCTCTCACATGCTCTTCCAGGTCAGATTTGCCCAATGTCCTCTTTAGAGGACTATTTGGGGTCACATCCACTGTTGCCCGGTTACTTATTTCTCCATCACTCAATTCCAATTTAGAGCAGTGCTGTGGGAGGCTCTGAAGAAATCAGGCCTTCCAGCAGCACAGTTCTCCACTCATTCTTTTCAGATTGGAGCAGCCACGGATGCTGCATCTCAGGGCAGCAACATGGTGCAGCACATTGGGTGGTGACATTCGGGAGCCTTTAAGTCTTGTGCTGGGGATCTAAGAACCAGTTCCCCAGTGCTCTAATGTGTTGTTTTCTGTTGAGCAGGTGGATATCATAGGGACATCTGGATTGTGGGGCACAGCTTGGTTGTTTTGGGTGAAACGGCATGCGGTGCAGTCACGCAGAGTTCAGGATCTTGGTATGGTGCAGTTGGTGCATATTCATTGGTTTGGGCATTGAGGGATGTCATGGGGAGCCCACATCCCATGCATCATTGAGCTGGCTATTTCACATTTGCACCCATGCATACTGCTGATCCATCTGGGTGAGAACAACTTAGTCAAGACTTTGGGGCTCCAAATGGTCAGAAGAATAATCATAGACCTTCAAGAAGTATGATGCCTATTATCGGACATAATGTTGCTTTGTACTAAACTGCCAAGACGGGCCTTGCCTGGAGCAATGAGTGAGTGAACAGGTTGTTTTTTTTTAAGGGACTGGACTCCATGGGGGCTTTGTCCACTACACATGGTCATATTAGGTTTGAATTACCACATCTATACATGGGTGATGGGGTACACCTTCCCCCCACAGGCTGTGATCTGTATCTGGAATCCATCATGCAACACCTTAAGTGAGTCACTCAGGAGGAGAGGAGATGCCAAGCTAGGTTGGCCCCCTCCTGTAGTGGGACATAGGTTCCCCACTGTGGATAAAGATAGTTCATTTAATCAATTTAATGATGATGATAATAATAATAATAATAATAATAATAATAATAATATTTTTATTTTTATGCCGCCTCTCTGCAGCACAATCAAGGTGGCATACAGCAGATTAAAACAATATTACAAGTTAAAACAGTCAAACAACCCCTTCCGTAACCCACCCACCCCTTAAAGATATATTTTTAATTAAAAATTAATTAAACAATTATTGTGATTTGCAATGGATGATTGATTTATGATGACAGTTTGTGATGTATGGGCTTATTAACAAATTTGATTGAATTACAGGTGATGACCACCGAATGATTTATGGCATAATTTATGACTTGATTTATGACCTGAGTACTGACACATGGGAGATTTATGGTATGATTTATGGTCTTAAACGTATGCCATGATTTATGGTTTTGAATTGACAGTGTGAGTTAGGTTAAGGGCACAAATACATATGGCAAATGAATAGCAAGCAAAATGATTGATTTATGGCATCAGACCATGATTTATGACCCCTGTACATAAATAAAGTTGTGGCTAATTATTGCCACTAAAGGCAAACAGGTTCCTTTTGTGCCAGTGCAAAAAATGGCATACCTATAGTCAAGCGATAAAGACAGAATCCACCCAAATTCTCAAATAAGATTTTTTAAAAAAATCTGCCAACAAATACAAAGCAATGTCCCACAGACTGGAAATGCTCATTCCATGAATGAGTGACCAATAGAGGGGATACCATATTTGTTATATTATTTTTATAAATATTCTGTCTTTTAATGAATTTTAAATGGTTTTAAGTCTATAGCTTGTTTAATTGTTTTTATACACATTCACTCACTCACTCACTCACTCATTGAATGTTTAATGTTTTTAATCTATGCTGCTTTTAATAATTTGTAAGCCAACTTTAGTCTCATTGTTAGCAAAAAGGTGAAATACAACCAAACAATACCAAAAAAGTAAATATTTTATAACAAATATTTTTACCATATATGCAGCAAGAAATGTGAACTTTCCAAACTGGGTTCAGAAATCAAAGAGGTATTAAAGATCATACTGTAAACATAACATGGCAAATGGAATGCATCACAGAATTTCAGAAGAAAAATGAACCTGTGCTTTATATATTATGGCAAAGCCTTTGTGAAGATCATGAAAAACTATGGCTCATTCTACAAGAAATGGGAATGCCACAACATTTGATCATTCTGTTTTGGAACCTGGACTCTGGACACAACATAGAGACAGGATTAATTCCACTTGGCAAGGGAGTCGAATAGAACATGTATCAAAAATGGGGTTAAACTCAGAGAAAGAGGTGTGAAAACTGGAAGAAGAAATGATATATTTTGCAGATGATGCAATACAACTAGCAGAATAGCAAAGACTTGGAGCAACTACTGATAAAAGTTAAGGAAGAAAGTGCAAAAGCAGAGTTAAGCTGAATATTAAGAAATCCAAAATAACAACCACACCAAATTGGAAGGGCAGCTAAGAAGGAACTAGATGACATCCTCAAGTATAAAACTATATAACAGAGGGCCTTTGCAGACTGCTAGAAATAGTGCAAATTGAGTCCACTTTAAGGGTTAGGGTTAGGGTTAGGGTTAGGGAATCATGGGAACTGTATTTTATTGTGGCACCAGAGCTCTCTGATAGAGAAGGCTCAATGTCTCAGAAAAAAAGCAATTCCCATGATACCCTAGCACTAACACTAACCCTTAAAGTAGAATCAATTTGCATTATTTCTGGCAGTCTGCAAAGGCCCTGAATTCCAAAATCAGCATCATCCAATCGCAAGCTGGGTACTCGTTTGACTGACCTACAAAAGGATGGAAAGCTAATGGGCTATGTAGATGGTCAAAAAAGGGGGGGTTGAGGGTGACTTGTAGGTGTGGCCTTTAGATTACGCATGCCTAAAAGTTGCCAGGAAAGGGCCCTCTAGCAATCGCATGCTGAGAAAAGCCGCTCCAAAAAGGAGCCACTTTTTTCCGCTTCTTCCTGAGAAGTGCGCACCTTCACAGGTGCGTCTGTATGCAGCAATGGAGGGGCAATAGAAAAAGAGCACCCGAGATTTAAAATGCCCATATAAATGCACCTGCACATGGGTGGTGCATTCTGATTCACTCATTGCGAGCATGTGCCCTATGAAAAAAAGTTCAATTTAAAGGTGTAGATGCACTGCCGCAGGTTCACCTGCCTATGAGCTCTAATCCTAACCCTAATTTTTACAGTACGCATGCACCTGAGCAACTATTGGGATGCTGAAAGTGTTGCTGCCAATGTTTCACTGTGAGAAAGTGATAAGGGGAAAGTTTCACTTTTAAGCTGGACCCCCACGTGCATTCCAGTGCCATTTTCCCAGCAGTGCTGTGTAGCTTCAGAGCTCCATAGCAGCACTCCTTCAGTGCTCGTCTTGTACAATGGGCCGAATGGCTGACCCATCCACAGTACAGCAGCAACTGAGTATGACAGGGAGGGCGAGAAAAGGGCAGGTCCTGGACAATTCATGTAGCTGATCCATCAGGTCCAGGATGCACGCAGTAAAGTCATTCCCAGTTATTATAAGAAATGCCTTCCATTGCATGTACACTTGCACTCAAAAGGCATAGCAGTTTGTATGGCTTTTGTGAAGTTTTCTGTGGAGGTGTGCAAGTGTTCAGAAGACTTGCACACAGCTTTTGCATCCTGGCATGCTTGGGGTGGGTGGGTTCATGGAGGAACGTGAGTCTGTGTGTCCTGTTGACCATGTCCCTTGCATGACCACCAGCTGCATGTATCCAGTCTGTCCACACATACCTCCCTAGCATGTACTTCCCCCTCACCCTTGATCTCTGTGGGACATGTTTTGTGTGTAAACTGTGCCCTGTGCCATATATGTCCCATAGAACGATAAGTGGGATGAGAGACAAAAGGAGAAACAACTAATTCCAGAGCTGCAAAGCCACCGGCATCCTGCTTGGCTAAGATCAGACAGAAGAGGGTGCATCGCTCAGCACCCGCAACAACTACTGCTGCCCTGCATCACTTCATGGAATGCAGTGGAGACCAAATGACTCCTGGAACAGCTCATGGAATGTTCCTATCAGCTGGAGAAATGTTCCTATCAGCTCAGGTCACTAAAATGAGTATCCAACTGTTGGGGGGCAATGAGTTTACAGTTGTAAACTGCTTAGGCACCCCATAGTGCAGTATGAAGTGGTATATAAATGAAGCTGCTTTGCTTTTGCTTTGCAGGGAGAGGCAGGCAGAGCAGTGAAGGCAGTTGCTAGAGAGATCCGTCCAGCAGCAGGAGAAGCTAAATGTCACCCTGGAAATGCAGACTGCTCTGCTGGGCCAGCTGGTGCAAATCATAAAGGGGGCCCACAAGGGCATTGGTGGCAGAGGGGATGGTGTGCAGGAGGGTGGAAGAAGGAAGGGCAGCCCCCTGGCCTTGGACGAGGGGGCTGTGGAGCTGGGCAGAGGAAGGGGGCCAGCTGCCCAGCCTTGGAGGAGGGGCTTGCTATGGAGGTGCAGATACCTGATCAATTCCACATCCACAAACTGTCCTCTGATCCAATGTCCTCTGAAGGATGGCAGAGAAGGTATCCTTTTGGTTGATGAACTCATTCCTCCACACCAAGGATAGCACGGTCAGAAAGTGGCACCCGTCTACAGCACCCACTACTTGGGGAAGCCAAGGTCAACGAATCCTTACATGATCTGTGAGCGACAAGAAGGGGAAGCAGCAGAGGATTAATGAAAAAAGTCAGGACACTTACCAACTCATGATGTAATTGGCACAGGTGCTCAGGGATAGCGAAGTTAACAGTGTATTCTATACAGTAAATGCCATATTGTATGCCAGCTCATGAAGTTTTCTGCACAGGAGGGGAAAGGGACAAGTGTGTGTGAGGTTCCTTATCAGAGCAGCATCTCCCAGGTACACTGTCTTTGTCAGCAGTAGCTTCCCCATGCTGAGGGTGAACTCCACCAACACTTCCCCCACAGTTGTAAGGCCAATCCCAAACTGCTCTGACATCTGTTTATAGCTGGCTTTGTGGGCAAGTACTCAGATGGCTATGGCGACCCTTTTCTCCACTGGGATGGATTTCCTCATGATGTCTGACCGCTTCATTTCTGGACATAGTATTTCCACTAGCCTGTGGAAGAGGGCACGAGACATTCATAAACACATTCTCCATTGCTCATAAAACCAGATGTATGTGACGAACCCATCCCACCAGTTGGTGCTTCTGGGGAACATCCACCAGCAGAGTAGTCTACCCCTACCCCATCCCTACCCACCCCTCCCCATCCCTAATGCACCTTCCCCTCCCCTCCCCTTCCCCTTGTACATATTTCCACCCTCCCCCTCCCCTTCTTCCCCTGTTGTACATACCCCCCATTTGTAGATAGTCCCCTCCCCTTCCCCCTATTTGTTAATCTCTGTAAATAGTTGATTGATTGTACTTTTATTGAATTTTTTTTAAAAAAAAAACAACAACAAAAAACTATGCCACAATCTGCTCACATACTCAGGTCTGGCAAAACCTGTATTTTGTGAATAAAAACTTTTTATTTCTAAAGCTTGTGACGTTTTATGTGCAGGTAGGTGCGTTCAATGCAGGATCTCTGCAAGGAACCAATGAGCAGCATCTGAGCGGGGGGTGGGGGTGGCAAACAGTGAGGTGGGCATATTGGGGGGTGGCAATCAGTGAGATGGGCATAGTGGGGAGTAGTTGGTGGTGTCTGCCTTGGTACTTAGTGGTGATCTTCACAACATCTCCTTCCCCCTTTACTTGATCTCTGCCTTTGGGGGTGCTGAGAGGGCAGTGGCACTGCCACATCACTGCTGAAAGGTCTGGCAGAGTTGTCTACAGGGCGCTGCTCAATGATTTGCATAGCAACCTCCACCTCGATGGGTGGAGAGCTCTCCCTCCTCCCTCTGCCCAGGCCAGAAGGCCCCTTCTGCACAGGTAGAGAGCTCTCCCTCCTGCCTCTAGCCAGCCCAGAAGGCCCCTCCTGCACAGGTGGAGAGTGACCCCTCCTGCCTCTGCCCAGGCAAGAAGGCCCCTCCTGCACAGGTAGAGAGCTCTCCCTCCTGCCTCTAGCCAGCCCAGAAGGCCCCTCCTGCACAGGTGGAGAGTGACCCCTCCTGCCTCTAGCCAAGCCAGAAGGCCCCTCCTGCTGGGACAGGGGGATGCCTCTCTCTCTTCCACCCTCCTCCACACCTTCCCCTCTGTCACCAATGACCCTCTGGGGCCCCGTTATGGCAGCCACAAGCCGGCCCAGCAGAGCAGTCTGCACTTGTAGGGAGTCAGCGACACAGCGGTGCTCATGGGCGATGCACTCCAGATGCTGGAGGGATCTCTATTGGGACTCCCTCTGGTGCTTTGCCTCGCTCAACCTCAGCTGATGGGAACTTTCAGTGAGATAATAGGCACGTTCCCTGAGTCATTCCTCCTGTTCTAGGAGTTTGTCCGTATGTTCAGTGCTCCGTTCCATGAACTGATGCAGGGCAGTAGTAGTTGCTGCGGCTGCTGTGTGATGTGCCCTTTTCCCTCTGATGTCTGCCAGGTGAGTTGCCGGTGGCATTGCAGCTCTGGCATTAGCTGTTTCATCCTCCTCCTCTCTCTCTCATGCTACTTCTCATTCTAGGGACATATATGGCAGAGGCCACCATTTGCACACAGAACATCTCCCATGCATATCGAGGGGAGGGGAGAGATGCATGCCAGGGAGGTTTGTGTAGGCAAACTGGATACATGCAGGTGGTGGTCCTGTGAGGGACATGGTGAATGGGACACACAGACAAACGTTCCTCCATGCCCCCCCCACATGCTAGGGTGCAAAAGCAGCATGTGGGGGGATTCTGCAAACCTGCGAACCTACACAAAAAAGTCACAAAAGCCATACAAATTGCTTTGCTTTTTGGGGTGCATGCGTACATGTGATGAAATGCATTTATTGTCATAACAGCAAATTTACTGTGTGCAGCCTGGACCTGCTGTATCAGCTGGGTGAATTTTCCAGGATGTGCCCTCTCCTTGCCCTCACGGTCATCGTCGCTTATCGCTGTACTTGTGCATGGGACAGGTGAGTGGTCACGGTGGCTATTGATCCTGGAAGATACAGTGGTCCACTCTGAAACACGAGATGGTGGTCTGTTGGTGGAAGATGTAGAGGCACGGGATTGTGGTCTTATGGTGGAGATGTCCATAGCCCTCTGACTGCAGGATGTCTCATCTGAGTCAGGGTGTTCCCCCTGTTCATGTAAATGACAAGAGACGAAGTCATTTCTGCCCTCTGCCCATCCTAGTGCTGTCCCCTGCACCCCTTCCCAGGGTCCCTGGCACATCTTACCTGGACAGGCCATCATAAGGTCCTGGACACATTCTCTCTCTGACATCTCCGCCACAGTTTCCACTCTGGCTGGCTGGCCCAATGAGACCCAAACAACTTCACTGCTGGTACATATTCTACTGAGCCGTATGCTACCATCCCTGGTGAAGAAGGCATGGAGTTATTTGTAGAAGGGCATGATGGAGGGACCCCATCTGCTTTTGGCCTTGTGATCCCTAAACTTCTTGTAATCTACCCTAGGTTTTTGGTCTTCTGATGACACTTCCCAAGTGCGTTGGTGGCTCTTCACCCTCATGGCTTCTGCCAACTCCTTAAATGTATCGGTATTCAAGGAAGAATTTCTCAATATGTCCAGATATGAGGTCAGCTATCTCTGCATGGGACCATGACGTCCCTCTCCCTTTCGGCTCTCCACTTGTGGATGGCTCTGCCATTGTTCCCGCTGTGGACAAGAGGAGCCCCGAAGTGGACAGCTGTGGAGGTCAGCAGCTACAAAGGTCCACTGCAAAAATGGTGCTGGAATGTGTGTGGGGGTCCAGCCTAAAAGTGAAACTTTCTCTTTATCACTTTCACACAATGTAACATCCAGTAGCAACAGTTTCACCTCCCCACTCTGGTGCATGCTCACTGTGAAAATTAGGGTTAGGGCTAGGATTCTTATGCACGCGCACCTGTGGCAATGTACAGGATGCATGCTGTCGATGGGCGACTCACAATACAGCGCACCTGTACTGGTGCCTGCACAAGGGTGGGTTTGCCCTTTTTCCCACTGCCCCTCCATCACTGTTTTCAGAAGAAGCGGAAAAATTGGGCTCCTTTTTGGAGTGCCCTTTCAGAGGAAGAGGCAGGTAGGGTGCGCTTTTGGCTGTGCATCGTCTAAAGACCACACCTGTCAGTCACCCTCAATTCATCCCCTTTTCCCCATCTGCATAGCCCCAAAGTCTATTTGATTAAACAAATATGTGAATATGTGCATTCATGGTGGAAATTTAAAAACCCACAGCTGCTGCAGTTGTGTGGCCTGACATAAACTGATACAACAAAACCATGCACACAGTAAAGACCATGCCTTCAGGTCACCCTCAAAACAACTCTTTTGGCCCGTCTGCATCCCCCCATAGCTGGTCATGTTAGACTGTGACCATAATCTTTGGGCCTCTACAGACCAGCCCAAAGGCCTGGCCTGGAGGCAGAGATGGGACAGGGCAGCCGCCCACCATCTACCCCAACCCCACATCGATGGTGTCCTGATGCCATGTGCTCTTACGCATGGTGTGCGGCATCACAACACCCTTCTGGCACACCATCCTGACATGCTACACTGGAAAGGTAGACAAAGAGCTGCATGCTGGCTTTTAGGGCGCCCTTTTGCCACCCCTAAAAGGAGCGGCATTTTGCTTCTCTTTCAGGGTGGCAGAAGGGAGGATCGGGGCTGTGGTGTAGGGTAGCTATGGCCCCGATCCGTCGCTTCCCAGGGTAGCTCTTTGCTGCCTGTCTGCAGCCCCCCTTAGATATTTTCAAAAAATGAAATTATACATATTTAGGATTAATTATTCCCATTTAAAGAATATCAAAGCTGAGCTCTGATATGTGGCCTTGTATACTTTTTTATCTATCTAGGTTGATCGCTACATTAGATGACAGAATGGGCACATGCCAGTACATAACATACACAGAGGTTATTTTAGCACAGTAATAGCAAACTTAGAAATTTAGGGTTTCTACAGATGGGCGGCCATGGGCCGCCCCGAGAAGCCATAGATCCAATCTTTTTCTGGCCTTGAAGGACTGCTAAAATAGCGCTCTTTCCGCAAGGCGCAGAAAGGGCACTGCAAGAGGTGGCGTGCACCTCCTCAGCACCTCTTCCGGCTCAGCGTGTCTGGACACTGAGCTGGAAGGACGTCATCAGAGTGCCCGTCGTGTGCAATGACAGACACTCCAATGATGTCCTCAGGAAGAGTTGGGGCGCCCGGTGTCCGGCTGCCCCTCCCCTTCCTGGGATTGAAGATGGCACTTTTCGCCCTCTGCATCCCGCCCTTAGTATACTTTTTTTTTGAAAATTCCTTTCTCATCTGCATTTAACATACTGTAGATTTAATGTTCTGTGAACTGCAATGTTCATCATCTACAGCATGTACATTATTTTATTTAAAAGGATTCTATGTTTGTGTATAAAAAATATTTTGTAAAATGTTCAGCTTTGTTGTGGCTCATCCCTGAAAGTGAGACTAATTTTGTTTTTAAGCTGTGGAGAAAAGCCAACCTATAATTTGCATGCTAATTGCTCTATTCTCTAGTCAAAGAATCTATAAACTGCTTCCAGTTCAGTTAACCTATTCTTCTCTTGATGAAAGACATGTCACATGTTTTGAAAGACTTTCAAGAACAGTTATGCAGGCTGCCCTCCCACCCAAGAGAAGTGAAATTAATGTATTATTTAAACGTTCCACTTTCTTTAAAGAAATTGTTGTGTTTCATGGTTAGATTAGGAGCCATTTGAGCTTCATTCAAGATTAAAAATAATTGCATATCACTTAAGCTAAGTTTGAGCTTTAAAATGAGGATGTTGATACAGAAAAGGGAATTTTGCTACAATCATGATCAACAGAAAGATCAGGAAACATGCCTCTCCCCACAGGGCATTAATTATGGAGGAATTTCAATACCACCAAATGTGGCAATAGCCACTAGCATGGCACAGCTTTAATAATGACTAGACTAATTCATGGAGGGTAGATCTTTTAAGTGGTATAAGGCAAAATAATTAATAGTTAAACTTCCATATTCAGGGCAATGAAAACTACACCAGGGGTAGGCAACCTTTCCCTTTTAAGGGCCGAGGGACTTCAGCTCCGAGAAGCCTCAGCCATGTTGGCCAATAGTCCCATGTTGGCCAATAGTTCCTGGGATTCTGGGAGCTGAAGTCCCTCGGCCCTTAAATGGGACAGGTTGCCTACCCCTGCTCTACACGTTCCCTTGAAGCCAGCATAGTGCAGTGACATGGGTATTGCAATATGACTTCTGGAGAACAGCATTTGAATCCCTACATTGGCATGAAGTACACTGGGTAAACATGGGCAAGTCATACTGTCTCAGCCGCAGAGGACAGCAATGGTAACCTCCTTCTAAAGAAACTTGCCAAGGAAGTCCTGTGGAAGGGTCACCATCAATCGGGAATGACTTGAAGGCACACAACAACATCATCAACATCATCATCATCAACAACAAGCCTCTTATATCATCTGCTGATGGAAACATACAGGGGGTGGCTTCTCAGATTGCTTTCCAAGCCTGCCAAAGGAATTTGGCTATCCATTGCTAGAAACACAATGAATGGATGGAACTCTGGTTTAAAACAAGCATTAATTCTGTTCAAACGTTTGATTGCTACAAATAATGTATGTTGGAGAAATTAATGAGTTTTCTACAGACCCATAATCAAATGAGGGTCAAATCCATGGGTTTATTACCTCACCTGGAATACCAGTTCTTCCTGAATTAACATTAACATTTTTTCAAAAATAAAGCATTTTAGTATATGTAATGTGACAGATTTTCTTTAAAGTCAGAGAGATTGTTCTAGAATAGAAAGACTGCTGGTTTAAAATATTAATAGTGTCATGTGATTCCTTCTCCCAGCCAGATAAATTTGATCATATTCCAAACCACATCCACCTGACCAATTCATCTCCATGCCGTTCATGTTTGATCCTGAAACAGTCCTGTTTTAGGGAGACTGCAGATGGGCAGCACAGAGCCGCTCCGGGAAGTGGTGAATCAGAGCCACAGCAACCCCACACCATGGCCCCAATCCTCTTTTTTGCCACCCCGGAAAGAGTGGCAAAATGCTGCTCCTCTCATGGGTGGCAAAAGGCCGCCCTAAGAGCCGGTGCAGTGCATCAGAACACTGCGCTGGAAGGGCATCCTGATGCCACACGCCATGCGTAACAGCATGTGGCATCAGGACAGTGTCGGCTTTGGGTTGGGGTAGCCAGCGTGTGGCTACCCTGCCCCAACTGTGCCTCCAGGCCCGCCTTTTGGGCCAGTCTGCAGAGGCCCTTAGTTATTATGACAGTATGCACAACAGAATTCATTATGGGGATACAGAATTACAAAGTGAAGCTGTTAAATAGGAAAAAGTTTCCAAACTTTTAAAATGAAAAAAATTGAATGAAGAACAGAAAAAAAGCACTCTGCAGAGTTATCACATATGCCTAACATAAAAGTATTAAAATGTTCACCTTTATCAGACCTGGGTTTTCAGCGGGAGCAGACAGGTAGACATCTGTAGTGGGAAAAGAAGAGAAAAATATTATAAATGTGTGTAGTAGGAGGCTAAACTTACAAGTGGGAAAACAGTTAATTTTGAGTTGCAGGCCCTGATCAGGATATTCTGTATTCACCAATGGGTTTTGCAACTCAAAATCAAGCCATGCGTAACAATAACAATAACAATAACATTAATTTATTTTTATCCCACTCCTCTGCATAATGCAACCGGGGTAGCTTACAACTTTAAAATATACATCCATATCCCACAATCCCCCCCTTAAAATACCATTAAATAATGATGATTAAAAAACATTGAAAATAATAACAAAAAAACAAAGAAACAAATAACAATAGGTACAGCCGAATCAGGGATGAGCAGGATGATTGTCCTTTGATAGTCGGGATATCTATTTGGGAAAGGCCTGCTAGAAGAGATCCATCTTAACAGCCTTAGAGTACAACAAGTGTAGTAATATCTTGGAGTACGATAAGTGTAGCTCACAACAGTACTGCTGGGCAAATCTATTTCTCCTCCAGCTACTGTGTGGAATGAAGCTAAATTGAGAAGGAACAGGGAAATCCTGTGTGTGTGTAGGGGGGGGGGAGAGAGAGAGAAAGAGAGAGAGAGATGATGTCATAGCCCCAGATAATGAAAAAGGCCTGAGCTTGCAATCCTATGACCTCTGATTCAACGACAACAGTCATGAGTTGGTCTGAAGTATGGTTGTCATAACCAAGTCCTCAAACTTGAGTAATATAGGGCCTCTGTAGACTGGTCCAAAGGGCCAGCCTTGAGACAGAGATGGGGAGGGGCAGCCGCATGCCGGCTGCCCCAACCCCAGTCCAACAATGGCCTGACACCACGTGCCATTACGCATGGTGAGTGGCATCAGGACATCCTTCTGGCACAGCATCCTGATGCACTGTGGTGGAAGGAGTGAGAAAGAGCCACGTGCTGGCTCTTAGAACGCCCTTTTGTCACCCCTAAGAGGAACGGCATTTTGCCACTCTTTTCTGGGTGGCAGAAGAGAGGATCGGGGCTGCAGCATGCAGTAGCCATGGCCCCAATCCTCCACTTCCCGCAGCGGCCTACAGCTGCCCATCTGCAGCCCCCCATAGTTTGCATGGGGGGAAGCAGACGGGTAGCACGGGGCCGCCCCAGGAAGCTGGGTTGTGGGGCCAAGGTATCCGCACACCTCGGCCCCACGGCGCAGCTTCACCACCCCTGGAAGGAGTGCTAAAATAGCGCTCCTTCCACAAATCGCTGAAGGTGTGCCACAAAAGGCTGCCGGCGCACCTTCGGTGACTCTTCCGCTGCAGCGCGTACGGACACTGCAGTGGGAAGTCATCCTCAGAGCGCTGGCCGTGTGGAGGGCTGGCTACTCAGAGGATGTTTTGGGGAAGGGGCTGGGGCACCCAGCGTGTGGCTGCCCCTCCCCTTCCTTGCTCTGAAGATGGTGCTTTGCGCCGTCTGCTTAGCCCCATAGTTTTGTCTTTCTGAAAATATACCATTTCTTTATTATTTTAAACCACTTACCAAAATTCTAATCTGTGGGCTGCAATTTGTGTTTCCTAGGGTGTTAATTCTTTTAAAGGGAAACAAAAAATATGCAAGTATGAGTTAGGGGCTATGCAGATGGGCAGGAAAAGGTGACCTGGAGTGCCTTTTGCCTAAGCTGCAGCAATCGCACTGCCTGCCCTGAGGATGCCCTAAATGAGGATGGAGCAACCACACTGGGGGGAGTCAATTCAGCTTTTCCAAGACTGTATTGAAGCCCCAGCAACCACACTGCCATCACCAAGGATGCCGCAAAGGGAGACAGAGCAATCGCATGGGCCGGCAGTGGCTGCTTTATTTATTTATTTATTTATTTATTTATTGTTATCTTAAAGGCATGCACATGTGCACAAGAACACATCTCTGCACACCTGCAAACCTGCGCAGCATCTGTCATAAGCTATTATACAGGCTGTCACTCTCTGTACAAAGGTGACTGAAGTTTGGCATCCCTGAGCACCTGCACAGGACCTGTTATATATGCACAGATCATGCAAGGATTCATTGGCCTCTGCTTCCCCCCAAGGAGTGGGTGCAATAGACAGTTGTCACTGTCTGATTGTGCCACCCTTGGTGCAAAGGAACAAGTTTGTGAACTGAAAAGACACCTACCCTGTCATCCCCCACAAAACATGTCCCACACAGATCAGGGAGGAGGGGAGAGGTACATGCAAGGGAGGTTTGTGTGGACAGACTTGATATGTGCAGCTGGTGATCATTCAAGGGACATGGTCAACAGGACACATGGACAAATGTTACTTCAGGAGCTCCCCCCCAATCATGCCAGGAAGTGGTATGCAGGTCTTATGCACACCTGCACACCTGTACAGAAGAGGTGTGCATAAGACCTGCATACCACTTCCTGGCATGACCAAAGACTCACCAAAGACTCTTTCATGCAAATTGCTGTACATGCTGACAGCAAGCGTACATGCAACAGAATTCATTTATTGTCATAACAGAGAACAGTTGCTAAGGCGCATGCGTAGGGTTACAATTAGGGTTAAGGTTAGGGTTAATATTCAAGTGCACCTGCGCCAGTGCATCCACACCTGGAAGCATAGGGCACTTTAAATTAAAGCCTGCATCATAGGGCACATGCTCTGGATCACCGAGTCAATTTCTGCCACATGTGCATGTATAGTCATTTTCTGGTGCATTGGTCTCACTTCATATATAAACACATGCAAAGATGCGCATCTTTGCCGAAGGAGTGAAAAAAAGTGGCTCCTTTTTGAAGCGGCTTTTTTCGGCATATGACAGCTTGAGGGCACTTTTCTGGTGACTTTTATGCATGCGTCTGCTAAAAGCCACACCTATAAGTCACCCTCAAAGCACCTCTTTTTGCCCGTTTGCATAGCTCCTTAAACTTGTTAGAGTTCAGCTTTCGCCAGCAGAAACAGCAAAAGTGTGGGTCAGACTATTTCTTCTAAATCTGCCTTCTGAAAGAATAAAGACTTACTCCAAAAAACAACATATATTCAGTTTGTAGTTGAAAAAACAAATAATAATGACTTTATAAATAAATACATAATAAACTAAATCCTGTGCTAATTGGTGATGGTTTGAGTATAGCAGGAAGCAGGAAGTGTTAACCTCACTCAGAGGGGCCTCTATAGATGTCTTAGAGGCAGGGAAGGGGAGAGGCAGCCAGCCACCAGCCACCCCAACCCTTTCCCGAGGACGTCATTGCAGCACCCACCATTGCGCATGGCGAGCGTTCCGATGACGCCCTTCTGTTTCAGCGTCCAGACACTCTGCAATGGAAGAGCTGCCAAAGAGGTGCACACCTCCTCTTCTGGCACCCTTTCCACACCTTGAGTAAGGAGCGCTATTTTAGCGCTCCTTCCAGGGCCAGAAAAAGGGGCAGCCTCAGCCCCAATCCACCACTTCTCAGGGCAGCCCATGGCTGCCCGTCTGCATTCCCCCAGAGGAGACTATGGGCTTCTACAGAAAGGCGGCCGTGGGCCACTCCGAGAAGCCGAGGATTGAGGCTGAGGCTGCCCCATGCCTTGGCCCCAATCCACCTTTTTGGCGACTGGGAAAGGAGCGCCAAAATAGCGCTCCTTTCCTAAGCCTCGGAAAGGGTGCTGCAAGAGCCACCATGTGGCTATTTTGCACCTCTTCCAGTACAGCGTGTAAAAATGCTGTGCCAGAAGGATGTCATCAGAGTGCTCGACGTGTGCAATGATGGGTGCTCCAATGCCGTCCTCGGGAAGGGGTTGGGGTGTCTGGCATCCAGCTTCTCCTCCCCTTCCTTGGCTCCAAGACAGCGCTTTGCACCATCTGCAGAGCCCCTATCTGAGAATGAGATAAGATTATTTAGAATTTTGAGCAAAGCAAAGCAGCTTCATTTATATACCGCTTCATATCACACTATGGGATGTCTAAGCAGTTTACAACTGTAAGCTCATTGCCACCCAACATCTGGGTACTCATTTTAGTGACCTCGAAAGGATGCAGGCCTGGCTAGTATTGAAGTCTCAACCTTGTGGTTATGAGTGAGTGGCTGCAGTACAGGCATTTAACCAATGCACCAGCAGGGCTTCACATGCTCTGGATCAGAGAGAGTCTGTTAAACAGCCTCCAAGAGTAAAGGCCTCAGCAGACGACTAATAAAGTCGTCTCCGAGGCAAGGAAGAGGAGGGGCAGCTGGACGAGCGGCGCCCCTTCCTCCTCCCGAGGTTGCACTCGGAGCTGCCGGCCCTCTGCATGGCTGGCGCTCCGGGGGCAACCTCCCTCCGCAGCGTCCTCACACGCTGCGGTGGAAAAGCCAGGGAAAGTGCGCCCGACATGTTTAGGGCGCACTTTCCCTGACTTCTGAAAGGAGCGCCAATTTAGCGCTCCTTTCAGGGATGGCACCGGTGCGCCGCGGTGCGGCTGCCGTGGTCCCGCGGCGCACTGTCCCAGGGCGTCCCGGACGCCCTGGTCTGCTTCCCCCCTAAGTGACCAAATTCACATATTTAGATAGAATGAGATAGATAGAGGGAAGTCCCTGTCTATCTAAGGAGGGAAAGAAGAATGTAATACATAAATTTTCCAACATAATCTCAACAGTAAGCCACAGTCTATTATGATAAACTCTTTTAAGTCCTCCTAGTTCATCCTTTCTCTCTAGTAACAGTCAGTTCATTTCTCAAGAATACCCGGGCAAATAAAATGCAACTAGAAATCTACTAGGATGATTAACATTGCCATGCCAAGTCCATTGCAGCAAATACAACAGAATCCATGGCACTTTACATATTAATAATTCTATTGTAGCATTTTATTCTGCTTTATCTTGCTATTTATTTTTCTCCTCCCACTTTCATTCCTACGTTCACTTTTATTACTTTCTTCCCTTTTTTGCTGGTAGGTTAGACTTCTGCTTCCTGCAAACAGGCTAGGGTCACCCCACCCTGCCAAATTACATTTATCTGGGGACTGGGAGAGAATCACTTTAAATCTCAATGACACTGTGAGATTTCACTCAACACAAAACACTGTCCTGGGCTCAGAAAGAGAGAAGAGGCAGGTACAGCTTCATCAGGCCTAGGCCCAGCAGCAGATGAAAAGCCCTCCCTCCATCTCAACAGCCACTGTCCTGGCCTTGAAAGGAGACTATATACAGTAGTATCTTCTAGATTTAGGGGGGATGCAGACCAGGGCATCGGGGACGCCTTGGTCTGGAGCGCTGCGGGACCGCAGCACCGCACCGTGGCACTCCTGTGGCGACCCTAAAAGGAGCTCCAAATTGGCGCTCCTTTTAGAAGACAGGGAAAGTGCGCCCTAAATGTGTAGGGCGCACTTTCCCTGTCTTTTCCGCTGCAGCGCATGTGGTCACTGCGGCGGGAGGTTGCCCCGGAAGCGCCGGCTGTGCGGAGGGACGGCAGCTCCCAGGGCAACCTCAGGAAGAGGAAGGAGCGCCACGCGTGCGGTGGCTCCTCCTCTTCCGGGTCTCACAGATTACTCTTTTAGTCGTCTGCCGAGGCCCTTAAATCCCACCTTCACCATCAGTCCCTTTTTCTTGTGTGTCATGTATTATTTAGATTGTAAGCCAGAGAGCAGGGAACTGTCAAATTAACAATTTGCTAGCAAATCTGAGAGTGTTTGTGTCTGAAGAGCACGGTATAAATGCTCTACATAAATAAATACATAATAAGCTTATTTCTCACCAAACAATATGGTTACACTTACATTGTCAGTGATATATTCAAGTCAAGTGAGAACTGATGACAGGTTGAGGTCCCCGCACAGGCAGGAAAAGCTTAAGTGGCAAATTAGGAGGCAAGTTCCAACTGGCAAAAACTTCTCCAGAGAAGAAGAGAGTGTGGGGGGAAGCAGATGGCGCAAAGCACCATCTTCAGAGCAAGGAAGGGGAGGGGCAGCCACACACTGGGTGCCCCAACCCCTTCCCCAAAACGTCCTCAGAGCTGCTGGCCCTCCGCACGGCCGATGCTCCAAGGATGACCTCCCGCTGCAGCGTCCGTACACGCTGCAGTGGAAGAGTCGGCGAAGGTGCGCTGGCAGCCTTTTGCGGCGCACCTTCGGTGATTTGTGGAAGGAGTACTATTTTAGCGCTCCTTCCAGGGGCGGCGAAGCTGCACCACGGGGCCGAGGTGTGCGGATACCTCGACCCCGCGGCGCAGCTTCCTGGGGTGGCCCCGTGCCATCCGTCTGCTTCCCCCGTGAGGTCATCCACATGTGCCCCAAAATGCTACTCCTCACAGAAATATCAGACAACAGAAACAGTCAGAAAGTTGGTTGTGCAGTGGGCGTCCTGAGAAATAAAATATGACTCAGCTGCTTAAGAAAATCTTTAATGGACACCGAACCTCTAAAAACCTTCTGAAACCTAAAAACTGTTGGGATATGGATGGGATATACAGTCAAAGGTGAAATGTAGAGATGTGTGTGTGGAAATTTCCTCATGAGAATAACATCTAGGGAAACAAAGGGGGGAAGCAGACGACTGCTTCCGGGACGCCGCCGGACGGAGTGCCGGCGGAGCAGAGCCTCTGCACCGCGGCGCTCCTGCGGCATCCCTAAAAGGAGCTCCAAATTGGCGCTCCTTTTAGATGTCAGGGAAAGTGCGCCCTAAAAGAGGCGGGCGTACTTTCCCTGACTCTTCCACCGCAGCGCATCCAGTTGCTGCTGCGGGAGGTTGCCCTGGAAGCGCCGGCCATGCGGAGGGCCGGCAGCTCCCAGGGCGACCTCAGGAAGAGGAAGGAGCGCCGCTCGTGTGGTGGCTCCTCCTTTTCCGGGCCTCCAAGACGGCTCAATAAGCCTTCTGCCGAGGCCCAAAGTGAATCAACACCAGATGGCCAACACAGACATAAACAATGTATTTTCCCAAAGGTAGAACACATGGACACAGACTTTGTTATGGGTAGCAAGTGATAACAATATGTAAACAATCGTTAGACTGGGAAAATAGTCATGTGGTGGATGATGGACAGCAAGAGGCTGGGTTAGTATACATCATACAGACATTATCCAATTAACATAAGGTTAACACCTAGAAGGTGGAATATGGGAAGGGCCTAGAGAAGCCTTTGTCTAGAATGTTATTGTTCAAGATGTGAGTGCGTGCCTGCCTGGAAGCAGTGGTTTTAACTGCGACCAGTGGAGATCCTAAGCTTTTGGGATTGTTAAAGATGTAATCTTTCATGGCTGAACTGGACAAGTTCATCACAATGGATTTTACTTAGGGCCTCAGCAGACGGCTAATAGGGCCATCTCCGAGACTTGGAAGAGGAGGGGCAGCCGCACACGCGGCATCCCTTCCTCTTCCTGAGGTCGTCCTCGGAGCTTCCGGCCCTCCGGCAGACGGCGCTCTGGGGATGACCTCCCTCCGCAGCGACCGGACGCACTGCGGAGGATAAGTCAGGGAAAGTGCACCCTACGCGTTTAGGGCGCACTTTCCCTGTCTTGTGGAAGGAGCGCTGATTTTGCACTCCTTCCAGGGATGCCGCAGGAGCGCCGCGGTCCGGCTGCCGAGGTCCCACGGTGCTCCGGACCAGGGTGTCCCCAATGCCCTGGTCTGCATCCCCCCTTAGTTATCTTATTTTACTTTTATATGCATTAATAAAACTATGTTTTTGGACTTTACAATGTGTCTTCTTGACTGAGAAAGACAGGATCCTGAAGAAGGGAAGCTGAGCCAGTTGATGGCAAGAGTTACAAAGTGGCTGTGGTTCACAGCAGCCAGCTTGTCCTGCAGATTCTTCTGGGTGCCAAAGAGCATCACTACAACACTCATCATCCACACACTGACAAAAACAACTGAAGAGAGACCCCTCTACTGGTGGTGAGATTAAAGCCTTGATCAGTTGCCTTCTTTCTGTGAATGAGAAGGGAGAAATAAAGACTATTTACAGGGGTTTGGTTTTAAAGCAAAAAAAAAAAAAAATCAGTAAGATTATGCAAAATTATAAATGGATGAAGAGGACGGTAATTTTTAAAGACAGAATAATTCTTAGTTTTTGATGAAAGTGCTTTAAGAATTTTTAAGTGGACTGAGTAAGGAAACCAGATCTCTGTGGGAAGGTGGATTGTTTGCTTTTAAAGAATATAAGAGTAAAAGTAATCAGATGGTGTTATTGATTATGGGAATTATGCTCTTTTATCTTGTGACCGTTTTGCAGGTCTCAGACCCAAATAGAACTCCTCTGAGCTCCCTCTACCAAGGGGGCAATTTCAGCCTATCTTTATTCCACTTTGTTAGCCTCTTCTTCCCCTTTTGTGAATATCCTTTGAATAGCTCACTAAGGGCTCACCCAAACTGGCACCACAGACAACCCGAAGTCGCAATTGCCAAATAAATCAGGAAGATAGTTAGCATATAATAAACTGAAAAAAGAAAAAGAAAAGAAAGCAATACTAAAGTTAGAAGAAGGAAATGATGAAATGACAGGCAATGTAAATATACAAAAAGATTTTCATCGCTAATATTCCTTTTTTATACAAATGCCAAAAATTTCTTTAGAGAAAGCTGATGAATATTTAGATAAGCATAACTTACAAATGATTAGAGAACATTACAGACAGATTATGAATTGTCCTATAACAGTAAAGGAGATTTGTGATGTTATTAAAAAGACTAATGTAGGAAAGATACCTGGGCCAGATGATTTGTCAGGTTATTATAAATAACATAATAATAGTAATAGTAATAATAGTAGTAGTAGTAATAATAATAATAATAATAATAATAATAATAATAATAATAATTTATTTATTTATTTATTTATATCCCGTCCCTCTGCAGAGCAATTGGGGTGGCTTACAACATTACAATTTCCATACATTAAACATTTTTAATTATATTTCCCACCTCTTCCTATCGATCGAGGTGGGATTACACAATTAAATGAATACAATATGCAAAATACAAACAATAAAATAGTGAAATCAAACAACAGTAATAAATTATAAGAGCATAGAATATTTTAGAAGGATATTGAAATTACAATTACGGGATGATATTATAAATGTGCTTGATATTATGAAATATTTAGGACAACATAATTAGAAGTAAGCTGCATTGACTTTCTTAGATACAGAAAAAGCCTTAACAACTTAAAGTGCACTATTCTATGTAGAGTGCTGGAATATATGATTTTGAAGATAATTTTATTAAATTGATTAAATTGATCTCTACCTCATAGAAAGCACCATTTGTTAATGAAAAACTGACAAAACATTCTGAGATTCAAAAGGGAGCAAAAGGCAGGGATGTCTGCTGTTCTCACTTTCATTATTTTGGTTTTTGAGGTATAGAGATATAAAGATTTGGTTCTTGAGGAATAGAGATACAAAGACAAGACAAAAGACTCTTGGAACTAAAGATTTTTAAAGAAATTTATAGGTTAAGGTAATTTGCTAATGATTTGGTGATAATTTTGGGGAAAAACTTTGGAAGGTATTGAAGTGTTAATGAAAAAATAAAATATTTCAGTGCATTGGGAGGATTTAAAATTAATGATTTTAAAAGATGTTAATGAGAAATATAGATGTAGAAAGTCAAGTTAATTTGATGCACAATACTGGTTTTAAAATTGGGAAGAAAATTTAATTAATTAATTAATTAATTAATTAGATTTTTATCTCTCCCTTCATTGGATTTATATCCCTCCCTGGGATTCAAGGTGGCTTACAATAAATGTAAAAGATCCATTAATTTCAAGTTTCCTTCTCTGGTCCACTACATGCTGCTATTCCCCTCCTACAGTAATGATGTTAGAACCATAAAGAATGAAAGCCTGGCCCAACTATTTTTGATAATAAAAAGGTAGCTGTTGATGATGTTCATTCCTAAGGGATAGGGATCAAATACTACTACTAAAATAATTGTCTAAATTTGAAAAGACACTGGTGTTGGTGTATGTTGGTATATGCATTGGACATTCCCAAATGTGGATATATTTGGATGTCTCCAAGTCAGATCTAGAAACTGTTGTATGTCATGTGTCAGTTTAAAAAGAATGTGCTTTTAGAATTGTCAGAATCAATAAAGCAAAGCTGTCTGTCCCTTGGGTCAAAAACAAAAGGCTATCTTGAGGGATATTTTACTTTCTAGATTTTTCTCCTAGTTTTTTGGTCACTTCCACATTTGCCAAGGTCCATTCAAATATTCGAAAATATATTCAGGCACGTCATCCAGATCACACAAACTGACAACACAAACTTAGGTATTAACATGACAAATATAAATTGTATCTTGTTTCCAAACAATTATGTTCAGACACAGAATGAAATTAAGAGGTCAATGGGGGGAAGCAGACCAGGGTGCCCGGGATGCTCTGGGATGGTGCACCGCGGGAACACGGCAGCCGCACCGCGGTGCACCGGCGGCATCCCTGAAAGGAGCGCTAAATTGGCGCTCCTTTCAGAAGTCAGGGAAAGTGCGCCCTAAACGCGTCGGGCTCACTTTCCCTGGCTTTTCCGCCGCAGCGTGTGTGGATGCTGCGGCGGGAGGTTGCCCCCGGAGCGCCGGCCGTGCGGAGGGCCGGCAGCTCTGAGGGCAACCTCGGGAGGAGGAAGGGGCTCCGAGCGTGCGGCTGCCCCTCCTCTTCCCTGCCTCAGATATGACCCTATTAGTCGTCTGCCGAGGCCCTATGTTAAGATGAGAGAAGTTAAATATGGGGAAAAATTTGGTGCTTAAGTATATAAAGTATTACAAGATTGGAGATTGGAACACAAAAATTGGAAGCAAAGAAGAATAAAAAAATAGTAGGCAAATTTGGATTAGGGAAAAGAAATGAAGCAGGTAAGCATTGGATAGTTTTTTGTGAAGCCAAAAACCTATTCATTGCAAACACATTTTTCATACAACCAGAAAGAAAGCTATACACATAGACATCACCAGATGGTCAACAAAAATTCAAATAGACTATATAACTGGAAGTAAAAGATGGCAAAACTCTATACTAGTGGTCAAGACTAGACCAGGTACCAACCATGGCACAGGTCACATATTACTGATAACAAAAATAAGACTAAGGGCCTTTGCAGACTTCCAGAAATAGTGCAAATTGAGTCCACTTTAACTGCCCTGACTCAGTGCTAGGGAATCATGGGAAGTGTAGTTTATTGTGGCACCAGAAGTCTCTGACAGAGAAGGCTCAATGTCTCAGAAAAAAAATACAGTTCCCATGATTCCCTAGCACTGAGCCAGGACCATTAAAGTGGACTCAATTTGCACTATTTCTGGCAGTCTGCAAAGGCCCTAAGACTCAAGAAGAAAACAAAACCAATGATTAAAACAAAATATGATCTAAATAATATCTCATCAAAATTTATTTACAACATAAGAAACAGATTTGCAATACTAAACCTAATAGATGGAGAACCAGAGGAACTATGGTCTGAAGCCAGAACATATTAAAAGAAGAATGCAGACAAACACTATCAAGGAACAAAAAGAAAGAAAACCATGGATGACAAACAAAACACTACAAGCAATAAAGAAAAGAAGAGAAAAAAACAAAAAGGAGATGGGAACAAACTAAGAATCATGAATGCAAAAGTACAATAGCTTGTGCTGAAAGATAAAATAATTTACTACAACGACCAATGAAGAGAAATAGAAGACAACAACAATAAGAGAAGAACAACAGATCTATTTCACAAGATCCAGGATATCAAAGGAAAATTCAAACCAAGAACTGGGATTATCTATGACAATAAAAATAACATAATTAAAGACAGCAAGGAATAAAAAAACATTGGATGCAATACACAGAATAATTATACAAAAGAGATGACAAAATAAAGGACACATGGAACCCCAAATTCTAAAAAACAAGGTGGAAATTGCAATAAGATAAATAGTTAACAACAAATCACCAGGAACAGATGATATTTCAACTGAACTGCTGAAATCAACATTGACAGAGTCAGCTCTAGTGCTAACCAACATATGTCAACAGATATGGAAAATAGAAAGATGGTCAACAGATTAGAAGCAATCAATATACATCCCCAACCACAAAAAAAGAGATGCAAAAAAAAAAAAAAAACCTGCAGCAGCAACTATAGGACCATTGCATTGATCTCCCATGTAAGCAAAATTATGCTAAGATTCTGCAACATAGATTGCAGAGACAGAAATACCAGAGGTCCAAGCAGGGTTCTGAAAAGGAAGAGACACTAGAGACCACATTGCAAACATACATTGGTTAATGAAGCACACCGGGGAATTCCAAAAGACAATCACCATGTGTTTTATAGACTATAGCAAAGCCTTTGACTGCATAGATCATAAAACACTATGGAATGCCCTTAAAGACATGGGACTGCCAACACATTTGATAGTCCTGATGAGGAATCTGTACTCAGGACAAGAGGCCACAGTTAGAACAGAACACGGAGAAGCAGAATAATTCCCAAATGGCAAAGGGTTCAGACAAGATTGTATCCTTTCACCCTATCTGTTCAAGTTGTATGCAGAACATATTATAAGAAAAGCAGGCTTGGACACAGAAGGAGGAGGAGTGAAAATAGGAGAAAGGAATATCAACAATCTAAGATATGCAGATGGCAACATAATACTAGCAGAAAACCTCACAGACCTGGAACACCTACTAAGGAAGATCAAAGAAGAAAGTGCTAAGGCAGGTTTAATGTTGAACATAAAGAAAACAAACAAAAAAAATAATGACCACCAAGGACCTTAAGAAGTTCAACCTAGACAATGACAAAATAGAAATAGTAAAAGAATTTCCATACCTGGGATCAAACATTGATAGAATGAGGACCACTGTCAGGAAATCAGAAGAAGATTAAGAATGGGAAGGGCAGCCATGAAAGAGCAAGAAAAGATTCTAAAATGCAAAGATATATAACTGAGCACAAATGTTAGAATCATACAAGCCATTGTATTCCCTGTTACCATGCATGGCTGTGAGAGCTGGACAGTTCAGAAAGATGATGGGAAGAAAATCAATTCATTTGAGATGTGGTGCTGTATCAAGACTTGGAGAAGTGTCAGTGGGGATATACAATTAAATTAACAGAACATTAGAGAGATTCTGTTTTCAATGGTATTCTTATTCACAATTATCAGAAAGAAATAAAACTGACAGAAAGAATGTATGATAAAAAATGGGCTAAGAAATTTGGTTATAATATACAGATGGATCAATGCAAGAATATTTGATCAAGGTGTTATGATCTTAAAGATCATTTCTATACAACGATGCATTGTTGGTATATGAAGCCAGACAGATTATCTTGAACATATAAAGGTGTTAGTAATGTTACTAAGTTTTCTTCAGTTTTTTCAAAGTCTATTTACAATTAGGGATATGATATGCACGACATTCACACATGCAGAAAACATTCCTTCTGTGCAGGAAACAAAATTTTATTTGTGAAACATTTCAATGCAGAAATATTAATGCTTGCACAGAAAATTTTGTTTCCTGCACAAAGCAATCATGTACTAATTTTGCACAGAAGAAATCCCCTTTTTCAGCAAACAAAGCCATTTTCAGCAAACAAAGCCATCAGCACTGAAATATTTTATATAAAGAAAATGTTGCTTTCTGCACAAAATACTTTTGTGCAGACTAAGGGCTTTGGCAGATGGCTAATAAAGCCGTCTTGGAGGCAGGGAAGGGGAGGGGCAGCCGCATGCTCGGCGCCCCATCCCTCTCCTGAGGTTGTCCTCAGAGCCACCAGCCCTCCGCATGGCTGGCGCTCCAAGGGCAACCTCCTGCCACAGCGTCTGGACACGCTGCAGCAGAAAAGTCAGCGAAAGTGTGCCGCAAGCTTTTGAGGTGCACTTTCGCTGACTTGTGAAAGGAGCGCTATTTTAGTGCTCCTTTCAGGGGCGGCGAAGGTGCGCCACAGGATCAAGTCATGGGGATGCCTCGGTCCCGTGACGCACCTTCCCAGGGCGGCCCCGTGCCGCCAGTCTGCTTCCCCCCTAAGTCCCAACTTTGAAAATTCTCATCACAATTCTTATCATCATGGTTTCTCCACAACTCAAAATGAATGTTTTTGACCATTTTTCAAATATTTTCTAAAAGTCTTTCCATCTCTAATGGAAAGGCAGAACGCCAGAATGCTTAGTAAGTAAGGGGCTACAGATCGTGGCTGTAGCAACCTCATGCTGTGGCCCCAATCCTCCCTTTTGTTGCCCCTGAAAGAGTAGCAAAATTCTGCTCCTTTCAGGGGCAGCAAAAGGCCACCCTAAGAGCCAGCGCACGACTCTTTAGTGCCATTTCCAGTGCAGCACATAGGACGGTGTTGGAGTGGGGTTGAGGAGGCCAGCATGTAGCTTCCCCACCCCATCTCTGCCTCCAGGCTGGCCCTTTGGGCTGGTCTGCAGAGACCCCAAGAGAAGCCTCTTACTCTGGAATGTGACTTGGTACATATTCTATTGGTGTGAACAGTTCCAGAGAATCCACAAGATTCACTCCTCTCTTTCCTCACACAATTCAGGCCCATTGGCTCTAGTACTGGTTTCCTATATAATCTGCAGTTACTGATCTTGCAGGTATATAGTTTTGCCTCAAATTCTGCCTCCAGGGGGTCCAAGACAAGTGGTCTCAGTTTTTGTTGTTGTTGTTGTTTGTTTATTTTTTAAACTGTGACAGTGGCTGCAGGGACAATACAACAGGCCCTTGCAGGCCAAATGAAGCCCACAGGCCACAAAATCCCTACCCCTGAAGTTTATGATGTTTTGTCTTTCTATTTTTATTCTTTTAAGATAGCATGATATGTCTTCCTTGTTAGTTCTGAAAACATTGAGTCTCCAATATAGAAAATTGGAGGATCATAAAATTAGGGAAATCACTTCTGTAGTCTTTATTTTTTAGAAATAAAAATACCTTTTGATGGGTAATTTTTTTCATTGTGAAGAAGGGGGTTCTTTTGGTGTTTTTCTTTTTTTAATAAAGTTGTTTATTATAAAACATTACAAACAAACAGACATTGCATATAAACACATTACATACTAACACAAAGATAGTCACATATAAGCAAACAAATGATTAATTTAGCTTTAGGTTTTCAGCTTATAAGAAAACTTCCCAAACACACTATAGTCATCCTATTTAACATAAACTTCTCAATTCCCTCTATAGTTATTACATATACAGGCCTCTAAGCTAAAGAAATAAAAATATTTTTGTTTTATATTAGATTCTACTATTATTATCTTTTTGCTTTTCTTCAATTTTCATCCCAACATGCTTTTTTCCAGAATTTCTAATATGATATAGATAAAAAATTCTAATCATTCTGTCCTAGTGTATTGACTTCTTCTTCTTCTTCTTCTTCTTCTTCTTCTTCTTCTTCTATGTCTATCAATATTCCTTAATCTCTTTCATGTTTTCCACATATCCATAGCACTTTTCCATTCTTCATCTATTTTCTTTTTTGATTTTCTTCTTAGAAGCACCTTCAGCATGTCCATATCCATAGCTTTTCTTAAATTTAAAGTCCATTTGTCAATTGTAATTACAGTGGTACCTCTACTTACGAATGCTTCTTCTACTGAAAAATTCGACTTACGAAACACGCCTCCCAAAAAAAATTGCTTCGACTTAAGAAAGCGTTCCAACTTACGAAATTGGCACGAACGAGCTGCTCTCCGAATTTCATGACATGCCATTGGTTAGCGAAATCTAGCAAAGCAGCACTGTATTGGCTAGAGAAAGAGGAAGTGTTTGCCTAGCGAAATTCAGCTAGGCAGCACTGTTTGGGCTTGCGAAAGAGGAGAGGAAGTGTGGCTAGCGAAATTGGTGGCTTCTGAGATCCAGGAAGGTAGGACTTGTGGCTTGTGGCTTGTGGCTTTTTGGCTTCTGATATTTTTGGCTTTTGATCTCCAGGACTGTATTTTTGGCTTGTGATATTTTTGGCTTGTGATATTTTTGGCTTTTGATCTCCGGCCAACCCAAAAGATAAATGAAACTCTTTTTTATTCTTTACATTAGTCCTGCAACTCATTTTTATGTTTTTTGTTCCTTAAGGGTAATGTAACATGTTTGTATTAGAGGTACTTAACGAAATAACCCTGTATTATACATTTCTATTGAGTTGTAGCTTGAATCTGGGGGCCTGGAACAGATTAGGGCATTTCAATGTAAATTTGCTTCTACTTACGAAATTTTCTACTTGCGAAATGGCTGTCGGAACGAATTAATTTCGTAAGTAGAGGTACCACTGTATATGGTTTTTCTTCCACTATCTTGCAAAAATATCCTTGCTTTTGTCCCCATATATAGTACAATCCACGTATATTTCTTCTCTTCGCCCTCATATTTAATAAAAATAATTGTGATGTAAACGGTATGTCTATTTGTAATATTTCTGTCATTTTATTATATATTATTTCCCAGTATTTTTTTTTCTTTACACTTCCACAAAACATGAAAAAGTATTCTATAAAGGTCTTACCACTTCCAACATTTGATTTATTATTATTATTATTATTATTATTATTATTATTATTATTATTATTATATATGTCATTAACTTTGGTTGGTAATAAATATCAATGGTACATCATCTTTACAAAGTTCTTTTTATAGTTTTGGCATAAAGTGAACTTTGGGCCTAAGCAGATGGCACAAAGCACCATCTTTGAGGCCAGGAAGTGGAGGGGCAGCCTCACGCTGGGCACCCCAACTCCTTCCTGAAAACATCGTTGGAGCGGCCTGCCCTCCACACAGCCAGTGCTCTGACGACGCACTTCTGCTGCAGCATCCGCACACGCTGCAGTGGAAGAGGTGCCGAAGGTGCGCTGGAGGCCTTTTGCGGCGCACCTTCGGTGTCTTGTGGAAGGAGCGCTATTTTAGCGCTCCTTCCTGGGACTGGGACACGGCGGCTCGGGGCTGAGGAAGGCGGATACCTCAGCCCCGATCCGCAGCTTCCCGGGGTGGCCTCGTGCTGCCCATCTGCTTCCCCCTTTGTTATTTTCCAAGTCGTTTCCCAGTGTTTAAGTTGAATATTTTTTCCAATATCTTGTGACCATTTTATCATCACATGTTTGATTGTTTCCTTTATTGTATCTCTTTCTTTCAAGGTCTTGTAATATTTTGATATTCATCCACTTTCTTCCTCTGTCACTATCCTATCTATACTATTTTTGTCTTCTGTTATTCCTGTATTTTTCATAGTGAACATGTCTATTTAGTGAACAAGCTTGATAATGCAATTTAAGGTGGAGTAATGCACACCCTCCTTTTTTTAAATCTGATTAAATTTTCCAGCTAATTCTTGCCTTTTTGCCTTCTCATAAAAAATTCATTAAGTCTTTCTGCTATCTATCAAAACATCTTTCATTGGAGAAGATTGGTATATTTTAAAACAAAACATTAACCTTGGCAATATGTTCATTCTTATGACAGAAATTCTTCCTGCAAAATAGAGATGAAATTTTGTCCACTTTGCCACATCGTCTTTTATTCCTTTCCATACTTTATCATAATCATTTTTAAATATATCTAAATTTCTTTTAGTCAAATAGATACCAAGATACCTCACTTTCCTATCTATTTTAAATTTTGATATTTCTTTCAATTCTTCTTCCTCTTTTTGAATGGTAAATTCCTAGTTATATTGATGTCTTTTCATGATTAATCTTAAATCCAGCCACCTTACCACATTCTTGAAAAATATGAATAAACTTTTCTATACTTTATATAGGATCTTCTGAAAACATACTAAATCATCTGCATATGCTTTGATTTTGTAAGTGTATCCTTTAAATGTTAACTCTTTAATGTCTGGATCCTTTCTTATTCTATAATTTCATATCTCCAACACCATAATAAAAAATAACAGAGACAAGGGGCATCCCTGACTTGTTCCTTTCTTTATTTTTATATAGTCTGTTTTTTCACCATTTACTATTATTTCAGCTTGTTGTTCTTTGTTTATTTCTTTAATCGTTTTTTCAAATTTCTCACCAGTATTCATTCTTTTTAATACTTCATACATAAAATTCCAGTTTACCCGATCAAACACTTTCTCTGTATAAAAAAAATAGCATTGCTTATTTTTTTTCTCGTTATGTATTTCAGAATGCTCTAAGATATTTAAGACATTTCTTATATTTTTCTTTAACTTGTTAAATGATTCTCTAAAAAGTAAAACAGAATCAGTGGCTAAGTTTCTCTTTTCTGCAGTTAAAACATGTAAAGTTATGATTCAATCTAACTGATTAGCCTAGTGTCTCTCCCCGATTTGAGTATCTACTTTGTAAATTTATATAAGTTTATTTTGTAAATTTTATTGTAAACTATTCTCCAAAGTTATTTATATATTGAATTTATGTATAAATGCTTTTAAGATTTTATATGTGTGTTTTTCCTTCTGCCTAATGGCCTATTGGCTGGAATAAAGGTATTATTATTATTATTATTATTATTATTATTATTATTATATTTTTCTTTATGTATCTATTAGGAATGAATCAATTTTGATTTTTATGAATCAATTATTCTAAAATTATTTTAAATCTCTCTGCGATATTGGATGCAAATAATTTATAATCAACATTTATCAGGGAGATAGGTCTGTAGTTTCCTATTTCTCATCCATCTCTATTTTCTTTTGGTATTAAAGATATATATGCACCTTTCTATGAATCTGGTATCCCATCTCACAGTATATCATTTAGGGTATCTCTTAATGGGATTAACAATACATCCTCCATCTTTTTATAGTATGTAGCTGATAGACCATCCAGTCCCAGAGCTTTACCTATTTTTGTTCTTTTTATTGCTTCTGAGATTTCTTTTATTGAAATTTGTTGGTTTAATATCTTTTTCTATTCATCATTTCATTTTAAGATTCTTTGTTTCTCTAAATATGATAAGATTTCCTTCTTTGAGCTTTTTGGTTTCCAACTTACTATTGTAAAAATTCTCAAATAAAAGTTTAAATGTTTCTTTTATTTTTTTATCTGATATTGTTTTCCTTTCATATCTTATTTCTGTGATTACCTTCTTTTTTTCTTTTCTCAACTTGTTAGCTAGCACTTTTCCTGCTTTATTTCTACATTCAAAATGTTGTTGTCTTGCCATTCTTAACTTTTTTCTATTTTTTTTTATTGTAAGCGATTTTAATTGTTGCTGAAGCAAATATCAAAGAAGCTTACCCTACTGGGACAAATAACATTCTAAGCCAAAAATTAAACTTAAGTATCCATGCCCGTGCTTCAACTGTTGTTTGATCTGTTTCCAAATATAAGATTGCATTAGGTACACATCTCGGAAGAGCATGAATAGATCTCAAAAATTTTGTCTGCGTGGATTCCATAGAGTCAAATTTGATATAGGGACACCACTGCACCCCATATAACATCTGTGTCAGTGGCTTTGCATCGAAAACCGTAATAGCTGAAGGGATGTATTGACCTCCTTTTGTAAAAAAGAAAGTTATAAGTGACTTAATACTTCCCTGCGCATTTGCAATAGCATTTTCAGACTGGGCGTTCCAAGAGCCTGAGGATTGAAAAGTCACACCTAGGTACTTATAAGATTTAACTTGTTCAATTGGTTGGTCATTTATTTGCCATTTATGGATGTTCCACTTCCTAGTAAATATCAAAACTTTAGATTTATTATAATTAATCAACAAATCTTCCTTTTGGCAGTGTTCTCCCAAAGCTTTTAAGAGTCGGCGTAGCCCAATAAGAGTTACAGAGAGAAGTACTACATCATCCACATAAAGGAGAATTGACAGGGGTTTATCAGATAATTTGGGAGGGTGGAAAATTGGGCCAGACAAACTGTCAATTAAAGAGTTATTATTGATATTAAACAAAGAGGGAGCTAACACACAACCTTGCCTGACACCCGTGGATGACAGAATAGATTTAGTGAGATGTCCCAGCCTATTACATCTAACTTTTACATCTAATGTTTTTGTATATAAGCTGTTAATCAGAAACAGCAAACATTTATCAATATTCGATGTTTCTAATTTCTGCCATAACCTATCACGGGGGATCATATCAAAGGCTGATTTGAAGTCAATGAAAGCTGTGTAAAGAGCCCCCTTGGGTTTGGTTGAATATTTGTCAGCCAGATGTTGTAAAATTATTCCATTGTCTCCTGTAGAACGGCCTGGTCTAAAGCCCGCCTGCTCATCTCCCAAAAGGTTTTCATCGTCTATCCAAGTTGATAATTTTTCAAGTAAATGGTGGGCATACAATTTGCTGATAACACTTAACAAACTGATAGGCCTGTAATTTGCTGGATCTGATCTTGTTCCTTTTTTAAATATTGGGTTAATTATGGCTAATCCCCAATCCATTGGTATTTGTGCAAAACAATAGATACACGTGAACAGTGTTGCAAGAAAAGGGGCCCATCAATTTCTATTTCTTTTAAGCATCTCAGGAGGGATGTTATCAAATCCTGGTGCTTTGCCCTCTTTAACCTTGGAAATGAGCCTATTAATTTCTGAAATTGTGACAGGGGACCAATCTGGGAGACTCTGCAAAGATATTTGTAAATTCCATTTCTCATTGTATTTTGCTGCATGCAAGCTAATAAAATAAGATTCCCAGGTCTTAACAGGGACATAAAAATCTGTTAATCCTATCTTACTATCTAACCCCCTAGACACAATCTTCCAAAAAGTAATTGAATCATGTGTCATTGCTGCATTAATTAATTTCTCCCAATTTGCTCTCATCTCTAGGTCTTTTTTATCCTTGATTAGTTTTTTATATCTTTTTTTCAACACGAACCACTCAGGTGGTAAAGTTGGCAAATGCAGATCCCTATATCTTTTATAATGTCTTATTAATAAGTTCTTCATGTCCACACATTCTTGGTCAAACCAAGGTTTAGATCTACTGGGGACTGAATTTTGTTTTATAGAATTGTTACGTGTCAGGCACCCTTGTAGGTTTGTAACTATCTTTTGATATAAATTCAAGATCTCTTCAGGCATTCTCGCAAACACGAGAGACTCTCGTAATGCAAGGTTATTTTCTGAATTGAGCAGTGTAGTTACAATACCTTCAACCTTTGCTGTCCATCTCACTCTAGGTAGACCTATTTCAAATTCTGTCATCAACAATGGTTCATATTCTGTGTACACAATCTGATTTGGAACAGATAGAGATGCTATCAAAGGGAAATGGTCACTTTCTGTACGTACACCAATCTCAAAGTTAAGTACCAAATTTAACAGTTCATAGGACACTATAAAATAATCAATAGTAGAGGCCCCACGACCAGTCAAAAAAGTATATTCTCCAGGGTTGTCTACCTCCATTCCACCATTTAGTAAAACTAAATCTAAACTATTTATCATCTTAGAGAGGTAAAGTCCTGAAGAATTACAAATTAGATCTTTAAATTGCCTGTCAAAGACTGAATGGGCAGCTTCTAGTTCAGGCGGGATTTCATCAAAATGCTTATAAAGGGCTTCATCATTTTGGCCAATTCTGGCATTAAAATCTCCTGCTACAACAATGGATGCATTGGCGTATGAAAATGATGTATTAGTAATAAATTTTTGCAGTTCAGCCCATCTGTATTTGTTTTGTTGTTTACACTGGAGTGGTGGTAGATATACATTAATCAATAACAAAATTCTAGTTTGGAACTTAATGACCAATGAAATTGCAATATTGACAAATGAAGTACAATCAAGATAAGTGATCCCAAGACCTCCTTTTGAGCGCCCTTTTTTGGCATTGGCTTCAGCTTTAAGTGTATAACTTGTAAACCCATCTAGTTCCAGATCCCCCCTTTCCCGTTTCTTGGAGTAATACTATGTCATATTGTTTAATATAACTTTGAAAAGAGGGATCTGCAGTCCTTCCATGCCAACCTGCAATGTTCCATGAGAGGAAGGTCAATCTAGAATTCTGATGTTGCATTGAAGGTCAGTTGTTCTTATTGGTAATATTTCCTTGACACTTGACAGAGGCTTTGCTTCTCATTGTGATACAGTCCCTTACCTCGACAAAGCTGTTAGAGACCTCATTGTCCTCTGCTGGACCAATCAGCTCCAATGACGGATTCCACGTGCTTATATTAGACACTACTGGGAACACAGAGGTATATACATTGTTGTCTTTCTCAGGGATTTTCATAGGAGAGCCAATCTCTGATGGATCTAGTTCTCTCATTTCAGTCCAAGTACGTGTATTGGTGTTTTCTATCTTAATGTCTTAATGTTGGAATCATTTTTTGGAGCAAACGTATTTAACACAGGATTTAACTCTACTATCACTTGTTGTTGGGTATTACGTACTTTCTTATTCTGTGGCTGTGCATCAGTCTGCAGGTATTTTGTTTCATTCATATCCAGGGTTTTCATATATTGCAAGGTTGGGGGAATATAGACTGCTGGTTTTAGAATGGAAGTCTTGTCTCTAGGCATGTTCTTATCTGATTCTTCATTCTTTGCTATTAATTTGGTCAAGTGTTCCTTTAAAGTGTTCATTCTATTTAGTATGTCATTTTGCACTTCACAGGGTAGGTTATGAAATGTGTTTAAAAGATTAATTTCTTCCGGTTCTAAAGGTTCTATTTGTCCCTCCTTTAGCTGTTGTAAATCATCATGCATATTTACTATATTATATTGATCTTTGTCTATGAGGGAATGATCCTTAATGATATCTACATGATCTAAAGAGTCCAGGTCAATTAAATTAATACTACGGTATTCTGCTATTAGTGGATTAGCAGCCTGTTCTCCCATACATGGCACCAGCGGTAGAGGCAAAGCATGATTCTCAAGTAATCTTACCGGAGGTACTCCCACATCAAACAATATATCTTTATATCCATAAACCATTTTAGCTACTCTTTCATTGGCAAATGTTACCACTGCCCGAGCTTGGAAGCCATTGAAATATAAATATTCCACAAAAACAAGGTCCCCCAGGTTAAGAACCCCTGGGATGACTGCTTCCAAAAAATACAACATATGCAATCTACGCTGTGATTGTGAGAATAGACCAATTGGTTTGGGAAAATTCAATAGCACAAGCTTTTGTTTGTTCAATACTAATTTCCATTTGCGAGCTATAGAATTTCTAACCTGTATGGGCTTTTTCTTCACTTGAACACTGATTTGTGAGCTCTTTGCAGTATTAACCTGCAGGTTCAATAAAGTATGCCTCAGTGTTTGGGTGGTTACTACTTCAGGAACTTGTATAACAACTCCTTCTTCATTATTAGAAAGTTGACTACCTCCCCCAGGTAACATCCTGATCTTCCTGTGCTGATCTATTAGCCAGAACTTTGTAAAGTTTCTGGAACTGCATCTTCCTATACTTAGTTGGTTTTGGGTTCTTACTCTTTTTACCCTTTCTCCTAGTTACAACAGTCTTTTTAGAGGTTTTTTTCCCACTTGCCTTATTGCAAACCTTGGTGGTGGTAGTATTTCTGATAGTATCTAATAAACCATCAGTTCTCTCTTCCTCTTGATTCAGCCAATGTTTTTTGCAAATATCTGCCTGTATTGTTAGTAATTTGTTTGAGTCGCTTAATAAAGCTCTCATCAGGGAGAGAGACACCAGGCCCAGTACCATCGGACCTAGAATAAGAAGAAGAGTCCTCCCTTCATTCCATCCGATGTCATCTGGGGGTGAGACACCAGGCCCAGTACCATCGGGCCTAGAATAGGAAGAAGAGCCCTCCCTCCATTCCATCTGATGTCAACTGGGGAGAGACACCAGGCCCAGTACCATCGGGCCTAGAATAAGAAGAAGAGCCCTCCCTCCATTACATCCGATGTCATCTGGGGGTGAGACACTAGGCCCAGTACCATCGAGCCTAGAATAAGAAGAGCCCTCCCTCCACTCCATCCAATGTCATCTGGGGGAGAGACACCAGGCCCAGTACCATCGGGCCTAGAATAGGAAGAAGAGCCCTCCCTCCATTCCATCCGATGTCATCAGGGGGTGAGACACTAGGCCCAGTACCATCGAGCCTAGAATAAGAAGAGCCCTCCCTCCACTCCATCCTATGTCATCTGGGAGAGAGACACCAGGCCCAGTACCATTGGGCCTAGAATAGGAAGAAGAGCCCTCCCTCCATTCCATCCGATGTCATCTGGAGGGAGAGAGACTAGGTCCAGCACCATCGGACCTAGTCTAAGAAGAAGAGCCCTTACCTTTTAAGGGGCAGGTGGGTTTCGGGATTTTTAGGTTTTGTTTACATTGTATTAACATATCTTTATGTAAATTGTAATGTTGTAAGCTGCCCCGATTGCTCTGCAGAGGGGCGGGATATAAATAAATAAATATTATATATATTATTATATATCATCAGTTGGATATCCTCAGTTAAACAGAGGAGCCAACTGTCTAAGGCCAGGCAGTCACTTCCTACTGTCAAAAACTGGCTATCTACCTCCGCTTTGGTTAAATTGTCATTATTTTCAGGTTGCTCAAGTGATTGTTTTGGTAAATTCGCCTCAAATTCCCCATGGGAGTTGGCTTCATTACAGAGTTGCACTAAAGGCATTGGTGTCAATATCTCTGGGCAAAACATATCCATGGTCAAATTAGCGATTACTTGTCCCTCCTTAAAATTATTAACATTTTCATTTATATCCTGGGGCCAGTTTAAGCTTGCTGTAATAGGGCATTGTTCATTATTTCCCATTTCTGCTTCATTAGACTTACCTGGAAAAAACTGGGTAATTTTCATTTGTACTCTTTTCTGCCGTAAGGGCGGGTCTAGAGTTTTTGGTAAAAGGCCTAAAGTTTTATATCCCCTTCTGGTCAGTACTACCATCCTACCACAACAAGTGCCTCTTTGGGCTTAATTTACAATTTGTGGGCCTAATTTACAGAACCTGAATACCTGGTCCTACTGGTTAACTAATCCTCCCTGCTAATAGTTCCTGTAGTTCCACAGAGGCCTGCCTGCTGGCTCAGGTGTCGAGGTTCAGGGCGAGATGGTCCTTCGGTGTGCTTCATGGCCAAACACCCAGCTGCTTTTAAGGGCTTCCTCATCACCGCAGGTGTTCTGGGCTGGAGAAACAAAAAACAGTTCTTGGCAGCGTGGGCTCCCTTTAGCTGTTGAAGGCAGGCAAGGAAGCTTTTAAGGGCTCCCTCGTTGCCACAGGTGTTCTGGGCTGGGGAAAAAACAGTCCTTGCCGGCGTGGGCTCCCTTTAGCTGTTGAAGGCAGGCAAGGAAGCTTTTAAGGGCTCCCTCGTTGCCACAGGTGTTCTGGGCTGGGGAAAAAACAATCCTTGCTGGCGTGGGCTCCCTTTAGCTTTTTTCGCTCCTTGACTCGTCACTTCACTTGACAGCTCAGGTGGATACAACAGTCAGGAGCTCCTGTTATCAGCTTTGGTTGATATGTAGCTGCACCTCTTCCTGGAGCAGGGAGACCTTAAACATTAGTACATGCACTGGTAACCTCTCAATTAGACTTTTGTAATGCGATATACATGGGGCTACCCTTGTGCCAAGTTCAGAAACTTCAGCTTGTACAAAATATGGCAGCCAGGTTGATTAGAGGTATTTCTCGTAATGACCATATAACACCGGTCCTGAAGTCCCTTCACTGGCTGCCAAAGTACAAGGTGTTGGTTATAACCTTTAAAGCCCTACATGGCTTGGGACCAGAATACTAAAGGGATCACCTTCTTCCATATTGTCCATCCCACACACTAAGGTCCTCGAGGAAGAACCTACTATAGCTGAAAATATCTAGGATAACTTTGGTTAGCCAGAGGGCCTTCTCCACCGCTGCTCCAAAGCTATGGAAAAACCTGCCAGAGGAAATCCATCACATGTCTACTCTTACAGCCTTTAAAAAGGCTCTTAAGATGGACCTCTTCTGGCAGGCCTTCCCAACTTAACTTCTCTCCCCACACAAGGTGATCTACATCACTCTGTCCACCAATTATCTCCCTTTTAAAAACTTTTTGAATTTTTGTTCTTAAATTGTGATTGTTTAATTTTAATTTTGGTATTGGGTTGGGGGTATGGGGAAGGGGTTAATTTTGAATTTTATTGTATTCTATGCATTTTTATTGCTGTAACCTGCCCGGATTCCTTGTGATTGAGTGGGCTATTATTATTATTATAACTTTTATTTGTATTTTTATCTCCTTTTCTTTTTCATTCTTCTTCCCCTTTTTAGTTCTTCTACTATTTTCTTTCCTTTTTCCTTTTCCTTTTGTATTATTATTAATTATTAATATTATCAATATGCCTCTAATAACAACTTTGTTGGCATCCCATATTATTCTATTTGCTATTCCTTCTGTTTTATTTTCTTTAAAGTATATTTTTAAAGTTTCCTTGACTTTAATTATAGTATTCTCATCATTTAATATATTGTCCTTTAATTTCCAGGTGTATTCTGTCATCTTTTATTTTATTTTCATTTCAATTGGACTATGATCAGAAGTGATTTTCTGTAGTATATCCATCGAATGAATGTGAGGTAACAAAGTCTTCATTGCAATAAACAGGTATATTCTAGAAAAAGATTCATGAACTTCTAAAAAAAGTGAAATCTTTAGTTTGATTGTTTTTGGCTTTCCACACATCTGCCATCTCAAGTTCATCTAGCAATTCAAAAAAGGATTTAGGAAGCTTATTCTGATTTTTTTTATCTCCCCCCCCCCCCCCCATTTGATGCTCTATCGGTTCTTGGATTTATCACTGCATTGAAGTCTCCCATTAATAGAATGTTTTCATAAGTATGTTTTTTTTTTTAGTTCATTAAGATTCTAGTAAAGTATTTTTCTTTACTTTCAGGAGGCATGTATATTCCCATAACTAACAATTTCATGCTTCTAAGATTGACTTCAATTGCTAAGTAATGATCATTATTATCATTAATGATTTCTTTTGAGTTGTATTTCTTGTTTATATAAATTGTTACTTCTTTTTTTTCTTTTCTGCAGTTGATATATAACAATGCCACAATTCGGGTTTCTCATATATTTCACATCTTTCTCTCTTATCTTAGTTTCTTGTAGACATATTATTCATTTTTTGTTTTTTCTAAATAATGAAATATCATGTTCTGTTTATATTTAGAATTTAAGCCTTTTAAATTCCATGATATTGCTTTGACATCCATTTTTAAGTGTTTGTTCTTATATACACTTTTTTTTTGGTTCTTTTTTTATTACCTCTCTTTCCTTCCCTTTCTTTATTGGTATATTTCTTTATTTGTTTATTTGCTTCTTATTGTTTGTCAGTCTTTCTCTATCTTCTTTATTATTTTCTTTTTTATTCTGTTCAGTTTCTTTGTCACTATTTTTTCCTGTATCCAAATTCGCTACTTCTATACTTGTCTCTTGTCCATATTTTTCCAATTCATCTTCTGTTTCTATATCCAATTTTGACCTTTTCTTTTCTTTCTTTTTCCTCTCTTTCAATTCTTGTGTTCTTTTTTCTTTAGCAGATCATGTTGTTTTTAGTGTTTATTCTCTTCTCTCTTTATTATCTTTATTTAATCTTTGTTCCATTTCCTTATCTTTATCCATTGGGTCGATCTTATATCTTCTCTGTTTATAATTGAAGGATAATTCTATCCCATATAAATTCTGTTTGTAAATGAAGGATAATTCTATCCCATATAAATTCGATTTTTAAAATTTTCAAAATATGTGTCCAATTCTTATATTTTTGTCTTTCTATAATAATTTGTGGAGGAATGTCCTTAAATATTTTGATTTCATTATCTTCTATCCACAATCTAGTGTTATAGCTTTTTTCTGAATTATTAAATCTCTTGTTCTTGTTTTAACCATGCATACAACAATGGGCCTTTACAGACTGCCAGAAATAATGCAGATCGAGGCCACTTTAACTGTCCTGGCTCAGTGTTAGGGAATCATGGGAACTGCATTTTTTTCTGGGACATTGAGCCTTCTCTGTCAGAGAGCTCTGGTGCCACAATAAACTACAGTTCCCATGATCCTTAGCAATGAGCCAGGGCAGTTAAAGTGGCCTCAATCTGTATTATTTCTGGCAGTCTGTAAAGGCCCAATGTCTCTTGGAACTTTTTTGTCTCTAGCTTGTTTGGAGTTCACTCTGAATAACATGTCTATCTCCATCTCCATTGACTCATTTGTATAGCCTATATATTTTGGCAATGCTGGTGTTAATGTATGTGGTAAGTCCACATTTGTCATTTCTGGTAATCTTCGTATCTTTACATACCTGTCCCTGTATCTCAGTTCATGTGTCTACTCCATTAGCTGCTGGTGTTGCTGTTTATGATTTATTTCTTTAGTTGTCTTTTCTAGTACAGTGGTTTTTTTCTTTTATTTTCTCTACTTCTTCCTGAGTTTTAGTTATATCTAGTGTCATTTTCTCCATTTCCTTACTAATGTTGTCCAGTTCCTTTTAAAAGTCATTTCTTATTTCTTTAATCTCTTCTCTTATCTCTTGACTTGATTCTCTGATCTCTTCCTTCATCTCATGCCTTAACTCTCTCTCATTTTTTGTCTAATTTTCCTTATTTCTTTCAGAAGCATCATATTTATATCTGTTTTATGTTTTCTTCTGTCGATCCTCTCCTCCACATTGTTATTTGTAATTGTGATTGGATCATATCTTTTTTTCCCTATTGCCATTTCATACTCTTTTTCTGCTTTAGTAACAATATAATTATTATTTCACAGCAGGGGAGATAAAGCAATTAAAAAAAACCAGTAACTACAGATACATCAAAACTTTTAGCCAGTGGAAAGCAGATATATATGTATTACAACACTTCACACCTTCAATATATAACTGTACCATTCTATAATAGCTCCATCAGGCCTAGTCATAGAAAAAAGAAGGAAACCCCCCCCCCCAGTCCATCTGCCTTGGTCCATGCTTTAGAGGAAGAGAAGATCTGCTGGACTTATTCCCCTTCCCCACCACCATTCCCTTCTCCTTTTGTGTCTTGTCATTTTAGATTGTAGGCCTGAGGGCAGGGAAATGTCTAATTAACCATTTAAGCCATTCTGATAGCCTTTTGGCTGAAAAGCGGGCTATAAATACAGAAGAAGAAGAAAAAGAAGAAGAAGTAGTCAATATATTCAATCTATATTCTAATAAGTATTCATATACCTTAAATCAATTTATCAGAATTATTTCATTTCAGTTTTATTTCAAATTATTCAACATTGTATTGAAAAATTTCTTATAGACTCAGCAATCTTGTAGCAATGCCAACCTTATCTGTTCTACTTCATTCATCACTTGTTATCTTTCATTCAAGTTGTTTATTCCACCTCTTCCTCCGATTATGGTCTCTGTTGTGTACTATTCAAATAGGGTTTTATTATTATTATTATTATTATTATTATTATTATTATTATTCACTCTTTTACTGATTTTTCTAACTCTTATATATATTCCACTAATAATCACAATATTTCACAATATTTCCTTTATGTTCATTTATGTTTCACATATTTCATTTGTCAAGCCACCTTATTCCTATATAAATTCACTAAGAGAAAGTGTAAATTAATATATTCAGATTATTTAAATTATTTGAATAATTATTTCTGGTTTATCCACTTATCTTCAATTCAAGTTTATTATATCAGTTTCTTCTTGCACTCTCTCACAAGACAACCTTTTAATTTGATATTCCTCTATTTTCATACACTGAAGTAATATTGCTTATCTCTTTTAAACTCTTCACCCCAATTCAAATTCTTTTAGTCCTCGCTCATTTGCTCTGTCTTACTTTTTCTTTTGCGCTCTGTGTTGAAGTTACTCCCACCCCCTATCTCCTTCTCTCCTCACTCTCCTCTCTCTCCATTCTCTCCATTCCCACCTTCTGCATACTTTCCTTTACTCCTCATCTCCGAGGCTGCTTCTTTGAACTTGGGTGATTTCTTACTGCCTTTTTTATTTTGGTTCTGCTCGTTAGCTCTCTCTCTCTTTCTATACTCCTCTGTTCCAGCACTTTAATGTTCCATTCTAGTATTCTTGTATTCCATTTTTACAATGTACAAGAGTTCTCAGCAGCTCCCAGCAGTTTCCCAGCAGTTTACAATAGTTCTCAACAGTTTTACATCCTCTTGTTTGCTTTTTGGATTTGTCTTGCTTTCCGGCTTCTCAGTTTTCCGGCTTTCCTTTGTTTGGTGGCATCTTTCAATATTTCTATATGTCTCTTTGTCCTTTTTCAGTTCAGTCCCTGCCACTTCATAGTAATTTGCCTTGCTACATAGGTTTGGCTATGCACTTCCACCTTTTCTTTTAGGTTTCTCTTTTGGATGTTTTCTCTCATTTTGTTTTAGAAAACCAATATTAAGAAAATCAAATAGTAGTACGACTATAGGTGTCCCTTATATTGTTTCTGTGTCTTCTTATTTTCACCTTTTTTTGATAGCATGAACCTCAATTACCTCATTGTGTTTGCTACACAGCATTGGCAATATGGGCCGTTGTGACTCTGTGGTCTGGTTGCTCTCATCTTCCTGTGGCTAGGAGTAAGATGGTAGTATACTCCTGTTCTGTTGATGGTCCACAGCCAAAATTGACCCCTAATGAGTTCTTTCTCTTCCCCCTCTTATTGGATGGGGTTAGGAGCAGATTTTAAAGTTCTAATTGTTTTTCCACTCCTCCAAGTCCAATATTACAGGAGGGAAGTATCAGAGTAGTGCTAACTTTGACCTCCTTCCCTGATGCTTACACCGGAAGTCCTTTTGGTGTTTTTCAAGAGTTTGCCTAAGATTAATTACTTTTTAACATATGATGGAATAATTATTATTTAAAGCAAGGTGGAAGAAGTTTTCATACCTTCCTTCTTTAACAAAAAGATCCAAAGCTTTGCTGCAATTTAAAATGATGGTGTAAAATAATTCAGATCAGCCTAGCATGTTTTGCTGTGCTTTGCTTTGCTTTGCTTTTGTTGCAGAATATAGACAAAAGGATTTCAGACAATGCTAGGAGATTATTCAAGTTGTTGGAGCTGTTCCCATACACCTCATCCCAAAACCAATGAAAAAGTTTAAGCCAGGGGTTTTTGCCCAGTAAAACTGCTTTGGAGAGCTTATTCAAATAAGCAACAGCAGGCACTGATCTCTATTATATCTGCTAACATTTTGCTAGTGTCCAGTCTATTCATCAGCCTATCTAACTGAAAGGAGCCAACTATTTGTGATTCCTCCCAACTCCCAGTTGTTGTTTTTACTGTTGGCTGCTTGACTATGAACATTCCATTTTTCCCAAGCAAGTATGAATTACAAGTATGAAGTTGTAAAATCTAACTTTCAACTCCCTACCTCAATGAAGATATTGAGACAGAAAGGTATGCAACCACTTGCTTTTATGTTGCAAGGTACACTTGATAAATTATTTGTTCAGATAGAAATTCACCTGCATTTTTAACTGCATGCACAGTACTTGTACATTTTTTAAAATTAATGATGTGTTAATTATAATTCAGATATGATTGTGACAGAGCCCAAGCAAAAGCTTCTTGGAAGAAACTTTTATAAAAATCCTCCCTGCCACTTTCAGCATCAGCTTGGGTATAATTTAAAGAGGGTCCTCCCTTTTACAGTTTTAAGAACATATATTGTGCTTTATTTGTACATAAAGCATATATGGGTTTTCAGCCTCATAATATAATTCTAT